>JAGMVL010000762.1:0-685554 GCA_019202695.1 Populus x sibirica | reverse complement strand
CTAGAATTTAAAGATAATAACCTGCTTTGGCTGGCCATTTTTGCCACCAATAGTCGTGACGATTATATGACCTGTCTCGGTTCCATTACCATCAACCACAGCTGCTTCCATTTCCTGTCCAACATTAGACATTTTCCTTCCCAAGTAAATAATATTGAAACCAAGCAATCAACACACGTGATGGGTAATGAAAATGATGATAATAGCAAGTTGGAGGAAATGGATAATAGCAAGTTGGAGAAGATGGCAGCTAGCATACCTTGTCATCACTAATTTTCATGTCATTCATCTCGTCAGGCAACTTATCAACACCGGTTGTGTTTCCAAGTGTATCTCGCAATCCAGAGGCAGGGACAACACTTACAGAAGCCATTTGCTCAAAAAAGAAAGTACTCAAGAAGATCCTCTTACAAATTCACCTTGCTAGCACTATAAAAATTCAGTAACTCGCCTGTGTAAAAGACTAATCAAGGTTAGTTGTTTCATGTAAAAAGAAACAGGGTACATCATCAATGCATAAGCCGAATGAGTTACCCTTTGATATTAAATACAGTTTGCAAGCTGATAAAAGATAGTTTTCACACAACAACAATCTTCACAAGGAAGAACAACAAAACAAAATGCATAAGGAGCCATCCATGCAAAGTGCCAGCATTACAGCATGTCGAAGTGCATTCTACTTAAATTCATGCAATGCGTCGTTATTAAGACCTTAGTAAGATCTCAAAGAGTTAATTAAAAAAATTTCATGTTGAGAAAGTACTCTGACTATGAAAAACAAAATGACATAAAAGATTATTTTGTAGTAACAAAATAATTTTGCAAGCAAATCATCTGCTTCTTACAGACCCTAAATAGATAGATTTGAAGATCAATTAGACTTGGGATAATAGATACTGTCGAAGGTTAAGAAATTAATCAACTTAAAATAGAAATTAATAGCCAAACTCCATTGGACACAAAGTTGCAAGCCAAGCTCCTATCAGCACTCAAGTAAACAGTCAAACACTAAAATTCATGCGGTATTCTGACACTGAAAAGGACAAGGAAAGGTGAAAGATGTTTAATTTCTTTCACCATACACACAAATCATTAATCTCAAACACGTTTGGCGTGGCTAAACCACATCGTTAGTTTAGGCAGTTTTTTCTCATCTCTCTCTGCTAACCCCTGCCAACAGAAGGCATAAGAGATAGCAAAATAAGTTTAACTGAGATGGGTTTTTTTCAGAGCAGCCAAAACGGAAGTTTGCTTGAGATGGGATTTATTAAGTTTTAATTTCTTTCCTCTTAAACAAAAATGCAAGTAAGTTTTTTTAATAAAAAATGTAAGTTTGTTTTTGAAAAGCCACCCACTAAAACACATTTTGAGTAGAGAGAGGCCAAGCAAAATTAAATGAGAGGATAATGAAGATCCACAAGACTCACAAATTCTGTGTAATTACCACAAGAGGAAAAGGATAAAACAGCATAAACTACTAAGTAGTAAAAGAAATAAAAGTAAAGATCCTTCCTGATGCACACACAGATCAAAGCATAACAATGTAAATAGCCTGATCCAGAAACTAAAAACAAAAGGACTCAGCTTCAAAAAAAGAACCAGCTTGTAAGAAATCCATCAAAAATAAAAATGAGCAAAGAGAAAAAAGAGGAACTTACCTAGACTTGCAGATCAGGTCAAGAAATTGAGGGGATGAAGGGAGGGTATTGCAGGGAGAGGCGAATTCATGACCGGATTTCAACAAGCAAAATGCTTTAAAGAATCGATTATAGTTCTAGAGAGAGAGAAGAAGGGGGGAAGACAGAGAAAGGGTCAGGACAAGGTAGTTTGATGTAGCTTTCTTTGGTTTGGATTTTGGAAAGTTTTTACCAAGTACTACTCTATTTTGTTCAGCACAGATAGAGAAAGAAGCCATAAATATGTGTGTTGTTCTTGTATTTTTCACTTTCCTTCTTTTTGACCGTTCAACACTGGCCTGGACCCCACTCTTCCACTTTCCCTGTCTCCTCTCTGTTTTTTTTTTTAATTATTATTATTATTATTAAAAGGAGAGAAAAGCTGTAGAAACCAAGGCTTACAAAACCTTGGAGTAACAACTCCAAACGCATGATTAGCAGGTCAATCTGCAATTCTATTAGCTCCGTGATAAGACCAGCCATGGGCGTTGAAAAGAAGACAGCTGCCTATAATCACCCTGTAAAGATGTCGAAGAAGTTAAAAGATGAGCACCGACAGCAGAATCAGGCTCCACCAAAGCCTTCCTGTATCCTTCATTCCAGCCTATCTCCAATCCTAACAAAATACCCCGAAGCTCAGCTCACAACACTGAACGAAAACCAAAGTGATGAGGCTTCCCGCAGTGGCAGTAACCAAGCTCTTATTAAAGGCCCATCAGTGTTCAACTTAACCCAGCTTTTGGATCGCCCAACCAATGACTTGTTCATGGCGGACAGCAGCTGGATTAGAAGCGGTAACAGCAGCAGCATTCACCACTTTTATGGAATAAGCAAGAATGCAATGCATGGGATTATTTGGAAAGGAAAAGCTAGCTTCAAACAAGCTTTTATTTGTCCAATACCATAAGTACCAGCAGCAGCAAACACCAAACTAATACTGCACTGTCCTTAACAGCCCTTAGAATCCGAAGACTAAAACACATCCAGTCCTGAAGATTAAGCTTAAAGAAATTGCCCCCGCTGCTGTAAGAAATCCTCATTGATAATTCTGTGAGCATGAGACATTAGCGCACCCTCACCTGGCACCCATGGCTCCAGCCAAAACGGACAAGAAGGCCATTCCCTGGGGTCCAATGAATGTTTTGCCATAAGATCCTAATTTTTGACAAGCTCGTCCAAAGATCTGATGCCCCTGCGGTGGAAATATCCAAAGGAATAGGATGGAAACTAGATAATTCACCGTTACATTCAATTTTTCTTAATGTAAAAATAAATAATAAAAAAAATTAATCTTAAACTCAAAATATAAATGTAATGCAGGGGATATTTTTTTTTTAAGTTAACAGCAATATTTTGGATCGATACTGATTAACTTGATAAAATTCTGACCTGAATTATGATAACTCTATAAAAAATAAATCAAAATAAATTATAAAAGTCAATTCTTAATCAACCTAATATTGAAGGATAAAATTTAAAAAATGACAAAAAAAAAATCTATTCTAGTCAACTCAGGTTAACATGATAAACTTGCAACTTGTGTTATGAGATCGTGATAACCTCATAGAAATTAAATCAAAAAAATCATGAAGCTCAATTTTCAACGAACTTAATGTTGAAAGATAAAATAAAAAAAATCAATTAAAAAAATAACTTAAGTCAATTCATGCTAACTTGTTAAACCTATAACCTTAATCATGAAACTGAAATAATTTTAAAAAAATAATAAAAAAAACTACAAAGCTCCACTTGTAACATATCAAATGTCGAAAGTTAAAATCGAGAAAAAAAATTAAATTCATAAGACCAAGATAACTCCACTGAAAATAAATTAAAAAAAATACAAATCTCAATTCCTAAATAATCTAATATTAAAAGATAAAATTAAGAAAAGAAAATGAAAAAAAAAAGAAGAAGAAAATCGAGTTGTTGGAAGGTGAAATTGAAAAAGAAAATATTCAATTAAAAAAGAACAAAAAAATAAACCGAGCCAACCTTGGTCACATCTAGGTCAACCTACCAAACATTTGACCCGTGTCATAAGATCGAATTACTCCCATGACAAGCAAATAAAAAAAATTATGAAACTCAATTAAAAAAAAACCTAAAAATAAATGGAGTTAACTTGTCAAACTCATGACTCGGGTTATGAGATCAAGATAATCATATAGAAAGCAAATTGAAAAACAATTATGGAGCCTAATTTCCAAACCAACTCAATGTTTAAGGATATAATTAAAAAAAATAAATTAAAAAAGCGACCCAAAAAAACAATCAAAGTTAACTCGGTTTAACTTGTTAAACTCACGATCTGGGTCAAGAGATCAAGATAAATTCATAGAAAAAAAATCAAAGAAAATTATAAAGCCCCACTTCTAACATATTTAATGTTGAAAGTTGAAATTAAAAAAAAAACCCGTAACCGATATATAATCTAATAAAAAAAGAAATCTTCACAAAATAATCTAAGATTGAATAATAAAAAAAACTAAAAAAAATTAAAAAAAAATTAAGTTATTTTAATCAAAGAAAAAGAACAAGAAAACAACACTATTATAATAAATAATATTTATAGATGTAGCTACAATAATTTAGTAAAATCTTTTAGTATTTTGTTAATTAAAGTTGTATTTGACTTGCAGTCATTGTATCTACCCCTGAAAAAGAATTATGAACTAGCTTGCAAAAAATCATTAACATCAAAATCAATTTTTTTTTCTCGTTAAAATATAAATATTTTAATGATTTCTCTCTCCTCCTTTTTATTTGACTACTATCTTTCAATTTCTTAACATACAAGGCTTAAAATACAATCAAAATAAAATTTAGAATCTAAACATAAAATTCTCAAATAATAGGAATGAAAATAACACAAAAATTTAAAACTCTAGGGGGCTAAACAGTGGTTTTTCATTCTTTTTTAATAATAAAAAAATGGCTGTTCTATTTTTCAATTTTAATAATTGTTTTTTCAACTTTTTTTCCAATAACAAATTAAATTTTTGTTCATAATATTGATGATTAATTCACACATAAATTTAAAAAGAATGGAAAACCACTGTTTAGCCCTCTAGAGTTTTAAATTTTTGTGTTATTTTGATTTCTATTGTTTGAGAATTTTATGTTTAGATTCTATCTTTTATTTTGATTGTATTTTAAGCCTAGAGAGAAATCATTCAAATGTTTATATTCTGACAAGAAAAAAAATTAATTTTGATGCTAAAAAGTTCGTCTTGGATAGTAGAGTTTTATGGAGGTAATTTGAGACTTTTATCTTGTTGCAAAAAATAAATCAAAGCTCAAGAAGTTTTTTTTAATCGGTCAATTATTTTATTTCTAGACCGAATTTATAGTGTTTTGGGGTTAATAATAAATTTATGAGTTTTATGATACTTTTTAGATGCTTTTAGATAAAAATATATTGATAATGAGTTTTAGAGGTCTAAGAACCCAAAACCTGACTTTCTGGGCATATGAGATGTTCTGAAATTAAACCATGTAACAACGCGTTGACTGTCTACATAGATAACGTATCATCCATTTAATTTAAAAAAAAAAAATTAGACAACATGTAATCTATCCATTGAAATCAAAGGTTAGATGTGCAAACCTAGGTTTTTTTTTAGTGAAGCATACAGCCCAATCATCTTATGCCTAGCATCTAGCCTTTTTTTATATTATTGTTAATTTTTTTTCTTTTTTTTTTAAATTTCAAATAAAATTATTAACTTAATATTTAAATTGTTATTGAGTTTCATCATAGTTTCTAAATAAGATTGTATTTCTTATAATGGTATTAACAATTACTTTGTGAATTATTATATATTAACCTAATATGCAAATCTTATTAAAAAATAATATGCTCATGAATATTAATTAAAATTAAAATATTTATTTTATTATTTTCTGTTGGAAATATTTTACATGATTTTACTAAATTAATTATTATTTTTATTGCGTACACATTATTGAATTATGATTTTCTATTTTTTATTGAGTCGTGCTTTTTACATCATAATGAATTTCTATTTAAAAAGAAATAATTATTATAAAAAATATATATTTTTATCGAGACAAAAAAAATGAATAATTAAATGGAGTTTTGATTGAAGAGATATATTCTTCTCTTTTTCATTCAAATATTGAGATTTTTATAAATATTTATTTTAATATTTTTGTTAGTATTTTATTCAAAGAGCATGCTTCTAATAAAAAATATATTTTTTTATAAAAATAAAAAAGTGCATTAATTAGAACTTAAAAATTAATCTAACAAAATATTTCTTTTCAAAAATTAAATCATTATCTTTCCTGGGAAAAAAAACTAGTTACTAAACTTTATTAATATTCTCAATCGATCTTTTCTATTAATTTAATGAAAGTACATTATTGTTGATCACGTACTGTTTAAGAAAAAAAGAGGACATCATTGGGATCAAATTCATCAATTCGTATTCCATGATCAAGAATTAATCTTTGTTGCTAAGTGCAAGCAAGCAGTGGGTAATGTGGATTCTGCAGAAGTTTCTTCGCAAAAGCATTCATGCGTTTTATCAACACAGACACCACATCCCGATGGACATTGAAAGGAGCAAACCACCATCACGAACACGTTCTGTTGCTTCAGCTGCATGTATATACGCCAACATCGAAGTAAATCTATTGTTGTTCTTTGTAAGTTTTTGAGATTCATTAAAAAATCCTTAAGAAAACTGTATGAGCTAAGAAAACAGCACACAAACCTAAGAGAGATGGAGAGTAAGAAAGAGAAATAAACAGACTCATTAGAAGCAAGAACTGAAAGGATGAACAAGAAGGAAAGTTTCAAAGAAGCTTTCTCCATTTGCTAGGAGTGATGTATGTGCTAAAATATATTTGACTAACTAGTTGTAGTATAGAATTAGGTGAGCCAACGGGGGACAGCATAAGTGATCTTTCTAGGCTAGGAAATATATTTGTGAGGAAAAGTTAACAAGTATTTCCAAATATCCTTCTTACTTATTTACGAGATATATATATACATATCACTGGAGAACAAAATATACTAGAATCACCTTTAATACATGTTACATGGGAGTTCTAATCAACCATACAATTATGCTATATATTACTTTCATACCAAGAACCATGTAATTATCTTTCTAACATTCGGCAAAGGTTGTTAAAGTCAATGATGGAGTTGGGCTCCTAACTATGATATCGTGTCTAAGAAAACTCGTAGAATGTTGATAGAAGAATTTTTCAAATAACATTACCATCTTGTATCATGATAATTTTTCAAATAACTCTTCATTAATGGGGGTTGTATTCATTCTCAAAACCTCATGTGACAATAGATCTCGCCTTGTGTCAAGGCTTTTTTTTTTTATCTTAGGACTACATGAGATATATTATAATAAAGAGCAATGGTGATAGTCATTCTTGAGATGGTGACTAACTAATGCTTTGATTGTATACTTTTAAAAGTTGCGTATAGAGTAACTAGTTTGAGAATGTTCATTGCGATAATTATTGTTCCCAGCATCACGATGACACACCCTCTTTCCCTGAATATTGAGGAAATGAGCCTTTTTGTGTGTGTGTGTGGGTGGGTGGGGGTGGGGGGTGGGGGAGGCCTAGTGTTATAAAAAGAAGTCGTCACCTAATATTATAGTCATTAGGAACCTTAACTGGTTTTCAAAGATCTGTGGTACAGGACTTGTTATGCTAAACGGAAGATACTGTCACCCCTAAAGCATCTTACATGAGGTAGGTTGCATTGTCTATCTTGTCCTAAATTGCTAAGGCCTTGTTATGTTTAAACCATTAGTGATCTATCTATTAGGTGAATACGGGTTTACTATAATGAGTTAAAACCTGGTCAAAAGTTCAACACCTATCTGTTTTAAAAGTCTGGCTGGTTTTTGCCACTTCTAATTGTTTGGTAAGTTGATAACTATAAAGTGGTCATCCCAGATCATAACTCAAGTTATGTCCATGAATGTACCAATAAGCCTATGTAGGGTCAATGAAACCCAACCCAAATCCTATGAATGGTCCATGAAAGGTGCCTCAAAAAGATTTATTTATCCTATAGTATCTCAGATATTCCTAACTCTAGTGCTATGTAATATTAGATTGAAAATTATCTTCAATTGGTGAGTATTTCAGGAAATTCAATTTTACCCTTAACAAAAAATTTCATATTTATTTTGTTTCGAGGAAATTATGGTAAGGAGCTTTCTTTCTAATATTCAAGTATTAGCCCTCTATGAGTTTATATACTCAAATATTAAAAGTGAATAGCAAAACATTTTTCTTAATAGACTTTTGAATATCAAAGTCGGATTTTTGGAATTTTAGGTATGTAGACTTAATAGACCTTTTAATTTTGGTCAAGACCTAATGAACTTCATAAACTTGTTATAAAGTCTAAATATGTATGCAAAATATTTTTTGTACTTTTCTTCTTTTTTTTTGTAAAAATGCTAAAACTAAAATTTTGTAAAATGCTAAAACATGTAGAAACATTTTTTGCCTTTTTTTGTGTGGAAATATGCTAAAAATATGAACAATGATCAATACAAATATGAATGCTAAATATATATATATATATATATATATATATAAAAGAGACTTGGCCATGCAAATTGTCAAGAAAGATTTAGTGAAAATCCAAATTGATTATTTGTGCTTTTAAGATCGGTTGGTAATTTGCAAGTTCCATGAAAATAAGAGCCAAACACGTGAACCCTAGTTTAGAATGCTTATAAAAACACAACAAGAGTAAAGAAATATGTATATTGCAGAAATCATAGGTAAGCACATTGTTTCCTTTAATGTCCATGTACACGAGAATAGCATGAAATAAATCTAATGTACCCTAAGTTTTAGCTCATTGTATTTATTTGGATGCAAATTACCACTTACATATTTCAAACATGTCAATAGTAATTTTTTATAATGAACAAGCTTTGTCGTTTATCTCAAAATAAAAAATGCAACCACCAAAGATCCATACCCTATATGGCAAGTTTACAAGAACTGTCATAATTTATTTTTGGGTTATTCCTTAAATTCATCTTCTTTCTTTCCAAAATAAAAAAAATCAAAAAATAAATAATAATACCAAGAAGACTGGTATTTTAGCAAAAGCAAGCTGGGAGGATTTCAAATGTAGAAAAAAATCATGTTGCAATTTTAGAGCTTAATTGTACCCTCTTTTACCAAAAACTAAAGAGACAAATCAGATTCAAGGTCAAATCAAATCATTATTGGACGAATCTGCTTAAAAATTAAGTTATATGACATAATTAGATTTTTAATAGCTCAATTTGATTTAATCATAGGCCAAATTAAAGTTTAATTATGTTTAATAATTAATGTAGGTCCAATTGAAGGATTTAATTAGATGCAAGGACTTAATTATACTTAAAATTGGTCAAATTAATTTTATTAGGGGCTTAATTAGTGAAAACTTAAGTTTGGGAGCTCAATTTGGGCTTAATTGAGAAGATTGAATTTTTAGGAGACCAAACTTAATTTTTACAAAGTCAATTGGTTCAAATCAGGGATCAAAATGTAAGAAAATCAAAGTTTTAGGTCAATTAAGGGCTCAATTAAAGAAATTTATAACCAATGATCATTTTGCCAAAAACATCAAACTATAGGGACCTAATTGATTGAATCAGGGGTGAAATTGAAAAGAATTAAAAGTTTAATGGTCAATTGAGGGTCAATTTGTATAAATCCAAAACCAATGACCAAAATGAAAAAGACGCTGAAATTTGAGGCTGGCATTGAAGTTCGGCAGGGGTAAAATTGCATAAAATTAGAAGTTTAAGGTCAATTAGGGGTGCAACTGAAAAAATTAAAAGATGGGGGACCAAATTAAACTTTGGCAAACACTTTAAATCAAAACCCTAAAAAGTCCAAAACGGCACTGTTTTGAACAGTTAAAAAAAAAGGAATAAACGACACCTCTTTTGGTGATTGTTCATTTTCTTCTTCATTTAAACCAGAAAAGGCTACTTGAGTGGCCTCCTTTCCAAAGCATTTAATGTTTCATCTCTCCACCAAATTTGACAAAACTTGCACGCAAATGATGGCCTGACATCTAACTACACCCTAGTGTAGTCCTTTCTGGCCGATTAACGCCACAGCAGCTATCACACCGCTCCAAAGTGGCCAACCCGACTAGACCTTTTTGTAGTAACTTTTCTAAACCATGATAGCAACTTTGAGCAAATGGTTGAGATTCTTTCGGGTCAAATCAAGGACCAAGATTTGACAACATTAAAGATAAAATGTCCTTATTTCATCCCCTATAAATAGGGGTGGATTCCATGACCAGAGAGAGGAGAAATCAGAAGCCAAATCTGGAAAAAAAAAATCAATTATTTCCTCGATTTCCATTTTCCTTCTCCCTCCACCTCCTCTTCTTCTTTTTTCGTCGCACCTCTACGCTGCCGCCGCCACCAACCACTCGTCGGTCCTCCCTATACCACTAGGAACACCGTCAGTAACTTCCCTCCTCTGGCAAGGCAAGTTTTCCCCCTTTTTTCTCCTTTCAAATCCCCCTCGGCCACTGTATTTTATATATAGTGGCTATGATAATTACCTCATGGTCATTGGGTTGGGCTATAAGGTAATTATCATGGCCACTGCGTATAGAAACTTAAAATAGAAAAATAATCAAACAACAATGCAGCTTTCCTCAGGTACGGGGTGATATGTCTTCCCCTTGCATAATTAGTCTCTTACCCGGACTTTCACATACCACTGGTTTCCTAGTAACCATAATATTATGTGTCGACTCCTGAACCTTAATCATAATTTTATGATTAAACTCAAATCTCTTTCATTTTCTAATACCTCTCATGAAGCAGAAAAATGCATCATTCGATGTTACCCTGCGACAAGAACTATGTAAACATCAAGCATATTTTTTTATTTATTTTTGGAAAAGAAACAGACCATGATTATTAACTCCTATTTACTTAGAACTACTATTTATTACCCATATGAAAAAATATATACTTGATTCTTAAGTATCTCTAATGAAATGTTACTATTTACTCTTAAGGCAAAACATTTTTATGCTAGTAAAGGATAAGAACTCAGATGCTTTGCACCTCATGCAAATAAGATAATATTCAAAACTTTAACCCTATTTATAGCCCAACCTATTAACTCAATAAGAAACATGTGACTCCAGGAGGCATTATGCAACATCAATATTCATGTTTTTGCAAACATGAATTTGAAAACACCGCCAATAAAACCGCACACACTAAAAGAAATGTTGTCCTTTTCTTTTAGTTTTATTTCCTTATGCAAAAGATGCATTAACAAACAAGTCATGAAATGGAAACTGAAGATGCACCCAAAAAAATCCTCAAGGATTAACCTCCTATATGAAAGAAAGTTAAACTTATATACCTATTATGAAGATGGCAGATGCTCCTTGCCTCCTATAACAATTGAGTTTCCTTCCTTTATAAGAATAAGAGGCTCTTAAATGGTGAATACAACTTTGGTAATTCAGACCCCACAAAAGATGTTGAAAATTGAAATACTTTTTACTAAAAAAATATTGATCATTTGAAGGTAAGGGAAGCTCAAAAAATTCACGGCAGTAGGTCAATTTGTTTTTTTTTTTTTTGGTTTACTCTTTGTGTATATGTTTTGGAGGCCTAAGGCTTCTACTCGTCAGGAAAAGGGGGTAATGTTTTTTATGTGTATTTTTTAGAAGCATGAAGCAAGATAGAGGCTAAGGTTTTTTTTATTAGATAGTGCCCCCCTTTTTATATTCACTGGGTCTATATTTATAATACAAGAGTCCCCAATCATATGAAATTTAAAATCCCATACCAAATAAACTCCTTATCTCTTCAAGTTTGAATTTGGTTAAAATCTAGATTAAGAAGAATTAACTAAGTTTTTCATAGTAATTTGTTTTAATTAAATATTAGGAGAAACAAATAAAATTGGGTTATGGAAACAGTGATAATGATTTAAAGGTTGAGTTTGAGGTCAAGTTAGAGTATGGTGATTCTCTTACTTACTTTTTTTACATCATTTTATCCTCTCCTTTTTTATAAACTAAAGTTGTTTGTATATCGATGATAGTGCAGGTGATGGCATTAATAATTGCATCATCCACTAAGGAAGAGGTAAGGTTCCAAGCTGTTTTGTGTAGCTAGAATAGTCTCAATAAGCACTTTTATTTGTTAGGGATTTAAAGGGGTTAATGTACCTATAGTAGAGAAGTTAGTCACTCTCTCATGTTCGAGCCTTTGTAAGTTATCAACCATGAAAAAACTTTACAAATATAAATATGCAAGAAATGGAGAGAATGAATTGGCTTCTATTATGTTCTCATAAATGATGCCACTAACAAAGTTTGAAAAACTTCAAATGAATTTGGGAATTTTCATGATTGTTTTAAAGACTTTGAAGATTTTATGCATGAATCCTTTAATAGACATTCAAATTTAGATCTTGAATTTTGATATAGATTGTGAGATCCTCACACAATTCAGTTTGTAAACTTTAACTATGTGATATCTCTACTCAATATGAATTCATTAGACTTCCAAATATTTGTAATGGAATTCGGTCTTTCATTTTCCCTTTTTATGTTGAATTCTTGATTTGGCGCCTAACTTTGCTAGTTATAGCTATACCATATTCAATTTGAAGATTTTTTTTTTAAGTTGGGATGTACAAGTGATTCACAAACTATTACAAGACAAGTTCTTGGTGTCAAACAGATGACCCTTCGATGCCTTAGTAAGCAATTTGTAATAAATCTGGAGTCAATTTAGCCACGAATGAAAGAGTATTCGATCAAGATTTTAATTCAAATAATCCATTTATTTTCAAATTTGAATTCAAATATATTCAAAATTCTAATTCAAATGTTACCATTATAAATTGAATAAGATAGTAGTATATGGATTCATGGAGAAAAATCTTTGATTAAATTGGTTTAGTTCTTAAAGTTCTGAGCTACCTTGAATCCACCTAGCAATTTGTTTTTTTTTTTCTATTTGATCCCTATTATTCTTGTAATTTAGTCCTTTTCCATTCAATAAAATTTCTCAATTTCATGCTTTAATTTTCGGGTTTGTTACACAAAGTGTTGTGGTCATTATATATTGATCTATTATTGTCTATACCTAGAGGTCCTTGGTATTTATATACCCTCAAATCAGAATAATTTGTCTTGTGGAGAGCAAGGTTGCTTACATATCGTGCACCTTACTCGTAAGGGTAATCATGTGGAATAATTATTTTATCATCAACAATCACACATCTAACTTGTAAGACTAGTTGTTCATCTAGGCACACATCTTGTTAACTTGTGAAATAAGACATTCATATATGCAACATATTGATAACTTATAAAATAGAAATTTAGGTGGGCGAGAAACAATTACGACAACGTGAGCGTGCTTAAATATTATTGACATGTTAACCTTTGTTTTTTTTTCTTTTTCTTCTTTTCTCCTTTCTCTTATTCTCTCATCGATCAAGCCCTTATTTAGGCTTGATTGGACCGCCTTTTCTTCTCTCTCTCTCTCTATTTTTCTTCGTCCTTTCCTTTCTTTCCTTATGGGCATGATAGGGTTTCTCTTCCTCCTCTCACCTCTTTCTTCTCCCCTTCTCCCTTCTCCTCCTCCTATCCTTTGTCAATCTCGGTTTGGCCAAAGCATTGGGTCGGTAGGGCTACCTTTCTCTCTCTTCTCTTTATTTCTTCTTTTTCCATATCCTTTTTCCTTCTCTTCTTGGTGGGTCTGGGAGTTTTAGGCCTAATTAGGCCAAGACTATTCTTATATAACTATATTATTTCTTGTCCCTCTCTTCTTAAGCTTAGTCGGACTTGGTTGTTATGGGCTTAGTTGGGCCTATTTCATCTTGCTCCCATCAATACATATTCATTTTTTATTACTCATATATGATGAAAAGTTCATGTCCCTTCCGACAATTTTTTTTCTAGCTATAACTAATTAGCCCTTGACTTCCTCTTACTAAATAAACCTCTCGTGCTCAATATATTCACCTTGATAACTCTGTTTTTAAAAGTGAATAATGAACAATTACTACGCAGAAGAGTGGAGATGGAATAAATCCCATAATTTAATAAAGCAATATACATGTTATCGGATTTTCTCTCTCTTTCAAGAGTATTTTTCTTTCATTATCTTAGGATATTTTTCCTCGTATAATAAATACTATTAGTTTTTACTATATAAAATATATTTAAGTCAGTTTTCGTTATATTAAATCAATTATCTAGATTCCTTTGCATTCATAACCAAAATCATGAAAGTTTCATCTCTTTTAATAGACATGAAATTTGAATTTTGAAGATTAATAAATATCCTTCTAAACATTAGCCATTAAACCAAACCCCTCAAATTTGATTGCCCATTGTCTGAGCTACGATGCAGGTTATGTTGGGTATTACGGTCTATCCATGTTTTCAAAAAAAATTAAATTTTTTTTAAATTTTAATTATTATTTTATATGTTTTTATTGTTTTGATATGCTAATATCAAAATTAATTTTTAAAAAATTAAAAACATATATATTATTTTAATATATTTTTAAATAAAAAATATTTTAAAAAATAATTTCTACAATACTTTTTAAAAAAGGACGTAATATAATAGAGAAACCCCATAATATAATATATCAGTGGAGGATAAAATTTGGTCGCAGTGCAACAAGTTCTGTCTTTTTATTTAATAGACCAACTAATAAAATACATTATTGCAAGCTTCTTGGAATTTAATATGAATTTCAATTTCTAAGGTAGAAAATGGGAAACAAATTACAGTGATTGATATGAATATAAAAATAGGTGAAGGCATTTTCGACGTGTTCATTTTATGCATGAATCCTTTAATAAACTTTAACTATGTGATATCTCTACTCTACTTGACACGAATTTATTTATAATTTGAATTATTTTTTTTTATTTTTATATACCATTTATTTATTTTATATATATATATATATAGTTGAGTATTTATATAATTGTTTTATTCAATTTAAGAACAGAACTTAAATGAAACAAAATAAAATCATTATAAATATAATTAAAATATTTTAAAAAACATATATACAAGATATTATATATAATCTATGCGCGTTTATTTGAAATTCTTAAGGTTTTGAAAAAATAACTATAAGTTATATCACATGATTTGGCTTTTTATTTAAAAATGACTTGATTGAAAAATAATAAGAGTGTAGATGAATCATAGTTTAAACGTGGCTTGACTTGGAGAGGTATTCTGCGGTGGGACTCCAAAGGCAAAAACCCACGCCCAGCACTAGTTTATTAGGCTGGATCCATACTGGGCTTTATCAAGCCCAACGCCATACAATAACTTAGATCAAGGGCTGCCGTGGAGGTTTCCTTTCCCGTCAGAAACCACTTGTGAGAGTCTGCTTCGCGTCAGATGGCAAACAATTGAAAATTGAAGAGACCATATCGGTCCTGCTGGTGGAGATGGAGGTGATGGCGTTGGAGCCTCCACTCTCTCCTACTTTTTTTCTTTTTCTATCTTTATTTATTAAAGTAATTTTATTTTATTTTTATTTTTATTTTTCTAGAATTTAAATGAAATTTATTTAGCACAATCAATTTAGTTAGCTTTAAAGATTAAATGCAGTTAGTGGCAGGACTTTGACGTGTGTAATTGCTGGGTGGTGCAAATAGGCCCACTTTACTCAGAGTAAGATGCTTATAAAATTGTGATAATAATTCATCTCCGAGTCCGAGGAGGGTCCATTTTTTAATGCAAAAATATTTAGATGATAATAATATCTTTAAAAAAAATTAATTTTTTAATGTAGATTATTAATTTGTAATTTAGATTCTTAATTTGTATTGTTAAATGAACTTGATTAATTTAATAATAATATAAAAAAAAATAAAAAAAACAATGACAACTATCAATAAAAAAAAATGTTTGTTAATATCATGAAAAGACACTCAATAAATATTTTAAAAAGATCTCAAAGATTTTATTTTATAACAAAGTAAAAATTAAGTGGTAATAAAAAAATTATAAAAAAAAATTAAAACTCAATCTCCAACAAAAGCAAACATTAAAAGATGAACTAAAACAAAAAAATATTAACTCAAATCAGTATGTCAAACACGCCACCGACTTATAAGGGCAAGATAATACTATAAAAAAATAAAAATAAAAATAGATATTAACTTCTAGGTAAACAAAATAATTAAAGGTAAAAAAAAAACTCAAATCTATTTAAGTTAACTCGACTAATTTGTAACCTGGGATATAAGATCAAAATAATCTTATATAAAAGAAAGCAACAAAACTCATGAGTTGAATGCCAAAAAATATAATATTAAATGATAAAATTAAAAAAAAAAACTTTAAAATAATTAAAATCAAACCAGATTAATCTTTGAAACTCATGTTCCAAGTTAAGAGATCAGATTGTCCCATAAAAAGTAAACCTATAAAAATCACAATGTAAAATTCTCAATTATCTAATTTTTTTTAAATAACAATAAAAAAATAAAAAACTTTTGCCCCTATCTTGTGCTTCATTAACTTGTGTTATGAAAGGCAAAATTATTATTATACTGTGGCAATTCAAAGTGCAATTGGTCTGTCTCTCCAATGAATCACTTAGCACAATTAATTTTTTTTATAATAAAATATAATAGCTTTTACGTAATGATGCATTACTTTATCTATATGAACTTTTTTACTGATTCAATTTATAAATGAAATGATAGACTAAATTCAATAGACAGTTTAATATGTATAATTTTTTATTTATTGCATAATAAATTAAGACTAGATCATACATGATTTCCTTTAATTTCGCATCAAGTCTAAATTAATTCATTAACTAGTTATAAAACCGGTTTGAATTTTCATTATTTTCTCAACTACTCATTATGTTAGGTCTCATCTATTAATTAGTAAAATGAGACATATTAATAATTAATAAAAACTCTAAATTCTCCAGCAAAATCCTTGTAGCAATCATTTGACACTTTAATGATTAATAATTAACAAATTCTTTAAGTGATTGTTTGGTAACGCGGTTATATCCGTGTTTTTGAAAAAAATTTAATTTTTTTTTTAAAAATTTAATTTTTTTATATGTTTTCAATCGTTTTGATGCGCTGATCTCAAAAATAATTAAAAAATAAAAAATATTATTTTAATATATTTTGACATGAAAAACACTTTAAAAATTAATTGTACACTATTAAATTTACTATCCATTGTTACAGTGCAATTACTTTTGTGCTTTTTAAAAAAACAAATGACAGGCCTATAAGTTGGGATAGATTGATCTTTTTTCCATGAATTTTTAGTTATTAATTACTTGTCCAGAGATATATATGACTTTTTAATTTTTAATGAACAATAAAATAACTTCATTGTTGTTCATATCAAACTTTTTTAAACTGAAGGTATTTAAATCTTTTTCAAAAACAATACAATGAAAAGACAAATTAATCCTTGGAATAAAAAAACTTAATCTTTTATCTTTTCACTAAGTTTTATGTTGATTAATTAATATAAAAATTCAAAAAGCTGTTAGTGATAGGCCTTTCTTTTTCTTTTTATATTTTCTCCCCCCTCAAAATAATTACACGTTGGTTCTTTTTGTTTTTAATATTTCAATTTTAATTTGTATTCTTAGTTTTTTTATTAAAGTTTTATTTGTTTTCAATTTAGTCCTTTAAATCCAATTTGTCATATATTATTTTTTCTAATTTGATCCTTATTCTTTTGATTTGTAATTTTTTTCCTTGACCCTTTTGAAATTTTTTTATTAGTTTTCAATTTCATCCTTTAATCTAGGTTTATGGTATATTGTTTTTTTTTTCAATTTAATCATTATTCTTTTGATTTTTATTTTAATTAAAGATATGTGTTTTTCAATTTAACCCTCAAATCAAAAGTTTTGGGTTGCTCTCTAATTTATTTTTTATTTTGATTTTCACCCTTATTGTTTTAATTGTCATTTTTATTTTAGATCCTTTTGAGAAATTGATTTTTTTTTTCATCTTTATCATTTTTTCATGTATAGTACTTCCGGTCTAACAACTCAGGTCACAAATTTAAAAAGTTAATGCGAGTCAACATCTTTTTTTTAGCTTATTTCTTGTTTTGATTTCATTGATCGACATTATTTATTTAAAAAAAACCATTTTAGCTTTGTGGTTTTCTTCAATTTCTTTTCTATCAGGTTATCCCAATCTCATGACTTAGACCATGAGTTTTGCGGGTTAACTCAGATTAGGTTATCCCATTTTAACTCATATTTATCACGCTACCTCTATAACGTTCTAAACTTTTAAATGCAATTCTCACCTTTCTAATTGTCATGTGCGTGACATATATGGATTTTTTTTTTAATATAAGGTAGTCTCGAGATTGTTAATTTTTACTTTCATCATCACAGAATAAAGATACACAATACTAAATCCAAGATAATAAATTTACGACATCTTAAGCACATGATTTCCATAACAAGTATTTATTTTCTTTTTATTATATTTGTAATTTATACATCAGGCTTAATAGATACACAATAATTTATTGTATAATTTTAACTCATTTTACAAACTTTTCCCCAAAATAAATTAATTTTTAAAGGTTTGTACATGATCTCAAGGTACCTAGAAGAATAGAAAAACACGTGTAGAACACATAGCAACAAAAATAATATTTTTAGTATACAAATATATATTTCAATTGATCACTTATCATAGGAATAATATTAACGTAGTATTTTTTTTCATTAAATTTCCTATCGATCCCATGATTTTCATTACAATTTTCATTTATATTTTTATTCAACCACTTCTATAAAATCATTACCAATACTTTTAGTTTATAATCCAAAATAATTTAGAATTTCATGTTCCTCTTATCTACTTATAATAATATTTTAGCTTAACAATTAATCTCATCAGTCTATTATAACCACTAACATTTGAGGTCACTACCTTGATTCATTCTTTGCTTCAGTTATTAATTTTAATGTCAATAAATTATTTTCTAATTAACCGAATTTTTAAATTCATTTAATCACACATAGTGTTATTTCCAACCCATTTACATTTATTTGTTTATTTTGATATCCATCATCTTACTTATAGCTGTCAATATCACTTTTTATCTCTCAGATAAAATATCTCAATCAAAGTTCATCCATATTATTCTTTGTTTTCTACTATTACTCATGCTTATTTATGGCTTATTTGTTTAATTTTTACCCTAAATTACTCATCATGCTATTTCATGATTCATCTATATATTTTAATATTCAAATATTATTTTGCTCATTTATAACACATTTATATATTCTTCATACACTATATTTATTTGGCCAATTTATGACCTATCTATATATTTTTTATTCATAATTATGCTACTGACCCCTTCATATATATATATATATATATATTCATTCGGAATTATTCCAGTGGCCTATTTCTGGTCCATGTAAATTTTTTTATTCAGAATTATTCCATGACCCATTTATGGTCATAAACATATTAATCATTCACAATTATTACAGTGGCCTATTTAGACATTGTAAAATATTCTCTTTCATTTTAGATATTTCTCCTGTCTAAAGCCATTAATATTGTAACCGAATCAAATTTTATGTACTAAACTCCGCTATTGCAGTCAATTTAATTAAATTCCCATAGTTTATTTCTATTTCACGTATTTAACTCCTTGCGGTCAATTTAATTTTTTTTAATACATTACACTTCATTGGTGTGGTGCATTTACATCGCATAAAATTAAATTCCTCCCATGAAATAACATTTCCCTCGTGTGTGTGTGTGTGTGTGAGTCCAAACAATAACCATAAATGTTCATTTAATCATATTCATTCAACTATTTATACAGTAGTCAATTTCAGCCCAACACATAAGTCCACAACCGACACCTAAATTAATACTTATACAAATTGCAACTATATATATATATATATATATATATATATATATATATATATCACAAGCACAAACATATTAAAATGAAGAAACAGCTGAAATTGCTTAGATATTTACTTGAAATTAATAGATCATAAAAAATATTAAAAAAACTCTTTGCAATCGCAACCATTAATTATTTCAATCAGCACTTCCAAGCTCTTCACCTCGAAAATCAAAACCCACCATTTTAACATTACATAATTATTTTAAATAAAAGAACATCACTCGTAGCTTAAATTAATTAAATCACTCATTAATCGAAATTTCTCCAAATTTATTTTCCATTGAAGTCACAATCGTCGCCATATTGATGCACAATATTCCTTCCTTGTTACATGAGAAACTTGGCCTTGCGTCTGCCGTTCTTCTTCCTGTTGTTTTGATTTGCGCAAATCCCTCCTAGCACTCCTTCCCTGGAGTCTTTTCAACTTTCAAATTTGTCTTTTGCTCTTATAGTGCGTTTTTTTATCTGTTGTGGAAAGATTTCATGGAAAGAGATTAGGGTAGTGTGCGAGGGTGTTTTAATTAGAGTTTTGTTTTTAAATAATTGTTTTTGGATATATTTTTTTTTAGTTTAACGTGTGGGTATCCGGGCCAGCTTGCGCGCACCTCAACTAATCCCACAGGCCCTGAAATTAACGACCATGTAAGCCTCCAGTGGCCATCATATGAGCAACCACAGGGCTTGAACCTGAGACCACAGAGGGAGCAAACCTCTTGATCACAAGCTCTTATCACTTGGGCCACCACCTAGATGGTTGTTTTTGAATATTTTTAGATTAGTTTGATGTGTTGATGTTAAAAATAAATTTTTAAAAATAAAAAAAATATTATTTTAATGCATTTTTAAGAAAAAAACACTTTAAAAACAACTGTTGTGTAAAAAAAATCAATTCAACCCAAAAATCTAAGCTTCTAGATGAGGTCTCAAGACATGATTTATGTTATTCTTTTACACATCCTTTTAAATGAAAAGTTTTTGAACTTGAAACTTGAACGGGCCCACACTAATTTGTTATTATTTTTATCAAATAAATAGAAATGATGAGATTTAGACTTGTAACTGCTTGACCATTAAAATTCTAATATCATATCAAAAAATAATTTAATTCAAAAACTTAAATTTTTAAATATAATTTAATATATTATTCTCTATCAAATTATCACCGTCATTAAAGATAATAATGAAGTTAAAGGTAGCGTAATTAAAGATTAAAGATTCTCCCTGCACGATTTACCCTTAAACTATTCCAAGCATGCTGCGGTAATAAGTCAGCTGTTTCTTTCTCACCTAACGAGCACCTCAATTTTTTATACACATCTCTTAAGATGATTCTATTATCACGCCTACTTTAGCCATTGATCAGCATCTCTGTCGTTTTTTTCAAACATCGGGCTAGCTAACGTGAGTTTTGGGATCTATAAGGCTAACGTGAAGCAATCAATATCCAGTAAGAAATCAGTGGATGCTTACTAATCTGGATTGATTCAGAGATGACCTAATTGATGCATGATCTGGTGAATACTGATATCCCATGTACAATTATTCGAGCATCATTTGACGAGAGTGGGCTTTTTCTTTCACGTTTTCACATGAATGCTACACATGGCATGCAAGTAAAATATTTCATTAGCATTATTTCTCACGAGTAAAAATTAAATATAATTTAAGATGGATGATGGCCACCATGTCTGACATGGAAAGCTTTCTAGGTAAAGAAGACCAGGCCACAGACAAAACAAAACCCTAAAAGATTGTTGATTAAAGACATTAATAAGGAACGAAAATAGCTTTCTCATGATCAATGGTGGAAACCCTAATCAGGCCGTGGGCACCACGGAAAACAACCACAAACAAGTTGTCGCTATCGTGGTTTTTGCCCAGGATGTTCACGAGTGAAATTTTGAAAAAAAAACCTTGTTAATCTTTGCCTTGACAGGGGTGACCTACCTTCTGAGATATTTTTTATTACTCGATGCAAGTCCGAGACAGAGATGGAATTTGCAGTTCATATATCAGACACCTGGCATCAAGAGGTCAATTTAGTTGACCAATCAAGAGAGTTTAGAAGTGGTTTGGCTAGTTGGATCAATAAACACACTTACGCCAACCTTTTTTTTTTTCTATTATGGGAAGCTGTGGGCTGTGCTGTATGGAGTGGGATCGAACATCTAGGTGTTTGTGGAGGGCAGACAAAGCTACATGTATGAGCGTGATACAGCGTACAAAACACTGTAGGTTAAAAAATTAAATTTCTTTTGTAATTATTTTTATTTTTTTATAAATTTTTTTAAATAAAATAAATAATAAAAACACATGATCAAAACTAATAAATAATTTAAAAAAACAATCAAAATAATAAAGATTAAAGTTGATATAGAAATTAAATTTCAAAAAAATTAAAAAAAATAATTTAAAACTAAATATATAACAATCAAAAGATTAAAGTTTAGATTTATATTCAAAATAAAAAAAAATATTTTTTTTAAATCAAACTATTTTTTTTTTAAATATTTTTCATTGACTGAAAAATCTAATGATAATTAATTAAACACTAAAATTTTAAAAAATAAATTTTAAAAAAATTCATTTTCATCAAAAAAAAAAAAAGCAAAGCAAAAAGAATTCCTTGTCAAGTTTGTTTGTTTTCTTCGGATTTTCAAAACCTTTTCCTTCGTAAAATCAAGATTACTAATCCCCTATTAAACTACTTATGAAATTAAATATTTAATTAAAAATCCCATTAGATAACAATTTTTTTTTATGTGGATGAATGCACATGGTATGATACAAATTGAAACCTTGATGATAATGTTTCAATGATAATTAATTATGGATCGTAGCAGCAGCTGCCATACCCCACACAACTTTCTCCATTTCAACCATGAAAACGAAAGGAGCTTTTTACCCGGAAGCCATTTACCTTTGTTTTCAGGGAAAGGGAAGCAGACGAATTCTTTTATGAAAAGAAAGAATAAAGCTTCCTCCGGGCCAGCATTAGAAAAGTAGAAAAACAAAATTCTAGTGCTTCAATACTATTCATATTATCCAGACAAAAAATTAACTTGGTACAAAACTTGGATTATGAGTTAGATGATTTGATTTTGAATTCACTCGGATTAATATAACATTTGAATTATTAAAATATAAAAAATATATTATTTTGATAATTTTTTTTAACAAATTACATGTCTGGACTCGGATTAATGAAAAATAAAAAGATGATGTCTGCACTTAATAAAATAAATTAAAAAATATATATAAATTGATAAATAAAAAATAGTTATCAACGCTAATTAAAACTAAAACAGGAAACAAATATTTCTTATAAAAAAAACAGAAGTTAGATACAAATATAAATATTCTGCATCGGTTATTTTTTATTTTACAATTTTTTTTATTTATATTAGAGGTTAATTTTGATAGTTATGTATTAATGATTTTTATTTTTATAAATGTATTATTTAAATACAATTTATCTATATAAAATAAAAAATTCTAAAAGCATAAATTATAATAGAAGTATTATGAGATTACAAAAATAATTTAAAAGATTAATTATTATTATTATTATTAAAAAATAAAAAAATAAAAAATAAAAAATAAAAAATAATATATTAATTAAAAATTTAAAAAAAAAGAGCTTCCATTGAGCCAGCATTAGAAAGGTAGAAGAAAAACTATTTAGGCAAGTCACATGACGTTTAGCAATCCCAAGAAGAGTCCAGATGCATCTTAGCCGTCCAGAATTATCTTGTGGATCCCTATTCCTGTCAACGGCGACGAAACTGTTGCCGCGTGTTTCCCTCGCCGCGCCTAAGCGTCTCCCACTGTCATTTCAGGGACGCCCGCGTCTAAAATTTACCCTTTCATTTGAAATCTATTAGATTTCCAAGTATGACTCTATCGGACTGCTAATTAATCCGATTAAGATTTTAATTCGACAAAACTTATTTTCTAGTAATTTGAATAATTAAACTAAACCTAGTTTAAATTCAATCGGATCAACTATAAATCAAAAGTATTCCTCCCTTAAACATGTAAGAATGAAGGTTTGTGTTTTTTTAACCATGAATTGTGGTTGTTATAATCTGGATAATTAAAAACTTTAGGTTTAATTTGTATTTTAGATATTTAAATCATACTTTTTAATTCAAAATTCATTTTTTCAAACTTTTTTATTAATTAAAAGATATATTAAAATTGAAAACTTGTTTAAATTTAATATGCTACATCATTTTAAATATATTATATAGTTGAGTTGACTTAATAACTTGACTCATATCCTTTTCTAAGTTGATTATCCATCAAGGATTAACTATCAAGAAAAAATCTATCTTATAATAATTTTAATAAAACATATATTTTTTACAATTATAATTAAAATATTTTTTACAACCTATTTTTAACCTAACAGTTAAAATTACCTAAATGTCAAACAAACAGTCAGAAAAACTTCTTTTCCCCAGTGACCGCTCAGCACGCTACACCCCCCTCCCCCGTAGAAGGACGATACAGTAACGGCAATGACACGCGTCAACCTAATAACAGTCACGTGTTAATGAAGCTACTGGATTAGCGTGTGAAAACAACGGTCCCTTAAGATCCCATGGTTTAAAAATGCACACGTGTCCAATTACCGAACTTAAGTAACCTGTAGCCACCGGTCATCGCTCTCTTGAAAATAAAGAAGTCCTGAATCAGTTATATATATATATATATATATGCCTATTGTTGAAGCCAGTTAAGTTTCAAAATTTGACCACTCAGAAAATAAAAAATTAAAATCATTATTACCAGCGAAAGAGAAGAGAAGAGAAGAGAAGAGTAGAGTAGAGAAAGGGATTTGAAGTTGGAATCTTCGGAAAACAGAAAATTAATTGATTTTATTATCATTATTTTTTCGGTGAATGAAATATGGTAGTTGAATCAGAGGTAGTGAGCGTGCCGGTGTTGGATGTTCAATATTTTGCTGCTGAAGGAAAGAGCCCTGCTCATGAGAGTGAAGATGTTGTTACTGTTTCTTCTTCCCCTAGAAGGTTAAGTCAAGTTCGAGTCTCCGATTTGATCTCCGCCGAGCTATCCGCCTCCCAATTGGTCAGTTTTCTTCATCATCCTTTTCTTTTTTGCTAGGGTTTGCTTCGTTTGAGAATCTTGAATATTTATTAGTTAAAATTGAGTATTTTCTACTGGTTGTGTGTTGAATTACTGTTTTTTTTTTTTTTTTTTTTTTAATATTCATAATGGGTTGTTTAGTCTTGTTTGTAGTCCAGCTGAATCTGAATGAATTTTTCTGCCTTTTTTTAATTTATTTGTAGGGTACAGAAAAATTAATAGAAAAATTATAGAAATTCACTTCTGGGTGTTTCCAATGCTATATAGCAATTTTAATTGAAAGAATAATTTTAATTATGCATTTGATGGCGAGAACTGTAAAAATAGATTTTGTCAATGATGATTGAAAGATTTTTAGATTTTGATTAGTTGTGCTGTAGGTGAAAAACTTAATGGAAAATCAACTCTTTTTGCAGGATATTACATGTTCAGAAAAAGTTTCAGATGCGGAAACTATTGAGTCCGCCATCCTGGAGTTTGTTCCTAGTATTCGTTCTGGTAGCTTTGCTGACATTGGGAATCGAAGATACATGGAAGATGAGCATATACGCATAGATGATCTATCCGCTGAATTGGGCTCGGCCTTTAAATTTCCAAAGCCCAGTGCTTTCTATGGGGTAATTGTTGATCAAACCTATGGTTGTTGAAAATTTATTTATTTATTTGATAGGTTGAAGGAATTTATAACTGACTGAGATTGAATTTATTTGCAGGTTTTCGATGGTCATGAAGGACCGGAAGCAGCAGCTTATATCAGAAGAAATGCAATGAGAATCTTTTTTGAAGATGTAAATTTCCCTCAAACATCTGAAGTTGACAATATATTCTTGAAGGAGGTTGAGAACTCCCTCCGGAAAGCATTTCACCAGGCTGATCTGGCTTTGGAAAATGACTGCAGTGTGAGCACTTTTTCAGGGACAACTGCACTTACTGCTCTCGTATTTGGAAGGTATATCCATGCTCTTGAACATGATAATATAACCATGTGTATGTGAATGCTTTGTTTTACCTCGCCGGAGTTATGTTTTTAGGTATATTTGTGGATGTGATGTTGGTCAATCACCACTCAGTTTGTCTATTATAAATGTTTTATGAAATCCACTATTCTATATCAATCTTCTCATCTAGTCTATGATGTTATGCTAACTATGGTTGTCTTGTTTTTGTCCACGCACATGATGTTTTACCTGAACCTGCAAACGTGTGAGTTAACTTTTGATGTCCAATGCGCTGGCTCCACATTGCATGTTACCATTAATGGTTAAGATGGCTCAATACCAGCCTTCCTACATCATCTTTTAAGTGCATTACTCTAGTTGACTTTGAAAAAATAGAAACTTCTAAGTGCCTTTTTTTTTTGTGCTTCACGTTGATAGTTTTTCAGTATTTCCTGGAAATGATTTTTTTTCATCGCAAGCATCATGATCATGCTTTCATATTCCAGGCTATTAATGGTTGCTAATGCTGGTGATTGCCGAGCAGTTCTATGTCGTAAAGGAAAGGCAATCGACATGTCCCAAGACCATAGGCCTATTTATCCATCAGAGCGAAGGCGGGTTGAAGAATTGGGTGGGTATGTTGATAAGTATGGATTTCTAAATGGTGAACTGTCAGTTTCCCGAGCACTTGGTGACTGGTACATTAAACACTCTTGGGGTTCTCCTTCACCTCTCATTTCTGAGCCAGAATTCCAGCACCTTGTTCTAACAGAGGAAGATGAATTTCTCATAATTGGTTGTGATGGGATTTGGGAATTCATTTCAAGTCAGCATGCGGTCAGCCTTGTCCGCCGTGGGCTGCGGCAGCATGATGACCCTGAGAAGTGTGCTAAGGACCTTGTCATGGAAGCCTTGGATTGTAAAGCATTGGACAATCTCACTGCACTTATTGTGTGCTTCTCTTCACCACTTGCACCTAAACAGAAACAAGGGTGTAGCCTCTCTGCAGAGGCATTGTGTAGCTTGAGGAACCATTTGGAACGCAGTGCCAACCGCTGAATGTTATAGAATAATTTTCTAATTTCTCTTGCTGATTAAACAAGCTGTTTTTGGCTTCTTTAGTTTCATGATAGAAAAAGCAGCTTGCAGTTTTGCAGATGATGATTTTCAAACAGCAAGCATTGAGTATGGGTTGATGGGTTGATGTACATACTGGGGGGGGGGGGTGGATGCTGGTGGTGTAGAGATCGATTCAGATGTGTGCTTTATTAAAATACGTTCTTGATGGATAGATTGGTTTTGGCCTAGCTGCCAAATCTGATATATTCCATTTTTAATCTTGATATGTATCTGTACATTTCGAATAAAATTTTCTTATTATGGTCTATTCTTTCTCTCTCCTTTCAGCTACTATATGTGCTCTGCAGTCCTGTGAGACCCCTGTTTATACATGTACCCAATGCATTGGTTTAAAAACTGTTTTGTATTTTAGAATGAAACATTAATTCCATGTTTCACTTTTACGAACCCTTGATTCATGAAGTGGCTAGCACACTCAATTCAACTTGCTTTGTAATTTTAATCTGCCAACGTACCCACCAAGGAGCTTTGACTGGTGAGTATAAATTTTCAGCTTGCTTTGTAATTTTAATCTGCCAACCTACCCACCAAGGAGCTTTGACTGGTGAGTATATATTTTCCGCAAGCTCGTTTTGATGCCTTGATATAAATGTTTTTTAAAAAATACTTTGAAATACAATTATCGAATATAAGGGCGCTTTCAAAGAAAGACGTACACAGTAAAGCGAGTTAAAACTTAGAAAGGCTGATATCATCTGTGGGCTCTCAAACGACTCCTTCAGCGATAAGACTTGAGAGTATTCAGATCCTTCAGCGATAAGACTCGAGAGTATTCAGATGTTTAACACGTTCGTTGACATAACCTGACTCGAAACTCTCAAACAGGAAATCAGAATGACTTTGCTCTTTTTTTTTCCCTCGTTTGAGCGAGAAACACTGAAGATCACCGCGAGAATTCCAAGTTCCAACCACAGCAGAGTTGTCACTGTCACTATATTCATATCAACAACTTTTTCCCAAAGCCAACAGCTAAATCAAAATGGAAGTGGTTCATAAACATGGAAAGCTACCAGTGCTGATGGAGATAAGAATTTCGGAATTTTGGTTAGAGCAATATAAGGGCTATAATGGAGATAAGAGCTGCATAAGAAACAAGGGAGAGCAATTAAACTGACCAATTCAGTTTTTTGTTGATACTATCAAAATCAACAGAAGCATCATAAGAAAAGTTCCTGTAGGGTTAGTCTTAAGTTAGCCACCTTTCCATGATCCCCTACAATGAACCCTAATGCAGGTGTGTTAAAACTATTTTTGAAAACGTACAGAATAAAAAATGGGACAAGTTGTCTTTTCTTTTGTTCTTACATACGTCAGAGTGGTAAATTTAGCAGTTCAGCAACATGGGTAAGAAGAGAGCAAGAAACAGAAGTGTTATTTAAATAACCTGCTCTATTGAAATTAGGGAGTGCTGCCAACGGAAGGAAAACTCATGCTTATAACACGAACTTTTCATTATTTGTGGAACTGATCAATCATCCAAAGTAAGGTTGTGAATACAATCAATGGCAAATTAATAAGAGAACTTTTCCCTTCTACAGGGAACTATGCTGCCAGTGAAAGAGAATCATATTGTTTCTGAAAATATTCCATCTGAAAAAATTGTCGATGATCATTAAACATGAGTTCCAGTTACCCCATTGGGAGCAAAGGTTTCAGTCAGCCAAAGTGTTTTTTGCAAGTTTCGCAAACCTTTCCAAACCCCCTCTGAGTAAGCTCTCAAGCAAAGGTTGCAGTGCCTGCAAAAATCACAATAAAGTAATAAAACAGACTAATCCCTCACTGCATTGCAAGTGTAAGGACATATCCTTAAATAAGACAATTTTCCATCTTCTTCTCGGCTGAAAACAAGCAGCACGGACGCACAAGCATGCAACCGCACACCCACTTAAAATGCATGTTACCGTTAATTGTATACTTTTTTGCAGGCTAAGTATGTGGTGCTCCTTTCAGAGTAATAAAATAGCATCTAAATGGAAGGAAGAATGCTTACCGTTGCCACAGGAACCAAAAGTTCAGGAACTTCATATGAAACCGTTAGCTGAAAAGGAAAAATACAATTATAAGGGACTGAGCTAAGTTTTAATTGCAAGAAAAATGAAACATCATGTTCTTTTCCTTGTCATAGACTCACAGAGCCACATATTACTATCCCAAGCATGAGAACATATGAATTGTCAGAGACTAGAAGGAGGAAATCTTATCAGATTTATTTTTCTTTCTCATTCTAAGGTTCTACTTGGAAGTGAAATTACATAAGCCTACTCTGGCAAGTTTTAGAAACCATGCAGAAATGGCAATCTTATCAGAATTATCTAGTAGATCTCTTAAGCAAATTAACAATCCAATTGATCCACTAAACTGAGGGTGATGAACTGTGATTATAATAGTTGATAATTAATAACCGTGAATGGTGTATTCATGAAGATTGAACTGAATGCTGTATATGAGAGCTCACTTCTACTAGACATGATGAAGGACCTTTAGGAAAAAATCGAACGATGCCTCTGCGAAGTAAGAAAAATGTTAATTAACATTCTGCTATCATGCTAAGGAAAATGAAATGACATTGCATTTTGCAAGGCACTCAAATATGAACAAAACAGTATGATAACTCTTTCATGACATGAATCCTAAGTTATATGGGCATGGATTAGTTCAACAGTGTCAACAATCACACACATTCCTTACAAGCAATCTGACACTCAAATAGTCAATGCACATGAGATATTCTTCCCAGTTAAATTCGTGAAAACCCCACCGAAATTGGTGTTTTCTAACAGCATCAGGTACAGCACTAAAAATCATCAACATGTAGCAATGAGAATTTGAAAGACAGATACAAGCAAATCCCCAGAAAAAATATATGACCTGAGCAGGTAATAGAGAAAGCAAATTGATATGATGAACCGACTTCAATGAATTAGATCTACTAATCTATGTCCATAACAGTCCACTTGCTCACCATTCTCTCTCTTTAATATATTTAGGGAGAGTTTCCTAATAGAAAGCCCCAAAAAAAGTGCTTGCTTCAGCATCACTAAGCATCTACTAGACATTTACAAAGATTAATGGCGCCAATGCAGATTCTATATATTGTTTTCATCCAATAATTTAGTCCCAGATGGATTTTTATCTTTTCATGAAATACACACACACACACACACACACACTTGATAATTAGCTATTTACTGCAAGTTATTCAATTTCAAGTCATGTTAGTGTATCAACAAGATTACTTTAACCACAGGCAGCAAATACAACAGGCGAGAGCTTTTCCATAATCTTGTGATGGTAGTATATTTCTGTGGAATAAATTCTTGGACATCTTGAGCTGAAAATTTAGCAAAGGAAATCTCATATTCTCATTAACTAATCATACAATGGCTAGAAGGTGTGTTCTTGATTTTCGAGATAACGAGGTAATCGTGAACTTCTGTTACCTGCTCTTTGCAGTTACCTGTTAGGAAGACCTTCCAGAGATCTCCAATGAATTTTCTGATTCGGAGTTGGCTGCAACAAGTTGAACAGACAATAATAATGAAGGGAACAGAGCAAGGAGACCTCGATTTCACCTCTGATAACGTAGCGAAAGCATCATGCGTCCATGAACAATTAGTGAAAATGTTTCCATACAATACAAAGGATCATTACCTGCATATTTCTAGCAAGCCAAGAGTATTCAATATTCTGACCAAGTGCTTCATACTTCAGTGACCACCGCGATAGGTCGGGTTTGTCTTTGAGTACCTATTAAATAGAATCAAACACCAACTTATTCTAAATGCACACATTTATGGCTATAACACGTTCAAGACAGATCAAGATTTTATCTAGATCATTATACACTACATGAAAATTCTTGATTCAAGATGAAATAATAAAGCATCAAAATTGTTGCACACCTGCACAGATGAAATGAAGGGCATCCAACGAGGAATTGATTCACGATCTGAATAAAGATTATAAGCCACCCCAACAGGTACGTCAATCTGCATCTTAACCCTGCATTTAAACTACAGTGTGTTCACAATAATCATTGAAGAACCACTTTCAAGTTTCAACAACAACATACTCCAGTTCCCAATTATTCCTACAGTTTCACAGCCCAACAAAATTGGAAACAATTAGTTAAAAGCAAAGTACAATGAAATACTGTTGGTATATTACTTGCAATCTTGCCACTCCATGACTGGAGAAGAAAAGGGCTTGAACCCAGTAAGAACCGAGTTTCTCTTCGAGTAACCATATCCATATTGGACTTTACTGATAGATGATGATGATGGTGGTGGTGATGTGATTTTGCAAGTGGGTATGGAGTTTGATAAGATTGCCGCGCTCTTGTTTTTAGTGGTTGAGAATTGGCTGTGGCCGAGAGAAGTTGGGGTTGAAAAATGTGCAATGGCCGTTGCGGCAGCAGCAGACATGGTCATTGGCTGATCAGCTGAATTTATTTAGTTAATTCTTTTTTCTTTTTTTTTTTGCTGCTGTTTTTATTATTACCAGAAAACAGACTCTGAAGGATAGAAGAAGTGCACTTGCCTGTCCGAACACCATATCCACAGAGTTTATTATAGGGTGAATTGTTCTTTAGTCCCTAGATGTTGACCTTAATTATAATGTAGTCCTTCATTTTATAAACCTCATCACGTCATCCCTTGATTCTTGCTATTCTGACAGTAGCTTTAATAACAGACATGGGTATTTTTTTGTAAATCCAATTATTTTCAAACATGAAATGGTAATATAAAATAACGTTCATGAATCAGGGACTAAAGAGCAATTAATAATATATCATATTTGTTAGATTTCTCGGCCTGAAGATATTCTGCCACGGCTGTTTTTCTTGGAGACCGATAGATCATGGGCCAGCCTGTGAATGTGTTGTCATCCGATCACAATTCACAAAGTTAGAGGAAGCCTTCAACTGTTGGCCCAGGTAGCATTGATGTACGAGCAAAAATTAATAAAGGGTGGATAAAATTTGATTTTTTTAAAAAAATTAATTTTTTTTAATGTTTTTAGATTATTTTGATTTATTGATATCAAAAATAATTTTAAAAAATAAAAAATATATATTATTTTTATATATTTTTGAGTGAAAAACACTTAAAAAAACAATAATTACCACACTCCTAAACACCTTTAAAATTTAAATAAATTGACTAAACAACTTTAAAATTTAAATAAATTGAAAAAACCAATCTATCTTACAGTAACATCACAAGAGTTAGCTAGGATGGACATGGTATTACAGGGTTAATTTTATTGATATTTATATTTTGTTTATTATTTATCAAGTAAAAAAATAGATATTTATAAACTATTTAATTTTGGATATAGATATTCATAACTATTACTTATTAATCAATAAAAAATAAAATAGTTAATGTGTGTGTGTGTGTGTGTGTGTGTGTCAATATTAAGATATGTATATATCATATTATATTGAAAAAAAATATAAATGTTTTGAAAATATATCTAAGCAATATAAATATATATATTTTGGGTTGGGTTTGACAATATCCATACCCTATCTATTACCTATCGAGTACGGTAACTATGCAAAAAATACTCATATATTCTGGCTAGCAACCATTTAAGTTTGAATGAAATTGTAATCCCTAGAGTTAGCTAAGGTGTTTTTCCTTTATAACACTTGTTAGAAAGTCTTAAAGAGATAGCATGAGTGAAAAACAAGATTTGAAGAGTTTGAAAATTTTAAAAATAGAGGAGAGAGAAAATATAAAAAAATAAAAAAAGAACTAGATCTCAAAGTTATATTGAAACTCTAATGAAGACATCCCAGGATCGTTGGAAAAAGCTTAACGAGAAGAATTCACAAACATCAAAGAAAACTTCCAATAGTGGTCGGTGTGAAACACATGTACCCCCGAAAGCTCAAAATATTTTTTTCATCAATTTTGGCCTCAAAACACTTGATAAACATCCTTAGAATCCTAGAAAAATTATTAAGCCAACGCAAAAAAAAAAAAACAGCTCAAAAACACAAAATAAAACAGAGAAAAAGTTCTCTTTTGACCCCGATATGTTTTTCTAGGCAAGATGAAGGTTTAAAAAAACCACAATCAAACTCTCCTCGTTAAATGAAATTTGTTGACACTAAGAACGATGAATGTTGTTGTTATAAAGTGGCCTAATTAATGATTTCTCTCTCCTCAGTATTTTTAGGCGAATATCTCTTTTCTTTATCATGCTTAAGAACTGAAAAATGAATATAATAAATTTTTGGAACAAAATAAATTTTTGGAACAAAATAAATTTTTTTATGAATTTGTTGTGAGAAATGTATTTCTTTATGATTTACTTTTCTGTTCTCTCAATTTCATATTTTTTCCATAATTTCATGTCTAATCCTATCTAATTAGGTTAGAGAAGGATATAATTGCAAAAAAAAAATGAAAAGAAAATAACTCCTTCATTATTCATATAAACAATAAAGAACATGGGAAAATAGGTCTTTTAGTACATGGCATTCAAATCTTCAATTTAGATTCTTCCATGCACATTAAGATGAAATAAAGACATCCAACAACTACATCAATCTTCTTCTTATTTACGTGCTTAAAATGTATAGACCATGACAAAAGCAATATTTGCAAATACTTTAGGTTGGGGTGAGCTTTAAATTTTTTTAGACAATTTGAATTCTGTGCAACTAGAATACATGAATCTAATTTTCTCTTTTGTTTGTAGGGGTGCCTAAAAAATGAAGGAGAATTTTAATATTATTCATTTTAGACGATACTAACTTTTACAACATATTTGAAACCTTTTGAATTAAATTTAAATAAGAGGTTTAATGAGATTTCATATTTGAAATCATTTTTAGTGTTAATCATTCCATATAAAGTTCAATCTCTAAAAATATTATAAAATTAAATTAGAAATCAACCCCTCTAATTTACTATACTAAAAATGATAAATTAATGTTAAAATTAACTTCCTAAAAATACCCATCTATTTTTTTGAGAGACCTTTAAAGGAAAAAATGAAGATGACGAGGGCAATATAAAAACAGAATGAATTGAATTTTATATCTTCCAAACATATAAATTCAACTTATTTATCAATTGAATTCAAATTAAATAATATAATTGAATTCAATTACAATAAAAAATTGATTCCAAATATCATGTTAACTCCTAGACGTTGCCTAGCTTAATATAAACAAATAAGGAATGATCAACATCACACAGTCTATTTAGATCGATTTTTTATCTAATTTCACTATGATCAAAACAATCAGGTAAAGGTTCGACCTAGTTTTACTCGAATTAAATATAGGTGGAGGGTTCATCTAATGTATTTTTATAAAACCTATATAAAAAAATAATTATCCAACTTAGCTAAATTTTACTTAATAAATAATAAAAATTATTTATTTGATTTTTTAAAATTTATATAATTGTTATCATTACAATATTATATTGAAAATATTATAAAAATCAATTTAAGTTTCTAACTTTATAATTGATGTGTTAATTTATATTTATGAAAGGATGAGTAATTAAGAATATATGAAACTAGTATGTTAGTGTAACTTAGTATTATATAATATTTTTATATTATATAAAAAACTAAGCCATGTGGTATTTTTATTATAGCATTTTTACTATGCACTCTCTCACAAATTAGTGTGGATTATAATAGTTAATGTTTTCTAAATTTTCAATCTGGTCCTCAAACCTTTTTTCCCCTTAATTGAGCAATTTCAAGCTCAAAGTAGCATCCAATTGCATATATTTTTGGAAGGAAGGGTTGAATTAAAAGTCAGAGGATCAAAGTTAAAATGATAGGTAAAATAGGTGATGGCTTCGAATCTTGGTAAAAAAATTTTTATTTTGGTGTCCCATCTTTTTCAGTTTATCGATGACCATCATTTTAGTTTTTAGAAATTTAATTTTGATACCAAAGTTTATTTATCTTATTTTTCAATCTTTTTTTTGTGAGAGGAAAGAGAGAGGACAAACAGATTCTTATATATAGAGAGAGTTATATTTTACTCTTATTTCGACCACTAAAATGGTTGAGATTGGTGTCAATGAGCCCATTCGGTAAAAGGAGTCTTATATTGGTTATTTTGAGCCTTTATCTTGCCTAAGAAAATTTATTTGATTTGAGTTGTTTTTTTATTGCTAATTTGGTTTCTACATGTTATAAGACTTTTTTTTTTTTTGGTGTTTTGGCTTTAAATGAATTGAAAAATGGTTTTGCCGGGTTAAAAAACTATAGCCTTGATTTTTCAATCACCACAGTGGTAGCCAGAATTTGGATTGGAAGACAACGTGTCGTTTACCTTGGCAAACAATGCATCGTCTTACTATTAAAAAAAAACAATAAAGATGGATAGACGACATGTTGCTTGCTCTTTTAAATAAGAAAAAAAATAGGCTTAGACGTGCGACCCCGGGCTTAAAGGCCCACATGTTGTTCCTTCCAAAAGCCTAGTGTGCTAGCCTCTTTCTAGTTCTTTTATTTAGATACAATTTTATGAAAAAAGAAATAACTTGGTTGATTCCATGACTCGAATCGCAAGTTTGACAAGTTAAGCCACAACATATAGTCTATTTTTTTGTTTGATGCTTTTTTCTTTCCTCAATTTAAAAAAAATACAATTTCATCATTTGTTATCGATGTTTTTTTATTTAACTTAAAATTAAAAAAATATATAGTTTCACCCTTTGTTACCAACGATTTGCTTTTGTTATCCCAGTCCCACACACTTGTTATTTTCTTATTATTTTTTTAAAAATATTTCAAACAAAAAAAATCACATGCGCTTTATTGTCATATAAATATATTAAATAAAAAATAATTTATTGAACAAGAAATTTATTAAATCTGATGGCATGCATAACTTGCATCTCGAGAGTTTAACTCAAGTTCACTTTGTCAATTTTGTCTTTTAACATTGAATTAATTTGAGATTTAACTTCTCAGCTTATTTCTTTAAAGATTATCCCCGTAATTTTCGCGTGTCGACCTGGAATGACTTAGGTTGATCTAATGTGTTTCTTTCTTAATGTTAGATAAAAATATTGTTAGATATGTAGTTGATTTTAAATTCATGGTTAAAGTCTTTTTCTTTTTTAAAAGACACATTAGAAATACCTATGTTTTTTTTATTGAAGAAAAATTTTACTCCAACTCGTGGCGTAGCATAGACCAATGGGCTAGTCAAGTACTGAGTCGTATATGATGTAACATAAGGTGTCAATGTATTCTTTTAAAATATATGATATAAGTTCACATAACATATAATTCAACCATACATACATTACAAAATAAACTAAATAAAAAGGGAAAAAACAGTTTCTTTTGGTCCATAAAAAATTATTTGTTTAGGTCATAAATTTTTTTTATTCAATTTTATCCTCTCTGTTCACATGATTTTAAACCTAATAATTTGCTTCAGATCGTTTGCTACATTGTATTCGCGAAGTAAAAAAAAGTTTCGATGTTAAATTGATGCTCAATTTTGTAAAATAAAATTTTATTTTCTCAATTAAAAAAATAAAATAATAGGGATTAAATTTAACACAGAAAAAAACCATAACTATTTTTTTCTTTTTCACTGGTCATCAACGCATAAAACTACATTTTTTTTCTTTTAGAACCTCCAGACATGTTTTTGCATGCTTGTGTGAAAATCATAACTTTTGATGAAAAGAGTTTTTTTCCAGTAATTATGCACTTTCAATGACCTACTAGCCAAGGTTTTTGGAATAATTTTTTTCTTATTATTGTTGCATTCTATTAAATGAACTATGCTACTAATAAAAAACCATTTTGTTGTAAACCATAATTGCATTAATTATAAAAAACATGTTAAAGAAGAAAATAACATTTCTTATCTATAATTTTATTCGTTATCTTTCTTGCGAATGTCTATTTTTATTATCATATAATCAAATAAAAAATATATTCTAAAAAGCAAAGTTATTAAACTCGGTTAAGCATATGATCTAGGTCACAGGTTCAGTAAGTCAATCTAAAATGTCATCATTTTAATATTTTTTTAAATAAAAGTTTAAATGATGTCTTTTAGAATTGTTTTTTTTTTAAGTCAAGCTAGATTTTGATCGGGTTAATTGTGTCGGTGGTTAGCCTGCTAGGCTTATCAACTCACATCGAGTCAACTCCCACCCGATTTAATTTTAAGCCTAGGCTGGTCTAGGTGGAGAGGTTTCCAAGTTAACCCTCATATCAAATTTAATAACATTGCCAAAAGATTTCTCGCTATAATGTGCGAGCAACTAACTAGTGATTTCTAAATATAAAAGAAATATTGAATGATTTATATATTTACAACTATACTAATCACTAATGATTTATTGCTCGCTGTAGATCACCAATATTCTTAATGACATGATTAATTTTATATGAAAAAATTAACTTGGTCCTTCATAGTTTAGTTATCATTATGCTTTGCTTCTATAATTTTCTGAATTACAGTTTATATTTTACAGTTTATAAGTTGTGTAATAATTTATATCCTGAATGACACATGTTATAAAAAGTTAAAAAAATATTTAAATTATTTACATGAATGCCATTATATTCCAAATAATGACGAAATCATATATTGCATTAAAATAATGAAATTGTCACTCAAGTTACTTGCCTTGAAAAATAGAAAAACAAAAAAAACTACCGAAAACAACTCCTTCTATTTTACCAAACATAAAACCCTAACCACCTGCAATCACCATACTTGCTGTAAAAAACACCAACTTTAGGCTAATAACTTCCTTTCATATGCCCCTCTCTTCCATCACCTTCATAACTACCATGCAATCCTCTAACCTTTACTTCACTCACCATAAAAAATCCCAACTTGGGACAATAACTTCCGTCTCATCTGCTTCTCTCTCTTTTATTTTCTCTACAACCACCACGCAATCCACCAACCTCTACCATACTAGTCGCCAAAAACACCAACTTTGGCTAACAATTTCTCTCTCACATGACTCTCTCTCTTCCATCTCCTCCTGAACCACCACACAAATCTTTTGATTTTGATTAATAGATGATTTTGATTTATTTCCTATTTAACAAGTGAAAAATAGTGGTAGTGGATGCAGGAAAAAAAATATCGATAATTAAAAATCCTCTCGTAAATATTTTGACAAGTCCATAAGATCAACCACAAGATGTTGCTCTCATTGGCCACAATCACCAAATACACTATGCTAAATAAAAGGAGAGCCAAAAAGAGGTTTATAGGACCTATTGATTAAAAGGAGCATTGTTTTCCTTTTTTTAGTGATGCTTAAGATAATAGAGATTGAAGAAAAGTTTTATCTTTTAAGCATCAAGACTACTACTTTACATTACAAGTTGCAGAGATTTTTACTCAATTTAACAAGCAAAAAGGCAAAGGGTATTAGGTTTTGATTTGGGTTCAAAAACTGTGTTTGTCATGAGAAAAATAGAAATTGTATCTTAAAAGAAAGAATTTTGTTGAATTAACCTATAATTTATGGGTGTTTTAGTTTATTATATATTGAGGATAAATTCATATTTTTATTTAAATTTTAAAATTGTGTTGCCATAGGATATAAATTATAATTTTTAAAACTATAGAGGCTAAATGTAACTTCTAGTTTACTATGAGTAGGGTAAAAATATTTTTCTCATTCTATATTTTTAATCACATATATTAATTTTTAAAAACAACTTAGAGAAATAAGATATTTGGTAGAGCATATAAGACTAGTTATTTTCATATTTTATATTTTAAACCACATATATTAATTTTTAAAATAACTTAGAATAATATTTGGCAGGGCATATGAGATTGGTTGCACTAATTTATCATAGTGTGATTTTGAGGTGTTATAAGAAATTTAAAGAAAATTTCTATTTTTAAAAGGAAACTAAGTCATAACCAAGGTCTCATGGAATTTGATTAAAAAGATGGAGTCTAAATGTCCACTTTTATATGCTATGGGCTGATTTGTAAATAATATAAATGATTATTATAATTACAACTAGAAGTTAGATTTGTAAACGTTTTAATATTCAAGTTATACTTGGCAGCCCATAAGGTCCTGGTGTTTTAGGTCTGACAAACGTGTCAAACTTATGTTATTGTGGACTTGGTTAACCGCTAAGTCCAGACATCTTGGGTCTAGCAACCATATCAGGCTCACGTTACTTGCAAGACCCGTATTTACTTGGGTCTGGCAAACATCTAGACCCAAGACGTTTGGGTCTGGCAACCATGCCAGACCCGTGCGTAGGTTTGACATTATTGCCGGACCCACGACTCTTGGGTTCGGAATGGTTCCTTGACCCAATTAACATGGGTATGACATGTTTGGCAGACCTAAGTAAACACGGGTTGAGCATATTTGTCATACCCAAAGATGCTAAACTCAAATAGCCTGGGTCTGACTTGCATACCAGACATGCGCCTGGGTCTAGCAACCTGGCATGCCAAACCCAAGCGCCTGAGTCTGGCAACCACGTCGGACCCAAGGCACTTAGGTTTAGCATCCTGACATGCCAGACCCACGCGTCTTGGGTATGATATGGTTGTCAGACCCAAGAAAACCATATTAGGCCCAAGTGCCTGAGTCTAGCAACCTGACATGATTGCCAGACCCATATGATATTTACAATAAAAAGGTGTGTATGTGTGTTTATATATATATAGAAAGAGAGAGAAGAGGGGGGGGAGAAGCGTAATAGAGTGAGAACAAAAATATCAACATTCAGTCCAAGACTATAAAAGCCTTCAATATAAAAAAAAACATTAATATAAAGGGTCACAGCCTCACACTCTATCCAATATTCGAAAGGGAATAGGTGACATGATAAACAATGAGAGAAAGTTTATTTTAGTTTCTTATTAGTGGTCGATGGTAATATTATTTTTAAACTAATTTTTATGTATAAAGATTTAATATCTCATGCCACTTATACATAAGGATTAATGTTCAATTTTGTGATCGTTTATTTTTGTTATCATATTCTTAAATTAAGAAAAATTTGAATTTTTTTTATTAATCCCTATGGAGTCCAAACTCGGTTCACAGGTTTGACATATTGACCCAGGTTACTCGATTCACGGGTTTGGAAGGATTCCCATCGAACCTGATATGTTTTTTTTAAAGATTTTGGTCCTCAATTTATTTAATTGATTTTTTTTTAATCCTTTATGATTTATTTTTATTTTCGTTTTACAAAGTTATCACGGTCTCAAACAAACATCTATTTTAGGGTTAGTACTCGATTTTTCGAGTATTATTTTTTATCATATAATTAAATAGAAGTAGTTTTTAAAAAACAAAGTTATTAAATCCAGTGGAGTTCATGACCCGAGCCACGGGATGATTAGGATCGATCAAATCTAGTGTCATCTCAATATTAAAAAAAAAGTTATCATCATAAAGTTTTTTTAAAAATTAAATCATGTTTTACTTGTTATCAAAGTTGTTTTTAGAATTATTAAATCAATTAATTCATAATTTGTATATGATTTAATTCGAAACTTGAATTAGATAAAAAGGTTGGTGAAAAGATTTTCAAATTGACTTGTTTGTCAAGTTTAATAATAATATCAACAAATTTTTCATGCTTTTAATATTTTATTTTATATTTAAATAAATTTAGTTTGAGCCTAGACGAATCACGAAGAATAAACTTAAGTTAAAACCACGGCTGACCTGTTGCGTCGGCTGCTGTTAGCGCTTGGAGCTCACCAGTCTCCGGTCTCCAGTCTCCCTCCACCATGTCAGCCTCGGGCTCAAATTTAACTGAAGCACTCAATACATTGCGGGTGGCCATGCCTTGAGGGTGACAATTGTTGGACCATTGTACGCAATAAGAAAGATGCGAGCTAAGAACGATATTCTACATTGGACCTCTTGGGCCTGTCCCATCGCATCAGTTGTCTTTACCTCTCACAATTTTCTTAAAATCCTGATAATTAGTCACATAATCAAGTAAAAAATTAAAAAATCAATTAAACTGCATGAAAATGCAAGATGGAGGCTTTTCTGAATGAAAGGAAGATCATCCCTTGGGAAAGAGATCGGCAATTCGCTCAGGTGGTTAGTTAGTTGTAATTGAGTAGGCAGTTCTTCTCTTTGCCTTTCAGCCGGCTAGTCCGCTTATCCCTATGTGAGCGGAGATGAAGAGAAAAAATAAATAAATAAATTGAATCGTGAAAAAAAAATCAATTAAATTAATTAAAATTTTAAAAAAACTGATCGGTTCGGTTTTAGTTTTATAAGCTTGAAATCGAAAAAACCAAACCAAACCGAAAAAAACCAAGTCAAACCAAAAAAACAGAGCCAAACCGGTTTGAACCGGTTTTTATCCAAAAAAACTGAGTCAAACCAAAACCGGCCGGTTTGAACCGATTTCAGTTTTTTTAAAAAAAAATCAATTTGGCTACATTTAAAAAAAAAAAAAACAAACCAAACTAAAAATTATCTCCCTCAAATCAGTTACCTTCATCTTCTTTTTTTAACCAGTATTAGAAAGCATGCTGTACAAAATTTTCAAACCGAACAGTCAAACCTAACACTCCCTCATCAAACCTTCCAACTTTTCTGTTCCATCTAAACAAGTTCTCAGATGCAATCAATGGTGGTGATATTCAGCTTTCACTTCAAACATTTCGACTTCTAAGGTCTAAATTGTAGGAAAGATCCAAGTGGGTGTGTCTATGGCACTAGTCATATATTGGTATGATATCGTATGTTTTGGCATTGTTGCTGCGTCTTTTGTTGTGTCCCTGTGGGTTCTATGGAGGAGGGACCTCGCCTCAAAATGTGACGATAACTTCTTATATCAGAGCCTCCTCGTGGCAGCTCGACCGGATATTAATGATCGGACCGTGCTTGCAATGCCAAGGAACCATGTTGGTTCTTCCCAGCTGTGGACTAGTTGCTGGAAAGGGGTGCACCCAGGGTGGCTCCTGGCTACTCGTTTCATCTCCTTCCTGGTCATGGCTGGACTCTTGTGGAGGGATATCGTGGACTGGGACGCCACCATATTCATTTACTACACAGAGTAAGTTGTTCTTGATTTTAAATCTTTTTTTTATATATAACTCCATATACCAGTTGATTTCATCGATCGTAACAAGCCTCAATAAAGTAAACTGAAAGAGAAGGGGGAAATATTATTGGTATGAATCTAAAACTTGTCACTTGAGAGTCCCAATTGTTCATCATATAAGAAAAACTATTGGTTTTTCTACGTAGATTCATGTGATTACAAGCAATATTGCAATACACATTTCACAGAATGTCAAGTCTGTCGAAAAATTCGTTGTGTGAAGCTACACTGTGGGAAGCTACTCTTCACAATTTTATAAATATAATTCTTTTTTTTTCGAAGAAAGGAAAAAAAATGCAATAGGATTTTTTAAAACTTTCCGGTGATGAAGGATTCATCTCAAATTTCCATCCACAACAGATGCTTTAGCATCATTATCTGTTTTTTTTTTTTTTGAAAAAAAATAGAGGTTAGAGTGAATTCGAATAGTTTAAATTTTTTTATTTTAAATTATTTTTTTGTGTTTTTATATTTTTTTAATATACTAATCTTAAAAAATAAAAATATATTATTTTAAATAAAAAATACTTAAAAATAACTGTAAGCATGATACTAAATCGGGGTAAAAATAACAGAATTGTTTGATTTTTTATATAAAAAAATAAAATGGTCTGAACACAAACAAGTATAATTAAATGTCTCGAGGACTAGAATAACAAGAAAAGGGCCTGAAGGGCCCTTACCAGCAAAAGTGGGCAACTTTGACATATACAAAATATTCTGTTTATGTAGCCTTGTCTTCTCATTTCTCATCTCAAGTGGTCAACTCTCAAGACAAGAACCACTTTGGTTTGGATCCCGTATCCATCCATGTCTAATACTTCAGAAGGACTTGGGTACTGGCTCCGATGGCAAGTCCCAGTTTGTGCTTTAGGTATCATCTGCCCATCTCTTCTTTCCTTTTATATAATCAAGAAAGCAAAGACAGAGCCGCTGTACATCCATGATCTTTGGAAGCCACGCTGGAGATGTCTTAATCCTCTTTGGCTTCTCTGTTATAGATTTTTCGCTTTTCTTTGCTTGTCTCCCATGCTTTATCGGATAGTCTACTTAGATGGTGCTTTTGCCTTCTATTTCTACACTCAGTAAGATCAATACCCCAAAAGCTTTGCCAAAACTTTTCCTCCTCTACAGTTCTTGATTCTGAAATTGCTGTACAGTAATGTCAATATGAACTGGTTCCTGATTTTAGTTTCTAATTTATCTGCGCAGATGGACATTTATGTTGATTATGATATATTTCGCGGTATGTCAAACATTGTAGCACTATTGTCTCCATTTTATTAACTGTTTCGAGTAAGGACTAATACTTGTTCATTCGCTCGGCAACCATTTTCTTTTGTAGCTGGGCACTGTGATATCTGCATATGGATGTTGGGTGTCCTTAAAGCAACCAGCTGTGTCTGAACATGGCGAAAATTCTGTTTTCTTGAAAAGGGATGTGGAAGAGGATGGAACTGCAACCTCTATAACTTATAAGGAGAAAAAAAGTGGGGGTACCATCAAGTTACGAAGTCACTGTGCTGAGGAGGCAATTCGAGAAAGAGCTGGATTTTGGGGATACCTTATGCAAATTATATACCAGGTTAGTCATCAAGATTTGCTTGCTTCTTATGTGTGTATGTCATGTATATATATACATGTAGGTATTTCGGCTTTCTTTCCTTGTAATAATTCCTCAGCACTTAATGCCTTTATTTACACCCAAACAAGTTTCTACAGGCGGCGTTGTGTTGCAAAATTCACAAAAAAAAAAAAAAAATGCTTGCAGTTGCTCATAGTTCTGTAAACCCTCTTGAATTTACAATAATGAAGCCAAAATGTGTGCACATCATGGGTTTACAGGCCTTTCAGTAGTGCTTCATCGATTTAGAAATGCCTTTCTTCTGGTTGAAGTGAGCTTATTTATATTTCTCTTCTATCTTAACAGACCTGTGCAGGTGCTGTCATCCTAACGGACATTATATTTTGGTGCGTTATAGTCCCTTTTTTATCAAATACGCACCTTGGCCTCAATGCGGTGAGAATCTCTAATGAACTGGTTTTAGCTCATTTTGGTGCTTGAAATCTTTAATTTATTGGAGGTTTTGTTGGGTTTAATTCTCTATATGTTAAGCTTACAGTTTTCCAAGATCTATGAACTGTCTCTGTACATTTTTCGTACTGGTCCGATCATACAATCTCTTGGAAATGCATGGAGCAAAATCATTACCTGCTTCAATTCTCTGGTGGAATTCTTACTTACTTTTTGATGTTCTCGTGCTTTGCAGTTGATGGGTTGCATGCATTCTCTGAATGCTGTTTTTCTATTGCTAGATACCGCTCTCAATAGCCTTGTAAGTATTGCACTGCTAGAAGTGGAAGTCCTTTAGTGAGACTTTACATGGATTCCATGGCATCAATTTGCATCAAAGTCATCACTGTTTTTTCTTTTACATTGGAAGAAATTTCATAATAGTCTATGAATATCTAGATACAATAGATAACACAATTCCCTTGGAGAACAATGAATCCAATAAAGAGAACTTAAAAGAGAGCATGGCATTGTTAGCAAACCAGTCTACAACTCCGTTAGCATTTCTACTAATGAACCTAAAACACAGTTAGAAAGCCTGGAAACCATTTGCCTGATATCATCCACAATTGAAGCAAACTTCCCAGTCTGGAATCATATTGATATTTGAGACTGCATTGACAGCTTGTGAGGAGTCTGATTCTTTGTCAAAAGATATCTATGAGATAATTTCACTGCTTATTTGATTGCTAAAACCTTCTTCAGCATAATAGAACTGCAGAGACCCTCGTAAACACTCCCATAGCTCATAATTCATAGGAAAGCCTACTAATTATCCCAATCCCTGAATTCCCTAGAAAGGAAACAACACAGTTCAATTTGAAACCTTAAAGCACTGAGGAATCTATCTTGGAGGAGCGTACAGGTTTCTGTGAACAAAAGTGCTCTAAGTTTGAACAAATTCCTCTGCATCCATCTGCTGACCTCGGAGATTAATCGGTTTTTCCTTCAAGAGCCAAGCTGTTTGTCTGAGCAGAAATGACTCATGGGAGCAATGAATCCCTTTGTATGTCCAGCACTTAGATTGCTATGAATCTTCCACCATCAGTGTTTGAAACTAGTGAAACCAATTCTGTTTAGGCTGTACCTGAGATTACTAGAGAACCAGGTGTGATTACAAAAGACTCTTATTCCTTGTGGCATATTTGACAGAGAGGAGCCTCCACCAAACTTGTTCGTGTAAATTTATTGACTAGGGAACAATATGCAATCCTTCACAGCCTTCACGTGAAATTCCTAACTTTTGCAAGTGAAAAATAACTGCTTCGATAGAAAGGAGAGGGTAATGACTTAATGGCTTTGTGCCTTTGTCACCCAATACGTTTATCTTTTGCTGTAAAGTAGACGTCTTCGGATCTCCTCTGTGGCGATTAACCTTTTGTCTTGGTTTTTCTTTCAGCCATTTCCTTGGTTCCGCCTTGCATATTTTGTGCAGTGGAGCTGCCTCTATGTCATTTTTCAGTGGGTTATTCACGCTTGTGGTTTTACGTGGTAAGCATAATGTTTTTCTTTTCTTTTCTTTTCCAGTCACTAGATAAAGAAGACATGCTTTCTCTTCCTTTTTTATTCTGGTTCAAGTACTAGTAACATTTTTGTGCATCTTTCTTAGGTGGCCATATCCATTCCTCGAGCTTAACACACCTTGGGCTCCTTTATGGTATATTCATATATTGTTCATCTCACTATCTGTTTTATTTAGACTTTGAATTTTATCACATTTAATAAAAAAAACTAATGATTTTACACATCCTACAGGTATTTTGCGATGGCTGTAATTCACATTCCTTGTTATGGAATATATGCACTGATTTTTAAAGCAAAAAATACGATTTTTCCCCGATTGTTCCCTCGTGCTTTTGTGAGATCAAACTAGTTTCTTGTTTTTTGACACCCAACTGCTGTTAAAGGTGATCTCAATTTTGGTTGTACGTTTATTTATTTGAAGAGGGAACACTCGTCCATTCCCTCAAAAAATTGTGTTTTGTGGACAATTTACAGTTGGATGAATGAGTATTGTCCTGAAATGAAACTCTACCTGCCACCGTTCGCAAGTCTCTATTTCTCTTCTTTTTACTTGAAGGAATTCCCTACTGGTAACTCTGTAAATGAGCTACAATATGGAAAAAAAAGCTAAGATTTCCCAAGCTTTTGCCCCAGAAACAGAACTTTCAGATTTTTGGGTTCTGAAATTCATACCCATAATGAAAATCATAAATTTCAAGTAACATTCAGGATTCAGGAGTCCATGGGATTCTATAGATAAATTTAGAGTTGGTTAGAGATTTATTACCTAAAGATTTGATTTTCTCTGGTTTTGAATAATTCTTTAAAAGGTGGATTGTTCAGCTTCTAACGATAATTCACACGAAGCACCAGTAAGAAATTTTCTAAATTTTTATTTAGGAGGGATTACTATGCAGTGCTAGATTTTTATTTTGTGATTTGCATAGTTTTTCTATCTAATAGATAACTCCAGCATAGTTTTATATTTATAAGTAATTCTAAAAACTTTATAAATAACAATACTATTTGCCTCTTTAAGGATAATTTTAGAAATTTAATCAATAAAATCTTTACTTAATTATTCCATAACTAGAATTATAATCCTTGAATTAAATATATTTTAGTGCTTAATTTTTAAAATTATTTCAATCAAGTCACACTTATTTTCTAAAATTATTTTTGATTAATGGTTCTTAATATGTATAACTCATTAGGTTCCTAATATGTTGACTCAAATATAAATTATAATTCTAAATAAATAGAATTAAATAAATCAAACAATTTAATTTTTTATTAATTCAATAATTGATTAATTTATATTTGAAGATTAAGTGCACCGTTTAACGTGTCATGATCCTCAAATATTAGAAAAGTTATAAAGTGATTTGACTTAACTTTTCAATGACCGGTATCTCAGTGTAATTATTATCATTTCATTAATAATATTATGATTTAAATATTTTAGCATGGAGTGTGTCTATCATGTCAAATCATATTTGTTCGTAACATTATAATCATTGATAATTTGAATAAGGTTTGAAACTCTTTAAATTTCATTTCACCTTACGCAAAGATTTGACAATCAATACTATTTGAGAGCATGTGAGATATTTTTTCTAATTCACCTAAGGTGACGAATCCTCTCTTGATCATTCAAATACCTTCATATAGTTTATGTTATATCCAATGTCTACTCATTTGTTACATCTACTAAGATAACGTGTAACAAGATCAAAACATAACAATCCATATATAAAATAACTTAGTAATCCCTTCATATAGTTTATGTTATATCCAATGTCTACTCATTTGTTACATCTACTAAGATAACGTGTAACAAGATCAAAACATAACAATCCATATATAAAATAACTTAGTGATCCCAAGTTTAAGAATTACTTACATAACTGTCATATAAGTCTTTCCATAGACATAAGTGATATCTCCGTATGGAATTCTCATGTGGGTCAGTTCAGTACACATGTCTTATGACAAGCATCTACATATTAGTTCTAGGCATTCCTTATACCTCGCCTTATGAGAACAACTGTTTCTTTTCATAAAGAAAAGAACATGTATTAATCTTTATAGCTCTAATGAATATCTAATATTTAAGAGAGTATCGACCAAGAACATTTTAGAAACAATGCTTTGATGCAATAGGAATCTCATAATTATAATAACTTTATAATTTTCTTTGCAAAATATTTTTATCTTTTGAGCTTACTTTAGATTTATAAATCAAATATTAGATTTATTAATTTAATATTATATGAATATTAAAGATAAATTAAGTCCTTATTAATAATAAATATGTATTTACATGAATATAATAATGTCACATGTAATTAACCTATAAGACATATTAAACTTAAAATGAATATTGAAACCTTGATATGAGGTGGAGCAATGAAGATGAGCTAATTCTATTAATTATTATGAATGCATGACGTTTTAATCAATTAGGGTATCAATATAAATAAGTATGTGAAGATTAAAGAGGAGAGGAAATGAAGAACGTTTGGCTTACAAAGAAACATGAAGGGCAATTTTACAAAGCCATAGGGAATATCGAACTAACTTTCTTGATAACCTAAATCCTAATATGGATAATGATTTATAAATATCAAGAAAAAAAATAGTAAGGTCACTAAAGAGGTTAAGAGGCCAACAATGTTGGGTCTTAACAACTTTAAAACCTGTAAAGTAAGTTCTTTTATAAGCTTTGAGATCTTTCAATGTCTAAGTTCAAGTAGGAGAGGAGGTTTTAGTAAGGTCGTACGTGTTTCTTTATGAGTAGTATTTAGGGTTGGTAAAACTGTAAATGTGTGTGTTTATTTATTAAGTAGTATTTAGGTTTTTAATACATGAAAGAAAATGGTGTTTTTAATGAAAAAGTTCTTGCCTTATCTTAGGGCTCAAGGTTTATATGGCCTTTAACTCATGTAAGTGCGTTTATACAATGATAAAACAATCAATGTACTTGTTATTGATAGTTTTGGATTACTCAAAAGCCGTTAAAGCTATTATCAATCAATATGCTTGTTATTGATAGTTTTGGATTACCCAAAAGCCACTAAAGCTACCATGATTTTAGGTTGTATGGGCGATGAACTATTGATGAAAGTTGGATCAATCCTTGGTGTGACAAGTATGTATGTATTGTCCTCTCAACTTGTTGCAGACAAACCAAGTTTGATCAAAGATACATGTTCACATATACAAGGATTCGTTTAAGGGTTGTATTATCTGAAAGGTTTCTTGTTAGGTCATGGACCATAGTTACTAAAATACAGGTTACCAACTCACCTTGGAGGGTGGCAGACTTTAGAGGTGTGTTAGAGCCATCGAGACACCATGAGCCGAAATCAATAGCATTTTTCATTGAATATTGAGTCACAAAGGCATCCTCGAACCCAAATTGAGGTCCATTATCATACAAGCCATGTTTGTTTGTTTGTATTTAAGTAAATTTAGAAACCCATAAAGAATTTGGGCATAAAGCAATACCTGATTTAATGTTGTTTGAGTGTTTATAAATCTTGTTTAAAGAGTGTAAATCCTGAACCAATCTATGCTCATCACAAAATTTTGTTTGTTTTAGGGAGTGTTTTGAGATTGTAGTTGTATAGTGTTTTTGAAAAGTTTTAATGTTTTCAGTTTCAAGTTATATTTTTGTATGTTTTTTTATTGTTTTGATGTACTAATGTTAAAAATGAGTTTTAACAAATAAAAAAAAATATTATTTTATTGTGTTTACAAACAAAAAATAATTTAGAAAATAATTTTTTCTACACTTTCAAACAGATATTTAAGTCTTGTGGCTAATGTGTACTCATTTTGCTACATGAACTTCACAAAATTTTATTTATAAAATATCATTTCTTTCTTATTATAAAATCTTTTTTAAACATTGTTTGTGTTATTCAAATAATGCATATATTGTAGAAGTTAACTTTATGACATGGACATTTAATAACAAAAAAATTTCAATGTTGTCTCCCATATTTAAATCTAAAGAATCAAGAAAGAAAATATACTTTTTGACCATTGGATCAGTCATTTAAGGTTATTACAACTATTTCTAAATTATAATTGTACAATGGGAAAAAAGAAAACAAAACTATTCATAATTATATAAGTCATTTAAAATAATCAATATTTATGGTTATAATAAATAAAAATAATAATAAGTTATGGGAATTAACAAGGGTAACACCTTCCATTCTAAAAATAGTTGTGAGTTTGCAAAGTTGTAAATTGTAATTATTAGGTATGTTTGTTTTTATGGTTTAATTATATTTTTGAAAATTTTGAAATTTTATATTTATTGTTTTATTTAAAATTAATTTTTTTATTTTTTATATATTAATATTAAAAATAAATTTTTAAAATAAAAAAATATTATTTTAATATATTTTTAAATAAAAAATATTTTAAAAACAATTATTCGGTAAGAAAAAAAAAGCCAAAATCCACGTCCCTGCAAATAACAAATAGCTCTATGGACAAAACCGTACTTTCACGCCCTCAAACCCAAAAAACCCTAGTATCGGTACCATCCTCCTCAAATACACATCCCTCATACACGCCACCGGCCGAAACAATCTCTTCCCTTTCTGCTTTGCATCTACAAGCGAAGATGCAGATCTTCGTGAAAACCTTGACGGGTAAGACAATAACCCTCGAGGTTGAGTCCTCAGACACGATCGACAATGTCAAGGCCAAGATTCAAGACAAGGAGGGCATCCCACCAGACCAACAGCGTCTCATTTTCTCTGGAAAACAGCTCGAGGATGGCCGCACGCTCGCTGACTACAACATCCAGAAGGAGTCCACTCTCCACTTGGTGCTTCGGTTGAGGGGTGGTGCCAAGAAGAGAAAGAAGAAGACCTACACCAAGCCCAAGAAGATCAAGCACAAGAAGAAGAAGGTCAAGCTTGCTGTCCTTCAGTTCTACAAGGTTGATGATAGCGGCAAAGTCCAGAGATTGAGGAAGGAGTGCCCTAATGCTGAGTGCGGTGCTGGAACCTTCATGGCTAATCATTTTGATAGGCACTACTGTGGTAAGTGTGGGCTTACCTATGTTTACCAGAAGGCTGGTGGTGATTAAGCTTACTCGAATGGTTCTTTAGCTTCTTCTTTTTTCGTTTTAAGGTATCGAAGAAGGATTTTGGCCAATTTCTCTATTTAGAACATGTTTGATGTTGGACATAATAGTTATGTTTTCTTGGTATTGGTAACTTGGAGTTTAATTAATGGTTAACTAACTGTTTGTGTTTTTTGCCCTGTGGGTTTTGTCAGCTATGTTTTTGGTTGTGTTTGATCTGCTTATTTATGTGATTAGTTTGAAAGGAGGCAGAATCTCATGGGGGGTGCCGATTAGTTAGGTTAAATCGAATGGAAGTGCATGTTTTTGAATTTCTCAAGAATTCAAGGTTTTTGAATGGTCATGATGAGCCCTGTTTCACTCTGATTAGGTAGCCAAAATAAAAGTCGAAAGTGTTTTGGGCTTGATGACGAATCACGGAGCTTGCTTAGTGGTTCTGTTTTCTAATGGGTTAGTTTAGCAAGCTAATGTCCCTCCACCCTCTTCCCTGTTTTCTCCCCTCGTAAGGTAGTTCGAGCGTCTCCGAACCTGACTTTCAAGTCGTTCCAGTTTTTCCCTATAGTAAGTGCCCTCAAGCAAGGCCCCAAGGCAGTCCACCATCTATTATTTACACTTTGATTCTTCTTCTTTTTCCCTGCTGTTCATGGGATGTGTTAGGTTAATAGAAATAGAACAAGGAATAGTTGCCCAGTAGCAATGGCCTCCAGCTATGTGCCGAAAGCATAAATGTCAAAAGCTTTCTGAAATATGCTTATTCGATGTAAGCATTTCAAGTTCCTGTTATGAAATCTAGTTGTATGTTTTTTTCCAACATTTTACACCTTATACATGCAAAAATACGTATTGCTTTATCTTAAAAACCCTCTTTGTATTGGGTGATGTTTATTGCAAACAAGAGCGTGGTGTGTGTAAAGATTCAGGACTGGTCATTACTGTTGTGAGAGTTGTGGGTTGAATAATAGAGATTATATGCACAGCAACCTATGTATCTGCATATCTGCAAGTGGGTTTTTGAACTGCTAGCAGATTTCCATATGGCTATGATGTTGGTTTTCTCTACGAAATGAAGTTACTGCTATGGGAAGGGTATTGCAATGCTATATGATTGAGGATAATCAGTCTAGTTACTCCAGGGAGGGAATAAGGTTGGAGGCAAGGGATTAAAACTCAAGAATGAGATTTATGTAGCGTTTGGTTAATGTCTCGGGATAAACAAGATGGAGACAATGAAGATAAGATAGAAAATGAGAGAAATTTAATTGTGTTTGGATACAAAATAAAATGGTTATTTTTATATTTTGTTTGATTATGGCGGATAAGATATAATAAAATATAGAAAAATTTATTTAATTTTTAATATATATTATTGTTAAACATGCATATTTAAAAGATAATTAGATATTTTTTTTTAGTTTATATACCTTTGGTATAAAACTAAGATTGATTGATTTGACACACTTGATTCGAATTAGTTAAAAACCTAGATTAACTTGGGATTAAACACGAGTTAAAAATTTGATTTAAAAAAAAACAGATCAAAATCAAGTTCTTTTGATTATTTTAAAAAAGAATTGGGTCAGCTAAGTTGAATTTGGGTTCATTCTTGAGTTAGGTTTTAAAACTATAATAATAATTATTTTTATTTTATATTTACCTGAGTTGACTCTCGTTGATATGTGACTTGAGTCTTAATCCCGGTGAACTCTTGAGTCAAGTTTTAAAACTATGATAATAACTATTTTTATTGTTATATTGATCTGATTCAATGATTGATCTTGTCAAACCATATTTTAAATTTATATTAATAATTATTTTTATTTTTACTGGACTCGGGTTAATATTGATTAGTCTGACCTGTGACTTAGGCCTTGACTGGTTGCTTGGGCTTTACTCCAGATCGATTCTCGGATGGAGTGATTCTCGGATTGAGTTTTAAAATGTTAATAATTATTATTTTTATTTTTATATATTTTAGTTAAATAATTTTATAATTACATATGTTTTAAAAGAATATTTTAAAAATAAAAAAAATATTATTTGTACAACATGTCAAATCCATTCAAAATTTATACAAAAAAAAAAAAAATTATTTTTATAATTTTGACCAAGCATTTTTATTATTATCTAATGACAAAAAGCAAACGTGGAACATTTTGACTGTGGAGGCACGAGGTTTGAAGAATCATTCGTCCTTTCTAAGATAAGCTGATAGAGATGGGTAAGATAAGAACAAATGTAGAGAGGCATCTAAGATTTCGATTTCACGAGCCTTGATTTTGTCAATGTCGTACCATACCCACATGAAATTCGATCCGCATGTAAACCGAATTAACATTTCACTTCATGCTTTCATATATTATTCAAGTCAAAGCTAATAAGTTTTTTTTTATTTTTAATGTAGATATTCGGGACAACTTGCGTGTAACTCGACTAATTTCACGGGTCCTGAAGTTAATGACCATATAAATCTCCAATAATCATCATATAAGTAATTACAGGACTCGAATCTGAGACCACAAAAAAAACAATTCTCTTAATCTTAAATTTTTATTACTGAACACCGTATAGATAATTAAATCAAATCAAATAAGTTAATCGTAGAGGTAGAGATGATGGGGCATGAACAGTCTGAGTCACCACGTGAGTTTCTTTCACCATCTATTTCATTAAAATTAAAAAAATATAATTTTAAATTATTATTTTTATAATATTACTGATATTAAAAATAATATTTTTCTTGAAATTCACTTCTTTCTTGATATTAAATAAATCCTCCTGCTCGGAAGGTCAAGAATATGGGCGTACGGCTCTCCTGTGCGGTGACGTTTTTTTTATTTATTAAAATGATTGTATTTTATTTTTTTAATAAAAGAATAACCTGTCTAGGTTCAATGTTTACATCTAGAATTGTAGAAAAAGGAAACCAGTTGGAGAGATCTACGTTTGAGTAGTCGTTTAATGTCCTTTCAAAGACCCACGCAAGTAACTTGCCCGTGCTATGCGGTGCGTGGGGCTCCATTTTGTTTGTTTTTTTTTTATCAATGCTAAAAACAATTTTGTAGGTATTCGCAAAATGTTTTACACTGTAAAAAATAAAAAAATTATATTCATTTATAAATGTTAAGAAAATATATGGCAGTGTGGTAGTGGTAGCGGTTGCTTTTTAAATAATTTTTTATGCCGAAATACATGTTAATGATTTTTTTTATTTTTAAAAAATCATTTTTGACATCAGTACATTAAAACGATCCAAAACATACAAATCATATTAAATTTTAGCAAAAAAAAATAAATTTAATTTTTTTGGGAACGCGGTTTGCACCGCGTTCCGAAACATGTTCTAAGATTGTTTATAATACTAACCACTTATTAAGTTGTAAAATAAGACAAGAATGTATATTGGAGCCATAGTTTTGAAACCCGACCCGACGGGTCGACTCAGGGCTGGAACCGGGTCGGGTTGAAGAAAAAATAGAAAAAAAAACCTGGTGTGACCCGGTTGATCCGAACCCGGTCAAAAATCCGGTTGCAACCTATTGACTTTTGTTTTCTTTTACTAAAATGATGTCGTTTTGATTTTTAAAAAAAATTAACCCGAGCAACTTGGTAACCTGGTCAAAACCCGGAACCCAGGTCTTGAATCGGGTCGAGTCTGAAAACTATGATTAGAGCTCTACAAATAATTTATATTTAATTATATAATAATAAGATTATTTCTTGTAAGAAAATCTTTTGAAAACAAATTTGGAAACAAAAGGCAACAATCTCATCCAAATTGATTGATATCTAATGAAAAAATATATCAAATATAATTTTATTTATTTAATTATAATTAAATTTAATTAAATTTAAAGAAAAAAGTAATCATGAAAAGTTGTACAAAAAAAGTCTGTTAATATATAAAAAAGAAGAAGTTTATTATCTCATTTAAAAAAATATAGAATTGAAAGGTATTTAATAGAATAATCTTTTAAAAAATAATTTTATTTATTTTAGTTAAATGAATTTTAATAATTGTTTTAAAAAAAAAGTTTTAAAAAATAGCTTAGAAGCCGGGGCGTGGTGGAGCCATTTCTGGCCCAACAAATAAGGATTGTCTTGACTCATTCCAATGTGTTACGTTCATCTTTGACAGTTCTAGAAAATCATTCTCGGATCGAAATTGAATTATTATTTGCTTTGTATAATTTGTAGCATGATCATATTAATTTTATGTCAATATTGTTGATTTGCATGTGTGAATGATCATGTGCTTTATCATATTATCATGTATGGATGCGTTTAAATGTGGAATTTTTTTTGGAACACTAAGAATTTTCAATGATTTTTTTAAAGAAAGCGGTAGGAATATTTTATATATATATATATATATATATATATAAAGTTCATTTTTTTGTCAAATGATTGACTAAACTGGTATTGTGAATTAGATGTCAACTTTTTTATTTTCTCATAATAAAATAAAAGAATTTTTTCAATTTTTTTCAATTTTTTCAATGTAAATGAAGGTTTTCTGACCTATTTTGAATATAATTTAAAAAATGGGTTTATAGTCTAATTTATTATTCATCACCCTCTCGAGTTCAATGCTCATATTCCAAAAATAAGAATTGAGTTTTACTATCATATCCCAAATCAATGTTGTATGGTTTTAGTAGTTCTTCTTTTCAATACAGACATGGATATACTAGTTAGGTCAAATTTTCACAAGAGCACATTAAAGCATTTTTATCATTAAAAATAAACACAATATAGCTTGTCTCATGATGTTTTAAGATGATGTTAATAGTTATTATAAAACTAAGTAGTGATTTTTTTAAATTTATTTTTACCCTTAGTTCGACGAGATGCCCTTAAGACAATTGATATTTTTCAAAGTGTAAATTGAAAAGTCTATATAAGCAAAATCAAGATATTTAGTAACATAAAATGAGACATGTATCCAATGTTGTTTACTAAACTTATTTATTTAAATAAATAAAAGATAAATTCACACCCTAAAAAACTCATGACTTAAAAATAAACACAAGTGAAACTGACTAAATAAACCCATGTCATAAAAAATATTACACAAGACCAAACACATCAACAATATAATTTAAAGACTCATATTTTTTTATTTAAAAAAATAAACTTCATTTGTATAAAAGAATTATAGATTAATTATAATAATACCTTGAAAAATTAAATAGAAACAAAACAACTAAAAAAAACTTATATTAAAAGAAAGATATGCAAAAATCATGACCTATATCATGAGACATGGATAAACTCATAAAAAAAACTTAAAGATAATCACAAAATCAATATTAAAAAAACTAATGCAAAACAAAAAGATCGTATGAAACTTGAAAACTTAAAGATATATTTGCACTGTATAATAAAACCTGAAAACTCTAAAACACCCTTATTCAGCAACATAATAATATTTTTTTTTGACTCTAGAGAAAATTTGTATTTTTACTATTAAAAAACTTATGCTAAGTCAATAAAGCTATTAGTCAACAATTCTATATTTTGTTGATTTTGGAGGCAAAATAGTATTTTTAATATATAAAAAAAATCAACACCCCACCTAAAAAGTTATTTTCTTTTTTATCAAATGACATAAAAATAATTAGTTAGCTCAAAACATATTTTACTGTAAAGTGAAATTTTGTAAAACACTCGTGATATTTAGTTTTCTAGTAAATAAATAAAAGGAAAGGCAGACCTCCATCTATGCTTTAAGAAGTTACAGAAAACAAGATAGGCATTTAACCAGTAGGCCAATCCATCTTCATCGTGCTAAAAATAACAATGGACCCCACACCTATTAAATGCTTACGTGGATCCTCCTCTCCAATCTAATCTATTTACTTAATTCTCAAAATGAAGATGCTTTACGTGCTCTTTTTTTCTACCACTTTTTATGAGGACCGCAAGTGGAAGAGTTCTTTTCAGAGCATCCACACCTTTACTCTATATATTTTTGTTAAATTTTAGCTAGTTAAAAAATATTATTATATTTATTTTTTAAACTAAAAAGTCATGAATATTGTTTTAATGTTTTAATTGATTAATAATTATTATTTTTAATATTCAAATACTACAATAACAATATTTTAACCATCATATTTTAATGGTTATATTTTCACTTATAAAAAACCATTTAAATCCTTATTTTCATTTATCATTTCTCTCACTTTCTTCATCCCAACTATATATATATATATATATATATATATATATATATATATATTCTATTTTTTGCTTTAAATAATTTCTTACTTAAGATATTTTTCGTGATGATGACTTTGACAATGATTTTGAATTATTTGCAGCAGCAGCGATTATTGAAGAAGAGCAACAAGCTAATGAGAAATGATTTTTTCCCTTCCTCACGAGAGACTTGAAGGTTATATATATCATCATTTATATACAGATTGGATAAAAGGTTCCATTTTCAACCAAAAACTCCAGGTGTATTTTAACAGTTTCATAAATCTCAGACTTGAAGGTTTACATGGTTATTTATTTGAAGATTCGTGAAATTAATCAAGATACACGTAAATTAGTTCGGATATTCACGTTAATAAAAAAAAATAAAACTTCTAAAAATGAACCCTTAAATTCACATTTCCATTCATGAAAAAAACTGCCAAAATTACAACCAATCCTTCAAAATTGAATTAATTCATTTTGGGTAGGTAGAGCATTATTTAACCTAATTCAAAACGTAATTCTTTATCTTTAAGTTTTACGAGAACCATATTGAATTAAAATATTTTTACCTATTCAGGTGGATATCTATTAAATTAGGTAAATTTATCATTAATTTGCACTTCTCTCTCTTCTATTTATCAAACAGGAGAAAAACAAAAAGAGCAATCTGCAATTCTTTGGTTTTTAAATTGATATATATTGTTTCTTGTTTGATTGATAAAAATAGAATTTCCAGTTTTTATAATTAAATAAAGATTTTATTTTTGATTTCTTCGTGTCTTCATTGGCGATCGTTGTTTTTCTGGGTGGGGTAGAAATGGTGAAAAGAGGGACCCGCTGGTGTCATTTGATGGTTCTTGATGTGGTGTGCTTGTTGGGGGGTTGGGTGGGGTGGTTGATGTTTTTGTGGTATGTATGCTTATTGGAGAATGAAATGATTGATTTGATTGCCCTTTAATGATTGGGATTTTTTTGGTCGGGGGGTTAGTGCATAAAGTGGTAAATTTGGTTTAGAATAATGGGATATTTTGTTTCTGTTTTAGGACTTGTTCATTATCATTAAAAATATTTAAAAAAAATCTTAAAAGTTTTTTAAAAAAAACTAAAACACTACATGTGTATTATTTATTCTCTCATATTTTACTATAAGTTTATTATTTTTTTTCTTCAATTTTATCCATTAACTTTCTTTTTCATGATTGTATTTTTTTAGCCAAATTAAAGGACAATTGAATCAAATCTATCAAATTAAAACATAATACAAAGATAGAGAATCAAAATAAAAAAGATACCACACATGAGTAATGATTTCAAAGTTCACATAAAAAAGCTTAACTTAGTCCTCAAACTTTACCAATTATACTTATTTGATCCCTCAATATTTTTTCAAATTAATTTTGATATAAAAGTTTATTTATGTTATTTTTTAGTCTCTGATTTAAGAGACGAGAGAGAGAGGTCACCAGATTCCAACGTTGGAGAGATAAAAATGTTGTTGGCACCGATTTCAGTCACCGAAATGGTTGATTTTTATATCAAATGGTTCAAATTGATGATGAAAGTTTAGCTTAGGTGCTTGTTTTACCTTGAAAGTGCATAAAAAACATATATAAGCTCGAAAAGATTTTAAGTTCCATGTTAATTTTGAGTGTTGAGATGATTTTTTTTGTTTGTTTTTTAAGGTCATAGATAGGTCTATCAAGATGTATAGAGTGTTTTTATATTAAAAATGATTTGAAAAATAGATTTTTGTGTCAAAAAAACCTTAAACACCGATTTTTTAGTCACTTAAGTGCCAAAATCTGGGCAAAAGCATACTACGAGTCATCTGTTTTTTTTCCAAAGATAATTAGGGCAGACGACATGTCTTCCACCTCATGTGCAATAAAAAATATTAAAGACCAAAGTGTGTAAGCACTTGTGGAATGGGCTAAATAGGCTGGCCTGACTTGCGAAACTTAACAACACTTGACCCTTTCCTTTTTCTCCCCTAAATTAGTGATTTTTATATGTATCTTTTCCATTTTATTATTTTAAAATTAATACCCCTTCTCTCTTTTATTTTTTTTATATAACCTCTTTTAAATTATGATTATTTTTTAGTTATTTTGCATGCATTTAATTTTTAAAAAGATTATTCTAATTCATCTATAATTTTTTTATGTTTTATATAAATAAAAAATATTTTTTTTGAATAATATATCTAACATATGTAACCTTACATAATATTTTTCTCTTTTATTTTATTCAATCAATTTAATATGTATTTGTTTTTATTATCGATTAATTAAAAAAAATATTGATTTTGATAGACAAAGTCATTTAACACAGCTAGGTCAAAGGCCCGCATTGTAATGTCAAATATCTTAATTTATATATGTCTATTAATTTTCCATTTCCATTTCCATTTATTATTAATTACTTTTTTATATATTTTTTAACACACATAATTCTCGATTTATTTGATTTTATATATGCACAAACTTTTCAATTTACACTTATAATTTTTTTATATACAAATACACATCAGAAAATCTTGCACATACAATTTTCTTATAGGAAAAACAATATTTGACCTGCGACATAACATGAGTTAAATAACTAGTTTAAACTAAAAGAGAAAGGAAGTCCATTATACCTCTCATCACAAAACACTATTCACTATAATGGTTTTTTTCCCTTTATTTTTTTCTTTCTAATCTATGCTTTTCATTTTTCAATTTCAGTTTCATCTTTCAATATTAGATTTATTAGGGATTCAACTTTGTAATTTTTTCAATTTACTTTTTATAAGGTATTTCTAATCTCATGACCCGGATTATGATTTTAACGAGTTAACTTAAGTTTTTTTCTCCTTTTTTCAATCAATTTTTTTTTCTCAATTTTATCCTTTAATATTGGGTTGATTAGAAATTAGGTTTTTTTCAATTTCATCCTTCAACATTGAGTTTATTAGAAACTGAGCTACCTAATTTATTTTGATTTGCTTTATATGTTATCATAGTCTTATGACCCGACATGTGGATTGACAAGTTAACTTGAGTTGACATAAATTGACAAGTTAACTTGAGTTGACCTTTGGATCCAAAAAAATTAATTCATTTAGGTTAGGGGTATTAGGGTCTTTTAGCCTCTCTTTTTTTTGTTAATTGTTAGTTTAGTTAAAGATAATATTATAACTTAAAATTAAAATAATATTTTTTTTATTTGAAAAAGTTGTTGGCACATATTATGCACACGTCAACGTGTTTGAGTCGCCATACACTTTGTATAGAGCGTGCAGCGGCTCCTAGTGGTAAAAAAAAATGGGCTTCTACCATGTTATATTATTCCCCGTCATCTCCTCTTCTACTAGAAGTGGCGCATGTCGGCCATACATGGCTAGTTTATTGTCGATTGCCTTTTTTTTTTTTATCTCTTCTACCTTGATAAATACATTATATTCATCATTGTTATTGGTATTTCAGATTCTGTTCTTTTAGTTTTTATTTCTATATTTTTATTATTTTTTCTTTTGTTAAAGTTCTATTTTGTTTTTCAATTTAAACCTTGGTTTTTAATTTGTGTATATAATGTTTTTTGATTTGGTCTTTCTACTTTTAATTTTATTTTTTTTGCCTTTTCCTTTTTGTCAAAATTTTTATAGCTTTTAGTTTTATCTTTCAAATCAAGTTTATGATTTTTGTTTTTACAATGATAATAATGATTTCAATTTGATTTCTCTTCTTTTGATTTCTTATTGTTTTCCTTGGATATTTTGTTAAATTGTTTTTATAGTTTTCAATTCCATCATTCAAATCAAGTTCATATTTTTATTTTTTCAATGATAGTAGTGGTGGTGGTAATAACAACACTAATCATAATGATGATGAACAACAACAACAACAACAACAACAATAATAATTGTAGTAATAGTGGTGATGGTAGTAGTAGTAGTAATACTACTATTAATAATAATAATGACAATGATGACAACAACGATGATAATAATGATGATGATGAATAATAGTAGTTTTAGTGATAGTGGTAGTAACAATGATAGTACAACTAGTAATAGTATTAATAATAATGATAATTGTAATAATAATATTGATCGTAGTAGTAGCAGTAACAACAATAATAGTGGTGGTCATGGTCGTGGTAGTAGTGGTAGTAACAACAATAACAACAACAACAATAATAATCATCATTTTCTTTTTCTTTTTCTTCTTTTTCTTCTTCTTCTTCATCATCATTATAGTAATTATGATGATATTATTGTTCTAGAATTAAGGCAGCAAGAACACCTAGGGGGATAAATTAAGTATTCCATTAATATTAACAAATAACGCAATTTAAAACAATTAAGCACACTAAACAAAACAAACACAACAACCAATAATATAATTAAAGTGCTTAAAAAAAGTGTCCACCTCAGGGCTACTAGAGGCATACATGGTCGTTAACTTCAGGGCCCATGAGATTAGTTGAGGTGCACGCAAGCTGGCCTGGACACCCACATTAATAAAAAAAATACTTAAAATAAATAGGTAAGGGAAGAGAAATTATAAACTTGGTTTTTAACATGGTTCGACAAGTCTACATTCACACCTCAAGTAACAATCATACTTGAGTATTATATTCTTTTACTAATCCAAGTTAAAGATACAATGTCCTTGATGAAGCCACACTGAGCTTATATACCACTTGAAGATGTCCACTCCTCAAGATTTTTTTTTGGTAACAATACCTCACCAATACCAAAAATTTATCCAAACTTTCAAGTTTTTATAAGTGTGATTTTATAGTTGCAAAATACTCTCTCTTATTATAGTGGATTTTATAATTGAGAATCTATGATCTCTATAAATCACTCAATAACAATATAATATAGGGATTTGAAAGTATTTAAATGTTGTGAGAATAAGAATGTATACTCTTATGCAAGAATATGGAGATTTTAATGCACATATATGAATATGATTAAGGATTAATGATTTTAAAGTTGTTTCGCTTTTAAAATAGCTTGTATATATATATAATCAAATTTTGTATGTAACTCTACAATTTGACAAACTATATGTATATTTATAGCAAAACTATCCGTTTTATAGCAATTTAAAATTCAGATTTGACAGTTTTAAAATCGATGAATCTTAAATTGATTTAATACATATCAATTCTATAATTCATACAATGTAAAATATAAGTTTTTTTTAATTTATGCCATCACATAAAATATAAATATTTACATTGAAGCACTAAAAAGAATATTTATAAACCAAAGTCTTCACCTGCTTTATTACACATTTATGCTAGCATGTGTTTTTATAGTATCTACATTGGAGCACTAAAATACATATCAATTTTATGATTCATACAATATAAAATATGTGAATTTTATTTTAATTTATACTATCTACATTGGAGCACTAAACACAACCACTTATAGCATGTGTTTTTATATTTTTTTTATTCTATTTGAATAACCAAACATTTGTTTTTTAAAAGAAAAAATAGCCTGTGCCGCGGCGAAGCAGGGGCACCAATAATAGTTAACTCTGCTTTAAATCGAGTTCACATGTAAAATCATTACCTGTGCACGTGTCTAGCACTTATACGTATCCGTGGGTGGTGTTGTAATCTTCACCTCCCGGTAATTTGGAATGTAGCAAATATTTCACATGCTATCCAATCCAGCTAAGCGCTCTTCCTGCATGGATTACTGTATTTTATTGACCATCTCTTCTTTTTAATTATAGAAAGAGAAAGTAACCGCTCCTCCACCTTAATCTTACATGTTCTTGGAGAGAAATAAAAAAAAAATATCCCCTGGCTTCCACGCCGTTTGTATTTTTCTACTTTTCTTTCTAGCCATCTTGTGTGCTTGCTCGGGAGGCCCCACATGGTTGTTTGGTTGCTCATGGGCTGGGTTTTTCTCCCGGAAAAAAGAAAAAAGAAAACAGTTATTTTCTTGCATATAATTTGCTGCAAGGATATTAAATTAAGAATATATGAACTGGCCTATTAGAAACAATCTTTGAACAAGTAATTTAGAATCAAGGAATTAAAAAAAGTAAAATATACTATTATTACAAAACAATGAAATTGTAAAAATGCTTTCTTTCCTTGCGTCATCATCTGATCGAAGAAGGAAAAGGATAACTTTGAAAAAAGACAGCCACCTCAACTTCCAAGAATAGAACTTTATTATTACAATTATTACTGAATATACAACAAAATTCCTCCGATTCACCCTTTCTGCTTCTCTATAAAGCTGCATACAGCTCCAAAGCACTGATCATCCTCATTCCGTCTCAAATCTGTATCCATGGCTGCCAAGAAGATATCAACTGTGCTCTCTCGCTCTTTCTCTTCTGCTGCTGCTCCTCCATGTTTCTTTTCGAGAGGTGATTTGATCGCGATCTAAAGACTCAGCCTTTTTTTTATTTTATTTTTTTTCCCTTGAGTTATGACACTTTGTTTTCGTTATCTACATGCTTTTTTTATATTAACCATCACCCTTTTTTTCATTCTATATTGTACCAAACCGCTAAATTATTTCAGTGAGGGGTGGTGGTGGTCAGAGCAGATTAATCTCTAGATATAATAGTACTTTGGCTGCTGTTGAGAACCCGATCACTCCACCTGTCTCTGTCAAATACAATCAACTCTTAATTAATGGACAATTCGTGGATGCAGCATCAGGTATGAACTTTTTTTCTTCTCTCATTTTTTCCCTAGAATTTGTAATTAAAGATCAGTTGCTCTGCATTCATTTCCGTACACTCACAATTGTTCAATTATTGCTAGGAGTACTATGATTTCCGTTTTAAGAGCATTTGTTGTCGTTGTACACCTTTTCTCCCTTCTTTTTTTTCTTTGGGTGTGGACCACTGAGTTTCACTCTGAGGTAGAGGCAGCCTCAGTGTGACCAAACTTTTGTTTCCTTCCAACGAAGTTATCTAGCACCCATTTTGAGGGACACATTGAGGTAGAAATCTCAGAGGGACCCGTGGAGTAGTTTTCTGAGAGCATGGTTTTTTGTTTTTCTAAGGGGATCCCACGATTCTTGGATTTGACAGTTGAGGTAGGGGATCCAACGATTCTTGGATTTGACAGTTGAGGTAGTCCTCCCGGAATTAGAACATTTGTGGCCTCCTAATGGAAATTCCAAGTTTTAACTGTTGGGGTCTCCTTGAGGACTTTGTTGTTTATCTGTTCATAAATTTATTAAACCTTCTACACGGGATATCCTTTTTGTTTTGTTTTATTTGACTTAGGAGCATTTATTAAACCTTCTACATGGGATATCCTTTGCCTACAGGAAAGACGTTTCCAACATTGGATCCGAGGACAGGGGAAGTGATTGCTCATGTTGCTGAAGGTGATGTTGAAGATGTAAACAGAGCGGTCTCTGCTGCCCGCAAGGCTTTTGATGAAGGACCATGGCCACGGATGACAGCTTATGTAACCACTGCTCCTCTTACTTGTTAACTTTTACCGGAGTAGTTGTTTTGCTGTTTATGTAAAATAGGGGGAAAAAGGATCTTTGGGTTGAGAATTTTCTTTGCTGTGTTTCAGGAAAGGTCAAGGATCATTTGGCGTTTTGCTGATTTGCTTGAAAAGCATACTGATGAAATTGCAGCTCTTGAAACGTGGGATAATGGCAAACCATATGAGCAATCTGCTAAAACTGAAATACCAATGACTGTGCGTATATTTAGATACTATGCTGGTGGGTGAAGTAGAAATGCAGAGATTCTATTTTAATACTACAATATGCTTTAAACTTTTCTCACATTCTGCACACAGACATATTCTTTCTTTCTTTCTTTCCTTTTCTTTTGGAATTCCTAATCAAATATTTTTCTCTTCTCCAAATTTACCAGGTTGGGCAGATAAAATCCATGGCCTCACAGTTCCTGCTGATGGGCCATATCATGTACAAACCTTGCATGAACCAATTGGTGTAGCAGGTCAGATTATTCCATGGAATTTTCCAATGCTCATGTTTTCTTGGAAGGTTGGGCCAGCATTAGCATGTGGCAACACCGTTGTTATAAAGACAGCAGAGCAGACCCCATTGTCTGCTGTATATGCAGCCAAGCTATTTCAAGAGGTAGTTTTGAATATAATATTTGCTCACTTCTTGCATTACTAAATCTCTGCACAATTCTTGATAAATAGTTTTCTTAGTGTTGACATTATTCCAAATGACTGAGATTTTTACTACAATCCATGCCGGCCATCTACGCTACATATGCGCTCTCTCACTTGTGCATTATGTAAAATTTGGGTGGCAATTTTTTAGGCACATGTGATTTCTATCTGTGGTTCTGATCAGCTAATCCTTCTGATAGGCTGGACTTCCAGATGGTGTTCTGAATGTGGTTTCTGGTTTCGGTCCAACTGCTGGTGCTGCTCTTGCTAGCCATATGGATGTGGATAAGGTATATGCAGCCTTAAACATCTTTACCTTTTCCTTTACGGTGATAAGCATCCTCACTTTAGACATGTTTTGAACTTGCAGAATTTGAACCTAAAGGTTTAAAATTTATTGTCTATTACTTGAGATCTAGTGTGGGCACCGGTTATTTCAAATAGTATAAATATATTCCCGTGGATCATCTCCATTATTGATCAATGATTTTAGAACTGTATGGTGAATGCACGCTAATATTTGGTTCAGCAGGTCCTTAAACATAATGCTTGGGGATTTTTGGTTTCCCGAAGAACTTTTGAATTTTAGCTGTGGTAAATAGCCGTGATTCTGATTTTATTGTCCAGGGCTGCTTACGAAGGAGTTCTAGAGCGGTTGTTTCTGCTTGGTAGTCATTTGTCATTAGTAGAAAAAATATTAATTATAGTAGTTAGTTGAATTGGTAGGCTAAGGTGGAAAATCACTTAAAAAGATATTTAGCTTAAACATGCTTGATGTTTAAAATTTGCTTTTAGAAATTTGAAATACATTAGTTGTTATTATCGTTGATGGACATGCCTCTGAAGATAGAGGATGCAACTTTTGCAAAGTTTGTAAAAGGATGCTAGTGCACTGTGCTATTTGAAGTATCAGTAGTAGGAGGCACTTATTTAGAAGCTTATATTTGAAACAAGATTTCCATTTCTAATCTGCAATCTCTTTCCAGCTTGCATTCACAGGATCAACTGATACCGGGAAAATAGTACTTGAGTTAGCATCAAAAAGCAATCTTAAACCAGTAACTTTGGAGCTTGGAGGGAAATCACCGTTCATTGTCTGTGAGGATGCTGATGTTGATCAGGCTGTAGAGCTTTCTCACTCTGCTGTATTCTTTAATCAGGTATGCCCAGGAAATTTTTTCTTAAAACAGCATGGCTTCTAAAAATAGTTAAATCAAATCGAATTGATTAAAATTATATTTAAGAGTATAAAAAAAAAACCAGGTGGTTTTCATGGTAGTTCAATTACTTCATTGATCACACTTGTGTGCACTTTGCAGGGTCAATGCTGCTGTGCTGGTTCTCGTACATTTGTGCACGAGCGTGTGTACGATGAGTTTGTGGAGAAAGCAAAGGCACGTGCCAACCAGCGTGCTGTTGGTGATCCATTCAAAGAGGGAATTGAGCAAGGCCCTCAGGTAAATTAGCAACTCATCATTTAAGAATCCACACACGAGGTGGTTTTCATACTGTGACTAATCCACTAACTTCACCGTTGAAACTTGTCGAATCCATTATATGCACTAGCATTCCCTGGTATAGTTTTGCAAGTATGGCCAGTCTATATAATTTCCTTAAAACTACAAAGAACAAATCAAAATGCATGAAAAGAAATTTTGCCATTCACCTTAACAGCCTTCTACTGGTTTTCTGTCAAGTGCTTCTGGTGCTACTACCTTCTATGGTTGTGCTGAAAGTGATCTGCTTGAATGCTACAGGTTGATTCAGACCAATTTGAGAAGATTCTGAGGATCATAAGATCTGGTGTTGAGAGTGGAGCGAACCTTAAAGCTGGAGGCGACAGATTTGGCACAACTGGATATTATATCCAGCCCACTGTTTTCTCAGATGTTCAGGTATATTTCTCGTCTGGCAACCATTTTATGTAGAATATTGGAAATTGAATCTGAAGAACACGATCGCTAAATATAACAGGATGACATGCTGATAGCAAAGGAGGAGATATTTGGGCCAGTTCAGTCCATCTTTAAATTCAAGTGAGCAACCATCCTCTTCTTTAGCTTTATATTAAGGGCGTTATCTTTTAGTAGCATTAATCTTTAAAACAATTGCAGGGACCTGGATGAAGTCATACAAAGGTCCAACAACAGTCGCTACGGACTTGCTGCAGGGATTTTCACACATAACTTAGACACTGCCAACACCCTTTCACGTGCATTGAAGGTTGGAACAGTATGGATAAATTGCTATGATGTCTTCGATGCTGCCATTCCTTTTGGTGGATACAAGATGAGTGGAAATGGTAGAGAAAAGGGAATTTACAGTCTTAACAACTACTTGCAAGTGAAGGCTGTCGTTACCTCACTCAAGAATCCAGCCTGGCTATAGGTCCTCTTAACCCTTTTCAAATACTTCTTTTGCCTGGTTCTTTCTAAATAATAAATCACAGTCTGCGTAAATTGTGAGATTATCTTGATTATGGTGACAAATGATATGATGATGATAAAATTGTATCTTGTTTGTGGAGAATTTAGAATACAGTTCCCTCTTTTTTCTTTCCATTTGCTTCTTTAAGATGAAACCCTCATTTCACTTGATAATATTGCCGTTCCTTTCTTCTTTATTTGTTAAAGTTTCAAGTTAAAGGAACATTTTGCCTTATTGATGGGGCGGTGTTTGAAAAATGCTGAGATTTAACTCACAGCTATATCGAAAGTCGCTGGGCAAAAGACAGATGACAGTTGCAGATTAACTTATACAGCGCATATGCATCCTATTTTGCAAAGCTTTTGTTAAGTAGGCCAGCTAGTGCAGAGGCTACTTCGTAGTTGTCACTTGTCAGAACCATTATCAACGCTCTTCCTTGCCAATAGCTTCGCCCAGTTCTATGCCTATTTCATGCCGCTACCATCTATGCTTCTATTCTATCTGCTCCTTCGTTAACGAGCTTCCAACTCGCTACATAGCTGTCCGTCAGCAGTTCATATTTTGTGCCTCGCAAATTTGCTGCTCTTGTACATTGAATGCTTTATTTTATTAATACTTAATAAACTGTTTTAATTTTAATAAAAATGAAAAGTTCAAATATTTACTGAATTAAATTAAATGTTTGATATTCAAAATTCAATTAACTTTATCCTATGCCATGAGGCCACACACGAGTTTTAAAGCTGTTGTCACGAGGCTTGCTTGGTGTAGTTTTTATCTACCATGTTCGGCGGGAAAGAAACAAGGGAGTTCATGGAGGCATTTGTCGTAGCAGTTCTGTTATTGTGAAAAACACCATTCAATAAGTGTAATTTAGAGTTTCTAAAACTAAGTTGCGTAAAGAGAAATGGGCTTCGATGGATACGCAAAAGGGTAAGAACTACTGTACGCAAGCTCTCCTACTGGTATGTTGTCCGCTAGAAACCTCCATTAATTATTCTGTCAATGTTTAATCCCCATATCACAAAAAAGAAAGAAGGAACAGAAAATTAAAACTTCAAGAGAGATCAATGCCAATAATAGTGTTGTCTAGGTGATTTCTTACACAGTGATGACTGTTCCAGATGACGCTGTGCTGATGGTGCTGCTCCGAGGGATCAAACCAGAGATAGAATCCCACTTCTCGTCCAGTGCCAACACTTCCATTTGCATAGACATTGGTTTGAAGGACCCAATCATTTCTCTCATCATGACCAAGAAGTTCAATGTCAATCTCGTCATGGTTGTGCGGATAACTATCTGCATTAGAAAACTGTAGTTTTTGGCCCCTGTGTATCAGTCATCAATGTCTAGTACTGAAAGAAAATAAGCCTCTTCCTATTTATGTACTCAATGCAGCAGCAGCAAGCAATTCGTTAATATTGAATATTAAATAACTCGTCATGGCAGAAAACAAAAAGAACGAAAATATAAGAGCTAGCTTGCATAGAAGGCTTTACTACAACTCCAGGGGATAGACCAGATGGCAACTTCATGGCAGCACTAAAGAATCCATGGTGATATTTGTTCCGTGAGGCCAATCCAGAGCCTGCAAATTAAAGAATCCAAAGAAAAAAGATGGTGAGAATTATGCCATTAGCCCAGAAAGAGTGAACATCACTTACCAGGCCACGAGTCAAAATGATTGGGTCCTTCAAACCACTGATTATCCATGGTGTTGTCTAGTAGACAGCACTGATATAAAAAGTCAAGAGAGATGGTTTTAGGATGCATGGCAGAGCTCGTCTTGCCCTTTTATTAACAATAATGGCCACCCTTTGTCGATGATTAGTGCAGCTTTTTGACAATCTCAACCTGCTATCAATAACCCATCATTATAGCTTCTTTTTTTTACAATAGCAACCATCCTTTTCTAAAGGATAGGCTGTAGATATTGCTTTATCAATGGACGGTGCAGTACATTAATGGCTACCACACGTTAATGGCAACAATTCTAACAGAATCAAGATTCGGTTGACTTGTTGGGCCGAGTGCTCAAAGAGTCAATCCGATTTGATTTAATTTACTCCGTATATCACTCTTAAAGTAGTCAATTTGATCAAAACCTGGTTTGATTTTGTTTTCAAAACAATTTCGTTTTGAATTTTTAAAAATAATTGATTAATCCTAATTAACTCATCTAACATATAAATTAGGCTTTACATCAAGTCGATATCAAATCAGGTTTAATAATTATAGTATTAAATCTTATTTTTTTATTTTTATTTATTCCACTGTAGATAAAAGCTACTATTTTTATGAGAAATCATATAGTGCTCAAGCTATAATTAGTGGCAACCTCGTAGTTATTCATTAAGATCCACTTTTAAGAAAGAAATAGAAATGAGTAAGAAAGAGAAATCTTAGATATGTATATTATTATCACTTTTGGTGAGATGTGAATTTTATTTTCTCTGTCTTCTTGTATATGTTTGATTCTTCAAAATAAATCCTATAAAAAAACTAATAGAAACTCACTAGTTATAGCTTAAACATTGTAAAATTTTACCCTTTTTTTTTTACCACAATCTATTTTCTATTTTGGTTGATACCTACAAACAATATGTAATCTTGGCCTTACAACTAATGTTAAGAAATTTGAAATCCTACCGCGATAAGTCATGTGCCAACATATATGTAATTTTTTTAAAAAAGATTGTAATAAACACAATGAAAACTGATAGGAGTGTAACACAATAAAAACATATTCCAAGGCATTAGCACTATTAAAATAAGCACCTCCATTTTATGAATATTAATCCGCGAATGAGAAGTATAAGGAAAACGCCACAAAACTAGTTAATCTTTGATAAGTCAAATTTGTTATTTGTCCCAGCAAAGAAAACATGTTGCATCATGCAAAATAAAATAGAGATTGTAATGGGTACCTATTAATTGGGTTTCTTTATATTTATATCTTATATATTATCTGTTGGGTAAAAAAATAGATATTCATATCCCATTCATCGGGTTTCAAGTATTCATATGAATATCCATTTTACAACTATTATTTATTATTCAACAAAAATAATATATATACGTGTGTGTGTGTGTGTGTGTGTGTGTGTCATAATTTTGAGTCAGATTTAACAATATTTATACTCTATACATTATTCATCATGTAAAGTACTATCCATAAAAAAAACTCATTCATTCGGATCAAGTTGGTATTTATCGAGTTCTGATTAAATTGACATCCCTACTTTTAAATAATATTTCGCATATAAATTTAGATTTTCATCTAAAATATGATTATTAATAATACATATTTGATAATTTGAATTTTATATCTAGTTGAAAATAAAAATTTATGATAGTGTATACTTATTATATTTGGTTTATACTAGGAAATTCATAAGTATTTTGAACGAATTCACTATTGCAAAACTAAGGATTAAAGTGTATGATTGGTCATATTATGTCATGCTTTTTTATAATAATTTTGCCCATGAGAGATGCATATTATATTAATTTTATCTATAAAATACAACAATTTATTTATTAGCAAATTACATAACAATTACTTTGCAAAAATAAAATAGCAGTGATACATTATACCAAAGACTTTCATAATAAGACTAAATCACTTTTGTTATTATTAAAAAAAAAGTTAAGGATACATAGGTCAATAGGAACATTTTAGTTAAGAAATTATAGGATTAAGTCTTACAATTAAATGCAACTAAAATTGATCAGTATTTCATTGTAGCGCAGAATATTGTTCACTGTGAGTGAATTCACTGTGGATTGCACTGTTCTGCATTGTAGCGCGGGTATTATGCATTATGAGTGAATTCACTATGAACTGCACTATTTAGTGGGGGCATGTGTGAGGTCGGCCCGGCAGCCCTAAGCACCCGGGCGAAGGTGCGCCCCTAGCCGCGCACACATGGCGCTTGGGCCGCTTGCTTTGGGGCTGGGTACCCACAGTGCATACATGGCGTTTGGGCTGCTACCTCAATGTTGGGCACACCTTGTGCACACATGGCGCTTGGGCTGCCTGCCTGTGTAATGGTAGACAAAGCGCACACGTGGCGCTGGGGATGCTGCCTCGTCTTGGGCACACCCCTGCGCGCACGTAGTGTTGGGATGCCTACCTGGGGGCTGGGCAAACCCTTATGCACACGTGGTGCTTGGGTTGCGCTGGGAGTGAGTCATGCCCGTGCCCCACTTGGGGACATCTGGCGCATGGGTCATGGCGTTACACCCGAGGTTCCTGGGTCCTAGGATGTTAATAAAAAGCTAAAATCAAGCAGTATACAGGTTAATAGAAAGACTGAATTCAAGCAGGTTGTAAATACTAGATAGGAAATTTCACTTACCATAGATAGCTCCCTAGATCTAGCTTAACATATATAGCTCCCTAGAATTACTCTTTGTAATTACTGTGTACAAGACAATTTTCTCTATATAAATGAAAGGCTAATCTCAATGAGAGGCAAGCAATTCATACCAATCTGTTATGGTATTAGAGCCTCTCTCATAAAATTCTTAAATCTTAGTTTTTCTCGATCATAGCTTCATGGAAAAGTTGGATAATGTTTGTGTTAGATTTACTGGCAAAAATTATACTGCTTAGACATTTCAGTTGGAGATCTTTCTCAATGGAAAGGAGTTGTGGGGCCATATAGATGACAATGACAAAGGAGACTTGGCTGTTGAGGGATCTGCTGTTGTTAAGGCGGCAAAGGGCGCCAAAGATGCACAAATCATGTCCTAGATTCTCAGTTCTGTGGAGCCACATCTGATCCTGTCTTTGCGTCCTTATAGATCAACAAAGGTTATATGGGATCACCTCACACAAGTCTATAACCAAGATAACAATGCTAGACGTTTTTAGCTTGAGTTGGTTATTGCCAACTATACCCAAGGAGATCTCTCTATTCAAGATTACTAATCTGGATTTTTGACTATATGAAATGACTATTATGATCTTGTTACAGCTAAGATTTTTGCAGAAGGAGTGTTGGCAGTGCAGCAAGTTCATAAGATCAGCCAATAAGACCAATTTCGATGAAATTGCGACTCGAATATGAACCGATTCGTGCCTCTCTAGTCAATCGTGATCCTGTTCCATCCTTGGATGCTTGTTTTGGAGAACTCTTAGGTGAAGAACAGCGTCTCCATACTCAGACCATTATGGAGCAGACAAGAGTTGCCCCAGTTGCTTATGTTGCTTACAACAAAGGAAAAGGTCATGATATGAGCAAGACACAATGCTATATTCTAAGAAGTATGGTCATATTGCACCTCATTGTCTAAATAAGTTTTGCAACTACTGCAAACAACTAGGATAACTTATTAAGGAATATTCTATTCGTCCTTCATGCCTTAACAAAGCTTATCACATTGTTGTTACCACTTTGGTCCTTCTGCTCCACAGACTCTTGTCAGCTCACCTATCTCACAGCCTCCAGCAAATTTATTAACCAGAGAGATGGTGCAAGAAATGATTGTGAGTGCTTTCTCCACACTTAGTCTTCAAGGTACTGGTTCTTCAACTCTTTCTTGGATTTTAGATTCACATGCTTCCAATCACATGAAAAACTTCTTTGGTGGCTTAAGTAATATCCAAAAATATTGGGGATCCTCACATATTCAAACAACTAATGGCAATGCTCTTCGCATTGTAGCTGTTGGTGATATACCTTATTTAAATGATATTTTTGTCTCACCTAAGCTTGTTGTAAATCTAACTTCTGTAGGTCAGTTTGTAGACAACAACTGTGATGTATACTTTTCTAAACATGGCTGTATTGTACAGGACCAAATGTCAGGACAGCTAATAGCGATGGGGCCTAAGCACGAACGTCTATTTTTCCTCTGATTTCATGTTCCACGTGCCTTAGTTCCTTCCTTTATTTTATCTCTTTTTTGTACTGCACCTAAAGTGTCTAATGAAGTTTGGCATAAACGTCTTGGTCATCCAAATCCTAGAATTATCTCTCATCTGTTGAAATTTGGATTAATAAAGAATAAATTGCATTCCCCTTCCAATATGTTCATTGATTGTGTCACATGTAAGCTTGACAAAAGTAAAGTGTTACCCTTTCCCTCTGAAGGCAGCAGAGCCACAAATCTGTTTGAGATAGTTCATAGTGATGTCTGGAGAATTAGTCCTATCCTTTCTCATGCAGGATACAAATATTTTGTAACCTTTATAGATGACTACAACCATTATACATAGATTTATTTCTTGCAAAACAAATCAAAAGTTTTCTCCATGTTCAAACTATTCGTGGGACTTGTACACACTCAATTTTCTGCCACTATTAAAATTCTTAGATCAGATTCGGGTGGAGAGTAAATGTCTAATGATTTCCAATCTTTCTTGCAAACTAAAGGCATTATTTCTCAACGATCATGTTCCTATACTCCTCAATAAAATAGAGTAGCGGAACGTAAGAATCGACATCTTTTGGATGTAGTTCGGACCTTGCTCATTGAAACCTCAGTTCCTTCTAAGTTTTAGGTAGAAGCTCTCACTACCGCAACTTATTTAATCAATCGTCTTCCTTCACAAATCTTAGGTCTAGAGTCTCCATACTTTCAGTTTCATCACTACCATCCTACATATACAAATTTTCACACCTTTAGGTGTGTATGCTTTATGCATCTTCCTCCACCTCATAGAAATAAACTTTCTGCTCAGTCCATTCATTGTGCCTTTCTTGGGTATAATGTCGATCAAAAAGGTTATCTTTGTTTTGATCCACACACCAATCGAGTTCACATTTCCAGAAATGTTATCTTCTTTAAAAATCAATGTTTCTTTTCTTTGTTTTCATCCTCGGCCACATCTCGTATCTTTGCCTTCCTTTAATGACACTTCTCATATACCCAGTGTTTAGGTTGATAGAATCAAGCCATATTTGGTGTACAGGCGTAGACTACTTGTGTTGCCCCCTTCAGCTAATGTCCTGCCATCTACTCATTCTTTGCATCATTTAGTGGATTCTGAGGTAACTGATTTGCCTCTTTTAAGGCGCTCCTCTAGGGTATCTATACCCTTTGATAGGTATGAGTTTAACCCATCCGTGGCACATATCTCTAATACTGCTCTCTCTGCCACTTTAAACTCATTGATATTCCTACTAGTTATTCACAGGCAGCTAAAGAGTCATGTTGGCAACAAGCCATGCATGAAGAATCAAGTGCCCTTGATGCTAATCATACTTGGGATATTGTTGATTGTCCTTCTAGTGTTACTTTCTTGGATGTAAATGGGTCTATTATGTTAAAATCAAGGCTGGTGGCAGCTTGAATAGACATAAAACCCACTTGGTGGCTCTTGGAAACCATCAGCAATATGGAGTCAATTATGAGGAGACCTTTGCTCTAGTAGCTAAAATGACTACGATTCGGACAATTCTGGCCATCGCAACTTCTCAACATTGGTGTTTACACCAACTGGACGTGAAGAATGCCTTCCTTCACAGTGATCTCAATGAAGATATTTATATGCGTCCACCAGCTGGCTTATTTTCCACTTCTATTTCTGCTGTGTGTAAGTTGCGTCGCTCCTTATATGGTCTCAAACAAGCTCCTCGAGCGTGGTATGAGAAATTTACCTCTACCTTTCCTGACTTTGATTTTCTCAAAAGCAAATATGATGCCTCTTTGTTTTTGCGTACAACTACAAATGGAGTTGTGTTTCTATTGGTATATATTGATGATATAGTCATCACGGGTACTGATTTAACTCTGATTGATAAACTAAAACAACATTTGTAGAACTCCTTCCACATGAAGGATCTCGGTAATCTAACATATTTTCTTGGTCTAAAGATTCATGCTGGTTCACATGGCATTTTTCTATCACAACACAAGTATGCCATAGACTTGGTAGCTGTTGCTGGTCTCCAGGATTTGCCACCTCTTGATACTCCAATGAAAATTAATATCAAGCTACGCAAAGATGAGGGAGATTTATTACCGGACCCAACAACATATCGTACACTTGTGGGCAGCTTGATCTATCTTATGAACACTAGACCTGATATCTCTTATGTCGTACATCAGGTTAGTCAGTTCATGGCCTCTCCCAGACACCTTCATATGGCTGTTGTTAGAAGAATCATCCGCTATGTTCATGACACTATTCGAAGAGGGCTTTGCTATCCTGCTGGTACTTCTCTTGATTTAATTGCCTATAGTGATGTTGATTATGCTGGGTGTTCTGACACTTAACGTTCAACTACTAGTTGGTGTATGTTTCTTGGCCATGCACTTATTTCCTAGAATAGCAAGAAACAAGATCGTGTCTCCAAGTCTTCTACAGAGTCCGAGTACAGGACTATGTCCCAAGCTTGTTCAGAAATATTTTGGCTACACGGGCTCCTTACTGAGCTTGGTTTTCAATAGTGTACCCCAACTCCACTTTATGCTGATAATACAAGTGTCATTCACATTGCCGCTAATCCTATCTTCCATGAGCGCACCAAGTATATTGAGGTGGATTGCCATTTCATTCGTGATGCATTTGAGGCTCAGATTATATCTCTTTCCCATGTGTCCAGCAATCTTCAGGTGGCTGACGTCTTCACCAAAACTCTCACACGCTAGCATCATCATTTTCTTGCGAACAAATCGATGCTTATGGACAAGCCCGCATCAATTTGAGGGGGGATGTCAATAGAAAGCTAAAATCAAGCAGTATACGGGTTAATAGAAAGGCTGAATTTAAGCAGGCTGTAAATACTAGATAGAAAATTTCTCTTACCATAGATAGCTCCCTAGATCTAGCTTAACATATATAACTCCCTGAAATTACTCTTTGTAATAACTGTATATAAGACAATTTTCCTTATATAAATAAAAGGCTAAACTCGATGAGAGGCAAGCAATTCATACCAATCTATTATAGGATTCTAAATATTATTGTTTGTTTTAGAAATATTATTATTTTTATTATTAATTAATAAAATAATTAATAAATTTGAAAGAAAATATTTTTATTAATATTGAAAACATATTATTATTTCTATTATAAATTTTTATGATATTTTTTATAAAAATAAAAAGTGAGCTTGTAGCGCAAAGATTATTAAAAATAGTCAACAATTCTAAGTATTAATTTAAAAAATATTATAATTTGAGTTGTAAATATTATTATTATTCTTATAATACAAAGTATTCATATACAACATATTATTATTTGTGCTCTAAATATTATTATATTTTTTATAATTCAAAATATTCATATTAAAGATATTATTATTTCTTTTATAATATTATTATTTTTATAAGAATCCAAATTTTTAATAGAAAAAAAATATTACTATCTACGTTCTAAATATTCTTGGAATTAAAAATAGTATTAGTTGTGTCATGAATATTATTATTTTTATAATAATTAATATTATTAATCAAATAATTACTAAATTAGAAAAAAATTATTTTTAATATTAAAAAATAACTATAGATTTGATTTGAAAGGTAAAACTAAAAATTACTATTATTATTATTATTATTATTATCATCATCATTAATAATTTTTTAAAAAAATTATTATTACTATTGAAGAAAAACCACGCATGGACATGTGGCGCTTGGGCTGCTGCCTGGGGGTTGGGCACACCCCCTGCGCCCACGTGGCGCTTAGGCTCCTGCCTGAAACGCACACATGGCGCTTGGGTCATGCCTCAGTGCTGCGCACACATGGCGCTTGGGTCCTACCTCAGTGCTACACACACTTGCCGCTTAGGTCTAGCGTCAAGACCCAATTATTATTGGATCCTCCATCAAGACCCAAGGTTCCTCGATCTTAGGATTCTAAATATTATTATTTATTTTAAAAATATTATACTTTTTTATTATTAATAATATTATTAATAAAATAATTAATAAACTTCAAATAAAATATTATTATTAATATTTAAAACATATTATTATTTATATTATAAATTTTTATGGTATTTTTTATAAAAATAAAAAGTGAGCCCGCAGCGTAGTATTATTAAAAATATTCAACAATTCTAGGTATTAATATAAAACATATTATAATTTGCATTATAAATATTATTATTTTTCTTATAACACAAAGTATTCATATCAATATATTATTATTTTTCTTATAATTCAACATATTCATATTAAAGATATTATTATTTGTGTTATAATATTATTATTTTTATAAGAATTCAAAATTTTAATATAAACAAATATTATTATGTGCGTTTTCAATATTCTTGGAATTAAAAATAGTATTATTTGTGTGATGAATATTATTATTTTTACTATAATCAAAAGTATTAATAATAAAAATATTATCTTTTGTGTTATAATATTATTACTTTTATAATAATTAATAAATTAGAAAAAAAATTATTTTTAATATTGAAAAACAACCATAGATTTGATTTGAAAGGTAAAAGTAAAAATTACTATAACTATTATTATTATTATCATCATTAATAAATTTTTAAAAAATTGTTATTACTATTGAAGAAAAATCACGCATGGACACGTGTCGCTTGAGCTGATGCGTGGGGTGGGCACACACATGGCGCTTTGGCTCCTGCCTGAAGCACCCATGACCGCGCCCCACTTAGAGACACTTGGGGCTTGGGTAGTGCCGCTGGACCCAAGAGGAACGGATCCGACGTCAAGATCCAAGATCAATGGGTCTAGCGTCAGGACCCAATTATTATTGGGTTCTCCATCAATATTCAAGGTTCATGGGTCTTAGGATTCTAAATATTATTATTTATTTTAAAAATATTATTATTTTTATTAATAGTAATAATATTATTAAAATAATTAATAAATTTCAACAAAAATATTATTGTTAATATTGAAAACATATTATTATTTATATTATAAATTTTAATGGTATTTTTTCTAAAAATAAAAAGTGAGCCTGCAAAGATAGTATTATTAAAAATATTCAACAATTCTAGGTATTAATATTAAACATATTATAATTTGCATTGTAAATATTATTATTTTTCTTATAACACAAAGTATTCATATAAAACATATTATTATTTTTCTTATTATTCAAAGTATTCATATCAACGTATTATTATTTTTTCTTATAATTCAACATATTCATATCAAATATATTATTATTGGTGTTATAATAATATTATTTTTATAAAAATTTAAATTTTTAATATAAAAAATATTATTATTTGCGTTTTCAATATTCTTGAAATTAAAAATAGTATTATTTGTGTTATGAATATTATTATTTTTACTATAATCAAAAGTATTAGTATTAAAAATATTATCTTTAGTGTTATAAATATTATTATTTTTATAATAATTAATATAATTAATAAATTAGAAAAAAATTATTCTTAATATTTAAAGACAGCCATAGATTTGATTTGAAAGGTAAAACTAAAAAGTACTATTACTATTACTATCATCATTAATAAATTTTAAAATTTTGTTATTATTATCCGAGATAAACTACGTGGGGACACGTGGCGCTTGGGCTGCTGCCTGGGGTTGGGCATGCCCCTTATGCCCACTCAGCGCTTGGGCTCCTACCTGGGGGCTAGGCACAACCAAGCACACACGTGGCTCTTAGGCTGCGTGGGCGCTGAGGTTCTACCTCAGTGGTGGCCACACCATGCGAACATGTAGCGCTTAGGTCCTGCCTTTGTTCTTGGCACTCCCCTGCAAACACATGGTGCTTAGGCTGCCTACCTGGTAGCTTGGCATACTCAGCACATACGTGACACTTAGGCATATCAAGACCTAACTATTCTTAGGTCTTTTATTGTGTAAGGTTCAAAATAAACTTGGATTTTATATGTGCAATATCCAAATAACACTGGATGTTGCTAATATCAAAACCCTACTTTTAAAAAAAATAAAAAATAAACCCGCAACGTGGCCACCTGACCAGTAATTATCTAAAGGTAGCGTACACAGCCTAAAAAAATAACGCACCAGCTTTCCGTTCCGCTTGTTTCCTCTTGTCCGAAGCCATAAGGCAATTTAAGGAAAAAAAAAAAAGTAATCAATATGAAAGAGAAAAAAACAATTATCTTGAAGATGTTGCAGTTACTCTTTTTTAACAGAAAGAGATGCCGTTGCATTTACTAGCAAATTTATAGTGTTTTTTTATTATAATTTTTAACTTTAAGTTATAATTCAAAAAAATTTTAAAATAATTGAGACAAAATAAGTTAAAAGTTGTTTTTAATTAAAAATATATTCTATAAAAATGACTCAAGATTAAGGAATGTATTTAATAAAGTTAGAGTTTATAAGTTAAAAACTAAAAATTCTGATTACTGAGTTTTGCAATAAACTTTTAATTCAAGTTAAAATTTATTTTTAATCAAATATATTTATGAATTTTTTTATATATAAAAAATTTTAAAAAATCAAATTCATCTCATTTAAATAGGAGCAAGCCGATCATTTTAAGAGTCAGGTAAACATCACGAAATTAGACCATGATAAAGCATATTTGAAAATGTGATGTTGTGTTTCAAAATAAATTTTAGGAATATATTAAAATAGTTTTTTTTATTTTTGATATCAGTGTTTCAAAACAATTTGAAAATACTAAAAATTAATTTTAAAAAAATTAATTTTAAAAAAGTTAAATTTTAAACAAATAATATTTTGATCAAACCGCTAAACACCTTCCAAGAAAAAATTAGGGGTGATCATTTTTGTTTCGGTTCGGTTTTTATTAAAAAAAAGTAACCAAACCAAAATTAAAAAAAACAAACCAAAACCGGTTCCAACCGACCGGTTTCGGTTCGGTTCGGTTTTTTGGACAAAAACCGGTTCAAACCGGTTTGGCTCGGTTTTTTGGTTTAGCTCGGTTTTTTCCAGTTTTTTTCGGTTTGGGTTCGGTTCGGTTTGGTTTTTTTTATTTCAGGCTTATAAAACCGAAACCGAACCGAACCGGTTGGTTTTTTCAAAATTTTAATCGGTTTTTTTTATGGTTCGGTTTTTTTAGGTTATTTTTTTTTGTTTTCTCGGTTTAATCAATTTTTCAATTTTTTTACTCACCCCTAGAAAAAACGACAGCGCAGCCTTGTCTGCAAGCACTTGGTCAATTGCTGATGCTTCTCTTCATAAAGCATTGACATCATATAAGATGGGTACCTAAAATTAGGGATGATCATTTTCGGTTCAGTTTGGTTTTTATAAAAAAAAAGTAACCAAACCGATTTAAAAAAAACCGAAACCGGTTCAAACCGACCAATTTCGGTTCGGTTCGGTTTTTTGGGACAAAAACAGATTCAAACCAGTTTGGCTTGGTTTTGGCTCGATTTTTTTGGTTTGGCTCGGTTTTTTTGGTTTGGTCTGGTTTTTTACCGGCTTGGCTCGGTTTTTTTCAGTTTTAGGCTTATAAAACCGAACCGAACTGAACCAAACCAGCCGTTTTTTTAAAATTTTAATCGGTTTAATCAGGTTTTTTTCACGGTTCGGTTTTTTCGGTTATTTTTTTCCAGTTTTCTTAGTTTTTTGATTTTTTTACTTATTCATATCTAAAATTCCTGGTAAGGAAACAGAACCTAAAACTTTCCTTTAAATAAAAATCCGAAACTTGGTTGTGTTTATCTTAGTAAACTTGCTAAAAATCATTTCAGTTGAAAATCAAATTTTATTTTTTTAGTAAAAAAATATCATATTAAATAGGATTAATCTAATATCTTTAATTAATACAATATATTTTTAAGATATCAACAAATGTCTACGAACACTTGCTGGGATTTATTTTTTATGTTTTAGTAAAAAATGTTCTTACTTCTTTGTATAAATAAGTAGGGATGAAAGTGGAGAATATGCTTTTAATCCTCTGAAGTATCTAAATTCAGTTATATATATTATTTATGAAGTATATTTTTCATCCAACCTTTTATCTTGCATAACATTATCCAAGGACCAACCTACATAGAAATTAGCATTCTTCTACAGCAGATTATTCAAATATCGAGAGATCATAAATTGTTTTTATGAATATTAACTTAGATATGAATGATCTGTTTAAAAATCAAGTAAAGAATTATTAATATAACATTTTTTATTAAAAAAAAATGAAGATGAGATAACTAAAATTCGGTATTCTTTGCAAACCAAGCATAGCCTTTTTCTTTGAATTATTTAGGCTGTCACAACTTAATAGGATGGTCGCAAATTCAGGATTAGGGTAAAATTCTCTAAAATTTGGTGTTCTTTGTAAACTGGGCATGGGATTTTTCTACAAAACAAAAAATAAAAAACATGTTATTTTAGATTCTATAAATCAAGATTTGAGACATAATTATGTGCATGATTTGATATAAAAAGCAAGAGTTATTTGACTAATTAAATGATTTTTTTATATGATTGGGAAAAAAACAGAAGTTATTATAATATTAAACAATTTCTAAATAGAAAATACCACCTGAAAAGCTAGTATAAACATGAAAAAAAAGTAGGAAAATAAAAAGGAAAAGGAAAAGAAAGAAAGGAAAGAAGGCGAATCTTAAATGGGTCGGGGGATAAAAATAAATTAAATAACTTCCAGCCATATTAATAATCTTGTAGTTAGTCGTTAGAGAGAGAAATATTTGATTGATACAATAACATAATTATTGAACCTGAGAAAATAAAAGGAAAAATAAAAGAAATAAGGGAAAAAAGTTTTTAACAAACATAAGATTTTTCTTAAAAGAAAAGAGTAAGCTATGAATTAGTAATTATAGTTTTACAAAATAAATTAAATAATTTCTCTAATTTTAAAAATAATTAATTAATCTCTATATTATTACAATTGTTTGTAACTTGATTCTTTTTGTTTATTCCATTTTATTTTATTCTTTAATTTAATTTATAATTATTTAAAAGAATAATACGAAAATAATGATAAGAAAAAAGATATTTTATCAAATAAAAAATAATAAATTGAGCATAGTCAATGCTAATCAAGAAATTATTTATTTATTTTTTAAACTAAAGTAATTATTTAATTGAACAAAATATAAAAAGAGTAATTATTTCACTGTAGCTCTAAACACAATATATTATAGATTGTTACAATGAAATTATCTTTTCTACCCTTGAGTGGAAAAAATGTGAGCCTTACTTGTGAGGGTAATTTGGTCTTTTTTAATGATACATTGGTGATTAAAAAATTATTGAGGGTATGCTAGTCTTTTCCAAAAACATTATACAGTAAAATGATATATTTATGCCAACGTCAACAAAATTTTGAACTACTGACCACAGGTTTTTTGTGTTTTAAAAAACTTTAAAACAATCGAATTGTTTATTTACCCTAGGGTATATATATATATATATATATATATATATATATATAAAGAGTTATTGACAAGGGTTTTTTGTAGTTTTTTCGCTTCTTAAAATATAGTAAAAATGTATTTTTACCCTTAAAAAGACAAAAAAGAGGGCATACATCTAAGGGCATTTTTGTCCTTTTATAATTTTTTTTTAATGATTTACAAAGTCATGACGAACATTTTGGTATTTTTACATTGCATTATTAATTTTTTATTTTAAAAAGTTGGTGGAGCGTGCTCATTGCACGCTAATGAGTGGGTGGTGTCCATGTTATTTGGACGGCATGTATGACGCTACCCGATGGTTTATCGTGCCCTTTTACTATGTTGTTGGAAGCACCACTATGTCTATTTTCTCTTGGTGTGGTGTGTGATGGAAGATGATTGATGATTTTTTATTGGTGATTGTTTCTTTTTTTCTTCTTTTCTCTCGTACTCGAAAAGGTGCATGATTATTCTTTTTTTGTATTTCAATTTCAATCCTTATTCTTTTAATTTTTTAATTTTTCATCCTTATTCATTTTATAAAATTTTTGTGTTTTCAATTTAGTCCGTTAATTACAACTTGTCATATGTTATTTGTTTCATTTCGGTCTTTATTATTTTGATTTTTAATTTTTTTTTCTTGACCCTTTTGTTAAAGTTTTATTGTTTTCAACTTTATCCTTTAATCAAAGTTCATGTTGTTTTATTTTTTTTAATTTGATCCTTATTTTTTATATTTTTTTCCTTTTGTTAAAGTTATTTTTCATTTCAATTTAACCCTCCATTTGAAAAATTTTGGTTGCCCTCTAATTTATTTTTTATTTTGATTTTCACTCTCATTTCTTTAATTAAATTATTTTAGATCCTTTTATGTAATTAATTTTTTTTTCATGGTTCAACCTTTGATATTTGATTTGTTGGATATTGGGCTTTATTTTTTTTATTTATTTATAGTGTTTTCGTTCTAATGACTTGAGTCATGAATTTGAAAAGTTAATATAGTTCAACATCTTCTTTTTTTTTACTTATTTTCTTTTACAATCTTATTGTTCTGCATTAATTATTTTTTTAATTTTTTTTGTGATTATTTTTAATTTCTTTTTTATAAGTTTATCTCGGTCTCATAACTTAAGTCATGAGTTTTGCAAGGGGTTTTTTAATAGAGTTTTTTTTTCTTAAATTGTCTTCTTTGTGTTTAATATTTAGAGATATTATTCAGATTCATCTCTATTTTTTTTTGTTTTATACAAATGAAATATATTTTTCAAAATAAAAAAACATTTATTTTTAAATAATATTTTTAATATGTTCCATCTTGCATAATATTTTTTTTATTCTATTATTTTCATTCATGTTTCTATTTCTATTGTTTTTTTTATTGATTTAAATAAATAAATTTAATAAACACAAAGGATAAATGCCTTATATTATGAGATTAAATATTTTGATTTACTTTTATTTTTTAATTATTTAATTATTTTTTTAGTTATTACTAATGATTTATTTATTTATATAAATATTTATTTATTTATTTATTTAGATGTTTATATATAATTTTAAATTTATACTTTAATTTTTTTATATAAAAAAACTTCAAAAATAGTCTACATTTCCGATATTGTTTTTGAAAAAATAATTTTATGATCCGCAGTGGAGAGGGTCAAATAACTAGTTTAGTATATAAGACTTGAGAGATTAATTTTTATATATATAAAAAAATCCAAATTCTCTAAAAAGCGAAGTCTGAACTCAGAGGCGCGGCAGCAGCAACAATGGAGGAGAACCGCTGCAAGTTCTGGCTTCCCAAAAAGAACCGATTTTGTGCCAACTCCCCTCTAAACGATTCCCAGTAAGCTCACTCTCATCCTCCTCTCTTTTCTGTTTTTTTTTCGTCCTATGTCTAATTTTTTAATGCGTTATATCTATTGAACTGTTCGTAAGGTTCTGCGGCAACCACAAACCGAGGTCCATTGAACAGTGGGTTCCATGCCCCATCGACCCTTCTCAGTAATTTCCCATCTTTGATCTTCGCACTATCATTTTTTATTTTATTTTGGGATTACATTTTTTATGGCTTTTCTTGTTTTTAATAGTTCTGTTCTAAAAGAAAATCTTGAAAGCCATGTTAAGAGATGTCCTTTATTGAAACAAGCTCAATCCTTGTCTCTTCAACCATTTTATCAAAAGGGCATCAATGCTGGCAAAGAAGAAGAAGAAGAAGATAATGTTAGCTCTGAGATGAAGAGGAGTGCTGTTTATAGCATGACTGTGACTCAATTTTGCAAACTTATTAACAAGATTGAATGTGTTCATGCTTCTACATGTAAGGATATCTGGGAATCATATAAAGTTCCAGAAGCTTGTAATATGTGGATTAAAAGAGAAGTAGACAGGTAAATATGTGATGTTAAGATGAAGATTGTTGTTTAATTTGATGATAATCAGTTGGTTTTGTAAAAAGAGTTTCTTGTTGAGCAGGAAATTACCATTTCAAGAGAAACATGTAGCACAACAAGCGTCAATTCTTGGGAATTTGGAGGACTTTGGGGTGATAAAGAGTTCCGTAGGAAGTAAAGAGGCTGATAATCAGGGGTTTTGTAGTGATGATAGCAATTTTGTTCACGCGGTCGTTGAATTTGGAGCAGGGAGAGGGTACTTGACACAGATGCTGGCAGACTGTTATGGATTTGACAGAGTCTTTCTGGTTGAGCGGAAGTCGTACAAACTTAAGGTTAGTTTTGTTGAATTCTGCATTGCATTGTTTACGAGAAGGAATATCTACTGCAATAGAATGCAATTCAAGTTGGAGATGTTATGTACTCTTTCCGCCTTAATTGATCTGTAATTTATGTTTTGTTTGTGTTTATATGCTGTGGCTACTTCTAGGCTGATCGATCTTTGCGACAGAAGGAGAGCTTGATATTAGAGCGTTTGAGGATTGATAGTAAGGTTTTTCAGAATCCTGTTCTTTGGAATGGCATTTGCATTTGCATTTCCATAATTATATCTTTAGTTCTATCACTCTCTCTTTTTCTAACTTAAGTCTGGAGCTGGTGCTAAACATAACCTCAAATACTCTCTCTTGCTGGAGCATTCAGTTAACCTCTTAAAAAGGACTTGGCATAGTTTTCATGCCTTTTTTTCCTCCCTCAGTCCTCCAAAGTTAAGATTAGATGCTGGCAGGTGGCTCAATTTTGGAGCTCTCTTGAGTGCATTGTTTTTCCTTGACTTTGCCTTCATAGCGTGCTTACGAGTGGTGATTTTAAGTTGCAGTTAAACAAGGTCTTGCAGTTTTCGGCATTATTTTATTGTGTGTATTATATTAAGTCATAACTTCTAACATTCCATGCCACAGCATTAATTTTCTAAAACTTTGTAGTGAGCTTATTTCTCTCAACCAAGTGAATAAACAGGTTTGTCCCAACTTCCAATACAGGGGTCAACTTAATAAAGTTTACCATTTATTTCCTCTTAATTTTGGGTGATATCAACGGCAGTCTCAAGTAGTAACAACAGAATATTTATATTCATACATGATGTCTGTTCTTGTTTGCCTTTTATTTTTCAGTTTGTTGGCATGCTTGCCCCCTGTAAGGTATAAGTGAGAAATTGGTATTAACACTACCTTCCATCTGATCTCTCTGCTAGAAAAAAGCTCTGCAAACTTTTGAGTTCTGACATTACGAAATTCCACCTTTTCAGTTGAGGACTTAAACTTGAATGCTGTTGAGTCTTTAAGGGGAATCCCTTATTTGGCTATTGGTAAACATCTCTGTGGGCCAGCAACTGGTGAGCAATATGTTTTAAAATAACTTTTTCCTGAACATTAGATAGGGCTCTGAAGTAATTTTTTTGCATTTTATATCATTATTTCTCAGTTCTGGCAGATTGTTCCATTGAATATTTTCCTCCATTGTTTTGTTTTAATACTTGCGCTGCAGATTTGACACTGAGATGTTGCTTGTCTGAGCAATGTAATCAAGGCAGTGTGCAAGATTGCAGGAGCAATGCTAACCTTAAAGGCCTTGCTATAGCAACATGCTGCCATCATCTTTGTCAGTGGAAACATTACACAAGTAATCAACACATCTTACCCTGCATATTCTCGAAGTACAAGAACACGTATGCTCTTCTATTTACGAGTTTTCAATGTAACTTTTACTTCCTTGCAGACAGGAAGTTCATGTCCGATTTGGGTATCACCAAGGGACAATTTCATGCAATGACATGGTTTACCTCCTGGGCAGTAGATGCTGACCATAGTTCAGATCTTCCAGATATTACTGACTGCAGTTTGCAGTTACAATCCATGTAATCATTTGAACTTTTTGTTTATGTTATATATATCCTTCTTTTTCCTATCTTCTGTTCACACAAATGGTTTTTTCATTCCTCTCTTCTGTTCACATATTTTAGTATTTTGGATCTTAATTTTTCTCAGTTATTACAGTGAGGAGAAACAATGCTTTGGGGACATGCATGGGGTTGAAGATGTTGTGAGGAATATGAAACCAGTTGAAAGGGCTGTGTTGGGTTTTAAGTGTAAGCAGATCATCGACGTAGGAAGGATGATGTGGGCAAAAGAACATGGAGTAGACACACAGCTTGTGAAGTATGTCCCTTCAGGCATCTCTCCAGAAAACCATTTATTGCTTGCCAGACATGCCAAGTGCTTGTAAGACACATCATTTACTTCAGATTTAGGTTGTAACCATTAAAATTCATGCCCGTTATATGCATAGCCATCTCTATTTCCATCTAGATGGACGTGCAAAGGAATGTTACACAAATTTTTAACTGGTGCGACTAGCAGTTTGCTTGGCTTTTATTGGCATCTGTGGTTCAAAGGGGCAGATAGCATGTGCCCGTGTTATATCCATATTTGGCTGGGGATTGGAAATCTTCACGCACATGATTTGCAGATCGTAAATTTAGATTCATTTGAGGGGGATCTCATTTCTTCTCTTCCATCATCTCCTTCTCTTGTTCTGCCATTTTTCTTGTCTGATGCTTTAGTTTCGTATGCTCCTTATTTGATTGCATGCCTGTGATTGCTGTTTCATATTACAGTATGTGAGCTTGTTGGAATGTTTATGCGGTAGTATTTGCAAAGCACACTGTTTTTGAGCTGGCATATGCCGTTAAACATTATGACCCTTCGAGGCTCCACATCATTTGCTTGCTTGACCAGTACCAAATCCAGAGAGGATTGGCTGGCACTATGAAGAGTGAAAAACACACCCTATCGTTTAGAATTAGTGCAGAATATCTTCCGAAACCATGATTGTTGCATGGGAGTTCCGAGAAAAGAAAACTACTTAGCAAAAGGCGAGGCAAGCATCGAATTCGCATCATCAGAAAATAATAAATAGGAGGGATCGAGAGAATTGCCCGTGCTGATCTATGTTTCTATGGCGGAAGAAGTGTGTTGATGTATTTTCTAAATAAATAACTTATCTACTCGTAAGCATGCAAAAAGTGGAGATGCGGGGGATCGAACCCCGTGCCTCTCGCATGCAAAGCGAGCGCTCTACCATTTGAGCTACATCCCCATTTGAGATTGAATTCACTTACAAAAGAATATATAATATAAAAATCCGAGTTACCTAATGCAGGTTTCAAGTGGGGTACCGTGAACACGCTTTTTGAAGAGGAACCGATTCCTAACTTTCTTCTCGGATCAGACTGATGTTTTTGATAACTCGAATATGTATATTTTTTAATATTATGGTAATTTTTATGGTTAAGTTAAAAAATATATGTTTGATTAATATAATTATGAAATGAATTTTTATATATAAAATAAATAAATAAAATAGATTTTTATTAATAAAAAATAAGTTATTTTATAAAATTAGGTTTCTATTTCATTTCTGCTCATGAAAAACCGATCAGCCTTTCAAAAGCTGGTCCACTCTTTACTCAACCATTATCGATCACAATTCACAAAAGTACCAGCAAATTTATACGTTTGACCCCTCACGGTGCTGTTGACTACAGTCCTGCAATTTCTCTCTCTGCCAACTTCATAGCTGTTGCATCTTATGGATCTCGCTCTTGGGGTGGTGAGTTCCGTGACATGCACACAGATATTGTTGTTTTTAAAGAATCCAACCCGAGTACTCGGATTGTTGTGTCTGACCATGGTAGATGGCTCACTTGGTGTGGTGACTCCTCAATCTACTTTCACCGCCAAGCTGATGATGGCTGGTGGAGCGTTTTCCAAGTTACTTTACCAGAAAATTTCGAAGATTCTGAGCTTCCAAAAGCTGCTCCTGTCCGGGTCACTCCACCAGGTGTCCACTGCTTCACTCCAGCTGCCTTTCAGGACGGCAAAAGAATAGCTGTCGCTACACGGCGGAAGGGTAATAGTTACAGGCACGTTGAGATTTTTGATGTTGAGTCAGACGTTTTATCCTGTCACTGCGTTGGTGAACCCGAGTTTGCATCCTTGTAACCTGTTTGTCTCTTCGGATTCTATGTTTCTTGGGTATCATCGGTTTAGAGGTGAGTCTACTCGGGGTGAGTCGAGGATTCCACATCTCGACCCCGTGTTGTCTCCGGTCAAGGATTTACGGTTGCTTAGATTAAACGGATCATTCCCCTTCTTTGTCGAGAAGGCAACCGGCTAACAAAAAAAAAAAAAAAATTAAGGATAAAATCAAGAAATTTACAAAAAAAAATATCTTTTTTATTCAACTCTTTCCTGGTGTTTAAATTAAATCTTGTAAAAAAAAATTCGGCATCATTCAATCAACTTGTTTAATCATAAAAGAAACTCAATCGATTGATCAAATAAATTTGAGAACAAAAATGAGAAATAAAGAACAAAATTGACACAATAATAAACTTCTTAGCTTGACTCATTGTCTAGCTTAGATTTAAAATTAAACAATATTAGAGTTGATTTGGCGTGATCCAGTCAACTTTATCAATCTAAAACCAACTTGAATGACCGTTAAAAAAATATAAAGGTGAAATTAAAAAATAAAAAGGAAATGATAAAGAAAAAAAAATGAAAAGGAGAAAAAAAAATGGAGCACATGCTTTATTGTTCATACTAGTTATGTGACTCGCGCTCCACTGCAGGTAATATTTTTATTTTTTATAAAACAATTGTATATGCAGGTTTTTTCAATGCATTATTGTAGTTCAAAAAATTTAAGTGCAAATAAAAACGTTTATGCACATATGTAATCAAATAAACTAAGTATGAGCGCTGATAAATAAATAAAAAATCATTAAGAGTCGAGATATTTTTTAGAAACAAATGTAGATCAAGATATTTAATCTTGGAATACGGGACATTTTTCCAATCATGTTTGCTAATTTTTGTTTATTAAAATATTTTTTATTTAATCAAACGATAATAGAAATAGATAAATATTAAATTGATTGAATAAAATAAAAGAAAAAAAATAATACGCAAGGTTACACATATTAAAAATATTATCTGAAAATAAATATTTTTTATTTTTAAAAATATAGTTCATCTATACAAAAGATAAAAAAAACATAAATGAATAAGAAAAATCTCTTTGAAAATTAAACACATAACCAAAAACTCTCCATCATTTAAAAGAGTCTCTAAATAAAATAAAAGAGAGAAGGGGTATTAATGTAAATATAATTAATTTTTTAAAAAAATAAAAAATAAGCATTAATTGAAATAAAAAAATTAGGAGAAAAAAAAGTCAGGCGTTGTTGGGCCTGACAAGCCAGTCTAGTCCGCTTGGCCCATTTCATCAGGGTCCACATGACTAGGCCCTTTTTTTAACTGCACCTACGGTGGACAACATGTCGTCCGCCCTATTTTTTTTCAAAAAAAACAAACGATGTGTCATTTCTTTTGCCAAGATTTCGGCCACTATGGTGGCCGGAAAATCAAGCACAAGGTTCTTTTGACTCAAAAACTTGTTTTTGACATAAAACACCTTTCAAACACCTTAGAAACCATGATAAACCTATCAATGATCTCAAAAAACCACCCCAAAAACCAAACTCAATCCCAAACCAAAAATCAACTCGAGATTAGATATGTTTTTTAAATAACTTTTAAGGAACAAAAACACCTAATATAACTCCCCTCATCAAATGAAACAATTTGATACAAATATCGTCCACTTTGATAGTCTAAATCGGTGTTAATGACATGTTTCTCTCTCCACCGCTGGAATTCAGCGATCTCTCTCTCTCCTTGCTCAACCAAGGACCAAAAAATAAAAATAAAAATAAAATTTTGTACCAAAATAGAATTGGAAAAATGTTGAGGGACCAAAATTGTATAATTTACATGATTGTTTAAGTTGGAGTACCAAAGTACATCTTTTTCGAAACTTATGGCACACCACTCATGTTTGCCACATTTTTCATTTCGGTCCCCTTCTTCCAATCGCACCCTTTCATAAGAATTCAAAATCAATTGCTTTTTAAATACAACTAAATCGCCCAAAAAAGTTTGAGGACCAAACTGAAAAAATACAAAATTTTACACAGTTCATCCACAGTAAAATGTGAGAGGATGAACAGTGAAAGCAATGTACAGTGAAAATACCACACCATTTAGATTATAGGTAATGAGCAATACAAACAAATGCATTACACCTAGTTGTTTTAGTATAAAAAAGAACCAATTAGTTGAGCTATCATACAATTTTTTTTAGCAATGTTATTAAACCTAAGTAATCTCACTGAAACAGTACAGTAACTTATTGACTTGGTTTTTATTTTGGTCCTCCCTCTTCCAATCGCATCATTTCATAAGAATTTAAAATCAATTGCTCTTTAATTAGGACTAAATCACCCAAACAAAGTTTGAGGACCAAACTGAAAAAATACAAAATTTTACACAATCCATCCACAGTAAAATGTGGGAGGATGAACAGTGAAGGCAATGTAAAGTGAAAACACCACACCATTTAGATTATAGGTAATGATCAATACAAACAAGTGCATTACACCTAGTTGTTTTAATATAAAAAAGAACCAACTAGTTAAGCTATCATACAAATTTTTTAGCAATGTTATTAAACCTAAGTAATCTCACTGAATCAGTATGGTAACCTAGTGACTTGGTTTTTGAATTGGGTTTGGTTTCAAAGTAAATCATGTGGGGGAATTGACCTAGTATGGCCAATCCGACTAGACGAGTGCACTCATGACTAAGTTGACTCATCAAAAACTTAGTTTTCTCTTTTTACAAAAAAAAAATGAATAAAAATGAAAAACAATGTTGATTTAATGTTTTCTTTATAAAAAAATATATTGAGATGATGATGTTTTAAATAGACCTATGTTAAACTGGATTAACTTGTTAAAATATGATATAGATCATGGCCTTTAACGGGTTTAATAACCTTACTTTTTGGAACTCATTATTTATTTAATTAAATAATAATAAAAAAAGACATTTACACAAAAGACAACAAATAAAATTATTAAGGAGATATTTTTTTTTTCAATCTAAACTTCATTTCCTTGTTAATTACAATTGAAATCGAGACGCGTTAACAAGGAAATAATATTATACATGATATTATTTAAGAACTATGACAAAATTAAATAATAATTTAAATATCACGTCAAATATTTTTTTTTATAGTGTATATCAATAAAAAAAAATTGAAACAAAAATAGAAATGGGCCAAATGCCCAAGCCAAAGAAATGGGGCGCGTGTGCTTGATTTTTTTTTTTTTGTGCAAGGACAAATAAAAAGTTGTTTATCCTTTTATTTTTCTCAAAAAGAATTAAAGCAAATAATGTGCCGTTTTTTTTCCAAGATTTTAGCCATCAAAAAGGTGTCTAGAAAAACAAGTTGTCGTTTTTGAATCAAAACAACTATTTCTTAAACTTATTTTAATTTTAAAAAACTTAATAAACATTCTTAGAACCCCAATAGATTAATTTCTCAGCTTCAAAACCATCTAAATTGATTCAGAAACATAAAATTAAACTAAAATAAACTCTCTCCTGATTTATTTATTTTAGCAATATAAAAGCTTAAAAATACTTTAATGACTATACTCTCATCAAGAAAAATATATTGACATCAAATTTGACTTTTTTTGTTCATAAAATCTGATCAATTGTTTTATCTCTCTATTTTTTTTAATATTATTTCTCTCTCCTCTCAAATTCAGGATTAAAATGTGAATAAAATAAAATTTTTTATCAAAATATATAATTGTCAAATTAAAGAGATCAAAACCGAAATTAAAAAAACCAAGAGTAATATTTTTTTAGAAAGGTGTTGAATGAATAATGTCTTTGTGTTTGTCTAATTATTAATTTTAATCCTTTTATTTTTTTATTTTTATAAAATTAAGCGCCAATGCAACAATTTCATAAAAATAATCAAAATAAACTATTAAATTTAATTTTTAATCAAAACAATTAGAGAGAATGAAATTGAATTGAACTTGTATTTTCAATAACTAAAAGAGTATTAAAATCAACAGTATTTACTGATTTATAAATACAAAGAAATTACAACCTCTTTTAGATTTTTATTTATTTAATTAAATGGTCCAAACGTTAAACAATCACGGCATCAGGAAGTTTATACGTGTCCTCCAATTAATTCGTGATAGAAACTATGATTCTTTCTGCTCGTCAATCAAAGACACTTGGTTAAAATAAAGAAAAATATAAGAAACACAATTCCTCATAGCTACTTCACCTGTAAGAGACAGATCACACAGCATCTATTAATCATATCTGCTTTCTTCATTCGTGATGTCTATGAACACTTTCTGATATAAAAAGACAACCCCATCACCTCAATTACATTAACAGTACAAAAACCAACATCGAATAGCATTCATCACCTAAATGGTGAACTAAGCTCAAAAGGAGTATCACGTTGCAAAACCGCAGCAACTCGAAGGAATTTGCTGGAATCTATTCCATCTCTATTCTTTAATAATTGGCCCCATTTCTTTACTATGATGATATACTGTTCATGGAAAGAGTTTTTGCCCCCCACCTTTTCTCCAGACTCCACGCACAGGTAACCCTCCTACTGAGTTACTGCTATCGTCTATCCTGTTCTCCACTGTTTCGCGAGGATCAGGTTCAGAGTTTTGGAGATCCAACAGGGCCGCCATTGAGCCATCACCAAGCCTTGCTCTATGAACCTTGGAGGTTTTCTTCCGTTGCTTCTCGGTACCCCCGTCTTTTAGGTTTTTACCAGATCCATCACCGGCAGATAAAGAGCCATTTTGGATTCTTGGTTCCATTTGCCGCTCATCAAGCATGACATTCGACTTACCTTTGGCAGCCCGATACCCCTCCTTTGACAGCAGCTGCGCCTCATCTTCCACAGGCTTGTAATTTGACTGCAGCGCTCGAACAGTATTAATAAAGTTATCTGTCAATCTATCCTTTGAACTGCTATCATTTTCAGCTATTCCCTTGCCTTCCTTGGATCCATTAGTGCCTTTTAACTGGGCACTACCACGGCCCCAGCCATTCTCTTTCTTCCCACTGCTTCTCAAACTAGCATTGTAGGTTTCAACAAGCTCTTTCTGTTTCTGAGCATCAGGACAAAGTCTAGCCAGCTCAGGAATGAGACGTGATAAGCCAAATTGCTGGACATAGTCCAGGTACTCTCCTGTGTCAATTGAACCCTGACGATACTGTCCGGATATGTCTTTAAAGAGAGTATATCTATCTTCATCATTTTCAAGAACAGCACGTATCTTTTCCACCAATGACTTGTTTGCAGTTTGAAATTCTTCCACATTCAGCACAACCTGGCTACTAGTAGGCATCTTGTGCATCGGCACTGCAGAAACTGGAGGAAAATCTGAAATAGAGGGCTTCAATGATCCAGAGTCAGCAAGATTTGAGGCTGATGCAGTGCTGCTTATCCTACTTGTAGTGCCTGAGCTCCCCACTGAACCAACTGAGGGATGCCCACGGACTGCTGCCGGTCGAGTCTGAGCATGGGACTGAATAGAACTTGCATAACTAGAGAGACCAGGTCCACTAGCAGAACTCCTTGAACTCAAAGGTGATGTATCTACTGTAGGCCTATATAGTGCTGGACTACTTGATACATGCCCGCGGCTTGCTGCCGGCCACTGCTGGGGTGAGTTGACTACTGTTGCATTTCTGTTGTTCTGGCGCCGCAGATGCGTCGCCATTGTATTATTAGGCAAACTTTCTGATTCATCTTTGGCCTTTTGTTGACCACTACTTGTAGTCGTAAAGAGAGGAGGAAAGGAAGATTCTTGCAAAGGTGCATTCCAAGAAGAAGGCCCCAAGGCTTGAAGATATCTCAATGTTGTTTCAGGATCAGTAGCAGTTAATGATTCAAATGGCTGAACTATTGGATCAATATCACTTAAATCTACATGATCAGAGATCGCTTGTGCACTGGATGATCGATCACGAGATGTGCTTTCTGAATATGCTGCCTCCAGGCTAGCCTGAATGGCTATGGAGAGTTGGTTATCTGATTGATCACGACGGAATGTTCGTCCCCTTCCATGACGATTATCTTGTTCATTACTTCGACGATATCGAAAGCTAGTTGGTATCTGATTCATGGAAATCAGCAAGCGAATAAGACAAAAATAGCCACAAAAGGTGTACATAAATGAGAGAACCAAAAAAGAAGTAAGATGATCAGATATCATCAAGAAAAAAACCAAATCCATTAAGGAGCAGTTCTGTAAGTAGAAAATAATATGTACCTGGAGAGCAGCATTTCGCTGAGAACGAGACATATGACCAGCATGTTCAATTGTATTATGTCTCTGAAATTTAAAAACAAACTTAAATGAGTTGAACTGGCCAACAAGCAATAAGAAAGAAAACTAAACCAACAGAGATCCCCAACCCCAATTCTGCCCCCCTGTGCAGCTTGGGGGCACACACAAAGAAATTGGAGCTTGAACAGTATTCATAAAGAACGAAAGTCAATGGAGCTTTCTCAATCACCTTCAACTCTGTTTCAGTTTGAAAGACAATAAACTTCTTGGCAAGACAGCCCTCATCATCACATAGAAAATGGTCTCGACGGAAGTGAATCTGTGACAGACAACTTTCACTTGTTTAGAAAAATATTCTTAGTTACAGAACACTCATAAAGAAGTGTCAGCACCATAACCTCATTAACAGAAAGAAAGAAATGCAGATGAGCAGTCTCACCTCTAGGTCATCATAATTCTTGTAATATTCATATTGTCCTGGATGCTGCCTGCATTGTACATAGCAGAAAGTTATTTGAGATTATCTAAAAATGTACTTAACTTATGGTATCATGTGACAAACTATAGTATGTATCACCTCTGGCATAGATGACAGGTGTAGTGTTCGGTTGACATATGTGTATACAACTCATTATCTCCATAGAATGGTTTTTTACAGAATTCACACATGGGATGTCCCATAAAGCCACCTCTTTCACTTTCACTTCCGTCAACCTCAGAATCACCCGTGCTTATATGCTGATTCAATTGTGCTCTAGTGTATAGCTTTTGCTCACAAATAAAAACCTGTCAAATTCAAAAGAATCCAAAAGTTGTTACAAAACCCCCCAAAAAAACAAAAAGGATAGATTTCTTTAAGATAACATTAGTAATCTATGTAAATCACTTTGACAGTTGCCTTAAATAAGATGCCTGAGAAATAAAATAAAAGTTACAAAAAGAAAGACGTGTGCACATCTAAATAATCTCAACTTGATTACACCTAAAAATGACTTTTAATATCCAATCATTTCAAACAAGAAAACATATGTCGTACATGATCATATGCATGAGGATCTTACCTTTCGTCCTTCTAAGCATAGGCTACACATATGCAATTTATGTTGATGAAATAAATGACCCTTCAGCTGATTAATATTTCTAAACTTCCCCGACGCTTGGATCCATCATTTGATTCCTCCTTGTCACATACACTACATGACAATCTGCACATAGCCTTTATCATTTTATAATGGTCAACATCGTCAAAAAATGCTTGTGTGTCCTCATGGTACCAGTAAGATCCCATTCGACCCTCCTTTGGTTCAGATGGCAAGAGCAAAAAGTCATTAATAATCCTTGTATAATCCCCTAAAGCCTGCAAGAACAGCAAAATATAAAGCTTTTTGTGTCATTAAATCCATGTGATGAACAGTAGAAATCACAAATATGAACAAAAGCAGTGAAGGAAATCGAAAAACTAAGCATACAACTACATGTATATATTACTTACTTCCCCTGAATACACCTTAAATGTATTGATTTGCAACTACAATAAAAAGATAACTTCAAAAGGAAACTAAAAAACAAATACCATTCATATTAAGCGCAAAATACAATAAGGGCTATCTTAACCATTTATTATAGTCTCTAAGAAACCGTGCCCAAAAAATCCTGAGTGATTGTATTAGATTTTGATTCCACTGACTCTACATTCCTACAGTAAATGCTGTATCTGCAAAATGCTTGTTTTCTGCAAAATATCCATGGAAAAACTACCATCAAGGTCCAGTTTCCCAGCAATTACATATTACCTTTCAAGGTGCATATATGTTCTGGCATTAATATACCGATTTGCAATTTCTTTCATCGTTATTCTTTACATATAGCATTCGCTGCCACATAGCAAAAATGCTTCCAACAGTCCTTAAACTAGTCGATTTGGTTATAAATTCTTCTTTGATAAAGGAAAAGACTCGTATGTTCAAAAATTAGCTGCTTCACTATTACCACGTCCTAAGAGGGTCTATAAAAAACAAAGAAGCTTCACATGGCTTGGTAAATACTCAAAACCAGAAATCAGTCAGACCTCTATTTTTGCCAACAGATGAAAATCAGCCCTTAGAAGATTTCGTACTTGGTTATTGAAAAGCAGAAAAATTGTATTACCTAACTACAAATTTGATTTATCGATAAACAATCAAGCACATCCATCATCATAACTAAAAAGCATTAGCAATCAAAACCAAAAAAAGAAGTTAAAATTTGAAAAAGGCAGGCCTAACCTTGGTGACAAAAACCACAGATGACTCGGTCTTGCAGATACAGCAGCGGCGATCGTCGCATATGAAACGGAGCCGAGACACGCACGTGGAGCAAACGTCAAGATGGCCACACGCGCCGTATGCAACCCATTCTAGAGCCTCCGCACACACCGCACAGCTATCGTCCATCTCTCTCTTTCAAACAATTGATCGGAGACTGAGAAATTGGAGGTCGATTGGCGACGATAGATCTAGGGATTTGGAATCAAAATTTACAGAGGATCGTTAGGAATTAGGCACCAGCCTTTCTGTGTATTTACGTCCGTATATATGTGTGTGTGTGTGTATAATTTTTTTTTATGCCTGTTTAGAAAATGAAGCGGTTTGATATTTTGATGCTGGGAAAGAATTCGGATTTTTTTAGAATCTTGTGAAATTCAGGGCACCGCACGAGTCCTTCTGATTTAATAAGGGTAATTTTGTAAATGTATTTAAAAAAAATATGGATTGCCAAAAAGATGGTGGAAGGGCAAAATTTATTTCCCAGGTATTTGAATTGGATTGGGTCTCCAAGTATGGGCCCGTTGGCCACCTTTAGTTCTTTGTTCGGCACGCGGTGGACCGGTTTCTTTTTGCTTTCCTTTTCTTTTTAAATATTCTTTTAAAAATTATAATTTACATCAACATAATTTTTAATTTAATTTATTCCCATTATTATGAGAGCATATACAGCGTGTGGCTCTTTTAATGTAGATAATGTTACTGTACACTCTCTCATATTTCAATTTGGACTTAATATTTTGATTTTTGAAAAAATTCAATTTGGTTATTGATATTTTATTTTGCACATTTAAACCTTTTTTAGTCCAAATTGAGACTCAATTGCATGTTTTTATTGATGTGAGAGTTTAATTAAAAGATAAGGGACTAAAATGAAACACACGTGTAACATAGATGGTTCTTTATAATTTTCTTAGAAAGTTCATTATTATCCTCCATATTTTAAAACTTCATTTTCCTCAATTTTAATTCTTTTTTGGTGAAGGAGAGAGAGAGAGAATCGCCGGATTCCAGCTTAAAAAAAGAAAGTTGTTGTTGAGAAAAATTCAAGCAATCAAAACAATTGATTTTTGTATCAAGTGGTTCCAAGTAATAAAGAGAATTTTATTAGGTGTTTTTTTTACCTTTAAAACACCTAAAAAAACAAATCTAAGTTCGGAAAGACTTATGGTTCTGAGGTGATTTCGAGTTTTGGACCTTTTTTTTTGTGTTTTAGAGATTATTCATTGTTTTAACAAGGTTTTTAGGTGTTTTGGGTAAAAAATTGGTAGAAAATCAATTTTTTCATAAAAAAAAAAAGGAACCCTGTTTTTCTAGCCAAACTAGTGGTTAGATTCTAGGATTAACAAACAACGCGTCATTCACCTCATTAAACTTTTAAAAAATAAAGGTCCATAGTGAGCTTTTTATTTACTGGGCTAGGCACTCGGTCTAGCTTGCTAGACCCAGCAATGCTTCGCCTCATCTTTTTTTTCAATTTGTTTTTATATTAATGGATTTTTGTGTGCCTGTTTTATAAAATAATTTTAAAATTTATATTTTAATTAATACCATTTCTTTTTGATTTTTTGGGTTTTTTATCCTCCGTTGAATAGCAATCATTTTTTAATTATATTGAGTGTGTTTAATTTTTTTCAGAGTTAGTATAATTCATTTATTATTATATATATATATATATATTATAGATTAAATATTTATTTTTACAATATTTTTAATATGTGTAACCTTGAATAATATTTTTTCTTTTATTTTATTCAATAAATTTTATGTGTGTAAATCTCTATTATAAATTAATTTTCATAAACAAATTTATCAAACACAATTTGATAAATGATCTGTATTAAGATATTAAACATCTTGATTTACAGTGGTATCTTGATTTTTTCAGTTATTTTTTTTTATTGTTAATTATTTTTTTCATTTATTTACACAATGATTTGTGATTTATTTAATTGAATGCGTGTAGAAAAGTTTTTATTTACATTTTGATTTTTTTATCTAAAAAAATACATTGAAAAATTCTACATGTTTAGGTGTTTTTCATATTATGTTAGTGTTTTCATTTTGATCTTTATTCTTATAATATCTTATTTGTTTCCTTAACTTTTTTATAAAAATTTTATTGTTTTTAATTCTACTTTTTAATCTAAGTTGATAGTATATTGTTTTTTTTTAAATTTTAATCCTTATTTATTAGTCTCCATGTGTTTTTTTATATGATTCAAATAAATTCAATTTATTTAGTTGACGGAGAATTATTAATTTTTTTTTAAATACTTACAACATTTAAATATTTTACGGCGTAGCACAGTTACCAACCTGGGGCATAACACAACTTACCCACAAACTCTCATCCCTAATTTGTAAATTCTAACTCGAACTTTAAATCTAAATTCCCAAATATTCTCCTCCGGTTTGTCGCCTCAATCCTCCTTCCCCTCAAATTCTCCGACCACCTGACTATAACATTTCGTTTCCCGGAAAGCCCATTAGTCCATAAAGATGCTCATATTTCTATTACGACTGCTTTCTTCGTAAAATGTTCGCATGTTGATTTCAGCATAACATCTTGAGGTTTCTTTAGACAATATATTAGATAGAAATTAAAATTAGGGTTGAGGTTTATCTCCCTTGTTCTCACGCATTGTCCATTAGCCACAACATCAATCAAACTGAGTTTACTCCATAGCCTGCGAGTAATGTTGTTAACAAGTGAGATGGAAGTTTGCAATCAACAAAGTGATCTACCAGTGAACATTTCCGTTGGGCTTGACCAGTGGCTGCCATTTTGCGCAATCAAAATTCATCCCCCTCGCTTTGCTGGTTTGAAAAACTCAAGTTGCATACTAGAAAGGCCCTTGTCCGATTTCACAATGTTTGCCCAAGAGGCTCACGAGACATTCTTCTTCGAGTCCAGATCTGCCATTGGTTTCTTGGAGCAGCCAGTAGTGTCCATAGAAGGAGCAGAAACCAAACCCCTCTCTCCGCACTCTCTCCCAAGGTTATCAATTCCGTTTCGTTTCATCCAGAATAGCCGAAACATTCCATACCAATTCAAAAAACAGAATAAAACGGAACAAATTTCATCTCATTTTAAATCTCGGTCCGTTCTGGATTTTTCGGCTAAATTCCGTCTGGAACGTTCCGGTTTCATTCCACATGTTCCGTTCCGCTCTTGAAAAGCCATTGAATCAAATTGAACTTTGTTCAATTGAATTAATTAAACTACCCAATTATAAAAAATTCTTTTTCATTACTATTTTCAATAACAATGATATTGATAATAATATTGAAAATAATTATTACTATTTTCATTAACAATGATATTAATTTTTTAAAATTAGATTTATCACTAATATATATGGTTTATATTCATGTTGTTTTTTTGATATTTATACTTTGTAGAAATTTGAGCAAATTAAAGGATGCTTTAGATTCCATCAGCTTTGAAAACATTAACCTAACTTTATATTTAAAATATTTGTGTTAAAACATTTTACTTTCATAATATTTTGATATTTTGTTTAAGTTGAATTACTTTAAGTTAAAGATCTATTTAATCTTAACTATTTAGAAATATTTTAAATTTTGAAATTATATTTGTTTGACATTGTGTTTGTATTGCATAATTTATAATTAATTTATCTTGAATTTGAATTATGTTTGTTATATATATATATATATATAAACAGTACAACCCTGAAACGACACGTCAAAACACTTTAAAACTGAAACATTCTATTTTAATTAAAAAAATAAAATACCTACCGAAACGGAATTGACAACCTTCCAGTCTCTCCCATAAACCAAAACTCTACCCGCAACCTTCCATGCTGGAATCCAATGACAGGTAGCAGCAGACCCACATCGTCAGCCTTTCCCTTACACACTATCACTCCCAAATCCAATCATAAATCACCAAGACCTAACCACTGATCTCTTCCACACAGCAGCCGACAGTCCCTACCATTTTTGAATTGTTTCACAGCGATTAAAATATTTTTGATGACATGAAGGTTGAATTTGGACATGGTTCCAATGCTGCAATAGTAGTCACTCATGAAGGCCAATCTACACTTGGCTCATTAACATTCCATGAACGAGGATGAAGAAATAGAATAGTTTCCCAGGTTCGCATGATGCAGTTTTTTTTCCTTTGCCAGAAAACACAACAGATAACATTGATGTTTTTTTTTTTTTATAGGATTTACAGATATCAGAGGAACAAGTTCATGTAGCAGTAAGGGGGGACTTTAAACACTGATCCACAATGGAGACAGTGACATTCAATTGTTAACTAATCGGAACAGTATGACCAAAGGTTTTTTCACTGCTATAACACATGTATAGAAATCCATCTTCGTCCTTCAGGGATTCATAAACGGAGTCCATTAAAGCAGCTGCAGGAAGAAGTGATGGGTACCAGATATTAGCTATTTATCATGGAGAAAACACCATGCAACTGAATTTTAAAGAAGATGAATGGTAGCAAATTGTGAGTTGACCTGTTTGAGGTAAGGTATCCTTGACAAACACAAAGAGGGCTTTCCCAGGTGTCAAACGAAGCCTACTGCTTAAAATGTGAATGAATTGCCCAACAGACATGTCTCGAGGAACCAGAAATCTATACGAAAGAATGAGAGAAATAAATGAGATATTGAGATGTATAAACCAAGTTGTTCATTATTACTTATGAGTGAGAAAGTACTATGTGCATGCAACATTTATCAGCATTCACAACACCTCCATCCCCATGATAACAAGGAAAGCTTAGATTCAATGAAATGCTGCAAAGCCTACAGTAGCCTGTATAGGATTGACTCCGAGTTGATTTCATATAGGAGGATTGCTCATCTATAAAGATGCAATAATCGGCCGTAGCAGATTCTTTCAAATTGGATTTCTCCCTAGAAACGCTGCAATGTGCCCGATGCCTGTTACAATAAGGAGGGATCTCCTCTGATTTATCCATCTCCTCCTGCCTATTCCAAAAACCCATTTCCCCATCCGAAGAGAAAACAAGCACAAACTGAAAACCTATCTCAGCAAGCGATCATTGCTTCCCATGGATGCCAAAAGATAACATTTCATCCTAATATTGGAGAGATCAAAGGACGAAAATATAACAGAAACATGTCACCTAGTTTTAGTATGATTGACCTTGTTACTTGTAACAGTGTTTAAACTCTAGATATTCGTAGGATACATCCATTCTATACTCATTTTAAAGGCAGCAATCCCCTTGTAAAGCTACCAGCCCATCTAATCATCCTTTTTTCTCCTCAATCAGAAGACTAATTAATGTCATACACCCAAGTCTCACATGTGGTGTGCACAGGGGAGGCTCTTGCCATCTAACTTTGTCCCACTGATTCTGAAAGCAACTCTAAATAGCACTTCTAATAGTTGGCCCATGGTATTTAATCTAGGGTTTCTAATGTGTGGAAGCCTAAGAAAGAGGGTTTTCTTCTCCCTTCCCTTCCTTTTACACCTTCGATTAGGCCACTTAAACGACCGAGACAAACCTGTGGTCGAGCCTCAAAATCAAGAGATGGAACCCTCTGCTGATAGGCTGATAAGCACAAAATCAATACATGGAACCCCGCTCTTCGGGTTGTAGGTAAGAGTGCAGATCTACTCCCCCATTATGTCCATCAATCCCAATCATGCCGATAGGTTATTAACATGCTGGAAGTACGGATTAAACAATAATTTAACTAAAAAAACCGCTGACGAAGACGAGAATCCATGCTATCAATTCAATACTTGAGAAAAGAAAAGGAGCATATCATCTCAACCAGGTCTGGTCAATAACACACGGATTTAAGCTTGGACAATGACCCACAAAATAATAATAATAATAAAAAAAAATAGTTTGAATCATCAAATAGTAAGAAACATACATAAAATAAAGATTAGCCAAAGCTGAAAACGAAATTAAGACTTACTTCTTCTTTTCCATCTCAGGAAGGTCAGTTTTGCAGTATCTTTCAACGACAACCTGCAGAACGATTAAAAATTACTTAAAACTCAAAACGTTTAGATATAGTATGAAAAAATTAATCATAATTGCGCAGAAAAAAGAAGAAGAAAAGATCAAAGACTCCACAGAAGATTCTAGGAACTCACGGGAACTCGAAGGGGGTACTTGGCAATAATATCTTGTGATTCTTCCAGCCTTTGCTCTGTAAATAATTAAGAGTATAGATATTACCTAGAAAAAGAAAACAACAACATTGAAAAGATGGAATAGCAATATAGAAACAAACGAACCGAAAGTGAACTCATCCTTGAAAGACTTTCCCATTGCTGTTGTCTCGTTTCTCACTCGATTACACAGAGAGATAAAAAAAAAGAAAAGATGATGAGCACAAAGCAGCTGGGATGATAACTATTATATGGTCCAGGAGAAGCCCCAGAAAGAACTAGTCAACGCCAATCTATTGACCATGAAAATTATTATATATTTAGTATATAATATGATAGACAACGCCAACCGGCGGGGATAGCTCAGTTGGGAGAGCGTCAGACTGAAGATCTGAAGGTCGCGTGTTCGATCCACGCTCACCGCATTTTTCTTTTTAATTTATTTTGGACATAATTTTATGCGCTAGTTAAAGTTTAAGCCCGGCCCACAATAGTCTCCCTCTGTTTCTCTCTTTAAAACGAAGTCTTGTTTACGATTTATACACCTTTTAAGCAAACACTACTCAAGCTCAGCAGGCAGCAGCCATGGAAGAGCAGCAGCAGAAACAGAGCAGGTGGAAACTAGAGAGAGGGCATTACCTAGGAGAAATATCAGCTCTCTGTTTCCTCCACCCTCCTTCTAACCTCTCTTCTCTCCCTTTCCTCCTCGCTGGTACTTTTGTTTTCTTGTTTCCTCGTTATTAACTCTCGTGCTCGCCTCATTACTTACAGTTTCAATTCAGTTTATATTTTCTGTGCTCTTAGCATTGTTTCTTCTTTGAATTTAAAACAGGCACAGGATCGCAACTGCTGCTATATAATTTAGAATCAGGAAAAATAATAAAATCCTTTGAAGTTTTTGATGGAATTCGTGTCCATGGAATTACTTGCAGCTCCAGTGAAGAAGAGTCATCGAACTTTCCTTCTTTAACTGTTTCTTTCAAAATTGCTGTCTTCGGTGAAAAAAGACTCAAACTTTTCAACTTACACATTCAAACTCCTTCGCAAGTGAATGCAGATTTAGCTTTGATTCATTGCTTGCCCAAGTTCACTCATTGGGTCTTGGATGTTTCCTTCTTCAAGGTAACTCACTTCTCTTTTCTTCTGTTTTAGCGTTCAATTCATTACTTTTATCTTAAAATAGTGTTGTTCCTTGTCTATTTTTTTCTTTGGAATTGGCGATAGAACTCTGCAGTCTCTTCAAGTCAGGAAGAGAGACAATGTCTTGCAATTGGATGTAGTGATAACTCTGTCCATCTCTGGGATATGTCGGTGTCCAGTGTAGTTCTTCAAGTTCAATCTCCAGGTTAGTTTTACCAAAATTTATTGCCTGTGTGGTTGCCCTTCTTATTTCACTTGCCCTTATGTATTTCGATATTTTGTGGACTTGTAGAGAGATGCCTTTTGTATTCCATGCGGTTATGGGGTGACAGTTTAGAAACTTTAAGAATTGCTTCCGGTACCATATTCAATGAGGTGCCTAACGTTTCCTCATGTCTGCTTTCATCTTTACTTGATTTATGTTTATTCTGTAATGACACTGGTTATCGATAGTTGAGATTGATATGGTTCCTTCTACTTCATTCATAGAGCTATAATTTTTCTTTGATTGGGTTAGGGTAGATCATCGTTTGGAAAGTGGTTCCTGTAGAACCTCAACTTGGTGGGCTGCCTTCAACAAGTCTCTTGGAAGATGATATGTATTTGAGCTGTTCATTACCCGACTCTTCCCAGCTTCTTTTTCAGCAGCATAAATCTGCTCATATGTGCAGACTTATTGGACATGAAGGCTCAATTTTTCGCATAGCATGGTCCTCAGATGGATCCAAACTGGTTTCCGTCTCTGATGATCGCAGGTGAAGAATTTTTTTAATTCTTACACTCCTTATTTCTATTCTATGAAGTGGTTTCAATAATGCAATTTCCTTATTGTTACAGTGCTCGTATCTGGGCTGTTAGGGATGAGCTGAAAGATTCAGATAACAGAGAGGAGGAGGTTGCAGGCCCTGTTCTGTTTGGTCATAATGCTAGAGTTTGGGACTGCTGTATCTGTGATTCTGTAAGTCCTATAAGATCCTGGTTTACCTATTTTTTTTTATATGATAACGTTTCTGGTTAAAAGAATATTTAAATGAAAGGAATGCACATTCTGACTTCAATTCAAAATTCCTAAGAATTTCATTATAAGTAGATTGCTGATTCTCGTCCCATTCTTTCTGTCAGAAAGCAATTCATGTGGGCTGCATTTTTAGTATTTATTTTCTTGAATCCATCTTGCTCTACTTTTCCAGTGTATCCATCAGTTAAAAGGATGCTGTCAGTTAGCTTGTGCATAGAGTTCTATGCCATGCCCAAAGGGTGACTTTGAATGAATGAAGTTGATAAACTATTATGGCTGCAATCAATAATTAATTTCCTTCAATGGTCAAGCTCATAATTAGAGCAATTAAGCATGAATGTCAGGGGAAACAAGTATTTTTAATACATCCTTCATTAATTCCCGGTTGATAAATTCTTCCATCGTTGTTCATATGCATTGGTGAATGTATCAGTAGCATCATCTATCATTGTTTTGAAATTCAATCCTAGTTAGAAATGCAGCCCTTCAATTTTCAGAAAGCAGAATCCTACAAGTAGATTTAGATAAATGTTTATTTTTTGCCTGATTCATTCCGTTTAATTATAATGCGTCTTTCATCTGTTTACTGATACTACTTTACCACATCCTACCACATACTTTGTTTACTGATCATGTAAATCAATTTAATGTCTTTGTTTTCTTTTCTTCTTGCCTGGAACATGCTGACCCTTTCTTCCATTTATTCTCTTAGGTAATTGTCACTGCTGGTGAAGATTGTACATGTCGTGTATGGAGATTGGATGGCAAACAGCTCAAGATGATTAAGGAACACATGTAAATCGCGTTTTATTTTTAATTCAGATTGGAGCCTATTTGTTGCATAGATTTGAAGTTACAAAATTGTAAGCGATTATATGGGGGCCCTACTTCCACAGAATTGTGAAGTAGGAGTCACCATGGTCATAATTCCATAACAAAAAAACAATTTTCATTCTTAACCTCTCAAAGAACAGGTTTTTTACTGGCCTTGTAGAAGTTCACTGCCTAATTGGTGAATTCTTGGTTTTTTTATATACAGAGGAAGAGGTATATGGCGTTGTTTGTATGATCCAACCTCTTCACTCCTCATTACTGCTGGATTTGACTCTTCAATCAAAGTGCATCAAGTTTCTGCTTCTATTTCCCAGAGCTTGGAAGGACAAATTGAATCAAAACCATTCATTGACAGAATGGAGATATTTACCTGTCGCATCCCTAATTCATCTGAATATATTGGTCTCATGGACAGGTAATTTATCTTTAATATCAGAACTTCTTCAACTCATTAATTTATAGTTATATATATATAATACAATAACAATATTAGAATTGGAGGAGCCTGTTCACCATAGATCATTGTAGCTTAGCTAAGGTGGTTTTGGTACGGTATTAAGACTGTGTTTTCTCCATCTGTTTTGCTTATTATGACTTTTTGTTAATCAGTTGTAGGGCTGATTTGAGATTTATTTGTCATTAGCTGGCCTGAGCTGCTGTTGGTCTAAATTGCCAATGAGTGCTTTGGTTCTTTTACCAGTTTTGCCCTTGTTTTTCTTATTCATTACATGTTTAGGGAGCAAAATTCTTAATGTCCTCTACTTTTGTATGCAAACCAAGAGTGATATAACTGGCTATGATATTTTGATTTTGGTGCTGGTTCCGGGCTCCAATTTCTCTGGTTTTGCATTTGGAACAAAACTTCCAACATCTTCATAAACTTTCCATATTCATTAATTTACCTAATTAATTTGTGTTTCCTTATTTTTTATTAAGGTACTTGCTCTCTTGTAAAAAAACCTCTTTATGGCTTTATGCTTTTAAACTCCAGTTCCTACTCAACATTGGGATTCCTCCTTTTCAGTTAGTTCTTTCAGAATCTGTTGATACGAGATCTAGATTCAGCCAATAGCAGATACATTAATAAAGGGCCTTAAAATTTTACAAGTATTTTGCTATAATTCATTTTGTCTCACTACTATGGCTGTTCATGAGTAAAAATGTTATTACTTATGGTATTCTTCTAAATTTTAATTTTAATTGATCCTTGACCTTTGTATAGCAGATACATTAATAAAGGGCCTTAAAATTTTACAAGTATTTTGCTATAATTCATTTTGTCTCACTACTATGGCTGTTCGTTGAGTAAAAATGTTATTACTTATGGTATTCTTCTAAATTTTAATTTTAATTGATCCTTGACCTTTGTTTCACTTTTTCTAAGATTTTTCTAAGCATGTTCTTGAAGTCATCTAATATTAACTATAAAGATAAGATTTAGATTTGTCTGTTTAAATCTGACTTGGATTTTTTTTTAATTATAATCATTTAAATATAACTTAATTATAATAAATCCATATAGATAAGTATCACCAGTTATATTTACAGTTAAATCACAATATACACCTGCAGCATCTTGTGGGCAGGAGTACTATTTACCTGTAATTTGCAACCTAATGATGGTAACGAGGCTTTTCCTGCACAATATTTTTACATGCAGGTTTTCCTCTCGAGTTGAGAGGCTGGGGAACGGTTTTTACGCATTGGTATTCTGACATGAGACTTTCCATCTCATTTTGATGTTCTTTTAGGCCTAAAAAAATTGATTGAATTGCATTGGAATAGATAGATAGTGATGGAAATGCATTCATCTCCAATGTCAAACCCATCAAATGTTGGCTCACATACTTCATACTCCTTTGTGCAATAGACTTCATCATTGTCTACTGGTGTCTTCATTATTTGCTATTCTTTTCATCCTGTATAATGTTCATATGTGCTCGAAATGTTGGCTTTTTTTATTGCAGCAAAAGTGAATATGTACGTTGCTTGCATTTCACATGCGAAGATACTCTTTATGTTGCGACAAACAATGGTTATCTGTACCATGCTAGATTACATGGAACTGTGGATGTAAAATGGACAAAGCTTGCTCAGCTCAGTGAAGAGGTGCCGATTGTTTGTATGGATTTGCTGTCCAAAAAACTCCCCAAACATTCCAATGGAGTTGATGACTGGGTTGCTTTAGGAGATGGTAAAGGAAACATGACAATTGTGAGAATTATGGGTGATGTTTTCACTCCTGAAGTGGGTTTCACTGTCACCTGGTCAGCCGGGAAAGAGAGACAACTCTTAGGAACCTATTGGTGCAAGGCATTGGGATGTAGGTAATGATGCCACTAGTGCTAAAAATGTCTCATTTGTCTTTTGTATCCTTTCCCTGAGCAGTACATGGATAACATGCAAGAGGGACAGGATTTATTTCTATGTTACTATCACTAAAACATCAACCACAGACATTTTTTTTTTTTATCTCTTTTCTAATGGTTCAAAAGCTTTGTTATTACATAGTATCATTTTTCGAGTGATTTGTCTGCCACAAATATATAGGTCATATTTTTAGAAAAAAAAAACAGGTGATTCTTAAATTATACCATGCCTCGTATCATATTAAATTATGCTCTGTGCCATGCAATTCTGAAATGCTTGCCAGAATGCCTATGCATTATCATCTGGAGATCACTCATCTTGCCTTGCTACTTTTGTTGTGGTTGCATCTTTCTTTATTATTCAGATCAAACCATCACCAATCTCTGCTATGCAGGTTCATTTTTACTGCTGATCCTAGAGGAATTTTGAAGCTATGGAGGTTAAGCGATCCTTTACCATCTGGTTCTCTCACTTATGGAAGAACTTTTGATGCATCCCTTATAGCAGAATTCACATCATGTTTTGGAATTCGGATTATGTGTCTAGATGCATCATTTGAGGATGAGGTATCTGCATGTTGCTGTATATACTTTTATTCTCTCTCTCGTGTTTTCACTCATGAGTACATGCATGTTGCTGTATATACTGTTATTCTCAAATGTTTGTGAAATAACCACAATTCTTCTGGAGCATGAGAAAATAAGAGATAACTATTTCCTTCTTACAAAGAGATGAAGTAAAGCCTTTTTTTTCCTTCTAATTTTATACTTGAGGGGATTTGTGGTTTATTAAATATGAGAGTAAAAGGTATTACAAATCTGGAATCTTTTATTGCTTGAAACCAATATGTAACTTCATTTGCTTTGTGAGCTCGCAGTGACTTCTAAACATTCATATAGCATCTCATATGCTGCTTTGTTCATTATGGTTGAATGTAGGTGCTGGTATGTGGGGATTTGCGTGGAAATCTGGTTCTTTTCCCTTTGTCAAAGGGCTTGCTGCTGGACAAACCTACTCTTCCAGAAATAAAAATTTCACCATTGTGTTATTTTAAAGGATCTCATGGAATATCAACTGTATCCAACATTTCTGTTGCTAAATTGAGTGACACGATTGAAATACGCTCGGTATGATACGAATCACTTTTTGAGTGTTTGCTGGTAATGATGGATTGCTATGATGCATTATACGGACTTCTCTTGTGTTCAGTGTGGAAGAAAGAAAAAAGTTGAATCCTTTAGGAAACAAGTATGTGCATAATCAAATTGGAGGAATAGTTCATAATACACACCTGTTTACAGTGCAACAAAAATAGCATTTCATGGCATGAAACATCCAAATTTTTTTAAAGCATGGCTATGGTTCTCTAGTGATGGAGAGAGAATTGTGCTTGCATGTTTTCTGTTTCCTAGTGTGCAAGTTTGTATGCAAGGACTTTCATGTATTAAATTTTTGTCATTACAATTCTTTTCAGACTGGAGGTGATGGTTGCATATGCTATTTAGAATATGACCCAGACCAGCGTGGTTTGGAATTTATTGGGATGAAACAAGTAAAAGAATTGAGTTTAGTTCAATCTGTCTCTGCCGATAACAACTGCCTCGATGATTTGGCTAATTGTGGATATGCTATTGGTTTTGCATCAACAGATTTTATAATCTGGAACTTAATAAGTGAGGCAAAGGTAGTTTCTCTCTCTCAAGTATTCATCCCATCCTGTGTTCATGACTAAACATTTGTTTTATTTCTACTGATGCTTGGAGCAGGTTGTGCAAATTCCATGTGGTGGATGGCGACGTCCTCATTCTTATTATCTTGGTGATGTACCAGAGGCGATGAGCTGTTTTGCATATGTCAAGGTACCTTTTGGTTTCTATTAGTTTAACAATACATTCCAAGCAAAACTTTAGGGAACAGGCTCCTGGTCTCATCAACAAGTGGTACTGCTATATTTTGGACTTGTATGTGATGAGATTGGGACTGCTATGTGGTTCGGTAATTATGCAAGTAGTTACCATAAGAACTGGTTTTGTGTGACAGTTAACTCTTTTTGATCATCAGTAAATATGCTGCAAACCATTATAGAATTAGGACTTAGATCACCAATGAGATTGCATACTTAGATCACCATTGAGGGTGCATAGATGCTAGCATAGTTAACCAGATTTTCTATGACAGTGAAGGTTTAAGAATTAGGACTCTGAATATGATTCTTCGCCTCAGTAAGCCACTATCCAAAACCATATATTGATGTACCACTTAAATGAGATTGAACAGAACCCTACTTCCTCATTTTGCTAGAGAAGGTAAATATATCTTAAACAATGATAAACAACTTTAGTAATTAGACTTTTCATTCACCTTTGAGAGTTATATCACCTTTGTTGCAGTCTGTGCTACAAAATGATATTATGCTATATAAACAATGGTTACCATCTCATTGTTTTTGCTTGTTTTCTTGATGTCTTTCTTCTGACATTCTGTTTCCCATTGTTTTTCATTGACCACAATACACTTTTCATCAGCTATGCATTTAAGTCTCTTCCAAAATCCTAGAGTCTCCTAATGTTGTAAACCTGATACAAGCTGTGGAATGACTGCTGAATGATATTGTCGTACTCTAGTGTTTCCTTATCCTAGAGTCCCCTAATGTTGAGGGCCTAATTTTGGAAGCTACTGAGTGTCATTGTAGTCCTCAAACATTTCCTTATGCTTATTGTTTCCTGGTCTCATATATTCATCTCTTTTTCCCTCTCAGGATGAGATAATCTATATTCATCGAAAATGGGTACCAGAAAGGGAGTGGAAGATATTTCCCCAGAATTTGCACACCCAGTTTCATGGGAGAGAGATGCACTCCTTATGCTTTGTTTCTAAAAATACACTTGTTGAGGCAAATGGGAAGGATTTTCAGTTTGATAGATCTAGTTGGATTGCTACTGGGTGTGAGGATGGAACTGTGAGGTTGACTAGGTAAGTATGCATGCAAGTAATTAGTTGCCACTTTAATTGAAATCAAGTGAGTTTTTAATGACATTGTTGTTGGTGGGTCCCAAGAACATTGACATGTCTCTCCTCTTATGCATATTTAGAGTGTTGGCCTCCACTATTTCTCACAGCACTTCATTTCTTCCCCTACCTCAACCCCCACATTTTTATTCATTTTTTTGTCCAAATGATTTGTCATTTCTTGGAACCAAACACGGGAAGGTAATTTTGTGATTGGTGTAGGTATATTCCTGGAGTTGAGGGTTGGCTTACATCAAAATTGCTTGGGGAACATGTTGGTGGATCTGCTGTGAGATCAATATGCTCAGTATCAAAGATGCACATAATTGCTTCGGACTTGACCAACTTGTCAGATTGGACAAAGAGACAAAACACTTGTGCAGGGGACATGGATAATCCTTTCTTGTTGATCTCGGTTGGGGCAAAGCGGGTGCTAACTTCTTGGCTACTGAGAGATAGGAATCTAGACAAGGAAAATGTATTTATTGAACAAGAAAAAATGGAAAACGAAAATGGCTATAAGCCTTCGTCAGAAGTATCCTCATTGATGTCTTTCAAATGGCTGTCAACTGACATGCCTCCCAGAAATTCCAGTTCTCGTGGAAAAACAAAAGTAGCTGAGAACATACAAGGAATAACCAAAGAACTTAATGTGAATATTGATGTAACATCAGGACCACTTTTACTGGAAAAGGGAGAGGGATATTCAAAAATTTCTTATGATGATAAGTATGAGGATGACTGGAGATATCTGGCTGTCACTGCTTTTCTGGTGAAGTGTGCTGGTTCCAGGTGAGATGGGACAGCTTTAATTTTTGTGATGATTTTATCCTGGCACCGACTTATCCAAATACAATGAAATAATACCTCCATCTATTTCCTTCAGGTTGACTGTCTGTTTTGTTGTTGTTGCTTGCTCAGATGCAACACTTGCACTGCGAGCTCTTGTTTTACCACATCGGTTATGGTATTCATGATGACAACTGTAAACCATTAATTGGTGCTCCTAAATTGTTTTTAATTTAGTTTTTTCTTTTCCCTTGGGGAAATCACTTTTTATTCTTACTTCCTTGCAGGTTCGATGTGGCTTTGTTGGTTCCTCTATCATCACCAGTTTTAACATTGCAGCATGTCATCATTCCTAGCTGTTTGCCTTTTGAAGGTTTAATTATATGACTTGCTGATTACTGTTAGAACATGGCATAAAAAGTGCTATTAAACTCCCTGTCCATCAATTAATTATGTTTTGGTATTTTGTGGTATTTTAATGCCAAATTCTTACTTGGAGTTATTAATTTCTCATGATTCACAGAGAACATTCGAATTGGAAATGTGTATATTGTGATCAGTGGAGCTACAGATGGAAGTATTGCCTTTTGGGATCTAACTGACAATATTGAGGCTTTTGTTCAGCGGTTATCAACACTGAACATAGAGAAGTCCATAAATTGTCAAACACGGCCACGCACTGGAAGAGGAAGTCAGGGTGGACGATGGTGGAGAACATTAAGCAGCGGTGTGCCTAAAAATAGACCAGGTGATGGTTTAGTTGCAATAAAAGCTGGAGAGAGGACTAACTGCAATTTGGCAAATCATCCTATGAATGAAGCATCAACAGCAGTAAGTGACGCGGAAAACTGCACAATAGTTTGTTCTCAAGCTGTAGACAACACACATCATGAACCAGAAGTGAATAGTGTCAATTCCTTGCCAGGAATATGTGAAATAAGGCCTTTCCATGTCTTCAATAATGTTCACCAATCAGGGGTCAACTCTCTTCATATTTCAGACATACAGGATATTCAAAGTTCTGAAAATGGTTTTGCATTCAGTGTAATAAGTGGAGGCGATGATCAAGCACTCCACTGTCTTAAATTTGATTTGTCACCATTATCAACAGGGAAGGATTCTGATGTCGTGACATCAAATCTCATCAATTTATTCACTAGTTCTGAAAGCATGAAGAATAATTGTTGTAGACAAAGCCAGACAAACAAGTACAGGATCAGATTTTTATATCATGACCGAATCATCTCAGCTCATAGCTCTGCCATAAAAGGTAAAATAGAAATTACTCCTTCAAATGAGGGAAGTTTGTGTTGTTGTTTCATTAATGTCTTCGCTCTCATGTTCACGGCTGTCCAAATGTTGTTACTATAGATTTTCCAAGTACTCATCCCCTCTTTAGTTGCTGGTTATTTATTGGAAACCATGGCTGATAAGTCTGTGTTTACGTGGATATAGAAGGCTTCACAGTTTGTTTTTCCTTTCTATAACCCTCCATACATGGTGCATCTTTTCAATCATGTTCTTTGTAATGTTGTTTTTATATATTTTGGTAGTCTTTTTCTGGCATTTGCAGGACAAATGTGAACCACATGGAAATTTTGAGCAAGGTCTTCTCTAGATTTGATGTATTGGACGCATTTGTTGTGGCCATTGACTAATTGAAATTGGTTTTGTTTCATGAAGGTGTTTGGACAGATGGCATGTGGGTGTTTTCTACTGGTCTTGATCAGCGCATCAGATGCTGGCTTCTTCAGGATAACTGTAAATTAACTGAACAAGCTTATTTGATCATTAGTGTTCCAGAGCCAGAAGCACTGCATGCTAGAGCCCGTGGCAGGTGAGCATAGCCAGTTATGTGCATCACAGCTGCCAGCATAAGCATTTTAGAGTTATGATTCTGATTTTATGATATGACTGTTCTTTGTATCTTTTTTGTCTTAATTCAGGAACCACTACGAAATTGCAGTGGCTGGGAGAGGAATGCAAATGGTTGAGTTCTCTGCGTCTTAGGCTGTGGATGGGAAAGATGCAGGTGGTTTAGACAATTGGGTTCTCCCTCGTTAAAACTTTTGACAATGGTGCTAATTGTCTTGGTATGACCATGTGCACCTTAAAGTCTCCTATGTTTAACACTCAATGTTGACATAGTGACGTGCTGAACATGCCAGCTGGCTCTTCAACACTCAAAGGCACAAGTTGGGGGATCAATTTTTGAGAAAATGGTTCCTGGCAAAACGAGGTCTGTAGCCTGTTTTCCATTCTTTCTCATATTTCCAATTTGCTTTTCACCCCCCATTAAGAGAAGGCTGGGCAAATTTCCGACAAATAAGTGACAAGATCCCATTGACCTGCATAATTTCAGAACCAAAAGAGGACCGGGGATCTATCTGGGGTTTACATGTAAATCAAACCAGTTTGTTATTTAAGATTTGGTTTCATTTTATAAGTTTGAAATTTCATTGTATGTGGGTTTTGAATAATTGAATTCAGTAAATTCTTGGCATAAATGCACTTAAAGCTTATGTTACAAACGACAAGTATCAGTTGCCTGACTGAAATGTCCAATGCATCACGGTTAAGTTCACTTCCCAGGTACAAAGTTGGTGGCATAAGCCCAAGCATTGTTGTTCACAGGGTCAGCAAGATGGTCGGCCAGGTTCTCTAGAGGTCCCTTCCCAGTCACAATGGCCTGCACAAAGAACCCAAACATGGAGAACATGGCAAGTCTCCCATTCTTGATTTCTTTAACTTTAAGCTCTGCAAATGCCTCTGGATCATCAGCAAGCCCCAAGGGATCAAAGCTGCCACCTGGGTACAAGGGGTCGGTGACCTCACCGAGGGAGCCTCCTGCAATGCGGTAACCCTCAACAGCGCCCATGAGGACTACCTGTGTTGCCCAAATGGCTAAAATGCTTTGAGCATGGATTAGGCTGGGGTTTCCCAAATAGTCAAGACCACCCTCGCTGAAGATTTGAGCACCAGCTTTGAACCACACTGCCTCGCCGAACTTGACTCCATTCCTGGCAAGAAGCTCGGGGAAGACACATCCCAAAGCTCCAAGCATTGCCCACCTAGAATGAATAACCTCAAGCTCCCGGTTTTTGGCAAACGTTTCAGGATCTGCAGATAGCCCTGCGGTGTCCCAACCGTAGTCACCAGGAAATTCACCAGTCAAGTAAGATGGAGGCTCGCCAGAGAATGGTCCAAGGTACTTGACACGGTCAGGACCGTACCAGGGGCTCCCAGAAGCAGCTACCTTTCCTGCTGCCTTCCTCATTGAGACTCTGCCATTGCCACCGCAGGTGGCTGATGAAAACTCAGTGATTCCATTTAAAGGAACAGCTTTGCTTGTGAAAGTAGATGAAAGTGTCATGCTTGCCATGTTTTATGTTTTAAGCAGAGGGTGGAGTGGCTTCTGCTGTTCCTTGTGAGTTGATTGATGAATAGGGGATAGGAGAATCACTCTTTTATAGGGTCTGGTGAGGTCCACAATCCTATCCATGTGGATTTTCCTCTTTCTCCTCATTGGTTGATGAGTTTATTGTAGGTATGCAAAAATCTTATACACTCTCCTAGCCAGTGGACGAGGGCTAGGATGGATTTTGCTCAAATAATTGAGAGATATCCCCAGCCTAATCTAAATTTATTCATGTGGTCAAAATTTAAATTCTTCTTCGTATTCATAAATAACGAATTCTTAATTATTCTAATGACATATTAAATTAAAAAAAAAACAGAGAACATAAAGGCCTAGAGCATATGGATTTGAATGGTATTTTTATTTTTATTTTTTATATTCTTGATTATTTTTAATTTTATATTTTGAAATTATGTTGATTGATGATTAAATTTTATAATTTGTTTTATGTTAATTTTTTTTGGGTTTTTAAATATTTTGTTTTTAAAATATCAACATTGAGTTGATTATTGATTTAGTAAAAAAGAATTTGATTTAAATGCTTGTAAAAATAAAAAATGAGGAGATAAAAATTAAAAGTAAGGTGAAATGGAAACTTTTTTTTTTGTTATTTTTTTTTTACTTTGGCCATTAATTTCTTTTTAATTTTATCATTTCACACCACGTCGATTGATAATTTGACTTGATGATTTGTTTCTATTGCTTTCTATTGGGTTATTGTAATATAAAAAAAATCTTGATATTGGGTTGGTTGTTGATTTTGTAGTAAAGAATTCAGTTTTCTTGGTTGTAAAAAATTATAAAAAAAAGAAAATCAAAATTAGAAACTTTATAAAATAGTAGCTTTTTCAAAAAAAAATGGTGTTAGTGCTTTTTTTTTTTGATTGAAAACTTAGCTTTGAAATTTTAATCATTTTAATGTGGAAGTTATATAATTTAGTCAAAAATTAATTTTATTCATATTTTAGTTTCTAAATTTGAGAAATAAGATAATTATTAGAAACAAAGAATAATAAATAAAGAGGTCGGTTGGTTTGATTTTAGTGATAAAAGTGGTGAAATTTGTTGTTAATAAATGTTTTTAGACAATCATATCACTTGAAAACATTAATTGGGGTTGTGAGGTTTTGTTTGTTTGATTTTTTTTATTTTTTAATCAATTTTAATATTTGTTTTTTTTAGTTGGAAAATTAGTTCCCTTGAAGTTAGAAGAATGTTTTTAGATAAAAATATATTAAAAATTGAGTATTTGGATAATAAAGTTTTCATAGCCTACTTTTCTGACCAACCTTGTGGTTGTCAAAATTTAGGCATGTATATGATGTATTGTTGGTTGCAATTTTTTTAAAAAAAATTAGATGGACCATCCACCAAATTTGAAAAGAATTTTACTAAATTAAGGTACAACGTGTAGACCCAAGTTTATTTTTAAAGGCTTAGGGGTGTTAGGCTGCCTTGTAGGTTTGACTTTTTTTCTTCAATAATTAATATTTAAATTTTTTGCAATTAAATAATTTTAAATATAATGTATATAATTTCTTTTAAATTCTTAGATTTATTAAGATTTTTTTAGATATTATCTTATGAAATTGTATTTAATTTTTCTTTTTTCTTGAACAATTGTTTTTTTTTTTTGTATAACCCACCATACTACCTAGACTTGTATATAATTATTTTTTTATTTTATTCAGTTGTTTAATTACGATAACTGATTTTTATTATCATATAATTAAATAAAAATATTTTTACAAGAAAACAAAAATAAAAAACATGTTAATAAGACAAAGGGGTTTTAGCTCGTAAGGTATTTTTTTTTAATCTTTATTTTAAATCATTTTTATTTTTTTAGATGTGTCTTCTAATGCTTTTGGTTTTTATTAAATAAATAACATTAAAAAAACATTACATTTTATTAAATTAACGATAAGAAAATGAAGACTTCAACTAGCTAATTATTTTGTTTGGATGGAATTTAAATTATTATTTTTCTTATAAAAAAATATTAATATCATTTAATTAATTTAAAAAACTAAAGGCTTTTTCCCAACATATAATTTAGTATTTTTATCTATACCCATTTCTTAACTTCACGACTTCGTTTGTAGTAGTTAGTCTTTAGATAAGCTCATGAGAAACTAGTTGAATGAGACCTCTCTCAAGCGAGAAGAACTCGAGCCAATGGAAGTCTCGGCATCATTACAGTCAATTAATGCTGCTAGTTTTTCCTCACCCAAAAAATGAAAATCTATCAAATAAAAAGCATTTTCAACATAAAGGCAATCAAGGTCAGCGTTTCTTTTTTTTTTGGCTACCACAATTCAGTGTTATTTGTCAATTTTGTGACATAAAGGGCCACACTGCCCGTGGTTTCTGTACTACTAGAAGGCTATTTTATTATCAATAAACACTAAATGCCAATCCCACCATTGCTTTCAACAACTCCTCATGGATTCTGAAATCCAGATCCTCTCATCATGTAACATCCAATCTCCATAACCTAACTCCTAAGCAACCTTACCAAGGACCACATGACATTGTTGATTGTATAAATGTTGTATTTCACTGGGTTTCTGGCTTTGTTCACCCATCCTTTTTTCAGGGTGAATTGTTGTAAAAGTAATGGATTGATTAGACAGGTCTTCACCCGAGAGGTGTCTGAGTGTCTGCTCAAGCAAAGCTTGTGATGCGAGCCATGTTAGCCTTTAGGGAATCCAACTATTCTCGAAAGTGAGCATCACGGAGAGCACACTCTTCATCCTCATATTTCTTTTCTCACAATTGGGTGTTGTAAACTTTATGCGTTAGAGCTTTCTCGGGACTTATATTTCAACTTGCATATGTCCGCATGACATTTAAACATGAATGCATGTATGCTTATGAATACAAGTGTATGTACACGTACATCGAATATAGATTAACATGTGTTAAAAAGCTAATCCATGACTTCTTTATTGAATACATGCAAAAATTCATAGTCTGATTAATCTGAATTTTTTTTCCCAAGCCTCATCTTGATTAAATCCCATACACATTGGAGAGTACAAAACAAAAAGGTGGGTCTAAAGTCTCTTTCATTCAAAAAAAGACAAAATGGTTTTTATATGTAATTTCTCGACTTTGATCTTTGGACGATTCCCCCTAGTTAGTTACATCATTTCAGATTCTTTACCATATTCATAAAAAGTCATGGTCTGAGCTTAAAAAATCCTGTGGAGTTCATGATTATTGATCAAGTCTGGGTTGATGCAAAAATGAATTATTAGGGAGTTCATATCTTAAGGGCAGGTTATAAGCCATTATATGAAAGATAGGCTTGCTACCAGGTCTAAAAAAGGTCTATGATCTGCCTAGTGACCACCTTTTGTGAAGATAATATGGGGGTTCACAAGGAATGGTTGGGGCATGGTGTGACCGCAATTTCCGAGTAAACGCTCAGCTTATAGTTAAATGTTTCATGAATCTAAACCCTGACTGAAAGTCATGAAGTAGACTGTTACTCCCCACCTAACCTAGAATTGGTTTATTCTAAAATTAAAATGTATAGAAGCATGAAGTAGACTGTTACTCCCCACCTAACCTAGAATTGGTTTATTCTAAAATTAAAATGTATAGAAGCATTAATCTATACGAGATGTATTTATGCATGAGAAGTATGTAAAAAAAAAAATGCATGAGCAATACATTAAAAAATGCATGCTAAAATTAAATTACATAGACAAAAAATAATAATAAACAGGATAACAAACATTCAAACAAACAAAGCTCGGATCGACCTGACAAGTCCCTAGTGGAGTCATCATCCTGTCGTGACGTGCACGCCATCAAATGGCGGAGCTGCCTCCTGGAATTGAAGGGGTTTTGATTTTAATCATAAAATTATGATTATAGAGTCCAAGCATCACTACTTAGTATTATGGTCACTAGAAAACCTAATAGTCTATGAGAATTTGGGTAAGGGGACTGGTTGTGCAACGAAAAGACACATCACTCCCATTGCACCTTACTTATGGTAATCTACATCATTGATTGATTGTTAATTTAAGATATATTTATATTTGTTGGTCTCATCGAAGGTGTCGTGGGTGTCGCAACGTCGTCGATGACGACGGAGGCTATTATTGTGCCTCATGTGTGAGGTGAGGTGTGTTGGAAAGGGTTTTGGATTTAATCATAAAATTATGATTAATGTTCAGGAGTCGCCACCTAGTATTATAGTCACTAGAAACCTATGGTCTGCGAGAGTCTGAGTAAGGGACTGGTTGTGAAGGGGAAGACGCGTCATCCTCAGTGCACCCTACCTAAAGTAAGCTACATTGTTGTTTTATTATTTTTATAGGTCAAGTTTCTATCCGTTAGTCTCATTTATGGTTCAAGGTAGATCTCTCTCCATGAGAGAGTCTTTACTTTATCGGGTTAAATTCTAACCATTCTAAAGTCAAAATTTAGCATCGCGTTTATTTTATGTCTCGTATTTTTAATACCTGAGGGTGTACTTTATCGTTTAATTTTACACCCCACAAATATTAAAGTCTACAACTGGACCTTAAAAAAAGGTTAGAAAAAGGTTTTTGATATTTTGGCTAAATCCTAATGGATGATCATAAACTGGTTATGATATCTATACTTTTTTATTTTCAAAACATGAGAAAAATGCAATTTTTTGTCTTTTTAAGGAAATAAGCTTGGAAGATTTTAGGATTTTGGCCGTATGCATGAAAAAAAATATTTTTTTTTTGAAAAGAGAAATTAATTTAAAAGTTTTGAGATTTTTTTTAAATTTTTTGAATTGTTTTAGAAAAGTTTCGGAGGAAATCAAGTATTTAAATACCTGATTTGTATCTTATAGTGTAAGTATACAAACTCGATATTATGCAAAATTGATGGAAAAATATGCGAGAAAATCACAATTTTTTTCAAAGGATTTTTGGAATTTTTTTATATATTATATTAATTAAATATTATTAAAACATGTGGGTTGGGCCGGCCCAGATAAATACGTCGAGCTCAGCCCAAGGAAAAGTGGGCCGATATCGACCCAAAATGTTTGGGCCGATCTCGACCCAATATATTTTTTCTTATTTTTTTGGGGTGGGTCGAACCCGGCCCATCCATATGGGCTGGGCCGAATCAGGTCTGGCCCACATTCAAAGTTAATTATTTTGCAAAACGTGAACAATTATTGTTCACGTTCTGCACGCAACCAAATAGTTGCAGAAGTTAGAGATGGGCGGAGGAGAAGACTACCGGAGGTAGTGGTCACGACCGTGATCAAGAGGTTGAGAAGATAGTTCGGGTGTCGTCGCTGCGAGTAACGGTGGGGGAGTTGGCGACGGTCAGTGGTAGCGGAAGGAAGAGAAGAAGAAAATCTGCAGAGGGGAGAGGAAAAACTTTGCAGTGGCTGCCCTTATCAGTGGGTTTGTGGGGAGGCTTCATCGTCGTCTGTTGGTGGAGAGAAAAGCTTATATGGGGTCTTCAATGGCTGAAGACGTGGTGGAGAGAGAAAGAGAGATGAAATGTGCGTAAAACCGGAAAACAATTGGTTTTTTGGCTGACTTTCGACCAAATTTTCTATCATAAATATCAGATTTCAATGTAAAATTGTTCTCTGTTTTATTGATTTCTGAAGGAAGAATTCAGTCCTTTAAATACATGTAATAATCCCTATTTTTCTGTCTCTAATCCCTGATTTGTAGTCTATAATAAATACAATAAATACAAGATATTCGTTACAATTTGGTTGCCATATATTGTTGATATTCTTGCCATAATATACACTGACATCCCCCCTCAAATTGATGTTGGCCGATCAAGAAGCATCAATTTGTCAATCATGAGTTGATGTCGAGGCCGAGATAAGGCCTTCGTAAACACATCAGCTGTCTGATGCTCGGTGGAAATATGAGGTAGTGTAAGAATATTATGATCAAGAGCTTCACGAATGTAGTGACAATCAACTTCAATATGTTTGGTGCGTTCATGAAACACAGGATTAGTAGCAATCTGAATAACACTTGTGTTATCAGCATGAAGAGGTGTAGGAGTGCGCTGAGGAAAACCAAGTTCTCGTAGCAAACCCTGAAGCCACACAATTTCAGAACATGCGGAGGACATAGCTCGATACTCAGATTCTGTGGAAGATTTCGAGATTCGATCTTGCTTTTTGCTTTTCCATGAAATTAAAGCATTTCCAAGAAACATACACCACCCATGAATGATATCGACGTGTATCCATGCACCCCGCTCAATCGCATCACTATAACTCGTTAATTGTAATGAATTATTAGCGGGAAAAAATAATCCTCGCCCGAGATGTGCCTTTAAGATAGCGAAGAATTCTTCGGACAACGGTTAAATGAGGTTGACGAGGAGCCCGTAAAAACCGACGCGTGTTGTACTTAGCAAAAGAAATATCCGGCCGAGTAATGGTTAGATAATTCAAACGCCCACCAATTGCCCGTATATGGAGGGATCGGGTAACAGGTCACCATCATTCGACAAAGTTTTAAGTTAATCTCGAGAGGTGTAAGAACACTATTCCCGATTCAAGACCGCCCAAGAGAAGAATCTCTTGGGTGTATTTGTGCTGATGTAGAAAAATTCCATTGAACATAGAGTGCACCTGTAGACCAAGGAAATAGTGAAGGTGTCCCAGATCCTTCATATGAAATTCACTGTTAAGAGAACGTTGTAAATCCTCAATGAGTGGAATGTCAGATCCTGTAATGATAATATCATCCACATATACCAGAAGAGCAACAATACCAGTAGTAGTTTGCTGAAGGAATAGAGAGGAGTCATATTGGCTCTGAATAAATTTAAGTTTCAGAAGAGTAGTGCGAAATTTTTCAAACCATGCTCGTGGTGCCCGTTTTTAGACCATACGGGGACCGTTTCAACCAGCGAGACTTTATCGATGGGTGAGTAAACATACCGGGAGGAGGAGTCATATAAATATTCTCTTTCGGTCTCCATGTAAAAATGCATTTTTTACATCCATTTGACGAAGTGGCCATCTCTTGAAGCGGCAATTGCCATAATGGTTCGTATGGTAGTCATTTTAGCCACAGGTGCAAATGTCTCCTCATAATTAATACCATATGCCTGACAATTTCCAAGAGCCACCAACCGTGCTTTATATCGTTCCACAGATCCATCAGGTTGGAATTTAATAGTGTATACCCATTTGCGGCCAATAGGTTTAATTCGGTAGGACAAGAAACAATATCCCATGTGTGATTCTCCCGAAGAGCCCGAAGTTCCTCTTTCATAGCCCGTTGCCAACGAGTCTTGGGTAGAAGCACTGGGCATAAGTCTTAGGCACAAAGTACTATCAATAGTAGTTGCTGAGTATCCATACCTGTTTGGGGCACGTGAAACTCGAGTTGATCGTCTTAGTTGAGGAGAATGATCAGATGTCGGTTCCGTGTCCGGAAGGGGCAAAGTGGATGGTGGATGACGTCTTTGATATACAATTCCTGGCTTAAAACGTTCAAAGATATAAGATGGACTGTCATCATCAAATGTGGGAAGCTGGATAGGAGTGAATTCTGTAGATGGACAAGAAGGGAAAAAATTCTGATTTTCAAAGAAAATCACATTTCGAGATATACGAATTTTATGAGCATTTGCATCATAACACACAAACCCTTTATGAGAATTACTGTATCCTAGAAAAGCACAACGAGCAGCTTGGGCTGAAAGTTTATTACGTTCAGTAAATGGTAATTGAACAAAACAAACACACCCAAAAACATGGAGAGAATCATACTCGGGAATAACACCAAATAAAATAGAGTATGGAGATGCAAAGTTTAGAACTTGAGAAGGCAAACGATTAATTAGATGAACGGCTGTTGACAGAGCTTCTACCCAAAATCGAGTAGGTACCGAAGAATCAATTAATAAGGTGCGAACGACGTCTAAAAGATGACGATTCTTACGCTCAGCAACTCTATTTTGTTGAGGAGTGTAAGGACAAGATCTTTGAGAGAGAATCCCTTTGTTTTTGAGATATTCCTCGAAATTCTTTGGACATATATTCCCCGGAATCGAACGAAGTATTTTAATATGACTAGAAAATTGATTTTCAACAAATACAACGAAAGCCTGAAATATTGAGAATACATCAGCCTTAGATTGGAGAAAATATATCCAAGTGAAACGACTGAAATCATCAATAAACGTGACAAAATATTTATACTTGAGCATGAGAAATAACGGGGCTTATGCCCCATACATCGATATGAATAATTTCAAAACATTTAGAAGCACGACTACCATGTGAAGGAAATGACAATGCTTTGCTTTTACCCAATTTGCAAGAACTACAATCCAAAAATTCTGTTGAAAAAGAATTTTTATTCCCTAAATATCCATGTTTCATAAGATGAGTCAATACATTAGAATTGGGATGCCCCAATTTCTTATGCCAAAAATGAGGATTATTAATGACAGTAGAATAAGCACAAGAATTAATACTAGGAATAGAAAATTGTATTGGAAATAAACGTCCCACTTTAGACCCCTTCGCGATCACCTTCCCCGACACTTGATCCTGCACACAACAACCATGACGATTAAAGTGAATTTCACAGTTATTTTCTACCATTTGACCAACAGAGAGTAAACTTGTGGATAATTTTGGTGACACAAAAATATTGTTGAAATGAGACCCCAAATTACCAATCGATAAAATCGGTAGATTATCACCATTTGCTACCTGTATATGCTGATTACCCATGTATTTTTGCACATTATACAACCCATTTTCACTGCTGGTCATGTGATTCGACGCTGCCGAATCCATTAACCATTGTTTATTATGTGCCGAATCCAAGGGAAAGTTAAGTTTATTTTTCTTACCGGAAATGCCGAGTGCGGAGAAGCGAGATATTATCATCTGCTTGCACCATCTCGGGAGTGAGAGTGCTCGACGAATAGCTCACCGACGATGAAGATTCTAGTGCCAACGGTGAGGACACGGCTAGGCAGCCATAGAAGTAGCCCCCAATTTCGACGCACGGTAAACCCTTGTCGATTACGTGGTCGCAGACGACATTCCTTGATTACATGCCCCTCTTTCTTACAATAATTGCAGAATTTCTTGCTGCAATTTACGGCAATATGCCCTAATTCTTTGCAATTAAAACAACGCACACTCACACCCCTCTGTCGTCCCCTTCCTTGAGCCATGTAAGCCACATTCATCTCTGTGACAGTGTCCTGAGTCAACTCGTGTTGAGTGGCGAGTCGTTGTTCTTCCCGTAATAGTTCCCCCAAACATTCATCCAAAGTGGGTACTGGACTTCGGTTGATCAAGCTAGCTCTCACGGCCTCAAATTCTGGTCGGAGCTTCATCAAGAACTGGTCCCTCCTCGGCTCTCGGTATGAACAAGGTATATTGCTTCTAAACTCTCCTTCGGTATTTTAGAGTAAATTATGCCAAGTATATTCACTCCATAGGTTTAGAAATCCAGCATAGAATTGTTCAATTGAGAGATTACCTTGTTTATAATTGGCAATACCCATTTCGACTTGAAATTTGTGGGCCGAATTGTTCTAGGAATAGATGCGTCTGAAGTAGTCCCAAATCTCCTTCCCTGTGCCAAACGATCGAAGATTGTTGATCATATGGGGTTCAACGAGACCCTAGTATCCAAGAAACAATTTTCGCATCCTTGGTAGTCCATATACTTAGCTCATGTGGATCGGTTGGTGCTGGTGAAGATCCATCGAGATGCCCCCATAATTCCTTCCCTTTAACAAACATACGAACTGAAACTCCCAACTGGCATAGTTTTTTCCATTGAATCGAGTAAGAAAAGCCTCTCCAGACATCCTAGGAAACCCCAAAAAAAATCACCAAATACGATGAATTCAGATCACGAAGCCGAAGAAAAGAACAAAGGTCTAGATCGAATAATTGGCTCTGATACCATGTCACAAATATCAGATTTCAATGTAAAATTGTTCTCTATTTTATTGATTTCTGAAGGAAGAATTCAGTCCTTTAAATACATGTAATAATCCCTAATTTTCTGTCTCTAATCCCTGATTTGTAGTCTATAATAAATACAATAAATACAAGATATTCTGTTACAATTTGGTTGCCATATATTGTTGATATTCTTGGCATAATATACACTGACATTTTCTCCCCCCTCAAAGCATGAAATCCACCTCTATTTATAAGGGATCGAAGAGGGTAATCTTATCTATATAGGGGAAACTTTTCAACACTTGATTTAGTTGGAAGGATCCCAATTGTTGGCTTAAAGTGTGCATCGTGAGTTGTCAAATGTGTAGGAAAAGACTGCATGAATTGGCCTCTTTAGGTCGATGTTGGGGTCGTCGTGCTGTCATTCAACCTGAACAGTTCCCATGGGGTTGTAGAGAAATTGCAGGTGATCATTTGCGTGCAAGTTTTGTTAGATTTGATGGAGAAATGAAGCATTAAATGCACCTGAAAAGTAGGCACCCAGACAGTTTCTTTCAGGTAAAACGGGGAAGACAATGAACAGTAACCAGACGACGTGTCGTCTGGTCCTCTCTCTCTATTTTTTTTACGCAAAACAGCGCCGTTTTGGGTTTAAAATTAGGGATTGTATATCATATGTCAATTTAGTGTTTCAACTTTCAATGTTGTTCAATTGAACCCTTAATTAAACATAAACTTTCGATTTATGCAATTAAGCCCCTTTTGAAACTTCCATTGGAACCTCGTATTTACGCGTGTTTTTCAATATGGTCATGGTTTTGAATTTATGCAATTTAACCCCTAATTGACCATTAAACTTTAAATTCTTCAATTGTACCCCCGGTTTTTGTCCAATTATGTCCCATAGTTTGCCTCCTTTTACAAAATGGTCTTTGTCTGCGAATTTCTTGAATTTGACTCCTAATTGATCCCTGAACTCTAATTTTCTTGCAATTTGTCCCCTAATTTCAATCAATTAACCTGGTAAAAATTAAATTTGGTCTCTTAAAATTCCAATATTCTCAATTAAGCTCAAAATGGGCTCTCAAACTTAATTTTTCACCAATTAAGCCTCAGATAAAATTAATTTGACCCATTTAAAGTATAATTAAGTCCTTGCACTTAGTTAAATTCTTTAATTGAACCCAAATTAATTCTCAAACATAATTAAAATTTAATTTGTTCCATGATTAAATCAAATTGGCCTATTAAAAATTTAATTATGTTCTTGGACTTAATTTTTATGCAAATTCATCCAATAATAATTTAATTTGACCTTCAATTTGTATTTCTCTATTTTCGGACATAATAGGGTACAATTAGGTTTTGAATTTCCTAAAAAAATGACAGCTTGATTTTTTCATATTTTTATAGTCCTCCTTGATCTGCTTTCTCCATATTGCCAACCTTTATTTATTTATTTTTTTTAAAAAAACATGAATTTTGGGGAATAACCTAGAATTGAGTTATGACAAAAGGTTCAAGGTAGATTTCTTTTCGTGAGAAAGTATCTATCTTATCAAGTTAAATCCTAACTGTTCTAAGCCCAAATTTAAGCATCACATTTATTTTCTACTTTTATATTTTTAATACATGAGGGTATACTTTACAATGTAATTTTATACCCCCAAATATTAAAGTTTACATCTAAATCCTAACACTCTAAATAATAAATTAATTGCTGTGGAATTTTTTATATTTTGATCAAACCCTAATGGATAATCATAAATTTATTACGATTTCATTTAAAATATAATAAAAATATGATTATGTTTTTTTAGAAAATATGCGTGAAAAAACTTTAGGATTTGGCCATATGCACAAAAACAAAACATATTTTTTTTTATCTTATTTGAAATAAGGGAATTCTTGATTTTTTTTGGGTTTTTTGAAATTTCATAGAGAAATCAGGTATTTTAATATCGGGTCTGTATTTTACAGTGTATATCTATAATCCAATATTAAATGAAATTCTTAAGAAAAGACATAATTTTTATTTTCTAAAATAATAGGAACTATTTTTGGATTTTGTTTTAAATTTTTTCAAAATCATTGAGAAAAATAATGAATTTTTAATACTGGGTCCATATCTTATAATATAAGTCTATGACCTAAAATTAAAAAAATATTAAAAAAACATGCAAGGAACCCATAAATAATTTCAAAATGGTCATTGCAATTTTTTTTAGAATTTTTTTAGCCTTTTATTAGGTTTGTTTGGCTTAACATTAAAATAAAAACAAATTAAATGATAAGGGAAAGGCAGTAAGTTGTGTTTGGCAAACAAAGAAAATGGGTTGGGCCCGAGGTGCAAGCCTAGGGGCTAGGTTGGTTAGGCCCGAGGCGTAAGTCTATTCGGATGGGTTGGGCTGACTGAAGGCCCAACAATTTTCTTTTTTATATATGAAGATGGGTTAGACCTAGCCCAGCCGTATGGGCTGTGGATCCAGCCTCCTTTGGCATTTACTAGCAAAATTATGGTTAATGCTCAGAGATAAAGTGTTGGAAGCTTAATTAAAAGATGTTGAGGTAGGAAAAATAGTGAATAAGATAAGGTTAGGAATTGAAACTCCCTATTGGATTCTAGAGGATGAAATGGTGGGAATGGAAAAATAAGTGTACTTGCTTGATGATAAGATCCTGAAGAATAAAGTTTTGAGCGAGGCCCATGAATCCAAACTTGCAGTGCATCTTTATGGTACTAAGATGTATTGTGATTTGAAAGAGTTTTATTGGTGACCAAATATGAAAAGAGAAATTGTAAAATATATGGTTAAGTGCATGATATGTCAATAAGTGAAAATAGAGCATCATAAACTTGTTGGGTAATTATAACTACTTCTAATACTTGAGTGGAAATATGAGGATTTCACCATGGATTTTGTATTTGGATTACTTAAAAGAAAGAGGGGTAATAATGCAATATAGGTTATTATAGACTGATTAACTAAGTTTGCCTTATTCTTTCATATGAAGATGACAGATTCAGTTGATAAACTATCTAGATTGTATGTGAACGAAGTAGTAAGGTTACATGGGGTGCCGATATCAATAGCGTCTGATTAAGATCTCAAGTTTACATCTTGCTTATGGTCAAGTTTCTAGCGTGCACTATGAATAAAGTTAAAATTGAGTATTGCTTTTCACCCTCAGACATATGGACAGTCAGAAAGAACAATCCAGAATTTGGAGGATTTGTTAATAACCTGTATATTGGAATTTAAGGGTAACTAGAAGGACCATCTACCACTTGTTGAATTCATTTATAATAATAGTTATCAGGCTACAATAAGAATGACTCCTACGAGGCCTTATATGGAAGGAAATATTGAACCCCAGTTTGTTGGGTGAAAGTTGGTGGTATAAAGATAATTAGATCAAAGTGGGTATAAATTATCTTGGAAAAGATGAAAATCATAAGAGATAGAATGAAGGCGGCTTAGAACAAACAAAAGAGTTATGCATATGTCAGAAAAAAGCCTCTTGAATTTAATGTAAGAGATAAAATGTATTTGATAGTTGCTATTTGGAAACATATATTGCGGTTTAATATGAAAAGGAGGTTGACACCAAGGTACATCGAGCCCTTTGAAGTGATGAAGAGAATTGGATTGGTAGCATATAAGCGACCTTACCCTCATATCTGGCCAGAATCCATAATGTATTTCATATTTCATTGCTACGAAAAGCTAAGATAAACCCTTTTCAAGTACTACGATAAGTTCTTTTAGAGATTAAGAAAGATTTGACCATGAAAATAAATTGAGTTAAGATACTAGATCGAAGTGAAAAAGAGATGAGGAATAAAAGAATTCTTATGATAAAAATATTACAGAGGAGTTCTTAAGTTGAAGATAAAGCTTGGAAAGGAGAATTAAAGATGAGGAGAAAATATCTTAAATTGTTTTTTAAAATAGGTATGAAAATTCAAATTCAAATTTTAAGGATGGAATTTTTATAAAGATGGGGAGAATGTAAACCCCAAGATATTTTTTTTAAGAGAATTTAATTTTTATGGAAATTTTGAATAAATAAATGGGAAATTTTGAAGGAATTGAAATGATTATTTATGATATAAAGTAGTAAGGATCTTTGATACCAGAAGTAAATTCTAAATATAAAATATATTAATGAAAGAATTAACAATGAAACATAAATATGTGAAGTAAATAAATAAATAATTTTTTTGAAAGGGGACAATCATTTATGATGCAACCATATTATTCGATAGTTTCACCCATATTTAACTAGTGTTTTGCCTATGTTTTATATATAAAATGCCTTGATATTCTTTGTTTTATGTTTTGAAGGCACTTTTGGATGAAAGATGCAAAAAAGAGTAAATTGGAGATAATTGGCGATTTGACCTTCATCGATGTTTTGTGCGAGAGCGTGAGCTCTAGAGGTCGAAATGAAGTGATTTAAGTGGCATTAAAAATCTAACATTCATACCTTTCTGGACATCTAAGGCAAGAAAATAAAATAAGGAAAAGCATGGAAATCGCAGCTTTCAAAGTCAAATCTCGCAATCTGCCAGTGTTGACCTTCAACCATTCTGACTTGAATATCTGGAGCTACAGGAGTCCAATTTATGCAAACTCAATTTTTTTTGGATTCCTGACTCAACAGCCTATAAACGCTCCAAATTTCAGCCAAAAAAGATGTCATATGAGGGAGATATGATTTTTCAAAGATGACAACTGAATTTTGCCAGCAAACAGGTTCCGTGAAGAAACGATATCCAAGTTTTTATTTCAGCAATTTAGCTCCTCTAAGTCAAAGCTTGAAGATTTCATGCAAGACTATTTCTTCTTTTTTAGGAAAATAGTTATTAAAGTACTTAAATGTAAACAATCTACTTAAAGGAGGACTATTTTATAAAATAGATACTAGGGTTTTCTAGGATATAAAAAGAATGAGAGAAGAGAAGAGGGGCAGCCAGCCAAAAGGAGAAAAACGCCCCCCTCCTCTAAGAAACTCAAAATTATGCATTCTTCCTTTTTTTTTATTAGTTGTTCAACAAACATGCAAGGCTAAATATTTTTTCTTAGTTGCAAGGACACGGAAACCTTCGGATTTCAAGAACTGTGAGATTTATTTTACCTTTTCTTTTCAGTTTATATAATGAGTATGATTGTTTTCCTATGCATATTTCCTATTATTGTTGTTGATGATTGCTAGAGCGGACTCTAAGTTATTATTGTAGACAATCTATTACTAAGTTTAATATCAAAACCGGAGTTGTGGTATATGAACTTGTGAAGCAACTAAGTTTAATAATTGTGGCGGATCTACGTTATTAATCTTAGGGAGAACATTCAATCAAATCAAACATAGGCTCATGGACAGTTATCTTTTCTTGATTAATCAACTTATTTAGTTCTTAAGGCTGCCATTGAATTAAATTACTAGTGCGGACATTGTGGTTGTTTGATGGTTATGGTTAGTTATACGGCAGATCCGTTAACTAACCAATGTTAAGAAGAGATAAATATTCAGAATATAAATTGATGTTTCGTTTCCATGATTAGTTCTGATTTCTGTAGGTGGATGTATGCTTGCAACCAAGGTTTGTTCTCTTGATAATTTTCTGATTTTATTAAATTCTGTTTGATAGTTTTCTCGTTTTCTTTTACTTTAGCCTAGGTAACGTCCAAACCCCTCAAATTGCATATCATCTAGCATAAAAATCTGACTTGAACCTTTCTTGTGGGATCAATCCCTTGCTTGCTTTATACTATCTTGTATGTTGTGTTTGAAGCTATGGTAATTAATTTGTGCGACCGCGACATCGCAACAATTTATAATAGTCAGATGAAATTTTTTGCATTAAATTATACCGGAAATTAGGATTATTTTCACTTTGATAAGTAATTTAGAAAATTTTGTGATATATATATATATATATATATATATATATATATATATATATATATATATAAAGTTAGAAAGTGATTTATCCGTCTTTGATCAATACATGGTCTACAAAAAATCTGAAATTTTGAGATTTCTTGCTAGTCATTGACCAGGATACCAATTTAGAGATATAATCAACTAGTTAATATATCAAGCTTAAAATATAATTCAATTTGCTTGGGATATTATATTAATATATAAACCACATAAAGGAGTAGGTAGACACTTTGTCCCAAGTACAACATCTGGGTATATAATGGGTCCATCAATTAAAGGTTTAAAATAATAGTAATTGATTGTGATACAAAACTGGTTTACGCTAAAGACCACTTAAATTACAATACAAGACCATCACTTAATAAAAAACTTCAAAAATAAATTATATTTGTTAATTATATTTTATAAAATAAAATTATCCTCGCTTAATAAAAAATCTTAAATACAAAATGAAAATGGTTCAGTACTCCACTTATGAGACATACATAAAAAATAAAAAAATATTTTAAAAGATTTTATTTATAGTTTTCTTCAATACTCTCATTCACTTTTAAGCCAGCTCTAATGTGGCACTTCACATTTAAGAATTTAAATTATATAAGGTAATTTTTTACTATATTTTAGATAAAAATAAATAAATTAAATGTTGATATTATATTTATCAAATTTTAAGTATTTATAAATTACAACTATTTATTATTAAATATAAAATAATGTACACATCATATATATATATATATATATAAAAGATGAAATTCAATAATATCAATACTAAACTTACCAAATCCATATTAAATTATCATTCTTAATGACATTTATGGATTGACTAATGAATTCATGTACACACTACATCACAACTAATCAATGCCATTGCATTGTCATAAAATCTTCTTTTATTATATTTTTTTCCCTCCACTCTTTGATTAATTAGTCTCTTCTAATGCATTTTTTATTCTTTTCCCCTCCCACCAACCTCCATGAATCCCAACCGTGTTTTACATGTCTTTTAAATTCAAGGGTCTGTGTCACCTGACAAGTCAGCCCACCAACTTATAAGAGAGGCACGTGCCGGTAAGCCCAACCTTTTGGGAATTCCATGTGCAGCTTTGTCTGGGTGGGAACCGCACCTAGCATAGCTCCTGTCAAATCCCAACTGCCCCACTTCCTCTCCTTACCACTTGGCCTAGTTGTGGCCACCTCGTTTCACAGGCTAAAATCCCATTCGGCGGCTTAATTCCGACTGGCTTAGGCTCTTCCTCTCTTCTTCTTCTTTTTGGCTTTGAAATGCCATCGGAAAGCTATTTGGTGGGTGACCAAACTCCTTGACATCCAATCAAACTTGAAGAAGGAACTCATGTTTCTGATTTCGACCTCAGAGATTGAAGTTGTTGACGCTTACCAACCCCTACCAATTCAGTCTCTTGGTTTAGATAACCTTTTACTTATTTTGAAAGGCTTCTTCTTCAATCTTGAACATGGCCTCGTGAAGTTTAAGGGTGTGTTAGGTTTTAGGTTAAAGGGGTTGAAGATTAATAAGGGTTTTAATCTTTAATCTTCTGTGATACATCTTTAGGGAAGGCGAGAAATTTAGGTAAAAAATTTTAAATGTTAATTAGTTATTTTGTCTCGTAATGGTCACTTGATGTTTATTCAAGTTAAATAATTTCTTTTTTCCTTTTTCTGTCATGGCTTGGGTATTTTTTTCTTTCAGTTTTCGTATAATAAAATTCTCTTTTTGACCTAATTTCATTCAAGTTGTCCATGTTAGAACTTACGAATTCATGATAATTTTCTTCTCATAATATATTGAAAAATGGTGGCCAAGTAAGAAATATACACTACTAACTAACCACTTTAGATTTAAAATGAATTGAATCTTAATATTCATGTATCTAGTGGAACATCATTCATTTAAATTTATCAGTTTTTAACTTCACACTTTATCTTTTCTTGTCATTATAGGTTCGACTCCTTAAACTTTATTTTTTTTTCTATAGTTTATTATTTTATCTAGCTAGCAAGGTGACACTTCTTGCATGGTAATTTTTTATTTTTAAAAAAACAACTTGTAGTTGTTTGGGCCATGCCCAAACAGTAAAAAATGACATTCTCGTTATGTGGACATGCCCAAATGATAAGGAATGACATGCTGTTTTGGCTAGGTCTAAATCATAAGGAGACTTGTGTTTTTTTTTAAGGTCCTTTAATAATAAGTTTGGCCTCATCTTAACCATCATGAGATTGAATCCAATCCCATGTAAATTCTTAAGAAATCCAATAATTGACATAAACCACAAGGTATAATTACTACCTCTAAGACAATTAGTACAATGTTATACTCTCCTGTACTTACGTATAACTTGTTAGTGCAATATTATTTTTCTTGTTATTGGCTATCTCCCCCAATCTATATCCATGCCTACCTCTTTTGCTAGTGGTTATCTTCAAGTAATCTATCTCTTCATAAGGCACCAACCTTTCTGGGAAATCACTCACGGGTGCCAACCTTTTCACTAATAGCACAATGAGGCACAAAAACCAACTTTTTTTTTGTCACCCACAAGGAAAAATAATTTTTCTCCATCATTACTATATTCTCCATGAGATAAGCTCATGTGATCGGGGCATTTAAATACCTCTAGTCACCAAGTAAACCATAATTTCATTCACAAGATCATAAACCATAAACAACAATCGCATATACATTCCTTAATCTATTCATTCTCCTTCTCATTCTTGTAAATTATTTCCCTTATATGGTTTACTAACTTAAGCATTGAAAAATAAAGTGTTCCAATAGGGGACTTGTGTAGCAGGGAATACCAAGTCTAAAGATAAAGCTCATATTCAAGCCTAGACACTTCAGCCCAAGACAACTGTGGAAAAGCCTATATAAACCTGAAGTTTTTACGACTTCGTTAATGACACCATCTGTGAGAAATTAAACATAAGCTAGTTTATTCTCATTTTACACATCACTTAAAAATTCTTTCCATGACTGAAGATATAAAAATATCCAGGACACAAGAGAGTAATTGATCTTCTCACCATAAGAACATGATCTCCTCCAAATCTCCAACAAATTACCTATTATATGAGAGTGCTAAATGATGTTATTTACAAAAATAGCTTTCCACTCTTCTATTCTCTCAACGAGTTAGTGCACATAGGTGATTCTAGTTCTTTAAAAGAATAAGGTATACTAGCATACAAGCAAGTAGGTACGATATCACTCATCCTCCAACTCTATAAATGATTCTCTCTCTTTATGAAATGCATTCCCAAACTAGACACTCCAAAGGTGAACTTCAATGGTAAAAAACTAGAGTTTCAACAAGTTCTAGCCACAAGAGTGGCTAAATTTTCTCCCATCATGTGGAGATTCTAAACTTTATCATTAAGTGCTAAATACCCGTGATGCAAACATTTTGAGTCAAGCAACCTCCAATGAAGTAAATAACAAACCGAAAAGCTAAAAATCAGGTTTGAGAGAACCTTGACCTAGAGGTAACCCTGTACCTAAGAACCAAAAGTATTGGAAAAAAAACTTGGATCCCAAGATAACCTTGTATCTAAGAACCCTAAGTATGCGAATGACACCACAAAGCTAGTTAATAATTGATAAGTTAGTATATGATCTTTGTCCTTGCAAAGAAATGTTGTTTTGCCATAAACAAACAAAAGGAAAACTCATGTTTATTCTCCAACTTGTTGCTGAAATTTACAGGTAAAAAAAATAATATAGTCTCCTCTAAAACACCCTAATCGACCCTTTTTGGGTTGCAAGCTAATGAACTTAAACTAATAATCAACTAATATAAGTTCAACAATAAATAAACCCCTAAATAACATCTAATAGGGCAGAACAAACCCAAATTAAAAATAATTATTCAAACATAAATAAATAAATAAAATGGGATAATAAAAACAAAGTATTCATGCTAAAATTCTTCCATGTAGCCCGAATCTCCAATTTCTACACATTCTTAACAGATTTTTAGTCATGATTTCAAACACGTCGTTCTCTCTCTTCTAGATGAATTACCAGGCCTATCATATATGGTTGGAAAGTTTGAGATGTATAATTTCCAGTCCAACTTGAATCGCAAAACAATTACATTTGTAGCTCTAGATATGTCTCAAACAGTACACAAAGATCTAGTTTGGCAGATTTGATAAACTTTGTCTAGTAACTTCGACCATCTGAAATAATATATTCCTGAACTTCATTTAATCTGAAAATTTACCAAAATATATTCTCATGTGTCTACTATTTTCCTATAAAATTTCAGCTTTTTCTTATGTACGGTTTGAGAGATATGTTAAATCTCACAAAATTGGTTAGCAAATATTTTAGGGTCAAATTCAGACCTCACTTGGTTCGTATCATCTTTCCTTTCTTTAAAAAGATTTGACCTTAAATATGTATCATAAAAAAACATCTTCTAAGGTTAACAAATCAGTACCAACTAGAAGAATAACATCATCAAAACTAAGAAGAACTTTGTTAGTAAAGAAGGTCCCCCTAATATACATGCTCTCCTTTTCAACGATCTTCTTCTTCTTCTTTAATTTTAGTTGCTTATCATATATTTGATTAAATGTCAAAGATACAAGAGTTATAGGTCTTCCATTAATCTCAAATGAATACCTATTTGTCAATCCATCATGCATAACTCTCATATCATACTTTTATGGTTTACCAAGCAACAAGTGACTAATTTGTATTGGTACAACATCACATAACATGTCATCATAATATTTACTAATAGAAAAGCAACCAAAAACCTACTTATTCACTTTCAATTCACCACCATCATTCAACCACTATAATTTATAAGGTATGTGATGTTTGATAGAGCATAAGTTCACCTTTTCACCAATTCAATACTAGCTACATTGGTGCAACCGCCACCATTTATAATTAAGCTACATACCTTATTATGAATATGACATCTCGTATGGAATATATTCTCGTTCTGACCTTCCAAATCATCCGCCTTAACATGCATATTCAGTTCTCTCCTCACTATAAATGTCTCTCCCTTAACCGGATAATCAACACAAACATCATCAACATCCTTCAATGGTGGCATCTTCTCCTCTTTATCCTCCTCAACGATCTCAACCTCATCATTCGCTTTCATAACCATGATTTTTTTGTTTGGACACTATGAAGCAACATGACCAAAATCTAAATAGCGAAAGCATTTAAAGTCATGATTACAAGAAGTAGGAGTAACATTATTACATTCCATAACATCCAAGATGTTTTTCTTCTCTTTAGGGTATTTAGCCTTGGCCTTCTCATTCTATTGTGATGGACCACCCTCAATATTAACCTTCCAATTAGGCTTTCAAGGTTTCAAATGGCCTAATGGTTGACTTTATCGAATGATACCCTTTTGTTTAAGTTGTTTCTCCATCTTTACGACCATATTGTACCATCTCCTCCAACTCTATATAATGATGCAACTCCATAATATGAGCTATATCATGATTAATGTCATTTATGAATCTAGCCATAATAGTCTCTCTATCCTCCTCAATATAAGTTCAAATCATAACAAGTTTCATCTCCTTAAAATACTCATCAACACTCTTTGTACATTGACTCAAACTTTATAATATTTGATACAATTCTCTACAATAGTGACTAGACACAAATATTCTTTTCATATGAGATTTCATCTTATCCCAAGTATCAACTTGCCTCTTATAATTATTTTTGTGGTTTGTCATTAACTGATCCCACCACACAATGATATAGTCAACAAAAACAATCACAACAAACTTTACTTTCTTGGGCTCCGAATAATTATGACACGAAAAAATACACTCCACCTTCTTCTCACATTTTAAATAAGCTTTTGGATCGTTCTTCCCTTGAAAAGTTGGTATTTTCAGCTTAATTATACCAAAATCTCTACCTAACTCAACATTATGGCCCAACACCTATAATTACCCCTTTGGCCAAAATTATTACCATATATTCCCCCTATAAACTGATAATTTCGTTGTTGTCCAAAATGTTCCCTATATCTCGTAGACACATCTTCAAAACCAATAGCACTTATGTTCGTATTATCAGCCACAAACGCATCCATATTAGTGTTAAATTTTCTTTGCTCAAGCCTAATTTGAACCCTATTATGATCATTAACACGTTGCCTCTCCAACCTATCCAACCTATCTCTAAATTCATTAGTCCTCTGATCCATATGCTGATTCATAATACGTAATTAAATTATAATTTCATTGTCTCCTCTCTATGGTGCTATGTTGTTACTTGCCTCTAAAATCTTTGAATCTAAAAATTGGCTAGTTAAAAAGAAATATATATTCCTTATCCACTTCCTCACATGTTTACACTTCCCCCGCGTTTCACTCAAATATGCTTGCCACACCCTTTTCCTCGTTTCTCACCTTTCTTCAACTCTTGCGGAACTAAAATCAAAACCAAATATATCAACCTTAATAGCATATCCAAATATATGTATATCACTCAAGAATCAAGAAAAATATGAAAACAAGCAAAGATGAAACTACAATTATAATTTCATGAGTAATAAGCGAATTTGTATGAAAAATGGATGGTTTTGAAGACGCGAAAGAAAAAAAAGATGAAAAGGTTATATAAAAAAAATTTAAATGAAACTTAAATATATCAATTATGATGGTATTATACTGTCATAATTGAAAAATAACAGCAACAAAACAAGTTTGAATTACTGACACGAATTAGACTCATTACGACAAGTTCCAATTTTGAATTTAGTTTCTATAGAAAACAAACTCCAAATGACATCAAGTTTTAATCCCGACCTTGGTTACTATAGCAAATGATTTCTAAATGAGATCAAATTTTATATGGGGTGTGATTAGGACTCCTAAAACCAGTATATACAATTTGAGTATTTTTTGAATTCGTTTGGTCCAAATTCTCTCTTATTTATGTATTGTGGCAGATTCGACAAAAGTGACTTTTGGACGCTTTTTTTAACTCTTTATACTAATGATATATTCTAAGATAGCAACAAACTAAAATAACACCTTTTTTTTAAGGAACCCTAGATGTAAACTATTAAGTGTTAGACACAAAATAATTGAAAACCAAATCAAAGACAACTAAAGCTAATGAAGCTGAAACTACTAAAAAGAAAATAAAGGATATAATTTGATTTTTGGAGCCTAGATCTGACACCAACTAATATGAACCTTTTGATCACGTGATCAAGCAACCCCTAACGAAGTAGATAGCAACCTAGAAAGCTAAAAATCAGGTTTGATAGAACCATGTACCTAAGAAACTAAGGTATTGGAAAAATACTTGGACCCATAGATACCTTATATCTAAGAATACTAAGTATGCAAATGACACCACAAAGCCATTTAATCTTCGATAAGTTAGTGTATGATATTTATCCTTGTAAAGAAAGTTTGTTTTGCCACAAACAAACAAAAGAAAAACTCACGTTTATTCTCCAAATCACTTCTGAAATTTTTAGGTAAAAAAACATAATATAATCTACTCTAACTAACCCAAATAGACCCCTTTTGGGTTGCAAGCTAATGAGTCTAAACTAGTAATCAATTAACATAAGTCCAATAAATGAAATAAATCCCTAAACAATATCTAATGAGCCACCCAAATTAAAATTAATTATCCAAAATTAATTAAATAAATAAAATAAGATAATAAAAAACAAATTCTTCATGCTAAAAGTCCTCCATGTAGCCTGAATCTCTATTTTTCGCACATTCTTGGCAGAGTTTCAGTCTTGATTTCAAACATGTCGTTCTTTTTCTTCTGGATGAATTACTAGGCCTACCATATATGGTTAGAAATTTTAAGATGTCTAGTTTCCAGCCGAACTTGAATCGCAGAACAATTACACACAGCTCCATATATATTCTAAACAGTATACAAAGGTCTAGTCTGGCAGATTTGACAAGATTTGTCTAGTAACTTTAACCTTATGAAATAATATGTTCTCGAACTTCATTTGATATGAAAATTTACTAAAATATATTTCCATGTCTCTAATAGCTTCCTGTAAAATTTCAGCTCATTTTGATATATAGTTTGAAAGATATGTTTAATCTCGTAAAATTGGTCAGCATGCATTTTAAAACCAAATTCCAACCTCACTAAGTCTGTATCAACTGTCTTTCCAAAGATTGTGTATATGTCAAGGCTAATTTAGATAAAGCAGTTATTACAAATTAAGAAAAGGGAATTCGGGAATTTCGCAAATGCTCTACTTTATTATACATGTTTTATTTGATTTAAAAAATTCATAGATGTTAAATAATCTAATTTTGTTAAAGCAAGATTTAGGAAGGGTTTCAAGTAATATATGTTTGATCTGATGTAGCTGATTCCTCCAAAGCTAAAGCTCATGGAGAATTATGTATTTCCTAGTTCATTTTTACAAAGAAGGAAGTAACAAGCTATGGTGATAGTCACTGTTTTTCAATACGAATGAGAGACGAAAAAAAAGAGTAGGGTGATAACATGTGTATTTAGTTAATTTCCACAAGGCAAAAGCTCATGGAGAGCTGTGTATTTCCTTGTCCATTTTGACAAAGGAGGACCGAATGAAGGTGGTAGTGACTGGGCTTTATAGAGGGAGGCATAGTTTTGAAATCCGGCTCGGTCCGGCTGGCCGACCCGGGACTCGGTTGGTCCGGGGTTGGAACGGGGCCGGGTTTAAAAAAAAATAGAGGAAGTCACAACCTGGTGTGACCTGGCTGACCTAGCTGGTTGACCCGAAAAAACCCGGTAAAAAATCTGGTTGTAACTCGTAGACTATTTTTTTTGTTTTTTTTTTATCAAAATAATGTTATTTTGATTTATAAAAAAATAGGGGTGATTCGGGCAAAACTCGTGACTTGGACCTTGGACTGAGTGGATCATCGGGCCGGGTTTCAAAACTCTGAAGGAAGGGGCTACTCATCGTGTGAGAGAGAGAGAGGAGGGGGGGGGGAACAAAAATAGTGGCAGCTCTGTGAAGAATTTTTCTAAAGATACTTTCGATATTAAAAAAATCATTATAGCAAGCATATAATATTTTATATTTTTTCTTGATTGAGTTGTAATATATAATGTGAAATTAATTTTAAAACTACGGATATTATAAAAAAAATTGGTATGTAAAGTATTCATGTATTAAAGAACATGAGCTTTTTAACAATTTTATCAAATATAAATATTATATATATAATAAAAATTTAGATTAAATTTGATAATATTTATAGTTTATATATTGTCCATTGAATAACATTACTGAAAAAAAAAACTCAAATAAATTGATTAAAGTCAATTCAAATGGATATTTGAGTTTGAAAATTGCGGTACCACCTCCAGGTAAACCATTCACATCATTGTCAATTACCTAAATCTGAAGAGCCAAAAGCTTTTTCCCAAGCCGCAGAATGAGACCCAAGCCCATGACTCAAGCCACTGAGCTGGCTACCGATTGAGGTTGGTGAGTAACCAGCCATGCCGGTTATTTCAATCAACCAAATTATTATTAGTAATGGTAACTGCTTTGTTTTTTCGTCTTTTTATCTTTTTTTCTTTTTAAGTCATTATTGTTTAAAAAGTAAAATTTTAAAAAGAAATGATTATACTTTATATCCTGAATTAAATAAAAAAATCAAATAAAATATATTATTAAAAATACAAACTATTATTGAACATATAAACTATGGGGTGAAAGGTATAATTTATAAAAATATATATATAAAAATAAAATTTAAATTAGACTGTAAAAAAGTTTTTGTAATTATACCATTAAAAAATAATAAAAATAAAATAAAATAAAAATACATAAATATTGAATTAACTGGATCTATAATTACACTTTATTTTAAAGTTATTATAAGATTATTTATGGGGATTCTTAAAATATTTTCAAATTATATATTAACAAAATTAACCCATAAGCTAGAAAGTTAATATCAACCCTCGAAGACCATATTAAATTTGAAAAGAAAAATGTAATCGAACAAAAATAGCAACACATCTATATAGTTTTCCAAGAGTAACAAAGAAAAATTACTTCCAAAAACATTATTAAACACCTTGAAAAATGAAATTATTCTCTCATTTTTATCCATCTCCCACCAACCCCAACCAATCCGGATTCTGACATCCAACGGCTATGTTTTGTCCCTCAAGCAATTGACAGAATCCACCGTAGATTTAAGAGAATCCCAAACCACCCCATCCGGTTACCAGTAGGTAGGTCTATAAATACTAAGTAACCAAAGCAGGTTTATTTCGTGATTCTTTGGTGTCTGATTAGAAACTCTCACACAGGCCGACAAACTCTTAAGCTTTCCTTTAGATCTGTACCGGTGACTCCTGTCCAAGGTACCTCCTGCCCTTCTCCACTTTATAGTACTGTTAACTCTATATCATATTGCATGATCTCTTCATGGGTTTTCTTTGCAGACTCTAGAAAAATGAATGTTTAAAGAGTGGTCTTTTAGTTTCTTGGTCTTAAGTTTTTTAGTAAACATGGTTCAAACAGTTACAGATCTGGGTACTTGTTGCGTTTATTCTGGAGTCTGGTCTGTGTCGGGTGTGACGTTGAAGATTTCGTTTTGACTGTTAGTGTGTGCAGAACATCATGTCTGAAAGGCATGTGTTTTGCTTACATTTTCATTAAAATACATCAGATCTGATTATTTTTATCAATTTGATAGTTTTTTAGTGATGAACTCTCTGAAAATATATCGACAGATTCCAAGAATGCTTTGTATTACTTGAAAGGACCATGTAGGGTTGCGATCATAATCGTATCAGAGTGCCTCTTGCTTAGATCTAGTGTTTATTCATTTCTATCGTGCAATTACTAATAAATTATACCAAGAAAAATGTAACTTTGCGCTTCTGCAAGTAACTGAGGCACGTTTGGTGTCTCTACTTTTAATATAATCAATGGTAGAAAAAAAACTGTTATAAACTGTGCAAAACACCTTCAATTCATAATGGGGCTTACGATACTCTGGGAGCTCACTCTGTATGAGAAGCTAATATTTTTGTTTGCCGTTTTGGTACTTTCACCATATCATAGCATGTTAATACCTGAATTTTCACTATTGGGGGTTGTTTTATTGGGTATTTGATTCTTTTCCCGACTTTTTTTTTTGACAAGTGATTCTATAGAAGTTTATCTCTTCCAGTGCTAAAGGAATCTAACTGTTCTTTGTTCTTTTTTAATTGCTCTCATTCAGGAGCATAAACTTTTGAGATTCGTATCATTTCCTGTACTTTGATTCTGCCCGTTTATAACTTGTTTTAGAAAAGTTTGAAGAATCTTAATCAGTCATGAGAATATTTTCGGCACTATTCTTTTTACCATATTCTCACATGTTGATGGAATTTTGCTTGCCACACTAATTAAGCAAGCTTAGTTTGCACACAGTTGCCACATGTCACCATATTAAGAGATCTTTGTTGTGAATTTTGTGACATGCAGCTCAAGAAAATGGAAACCTTTCTATTCACCTCTGAGTCAGTGAATGAGGGCCACCCTGACAAACTATGTGACCAGATATCTGATGCAGTGCTCGATGCCTGCCTTGAGCAGGACCCAGACAGCAAGGTTGCTTGCGAGACATGTACAAAGACAAACATGGTCATGGTCTTTGGAGAGATCACCACCAAGGGAAAGATAGACTATGAAAAGATTGTTCGTGACACATGCCGTAACATTGGATTTGTTTCTGACGACGTTGGTCTTGATGCTGACAAGTGCAAAGTATTGGTTAACATTGAGCAACAGAGCCCGGATATTGCCCAGGGTGTCCACGGTCACTTTACCAAGCGCCCAGAGGAGATTGGTGCTGGTGACCAGGGCCATATGTTTGGTTATGCCACTGATGAGACCCCCGAGTATATGCCTTTAAGCCATGTTCTTGCCACCAAGCTTGGTGCTCGCCTCACCGAGGTTAGGAAGAATGGAACCTGCCCTTGGTTAAGACCTGATGGCAAGACTCAAGTTACTGTTGAGTACTTCAATGACAATGGTGCAATGGTCCCTGTTCGTGTCCACACTGTTCTCATCTCTACTCAGCATGATGAGACTGTCACAAATGATGAAATTGCCGCTGATCTAAAGGAGCATGTCATCAAGCCTGTTATCCCGGAGAAGTACCTTGATGAGAAAACTATCTTTCACCTCAACCCATCTGGCCGTTTTGTTATTGGTGGTCCTCATGGTGATGCAGGTCTCACTGGACGCAAGATCATTATTGACACCTATGGTGGCTGGGGAGCCCATGGTGGTGGTGCTTTCTCAGGGAAGGACCCAACTAAGGTGGATAGGAGTGGTGCTTACATTGTTAGGCAAGCTGCCAAGAGCATCGTAGCAAATGGTCTTGCTCGTAGGTGCATTGTGCAAGTTTCCTATGCTATTGGTGTACCTGAGCCTTTGTCAGTCTTTGTGGACACCTATGGCACTGGAAAAATTCCTGACAAGGAGATCCTTAAGATTGTGAAGGAGAGCTTTGACTTTCGGCCTGGAATGATGACCATCAACCTGGATCTCAAGAGGGGGGGTAATAGGTTCTTGAAGACAGCTGCATACGGACATTTTGGAAGGGATGACCCAGACTTCACCTGGGAAGTTGTCAAGCCCCTCAAATGGGAGAAGCCTCAAGCTTAAGAGTGATTTATCCTATCCCTTTTGCGCAATGCTTATTTTATTGGTACTTATGAATAATTCGGTTTGTCTTGCTGCTGCTCTATAATCGTTAGCTATCCTCAATGGTCTAATCTCATGCATTAAGATACCCTATTCATTTTCATTTCTTTTTTTTCCCCTTTGGTTTTTCTTATCCTTCGCATTTTGTTCCCAGTGCTGGTGTGAAAATGTGTGAAATTTTGTTTGAATTGAGGGCACTGGAAGTAACAAATGCCTGTTAAGTTTGCATTAGAACAGCAGCAAAATGTAGTAATGTGTTCTTTGGACGAAACAAATTATTGCTCTCTCTCCCAAGACTGCATTGTAATTCGATTGCCATGGCTTTCCTCTCAGTTTCAAGCATGGTATAACATAGGATTGAGCATTTTCGTTCAGTTTAGTTTTCACTTAAAAAAACCAACTAAACTGAAAATTTATTTTTTTTAATTTAAAATCCCAAATTGAACCGAAACTAGTTCGTTGGTTTGGTTAATTAAGGCAAAAAACCTGGAAAAACCAATATAATCCAGTTGTGAAGGGAAGCTGATGCCTACAAAGTTTGGCTGCACCTATACAGGTGCAAAATAAACAATTGCAACCTTTTCTTTTTAAATGATGAGAGTGCCTACAGGATTTTCAACATACTGAATTTTGTTGTGAAAATTGAACTTTCCACCCATATCAAATATCTTGGCTTCTTCTTACCATAATTATTAAACTTGAACCGACCTGGCAGATTAACTTGAGGACTGGACTGGTCCGGGTTTATTAAAAGATCGGCAGGTGCAACGACCTGGCCATACCCGGTCGACCTGGCAGGTCAACCCATGATCCTGGCAAGACCTGATTTTTTTTTTTAAAATGTGGGATTTGAAATCTATCAGTATATATACTCTATGTTTTCAAGAAAAAAGTTATGTTTTTTCAATGTGAGATAAAAAACTTTTTGATTTAAATACTTCAACTTAAAAGGATAACATAGTATATTTTTAATGTGAGATTTGAAACCCATTAGTATATATATTTTATGTTCCCAAGAAAAAAGTTATTTTTTTTCAAGGTGGGATTTGAAATCCATTACTATATATACTCTATGTTAACAAGAAAAAGCTATTTTTTTAATGTGGGATAAAAAACTTTTTAAAATATTCTTTTAAATTTCATTATTTACAATATGTATAACCTATATTTGTATGGATTTTTTTTAAAACTTTTCATATAAAATATTAAAATTTTATTTTTTTTAATTTTTCTGGGTTGTTTCATAAAACCCAAGACCCAATTTCTCAACCAGGTCAATCCCAGACCGGGTTTAATATCTATACTTCTCACTACTAATTTTTAGTAAATCATGATCAGTGTGGTTTTCGAAGTCCTTGGACTCCTTGCACTCGCAAAGATGGGCACCAACAAGCCCTGCCGACCATTTGCGATACAATCATAAAATTTTGTGCTTGAAGCTTAATAGAAATGTTACCTGCGCAGATTCTTTAACCCCTGAGCGTATCCGAGTAGAGCGCGTTTCTATGTTTGTCCTTTTCAATAAGGAGAGAAAAAAAAAATAAATAAACTTTAAAATATAAACAAGAAGATACTCAAAGTCAAAGGAGGAATGCGTTGGCACCATTCGTTTCCGTTTCACAAAAGGAGATGTAGCGTTTTTTTTATACACGTTGATGCTGTTGTTTAAAGTATTTTTAATTTAAAAATATATTAAAATAATAATTTTTTAATTTTTAAAAATTATTTTTAATATTAGTACATTAAAATAATTTGAAAATACAAAAATATATATTAATTTAAAAAAATAAAAAATTTTAAATTTTTTTAAAATATTTTTAAAATACACAAACAAAAACAAACAGAATAATTCTCTCTCATAGGATGTGATAATCAAGGGCCCTTCAGTAAGAATTATTCAACTACTAATAAATATGAAAACCCTTCTTGTCTCGAGCTCTATGATCATCGTCACAGGGGATATGTACTGGTTCCGAAGGCTGCAAACAATCAATTGAATAGTACTCTCTCTCTCTCTCTCTCTCTCTCTCTCTCTCTCTCTCTACGACAATTTCTTATTTATTCGGCTAAAATATTTAATATCGGTGATCTTCATCATCCACGTTATATTGAATATTTTTCTAAATTAATTTGATTTAATTTGTGTTTAATTAATATGAATTTAATTATATTAAATATTAAAGTTTTAAATTAAAAATCAGATTAATTAGATGTAATTTAAGTTGTTAATTAAATATTATAATTATGTTATTTTGTTAAGTAATAACATATAAAATATATAAAATAACAAAATTATATGATATTGATTTAGGTTAAATTATAAATTATATGAAATTACATATAAAGTATATAATAATACTATCTATAAAATATATGAATTTAATTAATAATTTTGTTATGACAGTGGAATTGAATCTCATAGTTTACCTGGCAACCACTCAATAACATCGCCACAAAACTAATCTGTTGCGGTAATTCGCGTGATGTGGCCGACCATGATTCTGACAGATCCAGAATGCCCCCGTCTTCTACATCATCTCATTCTGATAATTATGTTGCGCTCTTGTCTCCTACACCTGCACCAACTGTTTCATGTAAGATCAATGGAGTAGAAATGCATGCCTGCCTCCTCCAACAGTACTGTGTTATCTCAGGTACTGTCAAGAGGATGCTTGGATGACTCTTCCATAGAAGATCTGGGGAAATCTGAATGGAAAACATTGATTTGTCTGCGATAAGCTTGATGAAAGTTGTGTCATTAATTATTGACAAGAGCTTTCGCTATGAAGTCTCTCATATAAATTGTGGACTCGGATCATGCAAGAAGAAAATCCAAGTTGCTTTCTCTTCGAAAAAGAGGTTAACCAAGGAGTATGAGCTGCTAGCAATTTGGTTCGGGGATTTTGATATCCATGGTATAATGCGGCACGAGTTGTCATTTGGTACCGCCATTACCTTGGATCCCGATCCAGAGACTAATTGCAGACAAACCTTGAATGGGAGCTCCTGTAAACAAATTGTTAAAGACGTAGACGAACATGACTGGGCTAATTGGGCAGCCGGCCCCTTTGTACAGGTGAATATCAAGTTGAAGATAATGCCACGATTTGTGAATGAAGTAGAAGATGACTATATATCCAATCTCGTCTACAGTTTCTATACTAATCAAGTTGCTATGAAATTGCAATATCTTTCGTAGTAAAAAAAAATAAATTCAAAGAATAAAATTATTTTAACCATATTTCCAGTGAACTTGTTTCGATAAGATATTTATAGAATTAAAAGATTATTTGCTAATCAAATTCCATTATATGTTATTTTTATTTTATTTTTATATAAAAAATAAAATAAAACTAAAATAAATGACATGAAAAATAAATTGTCTTCATATAAATACTTTTTTTACTGATAAAAAGTTAACACATGAAAGGAGATATTTAAAATATTTTGTTATATTATAAGATCCCATAAATAAAAATCAACTAATAAAATAATGTCAAGTGGTATAAAAGAAGGACTTAAGAGGCCTTACAAACTCTATAAATAGAGAGCCTCAACCTAGAAAGAAAAAAAGAATTCTTAGAGAAATAATTTTTTTTTCAAGACAAGTTCTTCAAGTAAAAAATCTCTCTTCAAAACTCTCAAGCCTCCTTCATCTATATTTGAAATTTACAATGAATAAAACTCTGTTATATCAAGCCTAAATGTACTATAATTCTTCAAAGTATCAAATTAATAAATCTCATTTCGTAATACATGTTTAAGGCCCCATTTCTTTGCTGTAAAGTAGTTTCCTTTTAGAAAGTGAATTCCGGGAAAGTGAATTATTTTCCAATGTTTGGTAGTGTAATGAAAAATAAATTGAAAAACACTTTCCAGTGTTTAGTTATATCATGGAAAATGAGCTGGAAAATAACTTATTAATGTTTTATTTTTTTTCAAGTTTATTAAAATAACGAGGAATAAATCTTACAAATTAAATCGTTGAATGTGAATGAAATTGAAAAAAAAAAGAATTTCATAAATTATCTAAAATAAAATAAATAATAATCAAAATAATAAAGATCAAATCTAAAAAATAAAAAAAATAAAAGATGAAGAAATTAAAATAATAATAATTAACATTTCATAAATTATTTCAAATAAAATAAGTAACAATCAAAAGAATGAGGACCAAATTTAATAGATAAAAAATTCAATTAAAAAATAATAAGGGAAAAGTAAATAACAATTATAAAAATAAAGACCAAAATTAATATAAAAATTAAATTCTAAGGGATGAAATTGAAAAATAAATATTCAAAATAAAATATATATAGCAATCAAAAGTTTGAGGACCAAAGTTGATATAATCAACAAATAATATGACATTTCTAAAATTTTCACAAGTTCCGGAAAATGTTTTCCGCTCAAAATAAAAGGAAAACACTTTCCTGAAAACCAAGCCAAATTTTTCTTTGACTGAAAAGTGTTTTTCGTTGACCAACTTTTCTAATGATAAACAAACACAGGAAAGTTTGGAAAGTGATTTCTTGAAAACCAGTTTCCGAAAAACAAACACAGCCTAAATTTATGTTCTTGTAATGTATAAATATATATGGCTTAATTTTACAAATAAATTAAGTTTTTATATATCAAATTCAAGAAAAATATCATAGAATTGCTATAATTTTTGTTTGTAAGATTATTTTAAATGAAAATCGTACTCTAGAGAAGTCTTACTACTCCTCGAGCCACATTTATACCACTATCCATTCAAGAGCCCATCTAGTCCTTCACTTTTATCATGCACGCAACAACCATGAAACCCAATTCACACTATATCCACACTCATTCTATTCAATATTATGTCATTAGCTAAAGCAGTTGGTCTCATGAAAGGGAAAACTTCTTAATAAAGCGGGAAGAGAAAGACCTTTGTTAGCTGAGTTGTCTCTGCAATTCCTATTTATCCAATGCAGAATTATTGGCTCCCGTAGAGTGTTTGTGTTGGCATTAACAAAGTGGAAAGGAACTTTATTTGGGGAAATACAGATTCTGGTCGTGGTATTCATTGGGTGAAATGGGACTCTGTTGCTTGGTGTGAGGGATTCAAGATCATTGACAAATATGGCATTACTTGGGAATCAAGCTTGGCATATTTTTAACAGTTCTCATAAATCTAGGGTTTCAATTTAGAGGCATAAATATTTACTAAAACAAAATCTCTCCCAGTTGACTGCTGCTCCTCAACTTGCCTCGTATACTTGCCGTTCTATGTTGAAGGCATTCCAATGACTAAGACATGGGTTTATGTAGAGAGTTGGAAAGGGCGATGTTTGACCAGTGGCTTGAGGAAGGTTGTCTTGGTTCGCTTATTGATGTAGTGAATATCATGGATAGAGATTTATGTGTGGAGGATATCTGGCGTGAAGGCTCCTGGGATTTTGATATATTGACTACAGTTATTCCATATCATATCAAACTTAGAATTATGTCCACACCTTTCTCTCAAAATGCTACTTAATTGGGATAGGGTTTGCTGGGCATGAAATCTTTAGGTATATATGATTCTAAATTAGCATATCTTTGGTTTCTTACAATGGAGAAAGAGTTATGCTCTGATAGTTGTTGGAATTGGATATGGAAGCTGCAAGTACCAAAAAAGATTAATTTCTTTATCTGGCTAATCTTTCACAATGCCTTGCCTACCGATTTGCTTCAGTTGAATCATCATTTAACCTCTACATCGACATGCCCTCGTTTCCTTATTGCTGCTGAAGATGAACTCCACTACTTGCGTGATTATGGAATGGTTAGGAGCATATGGATATCTCCCGGCTTCTCTCAAGATACACAGTTTTGGAAGGGGACTCTTACTCAGTAAGTAAATTTGCTTCTACACACTACTAAAAACAGAGGTATTAGCAACGGAATTTAGCAACAGATAATTCCGTTGCTAAATTCAGTAATAGATTTGCAATGGATTACACATATATTATTTTTTTAATATTAGCAACGGATAATCCATTGCAAAATTTACGTTGAATTTAGCAACGGATTTTCCGTTGCTAATTGAAAAAAAAAATTAAAATGTTAATATAAAACTAAAATTATGTAGACCGTTGATTACATAAAATCTGAACCGTTTATTTTCACTCTCTCCCCCCACACCGAAATACAGATCCAAAACATCAATTACGCTGAAAATTAATTTACTTCCATTCTTCCAGTATCCTTCTTCGTCCCTAATAACATCGATTCCTAACTGTTCAAAAATCACCCTCTCTTCATCGATTTCATCTTCCTTTATCCGAAATTGTTCATCATCTTTGCATTCGTCTTCAGCAACCCTATTTTGTTTTCTTCATCTTCTTCTCCTTCATCTTAACAGTTGCAATATTTCTCTGCAAACCAACAAAAACAGAGATCCATGGCAACATCGCACCAGACCCATCACCATCGAACATCCTGTTTTACCCCTTCTCTGTAAACGGGTTAGGTTTTGCACTGTTTTCTTCGATAGCTCGGGTAATTAATTTATGGTTTTTGTTTTCTTTGTTGCAATTTAAGTTACACTAAACAGTTCTAACCTAACTTTCCCAATCTCAGGTGTTATTCTGTCGTGTTGATCCATCTCCCTCACCTGTAACTGAAGAACACGAGTAAGAATTTTTTTTCCCGAAACTTTGAATAATGGTTTTAGGCTATTAATTCGATAATATAAGGTTTTTGAAATGTTTTTACCATGATTTATATCCTAATTATGCACGTTTAAGTGAAAATTTATGAAAACCGTCAAATTAATTTTTAGGGTTACGGTTCATAAATTTATGAAAACCCCCAAAAATTTTAGGTAGCTAGAGCTTTATGTGATTTGAGGTTTTTTATTCACCTTATTCTGAATAGGAGGTTTTTGATTATGCCCACATTCCGGGACGAGCAGTTCTTCATCGTGGTCGCCATCGGCATGGTGCAAGAGTGACTATTTCTGGGCACCGGGTCAACTTGGTTATATGGTGCAGAAGGTGTCTTTTTCCTCTCCTTTGTTCTGCACTTAGCATCCCCTCTTTTGCATAAAAGGGCTCCACTTTAGGTACAACTTCTTTGTCTCAGTGGTGACATAGTTTTGAACTAGTATGGAATCTCAGAGAATTTAATTATCAGGCTTCCTTTTAACATCCATTCATGATTCCTTCCCAATACAGTTACTGCATTGACCGGGATTGAAATGCAAACCTTGAAATCAGAGGTATACTACTAGCTAATTTTCTAATTCTACCTTATGAAATAACTATAAAACAAACACTCTAAATGCCACATGTTGGGGCTTAGAGGATGAGACAATACGCTTCATGGTTTAGATGAGCAGAAATATAGAGGAAGTTAATTTTTGTTTACAGTGTAATGCTTTCTTGCATGAGAGCTGCAAACTTTATCTTATTTTGCTCTAAGTGGTTTGGTGCTTTGGTAGCATGGAAGTTCAAGCTGTTTGCTGAATTGTCTGTCCTTAATTTTTTTCTTTGCTGTTTTTAATACTTTTCAGTTCAGTTTTTCGAGAGCTGAAGAAACATCAAAATGATTTTTCCAGCTGGTGTGGAGATTGTCGACGTGAGAAAAAAGAAAGATAACATCTGTCAGTTGCTGCTACCAAACTGGTATATGTTGTGATGTAAAGATGAATAAGTTGAAGAAATTGCATCGGTTGCTATGCACTAATCTTTTGATATCTGCTTTTGTAGGAATTGCTGAAGAGGGATGGTATATCTGCATCCAGAGTCATTAATTTCTCTCAAGTTTTGCTTGTGAAGCTGTAAGATAGCAGAATTCTCACCCTTGCCAAGTGGCAATTCTTTCTTTTTTCTTTCTTGTTGTTTCAGTCCTTTTGTGTTAAAATTGTCCTAGGCTTTTGTTGGTTATTAATGAAGGGTGCATCTTGTATTCTCTCTTTCCAAGTTGGATTGAAATCTGTCTAATGCAATGTTGTCTTATTTGCTTTCAAAATTGAAATATGCACTAATCTCTGGTGTAGATCCATTTTCAATCACACAAAGGATAAAGGATTAGAGAGCAAATCACTAATTTGTTTTAAAGACTAGCAATTGTTATAACTTGATGGGTGTAACATACTGTTTATGTTTTTTTATTTTTCCAGCAATATTAATGGCTTATTGGATCACAATATAATCCAATAGAGTTGGCTAAATCTGATTGGGTTGCAATAAGAAAACCTCCACCTTGTGCCATTGATTCTTGGGGCTTAGGTAAGTCTATTTTGCTCCATTTTTACATGGTTGCTTAATTATATCGTGCGTAAATTTTTTGTTGGACATGCCTATTGTAATCTTTTCAAGTAGTTGGAACTTTGCCTTTCATTGGGACAATATTGACAGTTTGTATAAGAAAACTAATGGAATGATTTTCTTTCATTAAATCTGATATTGAGTACAATCAAACTCTCAGAAACATGATTACACATTTAGGTGTGTAGTAAATAACAATACTTACATTACAATGATGGAAAAGTTGATTCCTTTTATTATATGCACAACATAATTGATAAAATAAGAAAAAAGAAACCCTGGCAGTAAAAACAGCTTGAAATCTGTTGAATTTGATATTGAATTCTGTTGATCGGATTTTGAGGGAGAGATGGGAGAAATGGGTGAGAGATATTGATGTTTGAAAGAAATGTTTAAATTGTTATTCAACACTTTGGAAAATGCAAAACCACTTTTAGGAGTTTTACAGAAAAGTAAGTATTCTTTAAATTCGGTGATTGCAATTATAATTACGCGTGGAAAATATGTATACCCATGCAAATTAAATAATGTCGTGTGATTTTTAATTGAAATTATATTAAAATAAATTTTTATAATTTTTTTAACATTGTTATATTAAAATTATTTAAAAATATAAAAATATTAATTTGATATTTTTTAAAAAAAATATGTCATAATAAAAAAACAAATCCTCATCCAAGAGACTAATAGTTAATTTACATGTTTAACTATAAACTTTGATTACACAACAAAATATAAATAATAAGTATTTCATAGAAAGAGGTTTAACATAAATATATTCACACCTCCATTACCTTAACCATAAATATTAACAATAATTATTGCTTGTCCGTGTAGAACTTGTAATCAACTAAATTGGATTGTGCCTAAAGAATTTATAAAACAAATGTATTTATATTTTCATCCACCAGTATTATAATTATTATTTCACTACGACATAAAAGATAGATACAATGTATATGATAAGAGACAAAGATACAAATGTGAGTAACTATTGTAAGCCATAATAAATTATGTTTTTTTTTATATTGCATTTTCATCTTTTTAAAAAAATAAAAAAAATTCTTTAATCTTGTATTACCTCGCATGTTTCTGATTTCATTTACCATTTCTTATTTGAGCAAAAAAATATCCGAATAAAAATAAAAAGTTTGATGGATCCAATAAAAATGAAAGGATCCAAATTAAAAAAAAAAAACTACTTGAGTTGGTAACAAAAGTTAGAAGGACCAATAAAAAAAATGAACTCCAAAACTATTATAAAGATAAATTTATTTAATATTTGTTCAACTAAATATTTTTTTTTCTTTATCCATTTATTCTGTATAAAATACTAATCGAACATAATCTAAAAGTCTACTTTTGTCACTAGTTAGAAAATATAAATGAAAATATAAAATACTAACCGAACATATTTTATTTTAAAAGATTGTTTAAGTACTAGTAGTTAAAGAAGTATGCTTATTTCAAAAAATGCTTATTGGTGTTGTCATGTTAATTAGATTAACATGGATGATCGATCATGGATGTATCGTCGTCTTATGGATGGTCGCCTTCATCCCGAATACATTACCGGTGTTAGAAGATTTATCAATTTTGCATTTTCAATTGATAAAAATATATCTGGGGAAAAATTAGATGTCCTTGTGTGAGGTGCAAAAATCAAAAGTTTTTAAAGGAAGATGATGTTTGTAAACATCTATTGACAAAAGGTTTTTTACCTTGTTATGAAAATTGGACTGTACATGGGGAGCCTTATGTCGCAGAACCAATATTGGCTGGACCTTCATCGATTGGAATGAGTCATGTTGTGAATGATGTTTGTCTAGAGAATCCATATAGGAATCTGGTTATGGATGCAGTGGGGGTTGGTGATGCATTCTACAATGATAATGTGTCTAGTCCTGTGGTAGCAGGGGAAATTCCAAATCCGGAGGCAACTAAATTTTTTAAGCTTTTGAAAGCTGCGGAGGAGCCGTTGTGGGATGGGTGTACCAAGCAATCCAAATTATCTCGCTTGTGTACAATTGCTTAATATGAAGTCAACTTTAAATTTGACTCGAATGCCTTCAACAATTTTATTGACTTTACAAAAAGTTGCATGCCTAATGATGAAAATTTGGTTTCAAATTTTTATGATGCCAAGAAATTTATGCGGCCACTTGGACTTGGTTATGAGAAATATGATGTGTGTCCTAATTACTATATGCTGTACTATGGGGCAGATGCAATGAAAATAAATTGTGATTTTTGTGGAAGTTCACGATACAAACATAGAAATCCAACTAGTAAAGGTTCTAATAAGGCGGAGAAGCAACTCCGATACTTTCCCTTGACACCAAGGCTTCAGAGACTGTTCATGTCTCCATATCATGCCAAAGATATGACATGGCATCATTTTTATAATTCTGATAATGGGGTTATGGTGCACCCATCTGATGGGGAGGCATGGAAGGAGTTTAATCGTGTCCACTTAAGCTTTGCATCAGATCCGAGAAATATTCGGTTAGGGTTGTGCACTGATGGGTTTTGTCCATTTGACATGTCTTCAAATACATACTCTTGTTGGCCAGTAATTATGACTGTTTATAATTTGCCTCCGTGGAAGTGCATGACTAGACCATTCATGTTTTTGACAATGATGATTCCCGGGCCAAAGAATCCGGGTAAAAAGCTTGATGTTTTCCTAAGATCTTTGATTGATGAGTTAAAGAATTTGTGGTCTGTTGGTGTTGAAACATATGATGTATACAGAAAGGAAAATTTTCAATTAAGGGCAGCTTTAATGTGGACCATTAGTGACTTTCCAGCATATGGCATGTTATCGGGGTGGAGTACTTATGGAAAACTGTCTTGTCCTTATTGTATGGAGCATAGCAAGGCTTTTAGATTAAAAAATAGAGGGAAAACTACATTTTTTTTATTGTCATCGACGATTCCTACCCATGAACCACCCATATAGATTTCAATCTGATAAGTTTTTGAAAGGAGTAATTGAAAGGCTCCCTTCTTTACCTCGTCCATCTGGTTTGGAAATGTTAAACGAAGTGTTCAAGTATACTGAGGGACATAATGGAGGTTCATCATATAATGTTAAAATTCTTGGCTTTGGTGTTAAGCACAATTGGGTGAAGAAGAGCATTTTCTGGGAGCTTCCATATTGGCATACAAATTTGATTCGTCATAATCTTGATGTCATGCATATTGAGAAAAATGTCTTTGACAATATTTTTTATACGAAGTAATGGATTGTCCGAATAGAAGCAAGGACAATTTAAAGGCTAGGTTGGATATTGAATTGTATTTTCAGAAGCCAAATTTACATTTGCAACAAGATATGAGTGGTCGGGTTTACAAACCTAAAGGCACTTATTGTCTACACAAGAAACAACAACAACAAGTTTTGTCATGGATGAAGGAATTATCATTTCCGATGGTTATGCTTCAAGCATTTCACGATGTGTGAAAGAGGCATAATGTAAGGTTTCGGGGATGAAGAGCCATGATTGTCATGTCTTCATTCAAAGACTTCTTCCAACCGCTTTCCGACCTTACTTACCTAGGCCACTGTGGGAGGCATTAACTGAACTGTCCGTATTTTTTCGAGATATTTGTTCAACAAATTTAAATGCCCAGCACATGGAGTTAATGCAGATGAATATAATTGAAATAATTTACAAACTTGAAAGGATTTTTCCTCCATCCTTCTTTGACTCCATGGAACACTTGACGATACATCTACCTTACGAGGCAAAAGTTGGTGGACCAGTTCAATATCGATGGATGTATCCATTTGAACGGTATGTTTTCACACTATGTTAATTTTATTCACTTTTTATTTTTAAAAAATAAACTAATTGACAGAAATGATATAGGTATATGTTTTATTTGAAGAAGAAAGTGACCAATAAAGCTAAAGTTGAGGGTTCCATATGTGAAGCATACTTGATTGATGAAATTACCAATTTTGCATCTTATTATTTTGGTGATGACGTGCAAACAATTTGGAATCGAGTTCCACGGAATGATGATGGTGGCCTTAGAAGTGTAGATGGATGTCTCTCTATTTTTTTCTATCCAGGGAAAAAATTATCCAAAAGATTTTATAAAAGGCAGTTGTTACATGCTGAAATGCAAATTGCGCATAACTATGTGATATTCAATTGTCAAGAACTGAAGCCTTATTTAGAGTAAGTTTGAAATATTATTTTGTACTAAATTTATAATAATTTATTATTAACTTTAACATTTTAAAATTTTAGGCAATGTCGACAAGAGCTAAAGTCACAACAACCACATGTGAGTGATGGTGAAATTGAAAAATTATGCGAAGCGATCTTTCCAAATTGGTTAAAAAATAATGTAAGTATTTTAATAAAATTAATTTATATTTTATGTCAATTAGCTACTTTAAAAATATTATTAATCTCTTTTAAATCATTATTTCTTATGGAGTTAACTATTATGCTAGGTGGAATACCAATCTAACGGAATTGAAAATCAGCTCTTTGGACTTGCTATGGGCCCTTCAACTTCAGTGAAATGTTATAATGGGTATTATGTGAATGGTTTTAAATTTCATACTCAACGTTATGGCCGTTTTAAAAAGACAATGAATAGTGGAGTTTGTGTGAAAGGAAGTTGCTATGATGATAATGAACGTGATTATTATGGCATGCTTAAAGAAGTTGTTCGGCTAAAATACTTGGGGAGTAAGTGCAAGTTATTTATGTTTAAATGTAATTGGTATGATACAAAACGAGGGATTAGAGTGCATCCTTCGAATGGTTTGGTTGAAATCAAGTATACATCTCGACTACACGGAAATGAAGATTTTGTGTTAGCACAACAATGTCAACAAGTCTACTATACATATCCACCTGGTAATAAATCATCTGAATGGTGGACGGTTATTAAGACAACTGCTAGAAGTCGTTATAATGTTGACATGGGTGAATTTATTGAAGATGCCAACAATGTGAGATCATTTGATGTTGATCAATCATATGAGATTTCTCAACCATGTCGTGTCCTTCCTACTCAAACACTTGATGATCCAAATATACTTGTTGAATCATCTTATTATGAAGAAATCGGGCAACATGAATTGATTCAACTTGACATGAATTGGGGAAACAAAGATGATGAAGATGAAGAAGAAGAAGAAAAAGATGATGGTGATGGTGATGGTGATGGTGAAGAAGAAGAAGAAGATGATGATGATGATGATTGTTATGGTGGTGATGGTTAGGAATGATGATAATAATGAGTAGCACAAGTTAATTATATTTTGTAGTATATGTAATGAATTATCTTTATTATATGTATGAATGATTTCATATTATTTGACAATATTTAGGCTTTTAATGTTTTTTTTATTATTTTATTCAAGTGTGTGTTATGCATCACATTACATAAATCATTTTCATTCACCTTTGAAACCATTTATAACCTTTCAAGTATCAATCTTTAAATTGTGATTCTGATGTTATATTTTATTTTGTGATTCGTTTTCTTGCTTACAGATGCTGAAGCGTGAAAGAAAGGGTTCTTCCTACTCAATGTTTTGATTTATAGGACCAAACATTAAGGTAAGCATACTCATAAATTTTGATTTCTGCTTAATTAATTATTTAGATTTTTATTTTTATTATTGTTTGTGTTAATTGGCTTTTGACAATTTAAACTTCATGGCTGAGTTTTGTCATTGCAAGGAATGCTTAATGAAATTGTCTTGATGTTATTTATATATTTGGTTTTGTTACAGTAATTATTTTATTTGAAGTATAATATTTTTCGGAGTGATGACTATTAAGTGGACATTCCATACTGATTTTGAACATCATAAACTAGATATTGTTTGTAATGAATTGGGAAAAAAATGAGATTTAACAGTTTGTTTTCATTCTAGTTATGGCAGTCTTGGGAAAATATCTGTGAATTTTTTGTTCCTGATAGTTTAACTATGAGCTAATTTATTGTTATGTTGTATATATTCATATTAAATGTTAGTTATTTTTTCTGGTTTTTAGCATGCCTCGACGAGGATCCATATTAGATTCTAGGAGTGATAGGTCCACATCAAGGAGTGACAAGTCCACTTCATCCAAGTCATTTCAAACTACATCAAGGCATAATTAAAGGATCCACATTTCATCAACCTGTGTATCAGAACGCAAATGAGTATTATATACCTACTTTGGGGAGTGCACATCCTCCTCAACATGATTATGGGAGGGTTGATGCATATCAATATTGTGAGGGCTTTCATTTTCAAGATTTGCTTCAAACTCAAGGAGGTTTCTCTCGAGATAACCAACTTGTTTATGAAGGATATAATTTATATGGGAGTTATGGGAGAGTTGATGGTAATGATGATGATGTGAACATTAGAAATGAAGATGAGGGAGAGGGTGGTAATGAGAGAGGTGTATGTGATGAGGATCAAGATGGTGTTCCATCATATCACGATTCAACATCTTCTCCATACAATTATGATCAAAGTGTTAAAAGGAAGGGTTTTGACACGCCAATAGATCCAATAACAAGAAAAAAAGAGCTTTGTTTGTATGGAACAACAGAGTAAGTTCAAACTTTTAATAACTAACTTATTAAGGTTATATTTTAAAGTATGAAAAAAAATTACTTATTATTGTGTAATTATTTGTTTAATATAAGTTTGTTATTATATATTTTCAGGTTCAATAACGCATCGTGTGGCCGTGCAATCGGAGATATTTTGAGGTCCAATTTTAAGGGAGCATGACACTCTTGGGAAAAAGTAGATCCAATGTACAGGGATGAACTCTTTAACGAGTTTAAGGTAAGAACCAACACTAATTGCTATAATATTCTTTTCAATTTTGATCACTTTAATGTAGAATTATGAAAATTATCAACTGAATAGCTATGACTGATTTGTGTTATAATTTGTTCTTATTTCTTGTTTACTCTTTAATATCATTTAATTTCTTTAGTTATTACATCATCTTGCAAATTCTGAACAAGATAACACAATATGATTAATTATTTATATAATTTGAAATTTTGTGTACTCTTTTTACTTGGTATATATATTATTTGGTAGAAAAAATATTCCTTTCCTGAGGAAGATGAGTCGATTGTTCGTAATATTTGGGAAGATAAGGCTAGGATAGCTTTGAATCAACAATTGACGCGAGCTCGCAAGAAAGCCATGTCAAAAGAAAACACTACAAATATTATAGATTGTCTTGATAAAGGTTCTGCCTAGATAAACAATGATGACTGGAATCAAATGATCAAAGATGTTTGGTCCACCCCTGAATTTCAAAGGAGATCTGAATCTGCTAGGAGGAATCGATTAACTAAAACAGATGGCAAAATAAGCACTCATTCTGGAGGAACAGTGTCATTTGCATCATATCGAGCTAACATGGTAAGGATTTTTTTTTATGCTTAAGATAATAAATTAAAATTTGTATATTTATCTTTTATAATATTTATTAATCTTGAAAGCAAGAGGAAGCTGGTGGAAAAGAACCTCCATGGGATGATGTCTTTTCAGCTTTGCATCAAAGTACTAAGCAATCTGGTAGCTTCGTCGACAACAAGTCTAAAAAAGTGGTTGTATGTATTTTTATTTGATTATTTCTTAATATAACTTAAGTATTATTCAACATTAAAATTAATTTATTGTTGCATGTATTTTATTTGTAGGAAAATTATAAAATGGAGATGATTTCAAAGTATGGAACTGATCGGGAAAATCATCCTTCATTTGATGGAGCAACTTGGTGTGTGGCTTCGGAAGGAGTTACAAAGGGTAGGGTATATGGTGCACCTCGTATGCCAAAATCAAAAGTTAGTACAAGCTCTTCATCACATTCCTACTCGGTGGAGTCATCATATCCCAGTTCATCGTATCGAGCATTGCAAAAGGAGATAAAGGATAAAGAAGAGGAGATAAAGAAAAAAGATGATTTTATTCTTGAAATGAAACGGCAGATGGATTCCATGAAAGAATATCTTGTGAACAATCTTGGATACCATGGTGGGACATCAAATATTGATCAAGGTATGCCACCACCTTTGACTCCATCAATACCGCCACCTATGGCTCCTCAGATAATGACACATATGGGTCCTACATCTCAACCAATTTTTCGACCTACACCTCGGCCTTTATATCCTGATCAATCTCGTGTCGATCCACAATATCATGGTTCGTCTTCGCAACCAGCACCATGATTGTATCTTTTGTTGTTTTTTTTTTAGTGTATTTGAATTTAAATGTATTACTGCAAGTTTAACTAAATTTTTATAATATGAATATTATTTTTATTTTGTTTTTTATTAATGATAGAATTATTTTTATTATTAATTAATTTATGGTGGTTATATATATTCTACAACTTTTAAAATATCCATAAATAAATAAATAAATTAATTAAAAGTCATTTTAATAAATAAATAAAAATTAATTTAATAAAAACAAATGCAATCACCAATGGATTCTCCGTTGGTGATGGCAACTGACGCATGAATCAGCAACGGAGAATTCATTGCTGATTCACAAAACTAGAAACGGATTTATCCGTTGCTAAAATGAGCAACGGATAAATCTGTTGCTAAAAAATAGCAATGACAAATCTGTATCTGATTTTTGCTGTTGTTGATTCTGTTACTAAATTGTTTTAGCAATAGATTTTAGTATTATTTGCAACGGAACTGTCCGTTGCTAATTACTTCATTTTTTAGTAGTGACAGGGAAGGCTTGTCTTTTTCTAGCAGGCTTGTGGTGGCTGTGGAAGCAGCAACACAATCTGACTGTTTTCTTAAGAATGGTGTGCTAGTGATGATTGGATGATCCGAAGAATTCTCTTGAACGGTGAGGAGTCTGAGAAAATCTTAGGGGGGAATACTCGTTACCAACTGTAGTTTATCGAAAGAACTAGAGAGGGGTATGTTAAATTAGATGTGGATCGATGGTAGCTCATTTGGAAACCCACGTAAGGTTGGTTTTTGGTGGCTTGATGATCAGGGACACAGATGGTTCCTGGTAATGCCAAGAAACCAAGAAAGATATTTAAATTGTCTCAGTTATTTTGCAACAATATTTATTTTGAAATAATAATAGACCTGATCACACAAAAGATATTAAACTCCCATTTGAATGATATGGAAGTTCCATTAAGCTTTTAAAACTGTAAAAAAAAAAAATATTTGCTATCTGAAATATCGTTATTCATATTTATTATAAAGTTTTTTGTCAAACTTTTGTCATGTAACAATAAGCTATAATTCTTGTTTTAGTATAGTGATATATTTATCTTTTGAAATATTGGATTAATAACTTAATCATGATAGTTTTAATATATATCATCACACATGACCCTAAAGATAGGCCACCCACCTTCAATTCAATGTTGTATTTGGCATCGAAAAATATCAAAATATTTAAACCTGTGTTCAGGAAGTATCAGATATCAATCCTGCAATCAAAACATTTTGGATTTAATCAAAATATCTTTGACAATTTTAGTTTAAGGAAATCACCATATTAAAATTTCAGATAAACTAAGTTGAAAATATAAGTTGCTGAGAAAATAAAACAATGCAAAAAAAAAATTGTACAAGAGAATAGTTGTGAGAATACAATTCTTCTAAAAGACAAATATTTTGATTATGATAAAAAAAAAAATCATCAGATTGGAATCTCAGGTTGGTCAAGCTGAAGATAAATATTTTGATTATGATTAAAAAGTACTATTAGATTAAGATCTCATGTTAGCTGAGCTAATAATAAATAATTTTAAATCCTGATAAAAAAATCATAAGATTAATCAAAACTAAAAATAAGCATTCTGCCATATATATTTTATATCATGACGAATGCATGCAAGGCATCCAAATAGCATCTTCCCATCACCAGATAAGCAGTAGGGAGGGAATCTGATGGGGCTTGAATAAAAAAGAATGCAACTCAACTGAGCCCTAATTTTAAAATGAATTAGCCAACCAATCACACGATATTGAAATTAAGTCGGCCAATACAAATTAATTAGTGACTTTATTCTTTAATTATTTTTTTCCTTGATAATAAATAGGGGACTTTTCTCTAAACAGCTAATTACCTCATCATACGTAAGCCAGAGATATTAGTTAAGCAAAATTAATTATGGTTTTTTTTAATGCACACCGTTGAATTATGGTTGCAAGTAGAAAAATTTACTATTATATTAAAAAATTTAACTTGTGGCGTAGCCAATATGTTTTCTTGTTCTTGTTCTTATTCTATTTTCTATTATATTAAAAAAGAGTTACTCTCTGGTCTATGGAGTAGGCAAAATTCTTGTATATTACTCTATAATCTACGTATTTCTTTATCGAATCATATTAAAAGATCTAAAGTCAAATATATGCAATTAAATTATAATAATATTGTGACAGCCCTGCTAAGCATTTTTAAAGCCCATCGAAATTATTGGAAGCGGCGGTTAAAACACTGTTATATTGCTATAAGAATAAAAACACAAATTCGATTTCTAAAAATTATATTTTACAATAATTATTTTAAAAAATAATAATAGAACTGATTATACAAAAGATATTAAACTCTCATTTGAATGATATGGAAGTTCCATAATTCAGCTTTTAATGCTGTTAAAAAATAATATTATTTGCTCTCTGAAATATCTTTATTCATATTTTTTTATTATAAAGTGTTTTGTCAAGCTTTTTTCATGTAACAAGCTATAATTCTTGTTTAAGTTTCTGGTACGAAGATAATTAATGATATATTTATCTTTTGAAATATTGGATTAATAATAACTCAATCATAATATATAGTTTTAAATAAAAAAATAATAGATAATATCTCTTTCAAGAATATATCATCACACATGAGCCAATGATAAGTTACCCATCTACAATTCAATTATGTATTTGTCATTGAATAATATTAAAATATTTAAATTTTATAATCGGGAAGTATTAAATATTAATTTTGTAATTAAAATATTTTGAATTTAATAAATATATTTTTAGAAAGTTTTAGTTAAAGAGAATCATTAAATTAAAATTTAACTAAAACTAAAAAATTAAATTCTAATTAAAAAAAATGTAAAATTAAGATTTTAGATTTAGGTTAATAAATGCAAGTCATCCAAATAGCATCTTCCCATCACCAGAAAAGCAGCAGGGAGGGAATCTGATGGGGCTTGAATAAAAAAAGAATGCAACTCAACCTGAGCCCTAATTTTAAAATGAATTAGCCAGCCAATCACACGATGTTGAAATTAAGTCGGCCAATACAAATTAGTTAGTGACTTTATTCTTTAATTATTTTTTTTCCTTGATAATAAATAGGGACTTTTCTCTTAAGAGCTAATTACCTCATCATACGTAAGCCAAAGATATCAGTTATCATAACTTCAACCGTCATTCTGAGTGCATAACCTGAAATTCAGGAAATCACATCCTGAATTTTTATTTTATTTTTCTATGAATTTTTTTATTTAAATAATTTTTATATTTTAAAAAATAAAACTAGTTTTGTTCGGGATTTATAATTGTCTTTCCCAATAAATATGTTTTCTAGCTATTAAATTTATATTTTTATCCTTATAAGATATAGTAGTATCTTAATCACTAGACCAAATAATTTTTATTTTAAATCTTGGATATTAATTCTATGTTAATCTTCATATTTCTTTATTGAATCAAATTAAAAGATCTTTGACATGCAATTAAATTATAATAATATTGTGACAGCCCTTCCAGGCATTTTTAAAGCGAATCGAAATTTGTTTCTAGGAAAAATTAACTAACCACCCTAGCTACACAAGTTACTAGAATTAAAGTACTCCCTAGCTACACAAGTTACGAGAATTAAAGTACTGGCTGCCCGATTTGACATGATTTTCTTTGCTAGCACACTAGAGAAACGTGCTCCGCAAAATTAAAAATAATCAGGAATTATTTAGAAATATATATATACTAGTATTTTTATTTTAAAAAAAAATTAAAGTTAGAAAAAGAAAACTTGAACTTTATATTCAAATACAATATTTATCTATCCAGAATTATAAAATACTGCTTTTCAGTTTTTCAAATTTGTATAAGTTTCAAAAAAATATATTTTATAGATTTTTCAGTTTTATTTTTTACAATTTTTTTTATCATTTTTTCAAATGAAAAAAAAATATGAACAACATAATTTTTTTTCTTTCCTAGGGTCAAATTAAAAGAATTATTTTAAAATAATTAAAATTTCAGTTATTTTACTATTAAAATTATAAATATTGACAAGGAAGGGGTTGGAAAAAACATTTCCTTGCAGTAGTTGGGGCCCCTGCCAGCCCCGGCCTCCGTCACTAATATAAAAATGTTTTAGTAATATGAAAAATTAAAATTATTTTTTTTATTTAGTGTTATAAATTTAGTTTTTATTAAAAATCTAGTATAAGGTTTTTTTTTAGCTAAAAATATAACCTTCTCATGATAATTTTTAATTTGAATGGGATAAAATCAATATTTTATTATTAAATTGTCATAATTATTACAAAATATTAATAGGAATATGATAAATTATAAATTATAGTTTTGATTTTTATGAAAAATAGTTGTAATATTGATGTATTTTTGTTATTGGTAAAAAAATTGTCTGTATTCTCAACAAATGAAATCGTTTTTCAATTTCCAATAAAAAAGAAAAATTAAAAAAAAATCTAAAATGAAAAAGAAAGACAATTTATGCTAGTGACCGCTTAAGAAATATTTGGAGGAGGGTTGTTGAGGTCTCTACATATTTGATCTACACGTGAACGCTTGCTCCTCAGGGTTCTGAGCAGACGTAACGTTCAAATGGCAGCTCATGTCACCCGTAACGACCATAAAACAGATTCCCTGAGGATGGAGTTGGAAGAGTCGACAGAGAAAAGCATCATGACATCATTTCACAACCATGCACCAAGCTTCATTGGTAGTGCTGCAACTAATTGTGATGCAACATCCTTATCCGGGAGCTTGGAAGAAAACGAAGATGAAATTGAGCTACAGTGGGCAGCCATTGAAAGACTACCCACTTTTAGACGGCTTAGGCTGTCATTGTTTGACAAAAAGGAAGATGGCGAAGGAGAGGAAGGCAAGAGGGTGGTTGATGTTACCAAGCTTGAAGCTCTTGAACGCCATGTTTTCGTCGACAAACTTATAAAGAAGATCGAGGAAGATAATTGCAGGCTGTTAAGCAAGTTTAAAGAAAGAATGGACAAGTAAGAACCTTGCCTGCCCTGCCCTGCTATTCTATTCTTGATTTCTTATACGTATGAACATCGATTATGTGCATTAGCGTATGAAACAAAGAAACGGAATCATTTCATTAGAAAGCACACTATTCCTTCTCTTTCTCCTTCTCTTTTTATCTTTACATGCAACTCGCAATGAACTATCTGTTTTTTTTCTTATGTTTCCTTTTCGAGGTTTAAATTGGATTTCATGAATGAAAATTAAGCATTAAATAGCGTCTAGAAAAGACAATCTCTTGGTTCCCTGAAGCATGTAAGCTGGATAATGAGCTAATTTGTTAGTCTGTTGCTGAACGAAGCTGAAAGTTGGGTCCTGAAAGGGTAATATGATCATATCTCTCATATCTACAATAGTAAAAAAAACAATCATTTCAGTCCATAGCGTAAGTTTTTTAGGGAGATTACTTAAGAACAAAATGAGAGGGTAGTACTATGCTTCTGCTGTGATGGCGTATTCTGATTGTCGTTTTCAAGGGGCGTAGCGTAATGGGAAAGAGTTTAAGATCTGTACAGTGGGTCTTAAGTTCAAGTGAAGGCGCGCATCTTTTATAAAAGTCTGAAACAGCCGGGATTTTACTCACTCACCTGAACCCACGAATACACTTTCTAAAAAGTAAAGTTTCCTCTAATTAAAAAAAAAAAAATTCTGCTTGTCACTTGCAGTGTCCCTTAATTCCAGCATAAGTCTAAATAAAATTATTTTTAGCTTCCACAAATTGCATGCACTGATGCGTTACAAGTCACTGTGGATGTGTCTTGGAGTTACATGATTGGTTAAAAAGCCTTAAACTCGTCAAGTGTCTTTTTCGTGGGACAAAACCATGAGGCCTTGTGTTTGCGTGTGTACATTATATAAGAGGTGAGCTCGTCACACCTGACGTTGTAAGTTCATAAACTCTCCACAGATCACCGAAGACAACATAAGGATTCTTTTCAATCACCCAGGTTTCATAAACCTCTCAAGATTCCTTAATCCAACCTTTGAAATCTCACTATCCACTCTTTAACCCCAGTAAGACACCCAGCAATTTCTGATAGCATGTAACTTACCATCGATCGATCTTCTATAGCCCCACATCTTTATATAAAGTTCCTCTTTCGCAGACGACATGAAGAAAGGAGATATATTGAGAAAATAAAATTTAAAATAGTGAATAAATATGCTCAAAGAATTTGTGTCAAATAATTAATTCAACCCAAAAATTTAAGTTATTAGGTAAGGTCTCAAGATATAATTTATATTATTCTCTAACATACCCTCTCAAGTGAAAGTTTTTTAGACTTGAAACTGCACAAGTCTACATTATATTATGCTTGATTTTTATCAAATAAATAGGGATGGTGAGATTCGAACTCGTGATTGCTTGGTCATCAAGGCTCTGATATCATGTCAAATAATCAATTCAACCTAAAAATTTAAATTGTTAGATGAAATCTCAAGATATAATTTATATTATTCTCTAACATACTGTTCTGCGCGGAGGAGGCGGAAACATAAGTTATAGCATTCACTGAATAGCACTGCAGTGCTTCTTCAAGATTTACAACCTTATAGCTTGAGAGAGCTACTGATTATTTATTTGGAAACGATACATCCATGGATGTTTATGTGCATGTATCTTTGTCAGTACTGATCGATGTTTATTTACTCTTGATCAGGGTGGGTCTGGAATTGCCAACTGTGGAAGTGAGATATCGGAATTTGTCTGTGGAGGTGGAATATGAAGTGGTTCATGGAAAGCCCCTTCCTACTCTTTGGAACACCCTCAAGACTGCATTTGGGGCAAGTATCTTTCCTTGTTTTTCTCTGTTTAGCATCAGCTAATCTTTCAGCATTAGAAAGTCACTGCTCAAACACTTCGTTTTTAAGGAGAAACATAACTTGACTGCGTTTACCATAAGATGACAGGAGCGGCAAGAGTGCTGTGTGAATGAAAAATTAAAATTGGAACTTCGAGTCCACCATGCACTGTTCATTAATTTATTGGGTTGACTTATTTTTATTATTTTTCTCTCACTTGCATGTTCTGATAATGAAAGAAATATTTTCTATCGACAGGGTATTGCAAATATTACGGGATGCAAGTCGGTACGAAACAAGATTAAAATTCTCAAAAATGTCAACGGCATCATCAAGCCCTCAAGGTTCACACATAATAATGCATCTGTTCATGACGTTTCCCAACGGTTTTGATCAGTACTAATTTCTGCAACGAGGAGCAACTAACTTATGATTAATATTTATGGGAGTTTATACATAAACACACTTTCCATGCAGGATGACTCTCTTGCTTGGTCCTCCAGGTTGTGGGAAGACCACTTTATTACAGGCACTTGCAGCGAAGCTTGACCAGTCCTTGAAGGTCTCTTACTTGTGCATAAAAATTCATGCCATAAAACAACAATATGAACCATCTCTGTAAAACTGTCACCTACTATGAGAATGAACTGGGAAATTATGAACGAAAATAATAATGAAACCACAAATTGTTAAACATATGATATAGAACAATAACTGATTTCCATGTATAGGTCGAGGGGGAAATTTCATATAATGGTTACAAACTCAATGAGTTTGTTCCTCAGAAGACATCAGTTTACATAAGCCAATATGACCAGCACATTTCTGAAATGACTGTGAGGGAAACCCTCGACTTTTCTGCTCGTTGTCAAGGCATTGGGGGCAGAGCAGGTAGGTTTGCTCCACATCTTGTAATGGTAAACATATCTTAGAGACTTAAACTGATACAGCAGCTGTTTACTGCTGAAGATATCATGAAAGAAATCAGTAGAAGGGAGAAGGAAGCTGGTATTGTCCCAGAACCGGATATAGATACCTACATGAAGGTAAAAGCTAACTTAAGAAACAAACTAACTCTTTATCATGATCTCATATTTGAGGAAGCTTGGTTCCTACTTTCTGGTAGTAATCTCAGCTGACAATCTCTACGAACAGGCAACTTCAGTTGAAGGATTGAAAAGGACTCTCCAGACGGACTATATCTTGAAGGTGATTCTCTATATAACAAAGGAAGTATCAATGCGAAAGCTCCTATCCTCTCCATTGACTACGGATTCTATTCTTTGTGGCATTACAGATCCTTGGACTGGACATATGTGCTGATACAATGGTGGGAGATGCAATGAGGAGAGGAATTTCAGGTGGTCAAAAGAAAAGGCTAACAACAGGTTGTGTGAATTGCAAAGTTTAAATAATTAATACTTGTTGAGGAACCTTTCAGCTAATTGTGTTTAAGAACATTGACGATCCTATATTTATAGAAATAGCAAAAAGAAAAAAAAAGCCTCTGCTGGAGATTTGTAGAGCACTAGAGCTAGGTGTTACAGGAAATCCATTTCTTCGGATATTAAAATCTCTGTTACTCTCTTCTGCCAGGGGAAATGATAATTGGTCCAACAAAAGCGCTCTTTATGGACGAAATATCCAATGGCTTAGACAGCTCAACCACCTTCCAGATTGTTAGCTGCATGCAACAATTGGCCCACATAACAAAATCAACCATGTTGGTTTCACTTCTTCAGCCAGCTCCCGAGACCTTTGATCTCTTCGACGACATTATTTTGATGGCAGAGGGAGAGATAGTATACCATGGGCCTCGAGACAACGTTCTGGAGTTCTTTGAACATTGTGGTTTTAGGTGCCCACCACGAAAGGGCATTGCTGACTTCCTCCAAGAAGTACGTAACCTTGCTTAATTCATTTCACATTACAAGAACATTTGCCCCAAAATACTTTTTCAGCGGGACATTTTTTCACTTATCCGCAGGTAGTTTCTGAAAGGGATCAAGGACAGTACTGGTATCATAAACAGCAACCTCATAGTTATGTTTCTATCGATATGCTTGTAAAGAATTTCCAGGAATTTCATGTGGGACAGAAGCTAGAAGGGGAGCTCTCCGGGCCTTTACAGAAATCTGAAAGTCATAAAAATGCTCTGTCATTCAGCATCTACTCCTTAAGAAAATGGGAACTATTCAAAGTTTGTATGGATAGAGAATGGCTGCTTATGAAGCGAAACTTGTCTCTTCATGTATTCAAATCAGTACAGGTAAAGACTAATTGTGACTGGATTATCAACATATTTTTACCTGACACTCTTAACTAATCAGCAAGTTGTTATTGGGTTTTCTTCATGCAGCTCGTGGTCACTGCATTAATTACAATGACAGTGTTCATACGTAGTCGAATGAATATTGACATGGTCGACGGCAACCTATACATGGGTTCCTTGTTTTATGCTCTAATTAGATTAATGTGCAATGGGATTACCGAATTGTCATTGACTATACAAAGAATAGCAGTTTTCTACAAGCAAAGGGATTTCTACTTTTATCCTGCGTGGGCTTATTCTGTTCCAGCTGCCATTTTAAAGATTCCGTTTTCATTGCTAGATGCATTTCTTTGGACAGCTCTTACCTATTACGTTATTGGTTTCAGTCCTGAACCAGAAAGGTGTTTTGTTGCGGACAAATGTCATTTCTATTATGAAAACTATATTCTTTTCTAACTCTTGTTGTTTTCAATGACTGTCAGGTTTTTCTACCACTTCTTTCTTCTGTTCCTTGTTCATCAAGTGTCTGTATCAATGTTCCGTCTGATTGCTTCCATAGTTCGGAATCCATCTATTGCATCAACAGTCGCTCTTTTCGTTATATTAATCACATTTCTATTTGGTGGATTTGTAATTCGACAACGTAAGCCCTTTGGTGACTTTTAGCACAAGGTTTGCATAAATTAGCCATTTAAATCAAACGCTTTCTTTGCTGCAGCTTCGTTACCTTCTTGGTTGAGGTGGGGCTTTTGGCTCTCTCCACTGGCATATGCGGAAATCGGTGCATCTTTAAACGAATTCCTTGCTCCGAGGTGGCAAAAGGTGAAACCCGAATTCTACTTTGGTTAAATTCTCAATAAATACTTGTTGCTGTGGTTGTTCACTGCTAATTGTCTCTTGCAGGTTTCATCTTCCAATATTACATTAGGTCAGAAAATTCTCGAAAGCCGGGGACTATACTTCAATGAATACTTCTATTGGATACCTTTAGGAGCATTAATTGGATTCTGGATAATTTTCAACATTGGATTCACCTGCGCCCTCAGTTATTCAAAAAGTAAGTTTCATATTATCATGCGGATGGATAACAAATTGACTCCTCATGCTCATCTCTATAAACTTGAAATTTGCAGCCCCTCGGAGATCTCGGACCATAATTTCTCAAGAAAGGCTCTCCAATATTCTAAAGAGAAAACAAGATTTGAGCGACTTTCCTCGCGCTGAAACACCAAAACCTGCCGCAGAAATGGAGAAAATCAGTAATAATTATTTGTTGTTGCCATTTATTTGATATTCATTGAAAATGATGGATATTAATCAACAAACAAAACAGATGAAATCTTTTTTTTTTTCTATTTTACTGCAATATCCATAGTGATTTCATCTGTTTTGCAGAAATGATTTTGCCTTTCGAGCCCATAACAATATCCTTTCAGAATGTGCAATATTTTGTCGACACTCCTAAGGTAAGTACAACTCATCAACACAGGACTTCCTTGGCTGGTAGTTATAGTTGATGCCTATTGATTTCCATGCATGTGTCACTCAGATATTAAGAAAGCAAGGTCTTCCACAAAAAAGGCTGCAGCTTCTTCATGATATCACTGGTGCCTTCAGACCTGGGATTCTTACGGCATTGATGGGTGTTAGTGGAGCTGGGAAAACAACACTAATGGATGTTCTTTCTGGAAGAAAAACTGGTGGCATTATTGAAGGCGAGATAAGAATTGGAGGGTACCCTAAAGCCCAAAAGACGTATGCTAGAATATCTGGTTATTGTGAACAAACAGATATTCATTCTCCACAGATTACAGTAGAAGAGTCAGTAATGTACTCAGCTTGGTTGCGGTTGCCAGCTCAGATTGACAATAGGACAAGATCTGTAAGATGCCTAATTTGAACTACTAGTGTTGTTCGATTGTTAAATAATGACATTTTCTGTAGCTGAACACAAGATTCCAGCCTGACAAAACCAGCTAAAGTCTTAAGCTCAAATTGAAAAATATATAGAATAAACAGTGACAAGATCAGTGTTCTCATTAACGGAAAATAATTGATCTTTAGATATGAAGTGTTTTGTTGTGAGAGCATCTCTAGGGCGTATTCAGGGGTTCTTCTCACGTTAGCATTTGGTAGTAGCATATACACATAAATACGCATTATCATCATTTCTTTCTGCAGGAATTTGTAGCAGAAGTTATTGAGATGATTGAGCTTGGTGAAATCAGAGATGAATTAGTTGGCATCCCTGGTGTTAGTGGTATATCGACCGAGCAGCGAAAACGGCTAACTATTGCCGTAGAACTTGTTTCCAATCCATCTGTAATATTCATGGATGAGCCCACCTCTGGTCTGGATGCCAGAGCAGCTGCAATCGTCATGCGAGTTGCAAAGAACATTGTTAATACAAACAGGACAGTTGTGTGCACAATTCACCAGCCAAGTATTGATGTTTTTGAGGCATTTGATGAGGTAATTGGCTATGTACACATGAAAATATGCAGTATGCAATATCAAAAACGAAATCTTAGCAATCTGAAAACTTTAGTGAGCTGCCTGATTTCTTGCAGGGTGAGAAAAGCCATTGATTATGGGTCACATGTAAACGATTAAGCATAAAATGTGTGATCAATCAAAAGTAAAATTTATTAGCACTCTAAGTGGTTAATTAGGAAATGTCAGTGCAAGACTAATTAAATTTCTTGATATTACTTATGGTCCTTCTATTTATCAAAAATAATAATTCTTGCAGCTCATTTTGATGAAACGAGGAGGACACATAATATATTCTGGAGAGCTGGGTCAGAATTCAAGTAAGCTTATTGAGTATTTTGAGGTAAGCATCCATGTACATGCAATGATTGACTTCCAGGTTCATTGTCTGTTATGTGTTTCCCCTGGCATTCTAGTTCTTTCAATTCTTCGTTAAAGAACAAATTAACAGAAATAGAGTTGAAGAACTGATATTCATGTCTTTATAGGTGTAGTTCTGTAGGTAAATATGTTTCTATGTATGAGCAATATCTGTCAAAGAATTTTGGAGACCAACCTACTTTGCCTATCTTATTCGTTTATTATTTACTCATTTACCTACATATTTGCATGAAGGGCATTCCTGGAGTTCCCAAAATCAAAGAAAATCACAACCCTGCAACATGGATGTTAGAGGTTACCGGTTCTTCTATGGAAGCTCGACTTGGTTTAGATTTTGCAAATCTCTACAGGGACTCCCATCTCTTCCAGTAAGCTTAACTATATATATATATATGAACGGGTGGAGCACTTTCTAGATTGCAAGTGTTGCGTGTTTGACAAAAGTTTCGTTGTCATTTGAAACAGAAACAAAAGAATTATCGGGAAGTCATATGTTTTTGCTTGATGTAGGAAAAATGAAGAGCTAGTTGCTAGACTGGGCCTTCCAGAACAGGGTTTGAAGGAATTGCATTTCTCCACCCGATTTCCACAAAATGCATGGGAACAATTTAAGGCGTGTCTTTGGAAACAAGAATTGTCCTACTGGAGAAGTCCAAAATATAACTTGGTTCGGTTGATATTTATCATCGTGTCTTCTTTGATATTCGGAGCACTTCTTTGGCAAAAAGGACAGAAAATGTAAGCTCTCTACAGTCGAATTTATCAGCAATGTTAATGCTTGAATATCCCATAGAAAATGCTAACTAGTGATTACGCTCCTTGATCCGAAGAAATGGTGAACAGGACTTCTTCAACATACTGGGATCTATTTTCATCTTTATTCAGTTCGCCGGAATAGCCAACTGCTCATCTGTTATGCCATTTGTAGCTACTGAACGCACCATTGTATACCGGGAAAGGTTTGCTGGAATGTACTCTTCGTGGGCGTACTCGTCTGCACAGGTCCGAAGATAGTACCAGAAAGATTTAGCATTAATGTCCATGAAATTAGTCAATATAAGATTTTAGAACTTGCAAACTTTAACATAAACTTGTTGTTGCGAAAGTGCAGGTGATTGTAGAAATTCCATATATATTGCTCCAAGCTGTGCTGTTTCTGATGATTACATATCCAGCAATAAATTTCTACTGGTCAGCTTACAAAGTATTTTGGTACTTCTACTCAATGTTCTGCACATTGCTCTATTTCAATTACCTGGGATTGCTGCTTGTCTCATTGACCCCAAATTTCCAAATGGCTGCAATATGGGCTAGTTTCTTCTATACCCTCACGAATTTGTTCTCAGGCTACCTTGTACCGGAACCGGTAAGCCAGCTACATATTTGCTCATGACCCGCATTAACTAGTGTTGCGTCTTGGATAAGTTCAACTAGCACCATCTTCAAGCTGCACAATAACCATTCTGAGTATATATACTAATTCTAATGCTTCACTTTCTTTGTCAAGACAGTTGTTGTCTTAATGTGTAAACCAAGAACTCCCCAGCCTTCTGTTTTTTTTTTTTTCCCTTCACAACACTAGCGAAACAAAGTTTTGGTAACTATAAATTTGTATTTGTTGCAGCAGATGTTTCTTTTTTTATCCTGAAAGTAATGTTCAATATTTCTCACCCAAATACATGTATCTTGCAGAAAATGCCTAGATGGTGGGCTTGGGGCTATTGGATTTGTCCAATTTCATGGTCCTTGAAAGGCCTTCTGGCATCACAGTACGGTGATATAGAAGCGGAAATCACAGCATATGGAGAGCGAAAATCAATCAGTTCCTTCTTACGAAGTTATTTTGGGTATAAACAAGATGATTTAGGTGTAGTGGCAATTGTTCTTCTTGCTTTTCCAGTTTTCTTTGCACTCGCTTTCGCAATTACCATAGCAAAACTGAACTTCCAAAAAAGGTAAGGATGGTTGTACATGAACTTATTCCTCGTGTATTCTTCGGATGAGATACAATAATTTGGGTTGAGCATACGTGATTCTACCAAGGTTCATCGAGTAAGAGTGATGTCTTTTAGATTCATTTTGAAACTAACCATGATAAATGGGCCAAAATTCAATAATATGTTAACCATCCCTATAAATTCAAAACTCCTTTCAGAAACAATTAATTTTAAACATATTCTAATTGTAGAAATTGATGTAGACTCAATGCGCTTTTAAAATAATTTTAATAACAAAACAATAAATTTAATCATGACATTGTCAAATTTAAGTTTAAATTTATTTTACGTGTCTCTTAATTTATGGACTGACGTAAGCTTAATAATTCAAAATTATGTTTACTAGTTTTCGTCATGATTTTGCTAAATTATCAATGTTTTGGCTAAGACTTGTTTTTCTAAAAGATAGATGGACAAGTCTCCTATTTATTTTTAGGGTTCATATCAAAAAAAAAATATAAAGATAAACTAAATAATAATTAGAATAATTCATGACAATTAAAAGTGATAGATTTAAGAGAGAAATACATAATAAAGGTGATTTTTTATATGAAAAGAAGTAGTAAGGGTGATGTTGATCTTCTCTTAGATATAACTAATCTTTTACCCAAATCTCTGAAATCAATACTAGTTTTTAGGATTCCTAGTGCTTTTTATTTACCAAATGACGACTTCATGTCTTAAATATATTTCATTTAATTTCAAAGAGTCCCACCATTGTCATTGTGTGACAAAGATAGCGAATCAACTAAGAACCTTATGGTTGAACCTGATTGTTTGTATTTATTCTCTTATAATTTATTCTTTTTTTGTTTCTATTTTTTGTCTGTGTAGTTTTCCTTGTAATTATTTCTTCTTGACTCCTAATTATTTTTGGAATAGTTATATGTATTGTTTATTTATGTTTATGCTATTAAATTGTCGTATTTATTTTCACCCGATGAATTGTGTGTGTGGGTGGGTGGGTGGGTGCGCATGTTATTTGATTTAAATTCTTCACACACTTAAGTGAAAACCAATAAAAAAAAAAAAAACTATGGATCCAAGCTCGTCCCATTTAGGATTTGAAAAGGAGATTTGCGTGGCGAGTGTAATTTATGTCTAGTGATACTCACTTGGAATTTTTCTTAGCTTGGGACTCACCCTATAAATGGGGTATCATGGAATTATTCTCATACTCGGATTGTATAAGGTTAAGAGGTCAAGTTACCTCGCTGGTAATTGCTTGCTAATAGGATTTGAGTCCAAGCTACCGTACCATATGAAGCTTGAAGAAAGAATGCCTAATGTCATCCGGTTGCTGGATTGTTAGGAGATGTTTTCCTCACAAGATCATATTGAATTCCAAAAAGATGGTTATTTCATCCCAGTTACAGTAGCAACAAAAAGCCTTCCAGGAATTACAAGCCAAGTTCAACCATTTACATAAGCAGAAGAAAGGACAAAAGTGTAGAATGATAAAGAAATGGTAGAAAGCTCAGGATGAAATAGGGGAGCTGAAACAAACAAATGAAATGCTCTAAAAGCAATGCCAACAATAGGTCAAGCTAATCACACATCTTGATTGCTAGGCTAATGGGTTCTCCTCTGTTAAACAAGCTTTGATTGAAGAAAAATATGTTGTAATAAAAGAACCATAACATTGGGGCTTATAAACTATGCACTACCACATACAAGCTGAAGATGCCAAATTTCTTGCAATGAAAATGAGAGGAATAGTGGAATATTTGGTTGAAGACTTACAGTGCCAAAAGACACACTTGTGAAATTCTTCACGCAACTCCTTGACTATATTAATAAAGTACCAAAATATCAGGGACTGAGAACATGAAAGACTTAAATGGTTTAATTTTTCAAAGAATCATATATTGAATAAATTAAAATTTTATTGAGTAATAAAATGCATTATCTTGATTAATGGTTGTTTAGTGTTTAATGTTTCTCTATGCAAATCCCTATCAATGGTTAATTTTTAAAGAATCATGTATTTCAAGAACACTAATTTTTTAACATAAAGGGTTTTTGAAAGTCCACTGAGAAGCCTAGAATGCCATGGCTAAGGAAGCTTCATGTTATCATTAGGGTGAGTTGTAAAGTAAAAGATAATTTGCAAGAAGGATGGTCTATATTTCAAAACCAGATATAGATGCATGCATAAAATTTAAAAGCGTTACACAAATTTTTACACAGGAATTGAATAAGAAAGAATCTCCAGTGAAGTCTAGCAAGACTTCAATAAACATGAACCCAGTAGGGTTCTGAGCCTAACAATGTTCAATTTGATTTTTGAAGCCCAAAGAAAGTTTCCGCAAAGAAGGAATACAACAAAGTTCTAAAGCTTAGCAAGGCTCAAGATAATCCTAAACCCAACAAGGTTTAGCAAGAAAAAGTCTTCGACAAAAAAGACCCAGCAAGATTATGAGCCCAACAAGGCTCCCAGAGATTAAAAACCCAACAAGATTTTGACAAAGAAAAAATCGAGTAAAATGAACCCAACAAGGTTTGGAGCCCTACAAGGCTCTAATGATTACAAACCTAGCAAGGTTTTGATAAAAAAAAAAAAAAAAAGGGTCTGGCAATACTCTAGCAAAAAAGACCCAAAGAAAGCTCCGGTGATTAAAAATCCAACAAAGTTTTGACAAAGAAATGGTCTAACAAAACTTTAGCAAAAAGGACCCAACAAGGTTTTGAGCCTCACAAAGCTCTTAACGAGATATTACACCTTTGAGCACTCACTTTCCAGATAATGTGCTTTCTAGCCCTATTTATTTATTTTTTAAATGAGCTTTCTAGCCCTCACGTACTAGATAGTGCACTTTCTAGCCCTACCTATTTTCTTCTGAGTGCACTTTCTAGCTCTCACATACCAAATAATGCCCTCACATATCAGATAGTGCACTTTCTAGCCTTATTTGTTTTCCTTTTTAGTGCACTTTCTAGCCCTCACCTACCAGATAGTGCACTTCCTAGCCTTATCTCTTTTCTTTTGGGTGCGCTTTCTAGTCCTTACCTACCAGATAGTGAATTTTCTAACCCCATCTATTTTTTTTTAGTGCGCTTTTTAATCCTCATGTTTTAGATAATACGATTTCTAGCCTTATCTTTTTTCTTTTGGGTGTACTTTCTAACTCTTACTTTTTAGATAGTGTATTTTTAAGCTCTATCCCTTTTCTTTGATGTGCATTTTTCAACCCTCACTTACCAAATAATGTGCTTTCTACCCCTATCATTTTCCTTGTTGAGTGTGTTTTCTAGCTCTATGTCTTTTACACAATGCTTTTTGCACTATTTCCTTCTATGTGTCCTTCTATGTGCGCTTTCAAGCCCTCACTTATGACACTTTCAAAAGGATTGATCATTTCTTGATCTAGTAAATCCATAATTTCTCATATTTTCTTCTTTATAAGCTTACTATCTAAAGTCTCTTACGAGACTTTCGTCGTAAACATTATAAAGAGGGGGACAATTGTAATAACCCAATTTTAGGTTTCCCTCAATATTGTCTTTTCCTTTAAAAAAAACAACAAAAAATGAAAAAAAAAAAAGGAGAGATTGGTAGCTTGGCTAGAACATGCTGAGAAGGGTTTTAAACATATAAGGGAACCAAATTAAGACTTTAGATGAAATTGAGAATCTAATTGTACTTAAGATTAAAAAACAATGCAGATTCAAAATTAAATTAAAGGATTATCATATGAATTTGCATAAAAATTAAGTCTGAAGACTTAATTGGACTTTTAATATGTCAATTTGATTTAATCATTGGCCCACTTAAAGGTTTAATTAAGTTTAAAAATTAATTTTGGTCAAATTAAAATAATTAATTAAGTGCAAGGACTTAATTAGACTTTTAATGGGTCAAATTAATTTTATTAAAAACTTAATTGATGAAAAATCAAGTTTGGAAACCTAGTTTAGACTTCATTGAAAACATTAGAATTTAAGAGAATCAAATTTAGTTAGATATTGCTTCGGAAAGTAAATAACACTACTAAAAAAGAGGGTCATTAGCATCGGATGTTAGCATCGAATAATTTAGATGTAACTTTAGCAACAGATTAGTAATGGATTATATATATATATATATATATATATATATATATATATATATATATATATATTAGCAATAGATTCAAAGACGCAAAATCGATACTAAAAAATAAATTAATATATTAAGAATCAGCAACGGATTTGTCGTTGCTAATATGGTTGCTGATAAAAAAAAAGATTAAATTTTGACTTTTATAAAAAAAAAAACAATAAATAATGATTACATGTTAATAATTTATTAGTCCAACTATACCATGAAAACAAAAGAGAACCTCACACATGTCAAATTTCTTCATTCTCCGGAAGAACCCATATGTCCTTTTCTATACCTTCTCTAGAAACCTAATTAACCCATATCTCCCTTTCTATTCCTTCTCTAGAAACCAAACCCATCTGTCCCTTTCAATTCCTTCTCCAGAAACCTATCTCTGTCACGCGTCATTTTTTAAAAATATAATTTGTCATTTTCTTAACTTCTTCTCCAGTTAATCTACGCTTCCAAGAATTGCATCTTGTAGGGAACAAACATCGTGTGAAAAATTAAGACAGCAGGTATAATCAAAAACCTATATTTTAGAGATTATGTTTCTAATTCAGAGAGAATATATATTGTTTTATTAACTAATTTTATAAAATAATTTTGTAGATCTATAGCAAATTAGTTGTCAAATATGGTTGTCATCACATGCTAATGTTTCTAATTTTTAATGTAGTGTTCTTGATCTTCATGGTTCTGTGATGATTCCATTGTTGCTTGGTTAAGTAATGAGACTTTTTCCAGGGTTTTGGTTTTTTTTTTTGTTTTGTTGGGTGTATGTGTGATGTTTTTCGGAGTAGAAATATGGGTAATATGTCGTAGGCCTGTAAATAAAGAGTAGTAAAATCAGATACTAAAAAATAAATTAATATATTAAGAATCAGCAACGGATTTGCCGTTGCTAATAAAAAAAAGATTAAATTTTGACTTTTATAAAAAAAAAAAAACAATAAATAATGATTACGTGTTGATAATTTATTGGTCCATCTATACCTTGAAAGCAAAAGAGAACCTCACGCAGGCCAAATTCCTTCATTCTCCGGAAGAACCCATATGTCCCTTTATATACCTTCTATAGAAACCTAATTAACCCATATTTCTCTTTCTATTCCTTCTCTAGAAACCAAACCCATCTGTCCCTTTCAATTCCTTCTCTAGAAACCTATCTCTGTCATGCGTCATTTTCCAAAAACATAATTTGTCATTTTCTTAACTTCTTCTCCAGTTAATCTACGCTTCCAAGAATTCCATCTTGTAGGGAACAAACATGGTGTGAAAAATTAAGATAACAGGTATAATCAAAAACTCATATTTGAGAGATTATGTTTATAATTTAGAGAGAATATATATTGTTTTATTAAGTAATTTTATAGAATAATTTTGTAGATCTATTGCAAATTATTTGTTAAATATGTCTGTCATCACATGCTAATGTTTCTAATTCTTAATGTAGTGTTCTTGATCTTCATAGTTCTGTGATGATTCCACTGTTGCTTGGTTAAGTAATGAGACATTTTCATAAAAAAAAATGTAAGAGATTGTTTGATGAATGAGATGTGATCCAGGATGATTGGATCAAGATGGAAGTTGTAATGACATATAATAGAAGTGTTGTCGATAACTTGGTACCAACAAAAATAGAGGAAACTCTGCCGAAATTTTCAAAAAAAAATTCATAATATTAGATATATTATTCAATACTTGACATTAGTAATGAAATGTTTGAGATTTCATGACATTATATTTGAGGATGTTACATTCTTTTTTTCTATGTACACCATATCTTAGATGCAAGGAGTATTAATGTAGTAAAAATAGTTTTTTTATGGAAGTGAAGACCAAAATGAAGTATAAACCTCTTAGATACAATTAATGTAAAGAATAGTTTTTGAGGGAAGTGAAGATTGAAAAGAAGGAATTAAAGAAATTTCCAGCGAAGGCATTAAGTTTGTTTGACCCTTTCATTGATTGAAAATATAAATTAATATATAATTGTTTTTGCATCTCTAACGACATCAATTAGGTTAGAACATGTAAATTAATTCTATTTTAGGAAAATATTAAGAAATGGTAAGGTATATACCAAAACAATATTATAATAATTAGAATATAAGACATTAAATTCCATTTTATGATGTAGTTAAGTTTTTATTTTAACAATATTTTTTGTTCATCTTTTTTACTACTGACTGTGTGATTGTAATTATATAGGCTAGTTAACAACTATGTTGAGCTTTGTTTTTGTTTTTTTATAGAAAAAATATATATATTCTGAGGATGATGAACCAATTGTTCGTAAGATTTGAGAAGATAAGACAAGAATTGCTTTGAACCAGCAGTTGACACGAGCTCGTATGAGAGCTATGTCAGACAGAAATACCACAAATATTATGGATTGCATTAATAAAGGTCCAGTTTGGATAAACAATGATGATTGGAATCAAATGATTAAAGAAATTTAGTCCACCCCTGAATTTCAAAAGAGATCAAAATCTGCAAGAAATAATCGGCTAACTGAAACAGATGGTAAATTAAGCACTCATTCTGGAGGTACAGTGTTATTTGCATCATATCGAGCTAGCATGGTGAGGATTATTTATATTATCTAATATTTTTTGTTTGTTGATAGCAAGAAAAAGCAGGTGGAAAAGAACCTATATGGGATGATGTGTTTTCGGTGTTGCATCAGAGTGCCAAGAAGCCTGAAACCTTCATAGATAACAAGTCTAAAAAAGTTGTTGTAAGTATTATTTTTTTTATGTAATTTAATTATTATTTAAAATTAAAATGAGTTTATTATTATATTAATTTTATTGTAGGAGAATTACAAGAAAGAGATGATTTCAAGATATGGAACTGATCGGGAAAATCATCCTTTATTTGATAGAGCAGCTTGGTGTGTGGCTATAGAAGGAGTTACAAATGGTAGAATATATGGTGCACCTGGTATGCCGAAATCCATGGTTAGCATGAGTGCTTCATCACAATCTTATACGATAGAGTCAACACCTCCTAGTTCATCAATTCAAGCATTGAAAGAGCAAATAAAGAAAAGAGATGATCATATTTTATCATTACAACAGGAGATGACTTCAATCAAAAAATTTCTTAGTAATATAGGATATCAAGCTTGGGCATCAAATATGGACCAAGGTATGTTGACACCTATGGCTTCATCTATGCCGTCACATGTGGCTTCACAGATGACGACACCTATGTATCCCCTGTCTAATTCAGTATATCGACCTAGGCCTCGACCACCATATACCGGCCCCATCTTATGATGGTCAACATTGTTTTGTTTCGTTTCCACCACTACCCCCCCACCACCACCTTTATGATAAAATATATTTATTAAATTGTGACTTATTTATTTTGATATAAGTTTGACGAGATTTAGAAATTTATTGTGAAATTTATTTTTATTTGACTTATTATTTTTTATAAAATAATTTCTAGTATTAATTTATGTTCTTATATATTTATCCATAATTTTTGAAATAGCCACAAATAATTAAAAAAAATCAACATATGGAAAAAATACTTTAAAAAAATCATGTTTTAAAAAATAGTCATTGGATAAATCAGCAACGGATGAGCAACAAAGTTTCCATTGCTAATCAGCAACACGATATCCGTTGCTGATCAGCAATGGTGATTAGCAATAGAATATTCATTGCTGATTTACACATTCAAAGAACCGAATTTCAGCAACGGATAATTTGTTACTAAACAAATCAGCAGTTGATAATCCGTTACTAAAAAATTAGCATCTATTATTTATATCTGAAATTATCTTTTGTTAATTCCGTTGTTGAGTTTTATCAGCAACAAATTTTAATATTATCTGTAACAAACTAGTTAGTCGCTAATAAGCTCCTTTTTTTTTTTTTAGAAATGTAAGAATACATGTATGTTCAATAACGCATCAAATTATTAAAGAAATGCTTAAAATAATAATAATGCTTAATTTGTATACATGCATCAGATTGCATATATATATATATATATATATATATATATATATATATATATAAGGAAATAATGCTTGATTTGAATAAATGCATCGGATTTTATCAACTTCCCTGCTCGCCATAACACTAATTATTCCCGATCTTAATTTAAAATCTCCTCCTTTCCTTAAATATCTGTGATATCTGCATGATTTTGTTCGGTACTAGCATATATTTGTACGTCCCAACCTACCTTGAATCCGTCGCACAATCATCTTCATCTATATAAGCTGTCTATTCCTCATGGAAGCCCATCTCTCTTTTGCAATATCAACTGCACTACTGTGTGTTGCTAGCTTTGCCTGCGTCTATGCCAACAACGCTGGCTTCACTTTGGAACCTATCCACCGTGTTTCATCAGAGTCCCCCTTTCACAACCCTCAAGAGACTCATCTCCAGCGTGTCAACAATCCTTTGCGTCGATCCATCAATCGGGTCCACCACTTTGACCCAACTGCTGCTGCTTCAGTCTCACCTAAAGCTGCTGAATCTGAGATTACATCCGCAAGTGGTGAATACCTCATGAGTTTATCCTTCGGGACACCACCTCTTAAGGTTATGGGTATAGCAGATACAGGCAGTGATCTAATATGGACACAGTGCAAGCCATGCAAGCATTGTTACAAGCAAGTTGCTCCTCTTTTTGATCCAAAGTCTTCCAAAACATATAGACAGTACTTCTCTTGTGACGCAACGGAATGCACCTCGCAACAGCAAACTTCTTGCCCTGGTGGCGAAATTTGCAATTACGAATATGCTTATATGGTGATAGATCGTACACCCTTGGAATTCTTGCTGCTGATTCAATCACTTTGGATTCCACATCAGGCCGTCCAGTGCGTTTCCCTTCATTGGTTGTGGACACAAAAATAATGGACCCTTCAATGGCCAAGCTTCGGGTATCGTTGGCTTTGGAGGCGGTTCACTGTCTCTTATTTCTCAAATGGATTCTTCAGTCGGTAGAAAATTCTCCTACTGTCTGAAGCCTTTTTTCTCCCAAGCTGGAAGATCGAGCAAACTAAACTTTGGCAGCCACGCTGTTGTTTCAGGTCATGGAGTTAAATCTACCCCATTATTATCTGAGGATACCTTCTACTATCTAACTCTTGAAGCCGTGGGTATTGGAAAAGAGAGAATACAATTCGGTGATTCTTCTTCAGGAACTGGTAGTGGAATTCTGGAAACATCATCACTGATTCAGGTACAACTTTGACAATAGTACCAGAAGATGTCTTGAATGATATATCAAAAGCAGCAGACAATCAAGTTGAGGGACAGCGTGCTGAAGACCCAAGTGGATTCCTGAGCCTTTGCTACAGTCATCTCAAGGTTCCTGTAATCACTGCACATTTCACTGGTGCAGATGTGAATCGTTCAAATTTCAGATGATCTTGTGTGCTTGGCCTTTGCCTCTACTAAATCAGATGTATCAATCTACGGAAACCTTGCGCAATTGAACTTCTTGGTAGAATATGACCTTCAAGGGAAGTCTCTGAGTTTCAAGCCAACAGATTGCACCAAATTATAATTCGATAGCCACAGAATTTAACTCTAATTATAATTCGATAGCCACAGAATTTAACTCTAGTTGCGCATGTAAGTCGAAAACATCTCTACTTTCGTATACTGTTGGCTTCCGTCCTGAAAAACTTTATTAATAACAAGTTCAGGTTTCACTTCTTTTTCCCTTGTTTCTTTCACGTAGCATCAAGAGATCCTTTCAAGTAGTTTTCCTGTAGACTGAAGACGGCGGTAGATGCAAGAACAGGTTTTCAGATTTGACGGTTCAGATTTGATTTTGGGACACGCTGAAATTAGAGATACATATATTATATAAAATAATAACTGTTAAAAAATCATCTGAACTCTTTAATAATTTAAGCTATTAGATAATATTTTAAAATATAATTTATATTATTCTCTATAATATAATGCCCAAAATCACGCTGGTTATAACGCTGGTTATAGATGTTACCGCTGAAAGATGCAGTGGATGTCGAATAATTATGTCAATTAACACTACTGAATCCGAAGCGTGTCCCAGTAGATTGATTGATTGTTATGCGGGAAACCTCAACTTTACAGTCTATAAATAAATGCATACAAAATAATAAACACGTCCTATCATATGTCAATATTGCAATGGGCAACGATGGATCACCTCAGCTTGTTCCGTAGTCCAACATTTCCCACCTGAAGGGTCGGAACACGTACAGAACCTCAGGACAACTCTTGAACAGAAGAGCCACACAGACACAAACTGCAGCAATTGCCACCATTGAGAGCATTGCAGGCCTGTACAGCTGAGACCCGCTGGCTATTCCATAAACCACCTTCTGACTGCAAAGCTTGCAGTTGCCCTGAGTGGGTCTCAATGCCGTTTGTCCGATCTCAAAGCTACTGGACAATCCTTCATTTTGTTTCTCATTAATGTTACTGTTTGAGAGATTGCTAGGGATGTCAAGCACAACATGGCCCCCAACAGCTTGTCTCTTGTTAATTTTCCTTTGTACAAGATGGATGTATGTGTAGTGGCCACGCAAGCGAGCATAATCTTCAGGTGTGAAGCCTGTGCTGTCAAGAGCATTCTTCCATGCTTCAATGCCCACCTGAAATGTATCACACAAATCTTTACACAAAATGAAGGCAAATAATAAATCCCTGCCAGAACGTAACAATGATTGAAAAGCAGTCTTGGATTCAATTTTCCAAGATGTTATTATTGACTGCTGATTTAAAAAAAAAAATTTGCTTCCTGTCCAGACATTAAATAAAAGAATAGAAACAACAAATTAACGCATTATGGGAAATGGAAAACCATCCACTAGCTACAAAAAATGAAAAATGAAAAGTAATATAAAGCTTGAGATGTGGAATGATAACGAAAAGAGGCAGCTAAATTAAAGGCCTGCTTTACACTGCTATTAGTAGCTATGAGATCAGAGATGATCATGTAGCCGCAGCGCAACAAAAGCAACCCCCTCAGTAAATTTCTGTTCTTTTTAGAATCAAGGTTTTTCAACTTACGTTTCAACTATTTTTTGAGAGAAAGCATAGTTGTGACTAAGAGCAGTAAATTTACCACACTGGTTCACACAAAAATGTAGTATAAAACAATCAAATGAAGCAAGATTTAACTTCAACACATTGGCTATTATCACTCTACAACACATCATCACTAAATTGAATTAAAAAGGAAACTCTGGGAACCAAATAAAATGTGGGAGAAAATATAGCTAAACTAACACCTCCTGATTATCTTCTCCATCTAACGAGATCCTACACATCACATTAGGTTTGCATAATCATGCAATCAAAAAAAAATTGATCATATTCCAATTCCTAGAACTGATTATTGTTGTCATGACATAAGTATGAACAGTGATCCAGATTGAAGAGACACAGAGAGTGAAACTGGTGGTGGTGAATATTCATTCCATCAAGTATAAATGCAATATTAAGAAAATTCTCTCCTCAGAGTATCCAGAAATTAATTTAATTAGAAAAGGGGTTACCATTCCAGGATCTTCAGTTAATGTGTCAAGTACATCTTCAGAACCATCTTTACCCGCTGCAATGTGAAGAGGTGTCAAACCAGCTGGGCCTGTGACATCTGGCCTAAACAAAATGCTCTCATGGCTTCCACCAACTAGTGCGGTGTCTTTGGACCCAAATTTCTCAGGAACATATCTTAATAGGAGCTCCACAAGAGACCTAGAATTCCTCCTCACAGCTCTGTGAAGAAGGCCCATTTCTGATAATGCTACATTCAAAGATGAGTGCTCTTCAGTGCCAACAATTCCGTTGTGCAGAATGTTCAAGAGTTTCCCCACAACAGCACACCATTCACGGTCCATGGAGAATTCCATGAGCCACTTGAATCTTCTTAGTGGGAAGAGATTCATACTAGGATCCGAGCAGCCCAATCTAGACTTCAACTGGCTTCTGTGAAGAAGCCAGCTCATTTCATGAACAAAGTTCATCGCTTGATTTTTGGCTTCCATTTTTTCAGTTTCCTCAAAATCTGCATCTGTTTCAGTCTCCAACACACCCTCAAGCATGCGGATCTCAGAACATACATCTTCCTCTGCAACTAAGAAAGGAAAGAAACTGCTGCTAAAACCGTGATCTTCAATCTGGATAGAGAAAAGATTGAACTCAGCATACAGAAGCATACTCAAAAAAGTATCAGTATTCTATGAAAGCACATTAGCAACTGCATACAAACGCTTGAAAAACTAAAGAATTGTGTTGACTCAACATAAGGGTTAATTTAAGATACAGTTTCAAGAAAGAATTTTCCTTGAGATAGGAATGAAGTTCGCTCCAAACAAGCCCAGATATATCTAATTCACAATCTCTTTGAGATAGTAATGAAGTTGGCCCTAAATCAATCCAGATGTATCTTATTCACAAAGAAAGATGCAAAGCACTTTAATAACCTATCTGTTCACATATTAAGGTCACACTTTAATAAACACACTCATAGTTAATGAGAAAAAAAATTCACAGATTCAAATTAAACTAGCATGTATCTAACAAATCCTCAACGAATTATAGATTCAAAACTAGCATTTATCAAAGATAAGGATAAGAAAAGAACAGGATTGAGATGAGACACAGAAGGCAACAACACCTCAATGAATCCTCTTCCAGTCACCATGGGGATAGAGCAAGAAAAGTTGACACATTGGACCTCATCATGACCTTTGAAGCTATCAACACCATCCATCACCTCCTGTCTATTTTCTTGAACCATATAATTCCCTTCTACTGCACAGAGTAATCTGAAAAACAGAAGTGGAGAGCACAAAGTGTAGCTTAGTAGCACATAATACCAGCACAATGAAAGAGAGACTACAAAAAATACAGGAAATCAAGACTTTAACAATTCTATATCAGGTGAAAACCAACAATCATTACCTTGTGGCAGGCCGAGACAAGTTGACCCCCTTAATTAAAAATTCAGCTCTCTCAGATGCAGTTATAGCAATTGGCTTGACACTTAAAATTTTGCTATAATTGTTGCTTGTGAGAGGCAAAGATGTATCAACAACCACCTGACCTGCAACACAATTCACAATATTTCATTCATAAGTCTTGTTACTACTAGAAAAAATTCAAAATACTTCATTCATACAAGTCTTTTTACTGCTAATCTATTCTTCTAAGTTTCTGAATTACTTAGACAATCAAGGGCAACAGACCATTATAAACAAATGCTATTTGATGTTGCACCCTAATATAGATCCATCCAGTTCTCCAGAAAGTGTCTTCTGATACAGCTAGAAGCCTGCTCAAACTGGAGCCAAGGCCGCAGCAAAGCTATACAAAGGAAAATTCGACTATAAGGCCACAAAAGTTGTCTGGAGAAGTTTAGATCAATAACAATGGTCAGGGTTTATGAAGCTTACTTCTTCCCATGCAGCCTCGGCCTGATGAAGATAAATGGTCAGAATGATACAACCAGGCCTGATGTAGCTTTCAATATCAGTGGGACTATGAGATAACCAATCCAGAATCTGAAAACCAAAACATTTCACATACTCATAATTTGTAAGTAAAAAAACATCAAACAGCAGCACAAAACAAAAATTAAATTGAGTACCTGGGCTCGCAGGACAAGAGGAAAATCATTTGGTTCTTTCCCAAATAATTTAAAAACAATTCGATCTGTGCGGCTCTGAAATGGTAGAAAAGGATAAGGTAACTGATGAATATTATACAGATACAACTCGTAAGTCAAAAGACAGAACAGATGATCCATCCACAGATTGAAACATCCACAGATTGAAAAGTAAATCAAGGAGAAAATATAAGAAATCAACATTTCACCTAGTCTCGGATGAAAGGTGATATTTTCCTCTAAAAAAGAAATGCCTTGTTATTTTGGGACAATCGTGCTACTCAGAACAATATGAACACATGAATAAATATAAGCATCCAAAGGGACTCTAGGAATCAACCAAGAAATTCTTCTTGGTACTATACAAATTGAGTTTAGATGGGAAATGATAAACAATATGCAAGTACAGTATACCTGAGCTTCTCCACTGGAACTAGAAGGTGACTGTGCGGAAGCTGAATCTGAATTTCTGCTGGTCTGAGGAGGACTTGACTGATGGGAGTCTTGTTGTACCCATGAAGGGCAATCAAGGGAGCTAGTCCTTGCATTCACAGGAGCAGGTGATCTCTCTATATCTTCAGTGCCATCATCTGAGTCAACACAAATGTCATTCAAATCAAAATTGTTCATCTTGACCTGCCCCGCTGTACTCTCTCGAACTTCTGAATACACTGCAAAGTTGTTTGGAATGCTAGGTTTCAAGGAAGATGTGGTCTGTATATTTGCACCATATGCATCATGCACAGGCATAACTTGCTGAGGCATTCCAGACACAGGTACTGTCAGATGCTGTTTTAAATTTGAAGGGCCTTCACCATTTGAAAGTAAAGTTGAGACTACCTCTGAATTTCCAAATGATGTGCTCAAATCTCGAGGTTCCTGCAATGGTCCAAACATGTTTCTTCCTCCATGTTCAACACTATGGCTTGCAAGGCTCCTTAAAAGATGAGTTAACAGATCCTGATCAGTTGTTTCGTCTGATCTATTGGCTGCAATTCAAAAATGACAGAATCATTATCTAACAAATACAGGTCACTCATACAACAAGAAGATATAAGGTGCCCAAGTTTTCCAGGAAGAAAATGAAGCCCGCAGCACAAAACAGAAAATCAAGGTAATATCAATGGGCAAACAGGAAATCCTCAATGAATTAATTCTGAAAAGTTCAAATAGGAAAACCATGGAGTTCCTTACAATGCATGTTTGACAGTATCCTCAAGAGACTTATCAACAGATAGCCACTGTTCTGATCATCATTCATCGAACTTCCATTACCAACAGTATCAGGATTAGTCTTCCTTCTCCTTTTATTGTGGCCAGCCAGACGTCTACGACAACTTCTCTTCCCTTCATCAAACTCTTGAAGGACATGAAACCTGCAAAAAAAGTTGACAAGGCATCAGTTAAGTACTTTTGGCAGAATATAAGGAGCTGCAAACCAAGAAATTTTTCCCGAAATATATGAGTAATAATCGAATTTTTTTGAAAACTGGAGTTGGTAAAAGAAAATTGGAACTTTCTGTTCAAATGCATTAATCTCCATCCAAAAAATTGGAAAACTAGTTTTCCAATTTTCCAAATTTATATTGAGCTTGGAAACACATTTTAGAAGCTCTCCGTAGTTTTTTTTTTACTAGTTTTTTTTTTCATTGTTTTTCAAAAGAAGAAAATACATGAACAATACAATATTTTTATTTTATATACAAGAACTTTTTAACAATATAAAAGATTAAAATTATTTTTTTACATTACATATTAGGTATTGTCAAATTTTTATTATAAATCTAATATAACGATTTTTTTTAGTTAACATTATAACTTTAAATTGATAATTTTTAATTTGAATGAAATAAAATTAAATTCTACAATTCAATTATCAAGAACGCAAAATATTAAGATGTCTATTATAAATTATGGTTTTGATTTTTTATGAGAAATAGATGTAATGGCAATGTATTTCTTATTTTTCCAGTGAAAAAATTCGTCTTCGTTCTCAATAAATGAGCTTATACACACATACCTACTGCACTGCTGACAGAAACGCTGCATAACGTTTCCAACGAGAGCTTTGCTAGCCTTGGAATGCATCTCACAAACCTTATGCCGCCTGTGATAGTCCTTGGCATTACTCAGATCAACACCGCAATCCTCCACCTGACAAACCGCCCGGCTCAAGCCACCCCCAACCAATTTAGTCTTCTTCCCGCTGCTTCCTTCCCAATTCCCCACATCCCTTTGACCACCAAGCTTTAAACTAAGACCACCAGTTTCCTGATCATTCAAATTGTCGTCGTCAATGACAACCACCCTTCTCCTTTTCTCCAATTCCCTTTTTCCTTTCTCAACTCCCAGATTCACTTCATCGGAGCATGAGGATGAACTATTGGACGAATTCCCAGTGGCCGGAACTCCTGTCCCAACCCCAAGAGGGAAAAATGGCCTACTGACGCTGGTTGATGGTACCGGATTCAAAGGACTAGCAATAAAAAGATCACCATCCCATTTCCAATCATTCAAATCCCATTCTAAACCTCTCTTCCCTACTGCCCGCATATCAGTTGGGCCCATAGCATAGAAATGATGAGCTCCCCCTCCAAATCTAGCCTCCATACCAAATACCCAAAAGGATCCAAGAATTTCACTAATTGAACCAGCACTGATAACCAAAAAGAAAAAACAGCAAAACCCCAGATGAACTAAACCAGAAAAGATGAAAGCTTTAAATGAAAACTACACCTAATCAGCTTCACTTCTTCCCCAAAAGTACAAAAAAACCACACCCACACACCCATGATTCCAATTAACCGCAACCCACATACCAGATTACCCTTTAATCAGCTACCTCTCCCTCCAAGAATCCTTTTAACAAAAAACCATCAACCCCACTTCAAGCTCTATGATTTCCTCAATTGAATCAATCATATACAGGAAAGTAAGAAAAAAATAAAAATAAAAACTTTACTTGCCCGGAAGAAACTTAACAATCCTGTCCGAAGAGAAGGAAAACAGATCGCACTTGTTGCCGGAAAGTGAAGACAAGTGAGCGAGAAGTTAGGGTGGTGATGATGATGATCCAGAAGAGGAGTGGAAATGGTAAGGTGTGGTTTGGTACATAGGAAGATAAAAGTAAACGAACTATCTTTCCTACTTTTACTTACCAATACCTGAATGAAGAAAAAATGTGATATAGAGGGAGGAAGAGAGAGAAAGATGACATCTACGACGACGACGACGACAACAACAGTACCATCCCACAACAACAAATGGTGGGTCCCCCTCTCACACTCACCATAACCAAAATTCACAAAAAGAAAAGGATACCTTTCTCCTCTTTTTACTTTTTCTTCTTCATTTTCATTTCACCTCATGCTGCCATCGTTTTTGTTGTACGTACTGTTACTGACGCCCAGTTTGTATAATTTATTAATTTCATAACATTCTGAATTTTTTAAGAAAAAAATTATTTTGACAGCTTTAAAATTAAAGAAAAACTCTCCTACCAAACAAAAATGTGCAAGAGTCATGACTAACAGTTAAAAGCCAGAGCAGTGTCAGTGAGTGACCAATGCATTGATGTTTTACGAGGTGACAGTGCTTTGTCGTGAGGTAATTTCCAGCTTAGGACACGTCAATGTCGTTGAATGAGAAAGGATTCACTGCACTTTATATGTAGGATAATACAGTAAGATCGACTGTTTGTGTCAGTCAGTCAGTCACTGCTTTGTTATGCTCAGATGATAGAAGATAAGATAACCCTCCGTTTCGTGTCTTGTTTTGAAGTACCGTCCGTGAGCGCTCAAAGTTTCGCGATTATAACGAGTATTTGTGAGGGATGTTGCTCTTGCTTTTTCTGGATTTGAAAAGTGTTTTTTATTTAAAAATAGTATTAAATTAATATTATTTTAGTATTTTTTTATAGTTTTGAATTACTAATATTAAAAATAAAAATATTTTTAAAAAATATTTTCCATCATAATATCAAACACATAAATACAATAATAATTTAATTTTTTAATTTTATTCCAAATATTAGACAACTTACCTATTATTAGTTCATATCACTATATGCATGATATTTGTAAAATTAGAAAATTTCTCATTTTCTTTCATGTTAAATTGTTACTTTACACAATCATTTGGAGGGTGAACTTTCATTTTTTTTCCTTGTTTACCCTGTGCATATAAAATAGGTTTTAAATAAAAAAAAAAAAAGGTTAATTTGTTGTCATTTGCTTGACATGTAGCCCAAATGGCAACAATTGTTATTGTCATATGGGTCATGCCTAAACCGCAACATCCATGCCATTTGGCTCTATTCTAAATAGTGACACCAATACATGAAAAATTACAAGCTTGGCCTAAATGTATCCATTTTTTTTTCATTTTTTGTAGTAAGTTCTATTGTGCTTTTTTAAGTTTCGAGAAGTTAGAATGTGGCACCACACATCCACACACATATTATTTTTTATAATTAACTGATATATTTTCTAACAGATTTTTTGCTACTTTTATACATGTACCATATTTTTTAGTCAATGGTCGATAGTGAAAACACAAACTATTTTCTACGCAACTCAAGTGCCTCTTTCTCAACCAATGACAATTTCTTGTCAATGTGTCATTGACTTCCACCAATTATCTCACTAATGACAATGTCAAACACTACAATGGACGGTGTTCACCAACATTTCTAGAAATTAATTGCAACACCACTTCCCAAGTTCGAGATACGAAGTCGACATGATTAAAATCTATAAATATATTGAGTTACCAAATAACACAAAAGATAAGCCTCCTAGGTCATAAGACTTACTCTCACTTTTCTCTTACATTAAGAGACTATATCTTACCTTCAACATTTTATCCTACATCACGAGACTTTGTTATATTTTGCAATACATAATTTTCTTTTACATTATTTTTTTATTGTCATTACTGACTTAAATATTAGAGAGTCCCTCGTTCCACAATGGACTTATTTTTTTATGTATACTAAAGTTCAACCTGGAAGCGCAACTCATAATTCTTGGCCCAGCTTCTCATATTGTGAAAGATAACTTCATTAATGGCATCGTTTGTGAGAAACTGAACAAAAAACCTAGTTCATTTCATGTTTCATATCTTTTCACTAAAAACACTTTTCTTGGTTAATGAAACTCCAAGCTAAAGGAGAATCAATGATCTCCAAATTACAGGGACTTCAACTCCCCCAAGTCTCTAACAATTCTCTCGTTAAGTGCATATGATTAATGATGTTATCGCAGTGATGCAACTACATCTTCACACTCTTCCTCCTACACAAAAACAAGCACCTCTAAATATGCAACAATGACTTCAGTTCCTTGAAGATGCATGGTAGAATGACATACAAGCAAGTAACATCCACACTCCTCTATTTGGAAGAAACTACACGCATAGTTCTCACAAGATACTCTCTAAAAAATTTAGTCTCTATTGATCTCCATTCGAGTCTTACTCGCGCACCAAAAAAAGACCTAGCTATGAGACGAGCTTCATGAGTTCATAAACAAGAACACAACCTTCACCAAATAAGGAAATCCCTACTTTGTCAGAAAATATTACACATTCAACTCTTCAAAAACCTTATCTCTTCAAAGGTCAGCTTAAAAAACTATGAAGGACTCACAAACCTCCATGAGCACATACAAAATATAAAAAGCATCCTAAAGTTTATCACACAAGACAATGATGTCATGTGCAAAGTTCTTCTAGCAACGCTTCATGGATCTACACGAGCATGGTACCATAGTCTAGAGTTTGTCTTTATTCTTCACTTTCGTGATTTCAACTCCAAACTCATCTCTTACTTCAACATAAGTATTCTAGCCAAAAAAAGCACCATAAATCTCTTCATTGTCACAAAAAAGGAAGATGGGAGCACCAAAGTTTATCTCTAAATGGTTAACGTGGAACAAATCCTTAAGCCCATTGCTATATAAGCCTTGATTAATGATGTTTATAATTGTTCTTTATAGGAAATATTATATATTCTACATGACTAAAATCTCTTTAGTGTCAAACATACAATGTGAAATATCAACAGGGTGGAAGAAGTTAGCATGACAAGATAAGGCCACTCATGTTTTCACTCACTAGCCAGTCTTCGCAACAGTATTATTCCCCTACAAGAACATCCAACAAGAGCATTAAAGGGCATATCCATGATCGATTCACATTCTTAGAGTTCATGATTACACCTCTAACCACCACATGAACTAAGGTGTTAGTCACTATCAGATAACAAAATATGTGCAATACTCACCTCATATGAAAAAAAGCGCGAATACAAGAAACTCTAACAAATTTTACCTTTTTCATTATGATCACGGGTATGACAGCAAGAAATGTCATGCCTTGAAAAGGGAGATAGAAAAATTGATTACAAAAAGTCACCTCCACTAGTTCATGAAAAAAAAAAAAGACAACCAAAATAAGAAAGAAAAGAAGTGTGCACACTTGGTGAACTACCCAAAATTAGATTATCCTCGGGTTATCCCATATAGTGTCTCTATCTTTTGGGTTTTTAATAAAAAGTAGTATTTTTTGTTCATATCTTCATATCTCCAAACTTTCTCTATATGAAAAATCTTCATGTCCTCATTGAATCTCCCATATATATCTCTGACATCTCTAAAATGATGAGGGATCATTCTCAAGTCTTCATGGCCATTTGTCTCTAGGTCCCTATAATCATTTTTCTCTCGATCCCCATTATCACTTATCATGACTGCTTCTCTTCCAGTCATTGTAACCGCTCTTCAAGTCCTTGTAATAAGTTATTGCTAAAAAGATCAGGGAGCATTCTCCAAAAACATTGATAAAATTACGAGAAGGGTAGGTTCACAACATTAAGAAAATAGCAAACATTCAAAGCCATAAATGTAATATTTTTATGCAAGCATGGCCATACAAGTAAACATTGACACTCTAAGTATTCCCCCCCTCCTTTTGCTATTAAGTCTTCCAAACATATTTTAAAAAAAAAACTTAAAGGAGCAAGTGATGGTGCATGTAAATTACGTTTCAAACCCGAAAGAAAATTATGTTAATTTGTTGTTATTTGGGCTATTTGCCCAAATAAAAACAATTGTTGTTATTGTTTGGGTCATGTAGCCCAAACGACAATAATTATTATTATCGTTTAGGTTATGCCCAAATGGCAACACCCACCCTACTTGGGTCTCACCCAAACAGCTACACTAGTATACCAACAATTCCGGCCTAGCCCAAATACACCCGTATTTTTTTTCTTTAACTTTTTTGAGTTTCGAGGAGTTAGAATGCCCATACACATAATATTTTTTTTATTATTAACTGAAATATCTTTTGATAGATTCTTTGTAAGTACAAGCTTTTATGCAATACCATATTTTTTAGCTAATGGTCGATAGTGCAAACACGAACTATTTTTTATGTAACTGAAACACCTTTTTTCTCGACCAATGACAATTTCTTGCCAAATTATCATTGACTTTAACCAATCATCTTACTAATGACAATGACAAACACAATAACCAATTTTGTTCACCAACATTTCCACCAATTAATTGCAACACTACTTTCCATGTTTCAGGTAAAAAAATCGATGTGAACAAGGTCCATAAATACCTTAAGTCACTAGATAAATAAGAGATAAACCTCTTGAACCATATAACTCACTCACACTTTTCTCATTCATTACAAGATTACGTCTTCCCTTCGATATTTTTCCTACATCACAGGACTTTGCCTTAGATTGCAAGACATAATTTTTTTTTTTCATTATTTTTCTCCTGTCATTATTAACTTAAGCATCAAAGAGACCTTTATTCCACAAGAAATTTATTTTTTCAAGAATATTCAAGTCCAAACCTGAAGCCCACTCATAAGTCTTGGCCTAGCTTTACAGATCATGGAAAGACTGATTTATGTGTGAAGTTTTTCCTGACTTCATCACCAATTCTTTTTTAAACTATCTTATTCTCCATCCTCATCTTATTTCTTATTTTTATTTCTAAAAAAATAATCATAAAGTGTTAGAATTAAAAAAAAAAACAAGTCATACACTAAATTAAATAATATTCTTTAAAAACTATTATAAGAAATTATTAAAAAATTGTTATTAAAAAATCAGTAAAAAACTAAAATTTAAGGATGAAATTGGAAGAAAAAACTAAATGACAAAAAAATAAATGGACCAAAAAAAAAAAGAATTAGACACGTGGCCCAACGTGCATGGGCTTAAAAAAAAACCTTGGCATGTGTGCTTGAACTGATTTGTTTTTTCTTTTTTTTAAAGGGCGAACAACTTGTCATCCGTCTCTATTTCTTTTTTTATTTTAAAATTAGCAGGTGACGTGTCGCTTATTCCTCCCTAGATTTTGACATCCATGACGACCAGAAATTGATGAAGGTGTTTTTTTTCTTCTAAAAAATCATTTTCAACCCAGAATCAACTCAAATCACCTAGAAAACACTATACACATCTTGATAAACACATCCATTGTCTAAAAAAAACCTCATAAAAACTCGAATCAACCTGAAACAAAAAAGCTTTCCGAGCTTAGATTTTTTATAGGCAATTTAAGGGTGAAGAAACATATAGGTGAAAATTCCCTTGTAAAATAAAACCTTTTCGACACCAAGATTGACCGTTTTGGTTCATGAAATTGATATAAACAATGATTTTCTTTATCTACCATTAAAATCTAGTGACTTTTTCTATATTCTTTCAAGTCAGGAATTAAAAAATAAAAAAATAAAGTTTTAAATCAAATTTTATTTTTTATCGATATTTAAAAATTGGAGGGACCCAATCTTCATAATTAGGTCTTTAAAGGGGAAAAAAAACAAAAAGAATAGAAAAAAACTTATGAGCACAGTGAATCTACAGTGATCATACATATACAATGCCTCGAAGAATAATATTTCCCAGAGTTTCTCTTAATTTTAATATATGGAATAAACTCAAATACATGATATATATATATATATATATATATATATATATATATATACATGTTTTTTTGTGTGTGTTGAGGCTAAATAATCGGAAAAAAAGAGAATTACAATTGGACTCATGCACATTAAATGAAATTACAAGCATCCTAGTGCGAAAAAACAACTCATTGAGTATTCTTTTTAAAAGTATGAATTGACCTTTTGGAAGGAGCTGCAAACAGAGATGATTTCACGAGACGATGTTCCTCATTTCCATCCCCATGATAGATGAGGGTATTTGTCTCCTTGGCATTGTTTTTTTTTATTATAATATAATTGAAATCATTGAAGCATGATTAAGGGGTATTTGTCTGCGAGTTTTAAAGTGTTTTTAATTAAAAAAATATTATTTTAATATACAAAATATTTTAAAAAAATAATCAGTGTCACACTCTTGAATATCCTTTACAAAAACTATTGCACTGCAAACCTTAATATTCTCTTTTTATCTTTATTTTTATTCCATATAAGTTTATTCTTGAATGTAAACGCACCGCATGGACATACAAACAAGATTCTTTTCAGTTTTGTTGATTTTGACTCATTTCTTGGTCACCCAGGAGTCCACATGAGCTAGCATTTCGGGCATTGGATCGCATCCTAACTTGCCCTGCCCTGCTTTCTATTGCCACGTGTCAGCCTAGTATAACCTTATTGCGGGGAAATTATTCCTTTTCTTTAATGTAACTTGTTAATCCGAACCCGCCGGTAACGCGGTTAGACATGTTTTTGTTAAAAAAATTAAATTTTGTTATATATTTTTAATTATTGATGTTAGGAATTAATTTCTTTTTAAAAAATAATTATTTAAACGCTACCAAACATGCTAGGGGCGCTCCGTGGTCCCCAACATTTTCTTTTGTTGCCGACATTGACGGTCAGGAAGACGCAGTGCGAACGAGGCATTAGATTAAAATTGAAAAAACCTCAGTAAATATTTTATAGGTGTTGACGACGAGCCTGTCTGACAAATACTTGTATTAAATGAAAATCATTTTTTATATTTATATTAGCAATAAAGTTTTAATTAATTTATAACATAATAAATTAAGATATAATAATATTAAAATTACTTTTTTTTTTTAAGATATAAAAAGAAATAAAACCTAAAAATAGTTCTGAGCAATTGAACATGGATTTGTGAACAGAGAGCACCTAGTATCTGTCATGTCCTACGATTTGCCATAGTTTTGTACTCATTGGATCGTTTTTAAATTGATTCCTGTCTCCGGCAAACTCTGTATAGTTTGTTTCGTGTTGGCTTCCATAATTTATCTCTCTTTTCATTTCACGTGAGCTCTTCGTGGAGAGATCCTCACTGCCATAGGAAATTGAATTAGTGCACATTTCGATCATATTCAACACTATTATTATGCAAAAACCGCCGCATCCACATCCTCCTGGTAGGGTGCCTGATAGTGGCGGAAGATTGCTTTGATGTCGGTGGTTGTTTTTTTCCTCCTTTTATTTTTAAATAATACATGTTACTCTTTTTTTATATTTCAATTTTAGTTCATATTTTTTAGTTTAATTTTTTTGTTCTTAGTCATTTTTATTTTTTAATTCATCATTTGACATTATTGTTTAAAAAAAAAGATTAGCTTTGTGGTTATCTTCAATTTCTTTTTTATATCAGATCATCTCGGTCTCATGACCTGGACCACGAGTCTTGTGTGTTAACCTGGGTTGGCCTGCCCCTTATTACTCAGGTTATATGTTTATCACGCTAACTCAGGTTGACTTGGGTTATTTTTTTTTTTATCCAATTTCATACTTCAAAGGTTTTTTTTCCAAGTTATTGTGATCTTTTTTTAGATAAAAGTTTTGTCAATTTAAAAATATTGACTTTTATTGTTTAATTAAAATAGAACCAACTTATTAAACCCGGTTGGACCTGTAAGCCAAGTCATTTGTTTTTCTTATTCCTTTTAAATGTGTTTGTGGCACCTGTATTATCGATACCTTTTTCTTATTGTTTTATTCTAATTTTAATTTATAAATTTTTAATGTCTTTCTTAAAGTCATTTTTAAATTTATGTTTCAATTAACATTCCTCCTCTATGATTGTTTTTATTTTGATTATGTATCTTTTTTTGAATAGAAGTTTTTAAAATTATTTTTTTATGTGTTTAGTTTTTGAAGATATTTTTCTAATTTATATATAATTTTCTAATGTTATATATAGACTAAATTTATTTTTAACAATAAAAAACATTTATTTGTAGATAATATTTCTAATATATACAGCTTTGTATAATAGTTTTTTTCCTTGTAATTTATTCAATTGGTTTCATGCGTGTGTCTATTTCTATTATCATTTTATTTAATAAAAAAAATTAATTTTAACAAACAAATTCATTAAATACAATTGGATAAACATCTCGCATTGCGAACTAAATATCTTGATCTACATATAGCTCTTGATCTTTTCAGTTTCCCTTTTAGTTGCCGTCAATATTTTTTATTATTATTTATTTACACAGATGATTACGATTTATTTAATTAGATACTTGTAATTTTATATATAAAAAAAACCATGTCCAAAAAACCTACTAATCTAATTTTTTTAAAATTTAAAAAATAGCTAGTAGTTGTTGTAGGCACTAGCATTGTAATTTTGCATCCACTTTATTCTGCCTGAAAATCTGAATGATCTTGGTTTTTCTATGCTTGGGCTATCAGCTATGGGGTGGTAGTGGGCACACGAGCCACGAATCCACCTACGCGGTGTAGATATCTTTCACCAATTCTGCACAACCTGTCTATTGTTCTCATTCATGGCGTCTTTAACCACTCACATGTCATGAACCCACACATCCAACCGACGCATATTCTCTCTGCCACTACTCCATAATTTGGATTCCCCTCTTTCCCGTCTTTGTTTTTCGTTTGTTTTCTCAGAAAACTCATGACATGTGAAAGCAGTAGCATGTGTCAACATCGTCTAGTTAAGCGGTATTGTTGTTGTTAGCAGCAGGAGCGAAAGCATGAGAATGTTTGTTTTTACACTTTTGAAATTGTTTATATTTTTTAAAAATTAATTTTTTATATATATTTTTAGATTTTTTTAAAGTACTGATATTAAAAATAAATTTTAGAAAATAAAATAAAAAATTATTTAGATATTGCATACCTTCGTGCCTTCCATACACCTTCCAACCTAACAAGCTTGTATACCGTCCATTCAAAAACCATTTCTAATATATGGGATCTTTGGATAGGAAATTTGAATCACTACTAGATTGGTAGCTTGCATTACATTGGAAGCCTGGATAATTATTTTCTAATATAGAAAAAAGATGTTCATGTAATGATAACTGAGGCCAACCCGAATAACTTTGATTAACAGGTGATTTAAGATTCAAGATCAAGATAACTTCACAAGAAAAAAAAAGTGAAAAAAATCACTAAACTCAAGTCTTAAAAACCTAATATCAAAGGATGAAACTGGAAAAAAAAAATTAATTTTAAAAAAAGTAACGTCGAAGAAAAAAAAATAAACACGAGCTAACTTGACTAACTTGCAATCATGATATGAGATCGGGATAAAAAAAAATTAGATTTAAAATTACAAAGTTCAAGAGTTAATAATTTAATGTCAAATGATGGAATTAAAAAAAAAATCAATTTCATAAAAAAAAAACATTGAAAAAAAACCCGAGTAAATCCAGTTTAACTCAACTAATTCATCATCCATGATAAGAGATCGAGATAAACTCATAAAAAATCAAGTGGAACAAATAACAAAGTTCAAGGGCTTATAATAGTGTAATATTGAATGATCAATTTTTTTAAAAAAATATAATTTTTAATAAAGGACCTAAAAAAGAAAACTTTAACCGGGCTAATATTCTAAGCTAGTGACTCGAGTCATGATACCGAGATTACCCTATAGAAAGGAATACATGAAAAAACAACAAACTAAAATGTCCAATCATAAAAAAAAATTATAAAACAAAATAAATAGCAATTAAAATAATAAGGACCAAATCTGATATAAAAACTAAATGAAAGAAAATAATGAGGGACAAAATAAAAAAATAAATCAAGAAAATGATAAGAAAATACAGATCAAAAGAATGACCAAAATTGTATAAAAGAATTAAATGAAATAAAATGTCAAGGGAAAAAAATTTAAAAAAAAATCAAGAAAATGATAAGAAAATAGCAATAAAAAATATAAGGACTAAAATTAGATTAAAAAAATAAATAAAATAAAATGTTAACGGAAAAAATAAAAATAAAATCAAGAAAAGAATAAGAAAATAAGAATTAAAAGAACAAGAACTAAAATTGGATAAACAATTAAATAAAATAAAATGATAAGGGATAAAATTAAAACAAAATCAATAAAAGGATAAACAACACACAAAAAAACAAGTAATCAAAAGAATGAAGACTGAATTGGATGAAAGTAAATAAATAATATAAAATGTTTAGGGATGAAATTGAAAAAAAAACTTCAAAATGCATTAAAAGCAAAAGAAATACTAATCAAAAAAATAAAGTCTAAAATTGATAGAAATAGAAACCAGACGACACAATCACTTTTTGGAAAGGCTAGTGTGAATTTCTAATCTAGAAGAGAGAAAAGAAAGAGGAAATGAAAAAAAAGGTTCATTGGAGCTAAATCGCACATTCTCCGTTTACACGGCTCCACTAATGTTGTTGTCGCTAATGTCTGATTTTGGTAACCGGACGATCTAGTATACGCTGCCTGAAAGACACGAGAATATTCGCATGCAACAACACGAGGATATTCACGTGCGTTGCATGCGTGAGCAGTTTTTTTAATAATATTTAATTATTTCAAATTGCCAAACAACTCCTTGGTAATAATTTCTTGATTTTAAAGGTAATCCAGTAAGTTCATTGTTAAAAAATTAAAAATACGTAAAAGCCTCCTTGTGCAAACTTAATGGTTTTTCTCTCTTAAGGGTATTATTGTATTTTTATTATACAAATAACAGTAAAAAAACAAAAACAAAAAGCCCATGACCAAATTATCCATTTTTTTTTATTTTTAATGCTAACAAAGTTATTTAACTATAAAAAAAAAATGTGTGGATTAGTTTATATTCAATCAATTTTGTAATGCAAATAAATCTCCTGGAAAAGATAATTGCAAGCTTTGTAATTTTAATGAAAATGACAAAAACACCAATGACTTTTTTTCAAGCTGTCCAATGCGATTCCAATAAACGTATTGTCCACAATGACGATAAAAAGCAGCTACTTTTCTCGGTCCCTAACATTTTATTCGTAAGAAAATAGAACAAAAAAACAATTGATGATCAGACTTCCAGGTCTGTCGCCGGAGAATTATTAGCTACGAAAAAAGTTCCCTGTCGTCTTCGTAAATTATTCTACCTTCCAAATGACATGCAATTCCACACATATTTTTATATATATTTTTTTTTATTTTAATACGGTCTCCAGAGTAACTTATGCACACCTCAACTAATTCCTATAAATCCTAAAGTTAATAACCGGGTAAATCTTTAGTACCCATCAATATTAACAATTACATGTCATTTTATCCTGAAACTTGATAACAAAATCTTCTTGGATGATAATTTTTATCTTATTCGTACAAAATATTTTTAAATAGTTTTATTAAATTTAAAAATATTTGTTTTTTTTAATAAATGGCATGCTTAAAAATCATGGTTTTTTTTTTTAATTTCTACCATCAAACTTGATTCAATCCAAGGAAGTCTTTCGGCCATGTTGCATTTTCTTCCTTCTCCTGCTATTATTGAGTACATAATAAAATATCTATTTAAGAATAAAATATAGAATAATATAAAGTTTCTACAAAGTTCACTTTTAGACAATTCTCTTTTTATCTACATTGACTTGACTTCCTTGAATAATACATGGAATAACACTCGGAATTTTTATTTTTATTTTTTGCCAGCAAAAGATTCTCTTGGAGCTGACGAGAGCAAGCAAGAGTGGCCCAATTGTCTCTTCATGGGCTCGAAGCCCTGGTGCGGAGCCCATTTGTGAGGTGATTCTTTTCACAAAAAGCCTGCGCTTTATAATTTTACATTGGCCTCAAAAGGATTGATTAGCTAAATCAATCTAATTAATTATAAAGAATTTTCTCATTGTTGACAAATTTATGGTTTGAGATTTATTTTTTTTGGGAGAAGGATTTTTTTTTTATTTTGTTAGTTTTAAAGGGAAAAAAATAGAATTTATATTTACTCCTTACAGATTTTGAGTCTTCTTATAAAAAATTCTGGGATTTTTTTAATAGAGACAAGATTTGCAGCCGGATAATGTGATTTCCTGCTTGGATCTCTTGCATAGTTTTAAAACTTGGTCTGGTTGGTCGATTCGGATCCGGTCGACTCCAGATTGAAACCGGGTTGGTTGAAGAAAAAATAGGAAAAAAAAATCCAGTGTGACCCGGCTGACCCGACGACCTGGCAAGACTCGGTCAAAAACCCGGTTGCAACCCATTAACTTTTGTTTGTTGTTTTACTAAAACGACGTCGTTTTGATTTTTTAAAAAAAATAAATAATTGATCCGGGTGACCCAGTGACCCGATCAAAACTCAAAACCCGAATCTTGAATCAGATCGGGTCTAAAAACTATGCTTTGCTGGGGTTAATTCCATTTGGAGGGATTATTTTGGTGATTTGTCTTCTTTTATGTGGAATATCTCTCGAGTAATGGCATGTGCAACATGTTCTGTGGTCCCATACATGGTAGGTTGATAATGATCCAGCATGTTCTTGTAACCTTTTATGATTGTCAATGATTTATTTTAAATATTTTATAATTTAAAACAAATCTTGTGATGATCAGAAAATCGGTGATTTAAATTGGCGAACAAAAAGATTCACTCTAGGATGTTATTTTGCAAGTTGGCATTGAAACTGTTATAATCTTTTTTTTTCCAGTTTTATGGGTTGATTTGGATCAAATTGACTAATTTTTTATTTAACTATTATAGTAGATTGATTTCCAAATCGGATTTAGTAATTATGAACAAAATTACAACACATATTCTTAATTATACTAACTTTTCCAGATAAACAAATTCCACTTGTTTTTTCTTTTTAAGACGTTTATTTGATTTAACAAAAACTAAAGGAAGAGATGGATTCGTTGTCCACCACTTTATAAATGCACGTTTTACTATAATAGTGCTTTTTTAAAAAAGTTTTTTATTTTTAATTATTTTTTTAATTGTCCAAATATTTTATCCTTAAATATTTGGATTTATTGTATATTAAATTTCATAATTTATTTTAATTTATTTTTTATAGGATTATCTCACTCTTATAACACAGGCCACAGGTTTTACAAAAACTCGCATTGGTTTATTTTTGTGTTCTTTTTAATTGAATTTTTTTTTTAATTTCATGCTTCAATATTGAATTTATTAAGAAATGAGTTTCATAATCTTTTTTTATTTGTTTTTTATAGGATCATTTCAGTCTCATAACTCAGGTAGCTGGTTTAGTATATTGACTCGGGGCAATTTTTTAGGTTATTTTTTTTTAAATTGATTTTTTTTTCTTCAATTTCATACTTCAATATTTGATTGATTGAGATTTGGGCTTCATAATCTATTTCAAGAGTTTATTACAGTTTCTTTTATCCATGTCGTGAATTTGATAGGTTAACCCAAATTGATCTGGGTAATGGATTTGACAACTTAACTTAAGTTGAACCACGTCAATCTAATATGTTTTTATCTCCGTATTAAAATAAAAGATATTGTCTTGAATTTTTTTAAATCAAACTATATTTTTACAAGTCATTTTAATTGTTTTTAGACCAGTCAAATTAATCAGGTTATATCATATCAACCCTTATAAAATTAATTTTTTTATTAGAAAATATGTTACTAATGTTTGAATATTGTTTATACATTTAAAAAAGTTTGATCTGATCCACCACGCAACACAATATTCCAGATTTGGAGACTAAAATATCTATAGCAGCTATAATCTTGAATTTTGGAAAGAATTTTGATATAAATATAAAATTACGAGGAAAACCACATATTTGGTAAGCATATTTTATATAAATATAACTTGAGTTGTTAAAATAGAGTGGACAAATAAATCAACTACCCATGATACATCATCATAAATAATTACAAAAACTAAATGGTGTGACAAAAATATTATACATTAGTCTTGATTTACTATGAATTACAATAATAAATTAATTAAAATACTCTTAAAAAACTATATAGAAATTATCTTTTAAAGGTATAATAGTCTTTTTACTTAACTCACTTGTCATTATAAATTTGTTTTGGGCATCTTGGTTTTTTACTTTTTTAGTACAACATAATTATTTGATTGCCCTTAAAACTAGAAAAACATTAAGCTATGATCTAAAGTCTCATTTGATATTTCAGAATCTAAGCTTCGATTTAAGTTTTCAATAGCTTGGTTTCAGGGGCTAATTGGTAATTGCAAAGTGGTTTTTCATGATAATGCAATGTTGTATTTTTAGTAGAAAAAAAAAATTATTGATGCGTTCAATGCCTTCGAGCAACGCATGTGACTAACTACAGTGATAAAACAATATTTATGTCATGTCATCTACTTTGATTGGACCCCCTATTTCTTTTTATATACTGCGTGTACTTATTTGAGATCCAGTGAGTCATCGATAACTTTTTTCCTTTTTTTTTCTCTTTCCCTGAAAAAACTACTCTTGACTCTCAAATTTCCATATTAGCCCTTCAAGTTTATTTGCTTTCGCTTTCATCCCTCTTTTTCAGATTCTTATTTTTTATTTTAATTAATTCTTAAAATTGGATTTTATTTTTAATCTCACCTTCCTTCAAATTTTAACCATGTCAGATTTAGTCCCCATTCTTTTAATTATTTTTCTTTCAAATTATTTTTGATTTTTCTTTCAATTTCATCCTTCTTCGTTTTTTTCTTCTTTCAAATTTGATTTTAGTTCTTTTTTTATATAAGTTTTTTTACTATAAGATTTGTTTTTTAATTTTATCATTCAATATTAAATTTGTTAAAAATTAAAATTTTTAATTAAATTAGTGTCTATGGTTTGATGAGTTGTTGATTAGAAAAATTTACACAGGTTTTGAAGTTTCATATATAGACTGCTTTGTCCAAAAAAAAGAAAAGAAAAAGCAGCTACCCACCTTCAATTATTGTGGATTAGCACTTTTTTAATTAGTCGAGGTTGCTACTGTTTCTTTGCAACTTATTTAGAAGGTTAAATTATTTTAATACCCTTAAAGAAAAAACAACACTTAGCTTCGGCCTAGGTTTTTTTCTTAAAAAAATAAACAATTCAATTAATCTATTGCCCTTAAAAGTATATATTTTAAGGTTCGGCTTCGGGATCTTATTTGTAGTCTCATATTGGTTTTTTTGGTCTAATCATTTGGTCTTGGAGGCAATTTGGATGTTTATTTAATATTATTATTATTTTAAAAAAATATTTTTTTTGGTTTTATCTTTTAATATTAGATAATAAAATTTTCTTTATTTTATCTAGATTTATCATTGTTTTAAACAAAATAAATTATTAATTATAAACCCCAATGAACATGCTTAAATTAGAAATAAAAATAATTAACTATAATTCAAACGCCTAAATTGAATAGTAAAACATCTAGCATACGTTTTGAAAGAACTTAATTGCATCTTTGAAATTTTCTATGAATATAAATAAATCAATTTATAAAATTTACAGCAATAAAATCCAAATAGAAGTCGACAATTTGAATGGGTCTTCTAATTCAAAGGAACAGAAGAGGAATCCCATGGCAATAACTAAACTTAAATCTTCATTTGTGATAAAAATGGTGATGTTATTTGCTAGTCTATATAATATTTTTCAGAGGTATGTTTCGTATGTAAACTCTAAGATTCTCTTTAAACACCGAATATCATGAATTTAATATTTATATTCGATTGAACATAAAAAAAAATAAAAAACTTTCATATTGTTTTTCTTTCGTATAGATGGTTGATGAGAAATTTAATAAAACTTATTATTTAATTTTGTTGACCTTGCCGTTTTACCTTTAAAATATAAATGATTCAATTAAATAATAATAATATATCTGTTTTAAATAAGTATATCCACAGGCACATGCATATTACATTAATAATACTACCGAATAAAAATTGAATTTATGGGTTAGTAATGGACATAAATACCAAATATGAGAAATTTTCCGGGAAAAAAGAGAGAGAAGAAAACGTCCAAACAGGTTGAATGAATGAATCCACCTAAGACGACCAGTCAGCTTTGACCCAACTGCCAATCAGTTTCAGACACGTAATATCATTCCTTGTACTTAAGACTTCGCGACCTGAGAGAAATCGGAAGCTTTAGACGGTAAAGTCAATTCTGTCAAGCTTAGCGCGTATCTGCCAATCTCATAAAAAAAACAAAAATGTATTTAAATTTGCAATTTTCCTGTGTTAAAAACTCAGTCTAAACAAGTCGTAAAAGAAACCCCTCCTTCTCTCCTTCTTCTGTCAATCTATCCCTCCCTATCCTGCGCACACTTGGCCGCCTTCCACGTCTCAGATCCTCCTGCTCTCTCCCACACACTGACTGGTCCAGCATAGTAATTGTCAGCTCTTTGTACGGATCCATCTCTTCTGCCTCTCTCTCTCTTTTTTTTCATTTCTTTTCGTCGTGCTTAATTGCTAAAGGTTGCAGCATGCGTTTAATTTACAGGTCTTTTTTTTTTTGTTTGTAAATTTTAGTAATTTTAATGAGATATACCGAGTCGTTGTCTTAAATATTCTTCTAATTTTGTCTTAATTATTATTATTGCCTTTTTGTTGGTACTATTTAGTAAATATCAGTATTATGCATTTCTGGAGTGAGAGTCAGTTACCTCTGCTTTATGTCAGTTTCTGTGACGATAATTTTTTCTGGGATTCTTTTATAAGAAAGTTGGAGGAACTGGGAATTGTGGGATTCTACTGATTTCATGGCCTTGCTTTTAAATCCAAATTGATTTCTTTCATGGGGAATACTTGGCCAATTTCTGTGGAGTGTGGAAGACAATCCTTTGCTTGTGTTTATTCGTGCCTTTGGTATCTAAACTGGGTGTTATTTTGAATAAATCCATTTCTGATGGCATGTTGAAAAAACGTGTGGGATTTTCTTGTTTTGGGCATATTATTTTGTGCTGATAACCATGTGCATGTTACCTCTTCTGATCTCTTTAGTGTTTGTTTTTTATGTTTTTTAATGGCCGTGTTAAATATTTTGCGTTGCAGAGTGGGATTTATAAAGATTTTGAATCATGAGTTGCTTCGGCTGTTGTGAAGAAGATGACATCCATAAAGCTGCTGACTATGGAGGCCAGTATACAGTTAAAAGCTCAGCTGGTAATATCTCTTGGCTAGAAGCGTTGTAGCAAGAGTGATATATTTATGTTTTCCAGTAAATGTGTACCTATATTCTTATGGGGCACTGTATCTCTTTTTTCTAAAATGTTTTGGTGAAAAGTTCACTCCCTTCTATTTTTCTTTTTTTCTGAATTCAGGTTTAGTTATGCATTCTATTTGCTGATTTGCATTTGACCAAACAGGCAATTTAGGAAATTATCATGCATCAGAAACAGCTCCCAAGGGCGCTCAGGCTTTTAAAATCCAGCCTATTGAAGTCCCTGAAATATCGGGGGATGAACTTAAGGAAGTTACAGATAACTTTGGGACAAGTTCATTGATAGGGGAAGGATCATATGGAAGAGTATATTATGGTGTTCTTAAAAGTGGGCAGGATGCATCAATAAAAAAATTAGATGCCAGCAAACAACCTGATGATGAATTCTTATCCCAGGTTTCTTTGAAATCCTAAATTGTTGCGTATTCCATTTCGTTTGTAATTTTTTGCGTGGCATATCAAATGTTTGGATGGCTTCAACAGGTCTCCATGGTATCAAGGTTGAAGCATGAAAATTTTGTACAGTTGCTTGGGTATTGTGTAGATGGGGGTTCCCGTGTACTCATCTATGAATTTGCTTCTAGTGGATCGCTTCATGATATTCTTCATGGTAATCCTTGTGTCAATTGTCCTGTTATGAAATCTTAATAAATCAAATAAAGTGCTGTCCTATGTAGTCAGAGAAAAGAGCTTCCACCATTAAAATTATACGATGTGGCATCTTTATTTGATTTCGATGAACATTTTATTCATGAGAACTTGTTTTCTCAGCATTCATTTGATTTTACATGCCTAACAAACCTTGTGGTGGTAGGCACATATTACATAGCAAATGTTCCTGGTTTCAAACCCATCAATAAAAACCTTGCTATTCAAAAAAGGATAGAGTGGAAATTCATCAGCATTTGCTTGTATGAAATTTTAATAGATGTCTAAACACCAGCACTAAAAGATTTTTAACGAAATTAGGTAACATTGAGTTTACAATGTTTCTATAAAATTGCAAATACTCTCGTGTTCTTTGGATCTTACAATGAAATGTTGGTTCTTATTATCTGCATGATTGATGCCTTAGTTGTCAATGTCTTGTTAATTTAGGGAGGAAAGGTGTTAAAGGAGCACAACCTGGTCCTGTCCTTACATGGCCTCAGCGTGTAAAAATTGCTGTTGGTGCTGCAAAAGGGCTTGAATACTTGCATGAAAAGGCTGACCCTCACATCGTTCATCGTGACATTAAGTCCAGCAATGTTCTTATTTTTGATGATGATGTTGCAAAAATTGCCGACTTCGATTTGTCAAATCAAGCTCCTGATATGGCAGCACGTCTTCATTCCACTCGAGTTTTGGGAACATTTGGTTATCATGCTCCTGAGTAAGCTATTGGTTGATTGTTTATACACTTCTTTCACATCTACGTTTCACTGTGTCAAAATCTGTTTTTGGTTTTCTAATATGTGGTTATGAGGAAGCTGAAGGACGGAGCTGCTTATTGGATCCACTATCTGAGATTTTTACTTGATAATTTAGTTTCCCTTTCAGAACTTAAAATCTACTAATGCTTTATTGCTTGCTAGAAAATGTTCAGAGAAGAAAGGAAACTTGTATGTTTCTGATAATTATTCTTAGTTGAAAGCTTGTAAATTGTAGTTATAATTTGATTTTCTTGTGTTCGTCCCTGCTATCAACTTATACTTAAGTTTAATTGCTAAGACACCCGGCTTTCAAAACTTGTTGTGAGAGTGTGTGCCTTGATTGCTGTGCGTTGACCATCTTTGTGATTGGCAGATATGCAATGACTGGACAATTGAATGCAAAGAGTGACGTGTACAGTTTTGGTGTTGTCCTGCTTGAGCTTCTGACTGGGAGGAAACCTGTTGATCACACTTTACCACGTGGACAGCAGAGTCTAGTGACATGGGTACTAATCACTATTTGTTGTCTCATGCCTAGCACTTGTTCTCTCTTTCTAAGCTTTCGAAACCTGAGTGTTCCTTTTTCTCTCTGCCCTTGCTGACTATTGAGTGTTTGTATGTGTCAGGCTACACCAAAACTTAGCGAGGACAAGGTTAAGCAGTGTGTTGATGCAAGATTACAAGGAGAGTACCCACCCAAGGCAGTTGCAAAGGTATTTTCACCGCACTTCTAAAATTTCTCTGTAAAAGGAAACTTGTATCATTGAAAAATCGACTCGTCAATTTGTTTGGCTGTCTCCAAACTGCCATGAGTGATCCATTGCATCCAATTTGAATGAGGCTTTCAATTGCTAGATGATTTATGTGGCCTTCATGAGTTGGAAACCTTAACAAACAGCATGTATAAGATACTGGATTGCAAATGTCTAAAGCCTCACCGTTGAACTCATCTTGTTTTCATTACAGATGGCTGCCGTTGCTGCCTTGTGTGTGCAATATGAGGCTGATTTCCGGCCAAACATGAGCATTGTGGTCAAAGCCCTCCAGCCCCTGTTAAATGCCCGGCCGGGACCTGCTGGAGAAGCACCAAGCATATAATTCTTTCTCCCGGCTCAGTGTATGTTTGTGCAGGTGAAAGTGGGCATCCCTGAGCAAGAATAATATATCAAGGTTTTGTTACTGACGTATGTAGCAAAACATTTGGACATCGTTCCCTGAGCTCCCATTATTTGATGCGCATTTGATTTTTTCATAATGTGTGAAGCGGTCCGTGTTGTCATATGATTTTTTTTTGTATACCATCTCTCCCAGATGTGAATAAAAGATGATATATTCTGTGAATGAGATTTATTCATTAATTACGTGGACATCTCCTTCTTTTCCACTTTTTTCCCTCCTGAACCATATAGAGAAATTGCTTCCCATTTTGTGATGGGTCTGTCCCGTTGGTAGAACCGTAGAAAGGAGTAGGATAGGCCGAAATACAGAGTTAATTATTATTGACTAAAAACCTAAAACGTATGGGGGAATTACTGACATGGTATTGTTGATGGACTGTTAACAGTGAATTTTTTTTTTTATAATTTGGACCTTATTAGATCAAATTAAAAACTAGTTTATTGAGGGAGGGTGAGATTCAAAGATGAGGACTAAAGTGAAAAACAAGTAAAGAATTTAAAAAATTTGGACAAAATGTTTATTATAGCCATTCCTATACTTTATAAATTATATTTATCGAGTCCTTTTACTTTTCAAAATTAAAAAGAAAAATTAATTGTGATCTTAAACTTTATTTTTTTTTATTTTTTGGCCCTGGTACGAGAGAGGTGAGAGAAAGTAGTTGAAATCTGATGTTAAAAAGAGAATTTTTATTTGAACCGATTTCAACCACCAAAATAGTTAAAATTTGGATCAAATTGTTTGTTTTAATGAGGGAAACTCACATTAAGATTTTTTTTTTTACTTCGAAATTGCGAAGAAAAACATATATGATCTAAGTAAGATTTTTAGTTTATGGATGATTTCAGGGTTTGGGATGATTTTTGGGTTTTTTAAGGTCAAGAATAAGCTTATCAAGTTGCCTAGATGTTTTGGATTTAAATGGATTGAAAATTAAGTTTTTGGGTTGAAAAAACTATCAGCTTTGTTTTTTCGACCCCATAACAGCTAGAAACTGGGCAATACAGATGATATGTCTCTCTAAATTTTATTTTATTTTAAAAAAACTACAAAAACAAAAAAACAAAAACCTAGTCATGTGAGCCCTAATGAAATGGGTCAAGCGAGCTGGTGTGGCTTGTCAAGCTCAGCGGTGTCTAGCCTTTTTTTTTAAAAAAATTATTGTTTTCTATTTTTTAAAATTACTGCTTTTTATATGTTTTTTTTAGAATTATTTTTTATTTATATTTATATTAATACCCCTTCTCTTTTTTATTTTGTTTACAAAGCCACTTTTAAATGATGATTATTTTTTAGTTATTTTGCATGCATTTAATTTTTGAATAGGTTTTTTTTATTTATCTATAATTTCTTTTATCTATTGTATAGATGAACTTTATTTTTAAAATAACAAATATTTATTTTCAGATGATATTTCTAATTTGTGCACCTTTCCATAATATTTTTTTTCTTTTATTTTATTAAATCAATTCAATGTGTATTATTTTAATAAACAAATTTAGCAAATACAACCAGATAAATGTCTCGTCATGTGAGATTAAATATTTTAATTTGCACATGTCTTTAGATTTTTCCAGTTTTATTTTTAGTTATCGTTTATGTTTTTTTTCATTTATTAACACACATACTTTTCGATTTATTTAATTACATATATGCATAAACTTTTTTATTTTTGCTTAGAATTGTTTTAAACATGAAAACGAGTTGAAAAAACCTGTGTATATAATTTTTTTTAAAAATAAATATTTGACCCATAGTGAAGCGTGGATCAAGTATCTAATGAATATATATACAACATAGAGACAAAATGGATATTATAGAATATAAGAAAATGATTAGGTAAAACATTGTAATGCCAACATTATTTTATAATTTGATCCTCCAATTTTTTTTAAGAAAAAATTACACCCTTTTATGTCTAAATTATAGCAAATTTAAAAAGTTTTGTTAACTATAAAAAGATTACAAAGGGAGCCAAAGTGTAAACAAGGAAATCATTCATGGAAAATATAAAATGATGAAAAACTGTTTTTTAATCGTCATACCTTTCTTTCTTTCTTTATAGTTCCTATAGTTTTTGGAATTTTTATTTTGATATATAAGTTAATTAAATTATTAATCTATTTTATGAATAAATAGATTTTATTAAAGATTCAAATTTCATTTTCATCTTATGTGAATTTAGAAAATATTTAGAAATAAATATATAAAAATCTATTAGATTTAAAATTTATTCTTTGGTAAATTATTTGTAAAATGTTTTTCTATTTTTAGAATGCCAAATATATGTTTTACATCTTTTATATAAAAATATTTATTTTTCATAAGGTCTTCTTGATTGGTTTTTTAAAAGGTCCCACAAAGTATATTAGACCTTTTAGGCCGTTATAAATCTTAGAAACCAATTCTAATCGCTCAATAAAAATATATTTCAATGCTATTTCTTTTTTCTCTTAGTTTAGCCTATCTATCATGAAAAGTAAAATGGGGTAAAGTAATCTTGGGTTGATTTTTTTTTTAACATTTCAATCCTTAAAATGAGAGAAGAGAGAGAAAATTATTAGATTTTAGTTGGAAAAAAAAATTGTCACTTGACGCTGTTTTTTACCATGAAAAATCGATCTTGGTATTGATGGATTTCATTTGATGAGAGGAATTCAATGGTTATAAGTTTTTTATGTAAACATCCATGAGATAGGTAAATTTGGGCTTTGAAAGTTTTTTCAATTTGGATTGATTTTTTATGTTTTATAACCCATTTTGGGTTAATTGATGCCACAAATATATTTATTTTGGTTTCTAAGATGTTTTATTAGGGTTTTTGGTAAAAAAACTGTTTGAAAAATGATTTTTTAGGTAAAAAAAAATCAAACCTCAAAGTCGCCTTTGTAGCGGTCAAAACCTAGGTAGCTAGATGAGATGTCGTCTAGGGTTTTTTTTTTTTTGAAAAAAAAAGAGTAAAGAGAGCGGATTTGGCCCCATTTAAAAAAAAAGAGGTCCAGGCAAGTACGTCTGGGCTAGAAAACCCACACGCCTGGGTTTTTTTTTACAAGTCTGGAAGCGCCACAAGGTTGGGCTGGTGTATCTAGCTTTTTTATTATTATTATTTTTACTCTATTTTTTTTATTAAATTAGTCTTTTAATATGGTTTGCAAGTATCTTAAGTTTTGTTTTCAATTAAAAAATTAATTTCTTATTTCTTATTTGAGGGACATTAAAATAAATATATAAAAGAAAATATAAATTTACAAGGACGAAAAAGTTTAAAAAAAGAATGTAAAATTTTTATTTAGATATTTGATTTTTTTATCAATATTTATTTTTTACTTTCATTAAAAAAAAACTAATTATTGTGCAAAGATTAATAATTACAGATATATTCAAATAGTTAAAATATAATTAATTTAAAAAAATAATGTTATAATATAGTAATAAATATATTCACCATATGAAATGCATGAGCAAAAGAATGATTAAAGCATTATTTAATTAATTTAATGATTAATTAAATAGTTTCAAGGAACTATAAGAATGAAATTACAAAAAGCTTTTTAAGTCTATATTAATTGAAAAAACAAAATTTTGCATAATTACTATTTGTATAATATATTTTGATATTTAATAAATAATTAATTTTATGCCCACTTGGCCTCGTGTGACCCTTAGTTTTTTTTCCTCAATGTCTGTTTTTAATATTGAAGTTTTAATGATTTTTTTATTTTTTAAAATCTATTTAATTTTAAATTGATATTTATATTTTTTTATTATATTATAAAATAAAAAAATAGAACTTAAAGTCTATAATCCAATTATAATTCATAATTTTTATTGATTAATATCAATTTAGAATTTAATATGTTACAATTTTAATATTAATTTTAAAAAAAAACCATCTTATAAAATTTTTCGATCCAATTAGCAGTAAAAACTAAAAACAACTTTTTAAAAATTTCAATCTCCATTATCACTTAACAATCCACAATTCAGTCCCCCAAAGACGACTAAGGGCTTCATGAAATACACCTGTAAAAATGGAATTTGACATGAAATTATTCGCCACAAAAAAAAAAAGGTAATGTACAGTGCCTTGCAAGGGAAAAACATAGGGCTGCCGACATCGACTTGTTATAATATTATTATTAGCTTCGTGCGCTACGAATTATTAAACTACTATTGGAAGGGTGCGCCAGGCCGATGCAGCAGTGCAACGCATAAGCGACGCGCGAGGACCTCAGTAGCAAGCTACTGGAATAGGCCTTCCCCATTGAAAAATAAATTTAATATCGTGTGGGCCGTTGGCCCACGTATCAGATATTAAACTGATAAGAACAGATACTACACTTGATCTTAGCCAAAAGGCCGAGAAAGGTATGATTTGTACGGTTTCACGCTTCGCCTTTTATAGACTACGTTGACACGCGTATTTTCAGTTCTTTTCGATGTGGGATATAAAAACCCTGGAAACGCAGCACAAGCACTAGACAGCAGCAGCCACCTGCCAGCCTCTCATCAAGATGCGAGAGAGAGCTCGCACCGGCTTCTCAGATGAAAAGCAAGGTGGTGTGTACTTTGCCTTAGCTCAGATCCTGTGGCTCAGTGAATTTCAAGCTGCTCCTCCTGCTTTGCTCTTTCTGTAAGCTGTGGATTTTGTCCTTCGTATCCTTCTTCCATTGACCAAAAGTAGGAGAAGAAGCAACACAATTTTTACACTCAGATTTAGTGTATTACATTACAGTTGCAAAAGCTACTAAAGGAGAAAGCGCTGAACTTTCCATAAGAAAACAACGCATGATGAAGAATAAGGCACCTTCCCATTGTTTCCTGGAATCAAAGATTAATAAGGGTGATGTGATCAGAGTTAATTATTTACAAGAACAGGGCAGCCACCACATGGATTAATCAAGTCTTTGCCTTGTCATAGACTTTCTGTTATAGCGAGTTGATGTTACCCACCTTGCTTTTACTTTTCAAGTATTTGATGCGATACTCATCGTTGCCCACCAGCCATACTTGCCAATCCAAAAATTTCTCCATTAGTCGGTTTTAACTAGCTATTTAAAATCCAGATAATTTTCTTAATGTCAAAAAAATACTTAATCTTATAACATGAATAATATACTCAGTTGTGATTAATAATTTTATTTTTTAAAATAAAATTTTTATTTAATCAAACAATTATTTGTGTCAATAAAAAATTAAAAAAAATCATTAATAAAAATAAATTGAATAAAATTATAAAACTCAATTATCAAACAATTTAAATGTTAAATGGTGAAACTAGAAAAAAAAATATAGGTTAACCCGCTACCCCACAACCATGAGCATAAGATTGGAATAACTCCATAAAAAGAGAAGTGAAAAAAAACCACGAAGATCAATTCCAAAAAAAATATTAAAAGATGAAATTAAAAAATAAATAAATAAAAACTTAAAAAATACTCAAGTCAACCCGTGTTATCCTTCAAACTCGTGACCATGGTCATGAAGCCGAGATTGACCGCATAGAAGACAAATCCCCCAAAAATCTCAAAAAAAATTAAAATTGAGTGATAAAACTAAAAATAATAATTAAAAAAAAGCAATAAAAGAAAAATATATGTAACTTGAGTTAACCCACCAACCTCATATCTATGAATATATAATTGAAATAATCCCATAGAATTTTTTTTTTAAAAAAAACATGAATATCAATTAAAAAAATCAAATGTTGAAGTATGAATAAATTAAATTTATAAAAGAATTTAATAAAAATCCAAAAATTAATCCTTAAAACTTGAGTCTAGGATTGATCCTATAAAAAGAAAAAAAAATCTCAATAAAAAATAAGAAGAAAAAGCTAAGGGATGAAATTAGAATGCAAAAGGCAAAAGTTTAGACAAACCGAGCCACAGAATTATCCATGTGGCCGGGGGGAATATACAAGTAATTTTGAATCAAATAAAAAGTATTAATGTATGTAGAACAACAACAACAATAATAATTAGAGAAGGTGGTGTTTTTCGTTCAACTAAAAAAAAAATCAAGATCGTCGAATAACTTTTAACATTAAAATCATATTTCTTAAAAAAGAATTATTTTTGTTTTGTTCTGGCGTTGAAATCATATTTCTCCAAAATCAAAACTTCAGATTTATTAACAACATTTTAACCTAGGGCCTGTCGGTAAACAGGTGGTTCATATGTTCTTTGCGGATTTTTTATCCGAAACTTTAATTGCGATGCCCTGATGTCCAGACAGGTCTTTATAGATAAATTGGAAACCAAGTCGCAATCCTCCATCAACACTCCAGTGAGGGTCCTAACAAGGCATCCAAATGACAGGCTTCAGATATCATATCAATACACTCTATTAGCTGCACTTGAACTCAAAAGTTCAAGCCATGGAAATTATCTCACTACTGCAGTTTTCTCATTTCCTAGTAACTGCCCACAAAGGCTATAAAATTATAGAGAAGGCGAAACCTCAGATGTAATAATAATGATGATGATGATTAATTTATATCTGCGGTCAACATGATGATGATAATGATGATGATGATGAGCATGAACACACCCATGAGCAGCATGCCATACAGCCAAGCCACATTGATGCGATGCATCATAATCACAACCACATCCTGATGCTGAGGTTAAATAATAACCTCTACATAAATCCAAATGGATTCTGCTGCGGATATCACATCACGGAAGAAAAGGGTTGTGAGAAGGATGCTCCTCTTTCTGCTTTTTGTAAGCCCTGAGAAGCAAAACAATCAAAGATGGATGTGACCACATACTCTAAACAAAAGCTTCTGGCTAAAATTTGACAATCCTTTGGGTTGACACAGCTAATCACCTGGTGGCATTTAACCCCCCCAGTCCAACCGTTCCCAGAATAATAAAAAGGAAAGGGATCTGAATCAGAGCACGATTGCTTCTTCCACCATGCGCTCTTGGCACTCCAGTCCTCACAACTCGAGCATATGTTGCTAAACAAGACAGCTCATGTTTGATCGAGTGATGACAGCCAGAAAAACAAAAGAGAGAACAAAATTGCAATTAAAAAAGCAATGTTACCTGAAGCTGAATCTTCTCCTTTTGCACCTGCGGTTGCCATACATGAAACTTTTAATAACTCATTCTCATTGGTAGTAAATAGCAGTTCAGCTAAGTAACGGCTTCATAATCTTCTGAACAGGGCGATTAACACATAAATCGTGGTTTGCAAACTCATCCAAATGACATATTCCAATTAGACACTGCAACTGAATGATCTCATGCAAAAAACTCAAGATTGCATTCATTTAATATTTAAAGCAAATGGAATTGCATCTCCAATGTTTGGGTAATTGTTTATCTAAATTTTTAAGGGAACTTGACCTCCAACAATCAATATGAATCCATACTTTTAAAGACAAGAGGCATTCATTCATATAGATAAACTGATAACTTCATGACCATGGATATTAATAAATACTAACTCATCTAAACTTCAGTCCAGAATAGTTTGCTAAACATGTAAGACTATATGAGATGTAAGATTATCTGTTACAACAGCAGCAAACATATATGCATATCAAATTAGAATGGGCAGAAGGACATCATTAACAAGTAGACCTGTAGTGCCAACACCATCAAAATACCAAATCAAGAACATACTTACAAAACACAGAGTCAAGAAAAAATAAATCAAATGAACCAATTTGATGGAAGAACAAAGACAGAAAATAAAGGTTAGATAGGCTACTTAGTGGGGATCAACTATTATGATTAAGAAATAAAAAAATAGAAATCAGAATAAGGAAAGACAACCTGGAAATGTGACAGAATCAATTAGGACTGTACGAAGACCTTAACAATCACATACTGCATAACAAAATACAAGATGATAATCGGTCTTTGATATTACCGATTCACTTTGCTATCAAAATATTAAACGTGTATCTCACTGCTTACTCCAGGTTTGATGAGCCACATACACATTAACTAATCTGTCAAATCATCATCAAGAAAATCAAGACCATCATCATCAGTGGTAACTCCTCCGGCAGCAGGAATAACATCCAAAGGCTCAAGTACCCCTGCCAATGTCACCATATCTGCAGGTCTCTTTTCTTGATGGTCATTCTCATCCATTTCATCTCCATCAAATTGTTCCATCTCATTATAAAGGATCTCCTAAAACAGGACCAGAGGTTTCACCAAGTTCTCAATCACTCCCTGAAGAATTGAGGCAATGTGCAGGATAAAAGAATATTTTTGAGAAAAAGTACATATAATTGGAGGTACCTCATCTTCTTGCATGGTTTGTTTCTCTGACTCTACAAGCCAGTCATCCAGTATGTTTTCAGTAATTAAGTTGTCAAATGAGACCACATCACCAGGCTTTCTTCCTAGTTGGCGTTCTCTTAGACGCAAATTATAGTGGACAAAGGTAAGCTCGTTCCATCTCTTCCGGGATGCAGTACTATGCCTTTTACTATGAACTTGATCATATATACTCCAAGTGTGTTCACATATGAGAGATGAGCATGTCTGGCTTAGTATACGAATGGCAATTCGTTGAAGCTCTAAGCAACTTATCCCATGTTGTTGCCACCATGCAGCTAATAAGATATTGATAAGTGTACACATTTAGATCACCTCTTGATTTTGCATAATAATATAAGCAATCAGACTCCATAATTTGATTTATGCTTAATCAAAGATGCATGACATCTTGGACAAATTACCTGGATCAAGCTCCATTCTAGTACTAATAGCCAAATCAGTTCCAAAATCAGCTTTCGCAGACACAAAATCAGGGATCTGCTGGGGTCGCACATTTAAAGATCAACAAAATTAAGAATACATAACAAAACATCAAATCATGAGCATGAAAATAGTTCTTTTGGCTGCATTTTGTGGCATCATTTAGTGCAGCACAAATTAATGGTAGCCTAACCTTCAGACAACTAACTACACAAAAATATCTCTAATGTTGGTCCTGTCCTTAAAAATGATACAACAGCAACCAAAAAAAAACACAACAAAAAGCACATTACCTGCATGGATGCAGAAATTCTTTTGCCATTGTCAACTTCCAGTCGAACAATACATTCATTTAGACCACGAACAACCTCAGGATTCTATGACAAAGATACATTCATTTAGACCACGAATAACCTCAGGATTCTATGACAAAGAAATGACACAAGGACAGAATGGCAGGACATTAAGCTTAAAACCAAAAGAGGTGTAGTTGACATAGCTCATACCAATAGGAAATCAGGTCGATAGCGGTAAGATGGATTTAGAAAGTAAGCAGCCACGTAAAGTGGGTGGTGAAACAGAGAGCTCCATTGGTTTTCTATCACAGTCCAGAAAGGTCCATATTTCCGTGCATCATCCCCATGAATAATTTTAATTGCATGTTTAGCTCTGCACATGTCATTATATATATATGCTATTGATCGGGTTTCATCACCATCTATCTTCTGAAGAACAAGCGCAACCGGTTCTAAGGATTTTTTCACGCGCTGCACCTTCTTCCAGAATGTGGCATTTAAGACAATTTTTTCAACTTCTCTACCATCATCTGATTTGGGAAATCGGGAAGATATCCATTTGTTTGATTGGAACATTCTCTTAAGACCAACCCTTTGGTCCAACAAACTTTGTAAAGTGAAGAATGTAGTGCCAAACTTAGTAACAGCTGGCCTGAGAAGTTCTTGTCCCTTTGTGAATTCTTTTTTCATATAATTCAACAACCAAGAATTGTTGTAAATAAACCTTGTAACTTTTTTAGCCTTATCTACACACTCTCCTACCCATTTTATATTCAAAAAGTCCTCTACCATTTGATCAATGCAATGGATAGCACATGGTGTCCAAAATAAATTTCTCCTTTTCTCTTCAAGCATCTTCCCAGCAGTCTTAAAACTGGCAGTGTTTTTAGTGATTACCTGTGTCGGAAACCAGAAGAAAACAGCTTATTAGGCACCCGTTTACGAGTGCATTTGAGTAACGTGAGAAATGTCAGAAATAAATATTTAACTACCTGAACAACATTTTCCTCACCAATCTCTTCCACCACCTTGTCCAACAACTTGAAAAGGCTTGCGGCATCTTCTATCATATCAGTGGCATCAATAGAAGAAACAAAGTATGCACCTCGGGGACAACAGGCCAAAAGGTTAATCGATGTCCTACCCTGGAGATCGTTCCAACTATCAGCAACAATAGAACAGCCAGTAATTGTACAAGATGCCTTAAACTCTTCAAGATATTCTTTTATTGTAATGATCTCATCCTGAAGAAACCGACCAGATAGTAGTTGGCTTGAAGGTCCCTGCAGACCAGGCCCATATTGGCCAACCAACTCCAGCATTTTGAGGAAATATGGGGAATTTGCTGCATTTGAAGGGATTCCTGCATGATAAAAGAATTTGCAGATGGAAGAGATCACTTCCTTTAGAGCTTTCTTCTCAAAACCCATCCTTGCTTTTGTTTGCCTGTAGTGCGATGATGTTTGGTTTTTAAGAGACTTTAAAAACACTGAATCCAATCTTGATCTTTTCATTGGTGGTTCAGCACCGTTGCTGCTACTACCAGGGGACCTCCCCTTGATATTATTTCTGATGTCATTGTCTGAAATTTTATCATCAATGGCCAGCAAATCCTTACTTGAATATTGCAACAACCCTCCCTCCTGCTCCTCCTCTTCATCCTCGTTATCTGAGTTGGTATAGAAAGTGGATATCTCTTTAGATTCAGGTTTCCGATTCCTTCTTCCAGTACGGTGCCATTTCATGTTCTCCTTGATTCTAAGGTACACCTCCTCGGGTGCCTTGTCACAATAGGCAACTTCCCCAGGGATCCTAGCCAGATGTTGTTTAAAGCGATTGATGCCTCCACTAATAATTCTCTCACAATAATTGCACTTCACTCTTTTCTTCTTTTCATCTTGAGCAATACAATGTTCCCAGCCCGGGTCCACATATCCTAAGGATCGAAGAGAAGCAAACCTTATAACCAAGTTCTTGTCACCCACCACCTTTTTGCCTTTTTGTTTGTAACTGCAGGAAGCTTCCTCCATGTCATTATACTCAGTAGAGTGGAAAGCTAAAGATGCCTGTTCAAATTCAGCTTGCCTTCGCTTTCGACCTGAACGGCATCCTTCCAGGTTTTTTCTCATATTGAAGCATACTTCCTCAGGAACCTTAACACAATGAGTAACTTCACCAGACATTCTAGCTAAATGTTGTTTCAATCTGAATATTCCACCACTAACTATTTTCCCGCAGTAGTTGCATTTGACCTTCTTTTTTCTTTCATCTTGAGCAATGCCATGTTCCCATCCAGGATCAATATATCCTGAGGATCGAAGTGGGGCCATTTCTTCAAACATTCGTGTATTAGCACAGCAGCAGCAGCTTATATCCTTGGCTGTTACATTCAAAGAAGCATTAAAATAAGCAAACAGCTATAAGAAATGAAAACATGCAGGGATTTAAATTTTAGAGCAACCAAAAGACTACTATCTAAGGGGGTAATAAAAGCACCAGACAAAGGAGCCTTCCTAAATCAGAAACAATATTATTGCAACAAAAGAGATGTACATTATGATAAAATCATCTCTTGAGATTGGTCATGGTTTTGGTGCTTGTAGTTTACTGGCAGATGTCCTTAATATAACAGGACTTTGAGCAAAATTGAAAAGAACGAAGAAAAAAGATCCAACTAAGATATAAATATATAAAATGATTAAGGTTGAACAAATTATGATCCAAAAGACAAGCAATGATACTGGGTTAACTAAATGGATGATGAATGTGGGGGTGTAGCACAAATTAAGGACTTCAATTTGACATGAATTTCAGTCTAAAAAAAACTAAAACAAAATCCTTGATACCAACAACGAAAATTTCACATGCCCCGCCAGATTTCCATATATTCCAAGTGAAGGACAAAGTCATCCCACTGACAAATAAAATAGGACACCCACACCAACACAACACCAGCAACATCCACAACAAAATAAAGAAAAAGAAAATAACATGGGCAATAGAAAATAACATGGGCAATTCTGAGTTTCATCAATACCATGCAGCAAGAAAATAGGAAACAAATTCAGTAATAGAATCAATTTACCATTTTATCACCCTGGAAATCCTTTCTCAAGTGCAAGGCTCCTGTTGCATGTACCTCTAAACCTAGTCAACTTGTGTTTCTTCCTCAAAGTCAAAACCGTAAAATGGGTCTTCCAAATAAACCTGTGTTAGTTACAAAAGCTACAGTAACAAGTGAGTTGAGAACCCAAAGAGCAAGCAATTAACATGAAAAGGAGGGCACAGCAAAAAAATACACCCACAAAGAAAAAAAAAGCAAATAGCAGATTTACTACAACAAAGTCATCTCAGCAGACAGACAGGAGATGCAACAGCATGAAATTGACACACAATGTTTCTAGAAGTTTCTATTCAAAGTCAATCAATAACTCAAATACATGTATGCAAAACCATGAGAATATTAATGCAGAATCGCAGCTTCGGCCACTTCCAATAAGTTTTCTAATCCATTTTTCAGAGCTTGCAAACCACGATTTAAGTTTTTCAATATATCTCGTGATCCAAAAAGAAGTGCAGAATTACCGGTCTGCAAATAAGTGTAAGCTTCTGAAATCTGCAGCACACGCAAAAACAGCAGTTAGAACCATGAAAACAATTATAAAAAAAAAAATTATCTGGCACAATACACAACCTAAAGACTCGCAACATTTAGTTTGACATTATTTAAAAAAAGAGGGGAAAAATTACAAATCGAATTACTACAGCAAAATGCGCATTGATGCTATAATGACCGTTCATCCGCCTAGGCCCTAATCATAATACAGATGCAAGCAAGCACTTTAGCCACACAAGGTGTGTCAGTTTTACCGAAGTAACCAACCACAAGTTGAGAAGATCACAAAACTCTTGAAACACTGAAAAAGAAAAGGAGATAACAAAAAAAAAAGGTTCGTGAATGCTTAATCACCAACTTAAACTTGGACTCGGCACCGGGCTTTTCATGAAGAGGAAAGAGGTCAGGATGAGATTCCCATACTTTCTTTCTGTATGCAGCTTTAACCTAATACATAAGATGGAGACGCAAATAAATAAATAAATAAATAATTCATTTGACAACAAGAAGCAAGGAAACAAAGAGAAGAGCTTAGCTTAGCTTGAGAATCAATGATCGATTACTATAGAAAGTGATGTATTCAAACCCTAGAATTAGAAATTAATTTTATTTATTTACTGGAGCTCATAAAATATAGATTCCAAAGAGAAACGACTAACGGATCAGGCGCTGTGTTAAGATCAAGATTGCAGAAGAAATTGAAGAAGGGGAGAGAGAGAGAGAGAGAGTTGACCTGAGAGAGAGTGGGGCGGGAATTGGGAGGGAAGCCTAGCAAGACCTTGGCCTCATCACCCTGCATTTCTTTCTGTAATAATCTCCTTTTTTAGGGGTTGTTCTTGTTGGTCTTCGCTGCTTCTTTTTCTCTCTTCGAACCCAATAATAAGAAATAAGGAGGAAAAAAAAAAAACGTATTGAACTACAGTACGTTGTTGAGTTTTCTTTGGATAAACCACTTTCACTTCTTAGTTACTGTCTTTATTGTAATATAGTTTGGAGTTGTTTTTAATAATATTTTTTAAAATAATATTTTTTATTTTTTAAAATTTATTTTTATATCAGTATTTTAAAATTATCTAAAAAATAAAAAAAAATTAAAACATTTTTTAACCACAAAATAAATATATTATTATCCTTCAAATATTTTCAAAGTAATTTTTACTTGAAATATATTGAAATAATTTTTTATTTATTTTTAATATTAATTTAAAATAAAAAATAATAATTTTTTTATAATACAAAATCAAACCAATAGAAATATAATAACATTACGAGAAGAAGCACCCACTTTTAGAGGTTGATTCGATATTTTCATGAACAAACTGCCCTCCATTCTACTCTTGTTTCTATTGGAAGTTAAATATATGTAATCGTTTGAAATTTATTTTTTTTAATCTTCGTGAGTGGATAATGTAAATTAACTGACGGTTATTTTCATGTAATAATTATTCAAAATTGAATACCTGCCATCTGTCATAATAAGGTTTTTTTTTGTTAGCTTAATTAAATTACTATTGCAAGATTTCTTTTCATAGATTAATTAATTAATTAATTATATTGCATTTGATAAATAACCCGAGCATTCTAAGTTTAGTTATTTTATTAAATTTAATTTAAATTATTAAAATTAGAAAATAAATAAAATATATTGAATGTGACTGTAATTGTTTTTTTGTTGGATTATTACTTATGAGAATAAAAGCCAAAGTCCAATCAAACAATAAAAAAAACGAATTACATTGAGTTAATTGAGTTGAATAAAGGTCTAGCTAAGCCTAGTTTCTTATATTAGTGTAATTATACCAAAAGCTAAAAGAACTTAGGAATTTATAGTGTATATACTCATATTTTAATATGGATTTATATAGTAAAATTACTATTTTTTTTATAATAGATCAATCTCATTTGGCAGGGGTAGAAAGGTTTTTTTTATGGGATCCATTAGTTATTATAAGAATAGACAAGATTAAATAATCTTTTTATATTTTTATTTTTATTGCAGTGTAATTACCATTGAAAGCAATAAAACATTAAAATTGGGTAAGGGTTTTTTGTTTTTTTATCTTTGACTTGGTTTAAAAAAGGTTAAGTCACTTCATTGCTGTTAAAAATTTTTTTAAAAAAATGCATTTGATTTAAAGTTTCTTTTATTTTTTACATTTGGTTATTTAATAGTTATTGAGTGTCATTAAAAGTGGTAGGGTAATTTAATAATTAAATTATTTTTCTTAAAAATAAAAGTAGATATGCGTGAGGGGTACTTGTCGGAATTGGACGGCGCGTGCAGCGCAGTGCAATGAGCAGAAACTTGCTTCCAAGGTAGCGAACGAAGTGTCTCGGCATCCCCTCCATGTACATGCATCGTGTGTGGCATAATTGTTACCGATTTGACACGTTTGACCTTTTGTTATTTTTCCTTTTCTCTCTCTCTTACTTGATTTTCTTGTTGACCATCCAAAAATCAAGTCAGCCTCTAAGGTTTATTATCTTTAACATTTGGTCCCTATTCTCTAAATTACAATTTTTTTATTTAGAATAATTTATGAAATTAAAGAATTTTTTTAATTTCATCTCCTATAGATTTTTTTATCTATCACACTTGGTTCTCATTCTTTTGATTTCAATTTGTTTTATTTGAGTGGTTTTTGAATTTTATTTTTTTTTTTACAATTTCATCCTTCTTGATTCCCTATCAAATCTAATCCTTTTTCTTTGTTATTTTTTTACCTTGATTTTTTTTAATTGATTTTTTTATTGTTTCATCCTACATCATTTAATTGGCTAGGTTTTTAGCTTTTTAGTTGAGCCCAAATCTAGAATTTAACGGATTGTGGCTTTAAGAGATTAACTCGGGTTTATGAAGTTCACTCGAGCTTCTATGGTTTTTTTCTCTTTTTTTAAGTTCTTTTTTCATCCTCTAGCATTTCGTTATTTTTTTTATTCACTTTCTATGGCATTTTTTAGTTGTTTTCAAAATAAAACTAATTGCCTAGGGTTTTTTTTGTCTTTGTTAAATTTAGCTTTTTTAAAAAGAATTTTTTTTTATTAAATTAAATTAAATTAGTTGATTTAATCTTCCCTAACATTTAATTGGTTGGCTGTTTGGCTTATTGGTTGAGCATGGGGTCTAGAATTTAACAAATTGTGGACAACCTCTCTTTTTTTTTATCCTACAATATTTTGTTGTTTTTTCTCTCGCTTTCTATGATATTTTTCAATCGTTTTAAAAATAACACGGGCTGCCTTGAGTTTTTTTTTTTATCTTTGTTAAGTTTATCTTTTTTAAAAAAGAAATTTTGTTTTTAAATTAAATTAAATTGATTGATTTCATCATCCAACATTTCATTAGTCTAGGTTGAGTCTGGATTGAGAATTTAACAGATTGCAGGTTTGAGAGTTTAACACGGGCTTACAAGGTTCATTCAAGCTTGTTTGGTTTATTTTAAGCTTTTTTTTTTATTCCATCGTCCAACATTCTTTTTATTCAATTTATGTGGGATTTGTTTTTGTATTTGTTAAATTTAGCTTTTTTAAAAGGAATTTTGTTTTTTAATCAAATTAAATTTATTGATTCCATCCTTTAGCATTTAATTAGGCGGGTGTTGAGCTTCTTAATTGAGCGTAGGTCTATAATTTGACGGGTTACGAGTTTGAGATATTAACTCAGGTTTACAAGCTTAACCCGGGTTTGTTTGGCTTTTTTCTCCTCCTTTTAAGCTTTTTTTTTTGTTTCATCTGCCAACATGTTGTTTTTTTTATTTGCTTTATTGAGATTTTTTTGTTGTTTTGAAAGTAACAAGGGTTAACTCGAATTTTTTTCAGCCTTTATTGAATCTAGCTTTCTTAAAATGAATATTATTTTTAAATTAAATTAAATTAATTATGTGAGTGTAAGCATGAGATGCTTGTTTAATGGTGTTTTGTTTTGCTTGTTTTCCGGGTCATTGCTCTGATTGCACAGACAACCTCTTTCAACTACCAAATTCTTAGATTTTTCTTACTCCTTTTAAAATGTTGATTGCACATTAACATCCTTTTTTACAATGGTAAAAAGTTAACCTAGCCTATAACATAGCATAACATATGTCATCTATCTAGTTATAAATAAACTAAAATAGAATAGTAATTTATTATTATTTTTTTCTACTATTTTTAGTAATTAATAAAAAAAAATATGGAGTGAGTTTTTCACTGTAGTACTAGAAATAGATTATTGTAGATCACTACAACGAAGTTATTGTTTTGCTCTTCAGTTGAAAAAATGGAAGCCTTAGTGTCGAGGGCAATTTAATCTTTTTCAATGGCACATTGGTCATTAAAAGATTGTTAGAGGGTAATTGTATTTTTAATTTTTTACCTGCTTGTTTCAACTGAATTTGTTTATTAAAATCGATAAAAGATAATAAAAATAGAAAAAAAAAATATATATATATATATATATAACTAAATGAATAAAATAAAAGGAAATATTATGCAAGACCATACATATTAGAAATATTATTTCAAAATAACAATTTTTTTATAAAATAAAGCTTATCTATGTAAAAGAATAAAAAAACTCTTTAAAAATTGAATAAAAAACAATTTTTTTTTAAAAAAAACCTTTATCCAAAAAAAGCTTACAAAACTCGTGGCTTAGGCTATAAAACCGAGATAAACCGATAAAAAATAAATTAAAGATAACCACAAAACTATTTTAAAAAAAAAATAATGTGAAATGATAAAACCGTAAAAGAAAATGAGGGAATTTTTTTTTTTCAGTTTGGCCCTCAAACTTTGTTTTTAGACGATCAAGTTCTATTTAAGGAGCAATTGATTACAAATTCTTATGAAAGAGTAGGATTAGAAGAGGGGGGGACCAAAATGAAAAACGCGACAAACATAAGTGATATACCATAAGTTTTGAAAACATTCATTTTGGCCCTCCAACTTAAACAATCACGCAAATTATACAATTGTGGTCCCTCGAAATTGTTCCAATTCCATTTTTGGTATAGATGTTTATTTTTGTATTTTTTGATTCTTGATTGAGAGAGGGAAGAGAGGGATTGCCGGATTTCGGTGATAGAGAGAGAAATTTATCGTTGGCACCGATTTAGATCATCAAAATGAGGGATTTTTGTGTCAAATTGTTCCATTTGATGTAGGGAGTTCATAGTGTTTTTGTACCTTAAAAGTTCGTGAAAAAACAGATCTGAGCCCGGATTGATTTTGGGTTACTGGTTGAGTCCGGTTTTTGGAGGCGGTTTTTTAAGGGCATGACTAGGTTGTCATGTCTTTTAGGGTGTTTTATAGGTATTTTGGGTCAAAAATAGGTTGCAAAACAGGTTTTTGGGTCAAAAGAGCATAAGCCCCGATTTTTCAACAACTATAGTGGTTGAAATATGGGTAAAACAAGCGACACGTTGTCTGTCTCAGCAGGCGACACATCGTTTGTTGTTGGCTTGGGCCTGGCAACCCCAAGGCGCTTGGGTTCGACATGGTTGCCATACCCAAATCGCTTGGGTTCGGCATGGTTATCATGCAAATATAACTTTAAAGAATGCAATTGAAAAGAAATAAAATGATGTGACCAGTTAAAAAAACAAAAACAAAAAAATAGACAAAACCTTCTTTCTTTTATTTTGTTAAGAGGGCATCTTTTAAATAATATCGATTTTTTTGTTACGCGTTTAATTTTCAGAGAGGTTTTTCTGGTTCATTTATAGTTTTGTTTTTATCTTTTATATAGATAAACTATGTTTTTAAAAATAAAAAAATATTTATTTTTGGTTGATATTTTTAATATGTGTAGCCTTACATGTTATTCCTTTTTTTTTCCTTTTATATTATTTAATCAATTTAATATCATATTTTTCAACATTAAATATCTTGACATACATCTGTCTCTCAGTTTTTCAAGTTTTATTTTTAAGTGTCATTAATGATTATTTATTTATTTATTAGCGCACATAATTCTTAGTTCATTTGATTTTATGTGTACATAAACTTTTTGATTTGTTACATTTTTTGAACTACAAAAATGCTTTGAAAAAACCTGCACACACACACACACACACACACACACACACACATATATATATATTTGTTTATGAAAAATAAAAATATTTGACCCACAGCTGAGTGCGGGTCACGTAACTATTTAACTATCAAAACTCATGACCCGTGTTATTAGATCGGAAACATGACAAATAAAAAAACCGCGAAGCCCAATTCCGAACAAATCAAATGCCAAAGGATAAAACTGAGAAAAAAAATAATCACATAAAAAATTGTAATTAAAAGAATGAGGGCATAAACTTTGATTGAAGGATGAAATTAAAAACCAATAAAATTTAATAAAAAAACCAAGGAAAAAAATCAGAAATCAAAAGAATAAGAAGCGAATTGAAAAAAAATAATATATGACAAATAATAATTTAAGGACTAGATTGAAAACATATATATTTTTGAAGGGTTAAGGACCAAAATAAGCAATAAAAAACACAAGGACTAAACTTGAAAAAAAGAAAGAAAAGAGAATGGACGTGCACTTTTTTCTAGGAAGAGAGAGAAAAAAAAAGAAAAAAACAACCACTGGTGACAAACCACTCATCATCCGCCGTCACTCTCCACACCAGGAGGAAGAGGACGCAATGACACTTTCAAGGACAAGGCGGAAGGCCAGGTTTGACCATTAGGTGGCATCGCATATGCCAACAACTTTTCAATAAAAAAACTAAAAAGTCAACATAAAAAATACCAAAACACCCCTCATAACATTGAAAATTAAAAATGAACCCGTGTGAAAGGAAAAAAAACACCCCTAAATACATACCTTATATTTTGTCATTTCCAAGGGTAAAGAATATTTTTACTATAGCCCAAGAAAGGAAAACCCAAGAAAATCTTTGATCAACAACTCTAGTATTTTTTTACCTTGAAGGCAAATACATATTTTTATTGTTTTAAAGTTTGTGAAAAGATGAAAAAAATTATTGGTCAACAATTCTAAAATTTACTGACTTAGGGCGGTAGAAACATAATTTTATTGTGCAAAAAATTTGAAAAAGACTTGGATACTCCTGAACAATTTTTTAATGACCAATGAATTACTAAAAAGACCAAATTACCCTCATAACCAAGGCCACAATTTTTCCACTCAAAGACAAAATAGTAATTTCACTGTAGTAATCCACAGTAAACCGTATCTAGTACTATAATGAAAAGCCCACACGCTATATATTTTGTTCAATATAAAAATATTTTTGTCATTAAATGAAATACGGTAATTATGTAAATAATAATATGTTTTTTGTTGACTTTTTTTAGCTAGGGTATTAAGTGTTGGCACACTTAAAAAATTTAAGATGTAAATTACAAGTTTTCAAAACTTGATGAGTAGGTGCAATTTTGATAAAATTATAGGATCCTAGGGGTAATTTTTCCTTTAATATTTTGTTTTTAATTTCATTTTTCAGCGTCAAGTTAATTAAGATTTGCTTAGGTTATCATAGTTTTATAATTCAGATCGTATATTTAACAGTTTAATCTAAGTCGATTCAATATATTGTCGTCGTAATATAAAAAACCATCATATGATATGTTACTATATTAACATTTTCTTTAAAAATATCTTCAAATATATATTATATTTTAAGTTAATGATAAATTTTTTAATTAAAAAAATATATTAGCAATGTTTTAATATTAAAAAAATTAATCCAAATCACAATTATTAAGAATCGACTTAGATTAAACTGTTTGTTTTAAATATATTAGCAATGTTTGTTTTTACTTTCTAAAAACATTTTTAAAGAAACTTAAATTTTTATTTTATTTTAAATTAATATTATTTTATGTTTTTAAATTGTTTTAAATTATTAATATTAAAAATAAATTTTAAAAAATTAAAAAATATTATTTTAATATATTTTTATCTAAAAAATATTTTAAAAAATAATTTTAGGAAACAAGCTGTTGGTGAACGGGTTGGTTGTGGTCTTGCTCACAAAAAGGAATGGAGGGTGCAATTCTCCCGAAGGAAACGGTGAAAAATAAAAGCCGTGAAAAGTAAAAATCAAGGTTAGTGTGGTGTTTCTGCACTGCAGCGAGCGGCGAGGGTGCAGTGGATCATCGTTTCTTTTCCTTTGCGACTTATGAAGGCATAGGAGGCGAGACAGACTGCATCACTCACTCACCCCATTTCACCTCCTCTTGCCATAGAAAGAAAGACCCATCAATCACAACTAGTACAAAATGAGAAGAATACATGGAGGAGGAGGAGGTTTAAGTGGTGTTCGAATCTGCTCAAGCAGCAGCAGCAGCTCATTCAATCTGGGCGGCGGAACCGACCATCCTTTCTTCTCCAATCTGAAGTTGCCCAACCTTCTCTCCCCTTTTCTCGCCCTTACTCTACTGGTCCGTCTTTTCTCTTCTCTTCTCTCTCTTTTTTTTTAATTTCATTTTTTACGATTGTTTTTATTTTTTTGGTTCAATGGCAGCAAAAATCGCAACCAAAGTTATTTCGAACCTAATTAGAATAATGGAACAAAGACTATCACGAAGGAATGCTTGTCTTGTGAATTTCATTAACCAGATAATTTAATTTTTTGTACAGAAGAAAATCGTATTTTGTTATTCTCGAATGATGTCTCCTCTCCGCTCTCTTTGTATTTTGATTGAAGACAGCCAGAAGCCTCACCGACTGAATTTTCGAGGGCGAATAAAGAGCTCCGGAAACTCAGGGGCTCCATGGACCTTATAAACATACCTCAGGACCAAACAGAAGGTACTGTTTTTGTTAGGAACACATTTAAGAGGAAATGCATGATCGGCTTTCGGCTTTCATCAGTAACTAGAGGAAGCAAACATGCCATACTCTAATAATATTGTCTTGTGTTTCAAGGAACACCATTTTAATTGTCGCCGAGGGTGGCGGTTGAAGTTTCAGCCATTAGAGTGCCAAGTTCCAAAATGGCATGCTTTTGCAATGTTTCTCAATTAAGTAAACTCTTTAACCAAACTACTCAATAAAAGATGCCAGTCATTGCATATACCTTTATATCTCGACTAAACTTCAGGGGAAGGAAAAAAACAAAGGGTATGCTAATTAGTAGCAATTAATTTAACAACAGCAAATACTTGCTTCGAACGTGATTTACTGGTTTCTTTGAGGGAAGGGGCAGTGTATAGGGTTTGCTTTTTTCACTTTCTAGGAGATTGATGGTCTGAGATCGATGATGGCTGAATGCCCAGAAGATAAAGACATGCTTGATATGGCAAACGAGGAATTGATTCGAGCCATGGAAGAAGAGAAAAGACTGCAGAATTTGTTGCTGAAGTCATTACTTCCCAAGGATGATGCTGATGAGAGGGACTACATTTTGGAGGTGGGAGCAGGTAATAATACGTCTATACATAGCATCAGAAATGAAATTTCATTTTGCACCTATGGTTTTGTTTTCAGAACGCAGAACCATTAAGCTTTTTTAATGGATTCCGCCCTCTATAATGTTTATATTCTCTTGAATTTGACCAAAAAAAGTTTTGATTAGGAACTGGAGGGGAAGAGGCTTCTTTATTTGCGATGGATATATTCAAGATGTAATTTGTTGAAACATGTTATTGTTACACTATTTACAATTCTGCCCCCAAGTCTGCTTTTGAGAATAGAGACCTTTTTAAACTATAACAGGCACGAGAGATTCTCACAGAAGAATGGTTGGAAATTTGAAGCGGTTGATATAATGGAGTCTGATTTGAAAGGATACAATTACAAGGCATGCTTCCATCTTTTGTTGAATGATTTTAATTAATCTTCCGTCTGCTCCATCTTAAACCAGTGTTCTCTAATTCTTTGTCTATGGAGGAGTTTGGTCTCAGCTTTGCATTCTAAGTCCAGACATTGTATGGGGAGTTCATCTTGTGATTGTGTGACAGATACCTAACTTCCAGTTCTCTTTGACAGGAAGCTAGTGCGGCAATCTCAGGAGCTGATGTTTTTGGGAAACTCAAATTTGAGAGTGGAATTCACAGAGTTCAGGTCTCATCACTATCATGTCCAATAAAAACCATGCACGACTTTTAACAGAAATGACTGACGACAGTGACAGAGAAGTCGGGGTGTGTTCACATGAGTGCTGTGTCTTTTGCTATCCTTCCTCAAGCTGATGAGATGCTAAACTCTGTAAATGATTTCCAGAAATATGTTATCAGGAAGATTCTGAAATTCATCACTTGAGGGTTTTGTGTTAGTCTCTAAGCATTTATAATGAAGAGCATGGTGCATCATCACGCTGTCCTCTATAACTGGCAATTGTGCTCTTTGGTCATTATAGTATTTGGAAGTATCAATACATCTCATTTCTGTTCTCGGATGACCCCTTTTGATGTTTCAGTTCCAATATGATTGGATTTTGGGACTTGTTTTGATTTGCTGTATTTGGGGCTTCTGCTGCTAGACGTTCAATTAAGGAATGAAGAATTGAGAATTGGCGCTTACAGGTCTGGTGGTTCTGGTGGCCAGCATGCAAATACCACCAACAGTGCTGTTAGAATAACTCATCTTCCGACCAGGAAAAACTGTTTCCGTACAAGATGAACGATCCCAGCATCTGGTAAAGGATTCTCGTCAATTACACTTTTGGCTTCTGAGTGTCTGGGATCTTTGGTCGCTACTGGCCTCTCTTTTCATTTATTTGAGATAATCTTTTCTTACGATTGCAGACATATTTCCCTAGTTTAAAAGTAGATTCTTATTGAAACTAATGGTAATTGATTAAATAGCAGACTAGAAGATCTCGTGATTGAACCGCAAATAACATTCAAATGGATTTAAAACATTAATAGCCATGTAGCATTTTCAAACACACTCTAATGTCAATTTCTGCCTTTGAAATTTTGTTATCCAGGTCCCATTGGAAGGATGAATTCTGGGTTGTATGTATTTCAATTCAAACACTAAATTGCTAATAGTAGCACTGCCTTTAATTATGATTTGTTTATTTCTGCTTCTTTTCCATGTTATGTAGTCGAGCCACGAGCATATGAATTCCATCTCCTCAATGGTTTGCTTATGCAATTTTTCTCTTTATGATTCTTGATAGAATAAATCAGAAGCCCTTAAGGTGCTATGTGCAAAGCTGTATGAAATGGAACGGTCAAGTATTCAAATGAGTCGATCAAGACTTCGTTCAGAGCGAGCGAGCATTATTTGTCTGTCCTTTTTCCCAAAATGATTTGGAGCTCTTATGTGTTCTTGAACAGATTGGCAGCAGAGACAGATCTGAAGGCATCTGAACATCCAACTTTCCTCAAGGGGGTGTCACTGATCATCGTTTAGGCATCACTCATCATGCAATTAATGATGTTGATGCAGGGCGAGAGATGTCTTCATTGATGCTTTTCTTTTACAGCAGGAAATGGATATTTTCATAGGCCGTTATATGTAGCTAGAAACTCGTAATATCTTTCAGAGTAGACATCGCCCACTGCACAACTACGTCATGTATCAAGATTTATTTTTTTAATAAAAAGAACAGGTCATGACAGTTTCTGTCTGAATTACGGACAGTAAATCCTGCCGCCATTCTTGTGGACTTTGTCCTACCTCGTCCCTGACAAATTTCTGCATCATTATCTCCTTCTAGGTTTTTCGATTTCTGAAGAGTTCATGTGGGGTTTCATTGTCAGCATTGAAATGGATGAAAGATTGTCTGTAACATGATGGGAGCGCAGTTGTTGACAGAAATTAAATTTTTTCTTCCTTGCAACCCTTGAAATCAACAAGTCCAATCAATGCCGCTAATCATGTGAGCAGAATTCATGATCTCCAGGCGATAATCTCTACCCCACCAACCTGCTTGTTGCAAGGAGAGAGAGTGAGAGACAACGCTAATGGCCATCCTCTCCTCTCATCCAGGAGAAGGAATGTAAGAAGAGCGCACCCCACAAGCAAGTGGATGATAAAATTGATGAATCTTATCCACCCATCGACTCCAAGACATTAGTGGATTAAAAATCATGATTTTGCCTCGAAGGAAGAAAACCAAAGGTTAAGACCTTTGAGAGAGCTAAACCCATGGGGATGAAATTGCCAAACAAGTGGGGCATGGGGGACGCATTTTCTCGAACCTTTTTTGGTCGATTTCAACACTTCTCGCAAAGTCCGCCAATCCAGACCTAGATAAGTAAGAAAATCAATAAAGGGATTCTTAGTCATAGTTGTGATATTTCAATTGTCTTATCCATATAATTCTTTTGATTAAGAAACACAACTATGTGCCTCCTACAGGAAAGATGATGGGATATTATATCACTAGATATATTCCCGTGCTTCGTTGTAGGTTAGATAATTTTTTTAAAAAAAATAATGTTAAACAAACATGATAGTGTTTTTTTTTAAAAAAAAAGCAATATTGAATGATAAAAACAAAAAAAATAAGCAAAAAAAAGAAGATCTCAACCCTTGTTAACCATTAAACTCGTGCTCGAGTAATTTGACCAAAAACAACTAAATTAAAAAAACTTTGAAGTTCAATCCTCTACAAACCATATGTTGAAGAATGAAGTTGAAAAAAACAAAACCTAACATACAAAAGGATAAAAAATAGCAAATAGCGATTATAAGCAAAAAACAATACCCGAGCATGCTCGGGTCAACCTGCCAAAACCACAGGTCATGTTATAAGATCGGGATAACTCGGCAGAAAGAAAAATCAAGAAAAATCATGAAATCCAATTTAGAAAAAAAACCAATGTCAAACTATGAGATGAGAAAAAAAAATAAGTAAAAAAAAAAAACTCGATCCCAACACTTGTTAGCTTATGAAACTTGTGCAAAAGCCATTTGATTAGAAGCACCAAATAAAGAAAAATCATAAAGGTCAATTCTCAAAAAATTAAATATTAAAGAATGAAATAAAAAAAATCAATAACACAACAAGATTCCAAAGAAAAATAAATTGGGGGGGGGGGAGTCTTCTTGGATTAACCCGCTAATTATGTGATGAGATCAAGACAATCTTATAAAAAGGTAAACAAAGAAAATCATAAAGACTATTTTTTTCTAAAAAAATCAATGTCCAATAATGAGATCGAAAAATAAAAAAAAGTCCATAAAAAAAGATAGGAAGCTCATAAAACTCGTGACCTGAGCCATTTAATTAGAAGCATCAAACCTAGAAAAACCAAGAATCCCAAACCTTAAAAAACCAAATCTCAAAGGATAAAATTGAAAAAAAAACATTCAATCACAAAAAATTAAAAATATAAAATATCATTCAAAAGAATGAGGATCAAATTTGAAAAAAATTAAAAATAAATGAGAGGGTGGATAATTTTGCATTGTAGGGCTAAATTGCAAAGAAAAATTAATTTTACAAAAGAATTAAAAAGAAACCACCCAAAAAATAAGGACCATTTTTTAAAAAAAAAAACAAACTAAATATTTTGATTAAAGGATGGAATTAGAAACAATTGAAAGTTTATAAAAGAGATAAGAAAAAAAAGAACCAGAATCAAATCTGAGAAAATTAAAAATGAAAAATCTAGAAGGATAAAATTAAAAAATAAAACAAAAAACTTACAAAAATGCTAAGGACAAAAATAAGAAATCAAAAGAATGAGGATTGATATTAAATATCCCCAACTAAGAGGACTATCCTGTAATTTTAATTGCCAAATGCGAATTTCAAAGAAGGAGGGGAAAAAAAACAAAAAAAAAACATATATGACAACAATCCGTCGAGAAAAACTGAACACGAGTCACTATTAGAGGAAGAGGACATTTCGAGGAATCTAATGATATGATGGAAGATAATTTTTCACCACCGTAGGAAGTCGCACGCATCATCTAAGTATGACAAGACCCTTCCGCGTCACTGGCACGTGCCAAATAGATTTTAAAATTTATTAATTCTTAATTAATGCAAAATACCAATTTACCTCTTTACTAATTTGCTTATAATGCAAAAACCAACATGAAAATCCAAAAATGCCCCCAAAACAAGCCTATTTTTTTATTCCAAGGGTAAGTTAGTAATTGAACTATATGAAAAAAAATTTAAAATCTCAAAAAACCCCTTAACAACCAATTATCTGATTTTTGTCTTTAAGGGCGATGAAGGTATTTTACTATTCTAAAATAGATGAAAAGACCTTTGTACCTCTAATTAAAACATTAATGACAAATGGATCATATGAGAAAGTTCATTTTACCCCTAAGCCTAGCCTTTTAGGTTGATTTGATTAAGGGTAAAATTGTCAAATCATTGTTACAATTCATAGTGTTTTGTGTCTATAGCTACAATATTTCTTCCATACCCTGTATGTTTTTGTTAAATACTATAAACTAAAAGAGACAATGAATTTACTACTCAACATCTTACAAATCACTATTCATTTCAATAGTGTGTTTTTTGTTTTGAGTTTTTTTAATCTATATTTCTTTCCCTAATTTTATACTTCAACATTTAGTTTATTGGAGATTAAGATTCATGATTTATAGTGGTTTGCTTTATACATGGTTGGCTTAGTCTCATAACCCGTGTCATGAGTTTGGTAGGTTAACTCAGTTGATTCAAGTTTTTTTTGTCTTTTTTTAATTGATATTTTTTTCAATTTCATCCTTCAACATTGTGTGGATTGAAAATTAAACTTCATAATTTATTTTGGTTTGCTTTTTATGAGGTTATCTCAGTCTCATGACTCGGGTAATATAATTTTTTTATCTTTTTTTAATTGATATTTTTTCAATTTCATCTTTCAAAGATCGAACTGATTATGAATTAGGCTTCATGATTTATTTTGGTTTACTTTTTATGAGGTTATCTCGATCTTATGACTTGTGTCACATGTTTTGTGGGTTAACTCGTGTAAACTGATATCGTTTTATTGTGTCTTGTTTTTATATTGAATTGTTTTTTCAATTTTAACCTTAAACAATGAGTTTATTAAAAAATTGAGTTTCATAATTTATTTTAATTTACTTTCTATAGGTTATGACAGTCTCATGATCTTGGTCGCAAGTTTGGCAGGTTAACCTGGGTCGACTCAGATTATTTTTTTGTTTACTTTCTATGAGGTTATCCCGATTTTATGATTTGGATAACGGGTTTGACAGGTTAACTCATGCTAATTTTTTTTATTTTTAAATTTATTTTTTCAATTTCATCTTTCAATATCTGGTTGATTTAGAACTAGGCTTCATATTTTTTTTCATTTTGCTTTTTATAAAGGGTCATTTTGCTGACTTGGGTCACGGGTTTGACGAGTTAACCCAGGTTGACTCGGGTAATTTTTTTATTTCATCCTTCAACATTGGGATTGCTTATCATGATTCACGAGTTAAATCAGGTTTTTTTTATTCTTTTTTATTTTGATTTTTTTCTCAATTCTATCTTTCAACATTTGATTAATTTGGAATTAAGCTTCGTATTTTTTTTTGCTTCCTATGAAATCATTCTGGTCTCATTACCTGGATCACGAGCTTGACTGGTTAACCCGTATTGACTCAAGTTTTTTATTTTGTTTTTTTAATTGATATTTTTTTTAAAAAAAATTTGTCCTTCAATATTGGATTGATTGAGAATTGAGTTTCATAATTTGTTTTTATTTGCTTTCTATAGAGTTTATCCCAATCATATGGCCCGGTTTGTAGATTTGACAGGTTAACTTAAGTTGTTTGTTTTTTTAGTTTTTTTTAATTGAATTTATTTTTTTAATTTCAACTTTCAACATTGGCTTAATTGGGAATTGAGTTTTATATTTTGTTTTGATTTGTTAACTATAAGATTATCACAGTCTCATAATACGGGTCGTGTATTTGACAGGTTAAGCCGGGTCGATCTAGTATGTTTTCGTCTCAATATGTTTTTAAAAACATGTCATCTTAAATTCTTTTTAGTTAAAATATATTTTTAATAATTTTTCAAATTATTTTTAAACTAATCAAATTAACCAAAATTATATCATATCAATTCCAAAATAATTTATATTTAATTCTACCAGAGAATATGTTAGTAGCATACAGATATCTTTTCATATTAAAAAAAATGAGCGCAGAGTAATACAATAGAAACTTAGAAGCAAAGACCGCGGATATGGTGCAATCCCTTGGGTCCAAAACTGTGAGGACTGAAGGAGACAAGTGAACATACCTATCATAAAAAGGCTTCCTCGTTCTAGGAACCTTAATGAGAGAGAGAGAGAGAGAGAGAGAGAGAGAGAGAGGAAGTAGAAGAGGTCTGGATTGGTTTTCTACTCACCGCCGGTTCCATTCAAAGAATAAATAAAGATATCATTTCCTTTTTACTCGTTGATTCAATTCTTTAACAACCAGCTACCATTTCTTTCTTCCCACATAAAAAAGTCCATGAAAATGACCAATTGTGAATGCTTGGAGATGTAGAAAAAACCCCAGCTAATATGCAATCCAAGCCACAAAAGTCTCTTTCTTTACTTGCAAGGTAGAAATTTGGATCATGTGAACATGTTCTGATTGGCTTAAGATGAAATCTGCCTGTCCATTTCCACTATTGGTTTAGGGAATTTGATATCAAATTGATTAACAGAGAAAGAGAGAGAGAGAGAGAGTTTCTTGTGATGCCTGTAGTTCCGGATCTAACAACAATCGGATTCCAATGCTAAAAATAAAAGTAATTAATCAGATTCTATTTCTGAGAATGGTTGATGATGTGTCACGCTTTGTCCCTTCTGATTATTGGTTTCCTGATTTGGACCGGAAGGATTGATATTATTTTCTTGGAATCCATGTTGAGTTTATCACTCTTTGTTTTAAATATTGCTGACGCATGGACCTTGACTTCGCACTTCGCAGGGCCATTTGTCTCTGACACAAATACAGATCCCTTCCTGAAAGAAAACAAAGGGAGAAGCTGTTGCGGTTCATAGCAAGCAATAACTGACACAACCTAAGAACTGAGGGGGAGTTGGAATCTGAAACAGAATCAAACAAACTACCAGACATGATTCTTTCAAGCTTCTTTCGATGAATACTATAATGTGAATGACCAACTGGGTCTTCCTTGTTTTCTGGAAAAATCTAAGCAGGTGTCAGAAGTGATCAGAACTGAAAGGGTGATTGTTTTGTTTTTGTTCGGCCACTTGTGTTCGAGTGACATGGATGATTTACCAAAAGTTTTGTATGGGTGGAGCTGGGAAGAAAACAAGCTGTTTGAGATGGCTTTGGCTGTGGTTGATGAAGAAGACCCAGATAGATGGAAGGTGGTTGCAGCCATGGTTGGAGGAAGGAAGAGTGAAGAGGATGTGCAAAAACATTATGTGATCCTTTTAGAGGATTTGCAGGGTATAGAGTCTGGTAAATTGGATCACACACTTGTTGGAGAAGCCCAGCCTTGTGTTCAAGTTGACTGCTCTCAATCTGTATGTTGGACAGATGAAGATCACAAGTATGTATTAAGCTTTAATTGATGAATTGGATTTGCTTTTAAAAATTTTCTTTTCCTGTTCTGGTTCTTCTTCCTTCTTCTTTTTGTCCGTGTTGAAGTGTTTTCATTAACATATTCTGGCTCTCATCTGATGATGCTCCATGCCTGCTGTAGATAAGCAGAACAGCTTCATTTAATTCTTCTAAAAATATTTATCTTCATATCCATTCCAGGTTCTCAGGTCACTAAAACGCGTTCAATTCACAGGACGAGTAATCCTCTGGCTGACATTTGATAAAAAAACCTTCTCGCTTTTAAAAGGCACCTATTTATTATCTTGAAAATTCCTTTTCATTTCCGTTCAGAATTTCAGACACTCATTTTAATCGTTTGGTCAACCATGTGAATCCAATATTGCCAGTCTGATCAATCAAGGGCCAGATAACATAGAAAATCTTTTGGTCTTTCCACTTTTTTCTACTAGGATTTTTCTGGTCTGCCTGTCATCCTTGTTTTGGTTTCTTTGACAAAATCTTTCTCAGGCCATTGAGAAAACAGTGTCCCAATAGGGCCAGCCAATTCCTCCCGAAAAATGCATCAGGTTTTATACCTTTCCGCTGTCTAATTATGCAGTGATTTCTGGCTGATGCATTTTTATTTCCAGTCTAACGAAAACGATCAATACAGCATATCTTGGTCGCGAGTAGCAATCCACTATTCCTCAGTCAACATACACTCAACATACGGCAAGCCTTGAGGAAACTAGGTGTAAAATCACTTGTAATAAAAAAAAATTAAACGTGGAGAGCACAAAGTAAATTAACGTCTTTGTCTCAATAGATTTACCATTTTAGCTTGAATAGGCTGCATGTAATGTACCAGTGATTGGAGCCAGCCTGGTATCATGATTTATTTTATTTCAGACAGGTTAAAAATTCTCCTTGCCAGTAGCTTTTTGAGTTCCAACCAGAAAGAGATTTTTACTCCTTTGGCAGTTAGATTTCAGTTTGCTCAAATGTCTTATTTCTTTTGTTGTTCCTGAACTTTGCTATATCTTCGTATCCAGGTTGCTGATACGACTGGACATAGATTGACTGGTAGGGTTGGCAAACAATTCATCAGAGCAGAACTATTCCTGTTGAGCTACTGCTCAGGAAGATTGCAAGTCAGGAACATAATTGATGGTGGTAGGAGTATCAATTCTTAAGCTTTGTTCGTAGTTTGTAAGGTACAATATATATCTGTCCTTTGTAAATCAGAAGTTGCCAATGAAATGTGGATCAGAAGTGTTAATCTTCCTATCTTTGCCTTCCATTTTCTTTACTTTTCCTTTTTTGAATTCCAAGTCTTAGCCCGACAGTCAACCATCCCACTTGTTCTTTTGCTGTTTATTACCAATGGTTCAAGTACTTAGGATTTCACAACTGGCCAGAACCATCTTGTTCTTGTCTCATGTTGACCACCTGAGGCTCCTTTACTAGCACAATGTGATCAAGATGTCTGACTAAAGAAATGTTGTTAGGATTCCATACACCACACCGATTTTTGTTTATCACCAAGTCTAGTTTATGAAGAAAGCGAGGAGCTTGTGAAATAAATATTCAGAAAAGTACAATGTGCTCTGCACATTAAGCAGCCATGTGCAAGGGGAACGAACTAGGTCCAAAAAAGCGAACGGTTGACATCCCTGCATTTATCGCAGCACAATGTTATGTTGAAGCAAAAGTACACAGTGAGAGCATGAAAATTGTTCTGTTACAATGCCATTGAGGCCCCCGATAGTCATGGTAAAACTTGAAATTACAATCTTTTGAGGAAATAAAAAGTAAAATATTGATGCTTTGTCAAGTTGATGTTCTTCAAGGAAGACGATACCAACATCACGATCATCAGATTATCAGTAGGTTACAAGGAATTCTCGCCTGTACTGAGAAGTTGATTCTAAGCTTTTTAGTGTCCAAACAATGATCTCCATTGCTATTGATCAATGCCTTGGTTTTTCCTGGCAGCTCATGGCAACCTTTTTTTTTTTTTTTTCCTCTCGAGCTTCATGCTTAGAGGAGCTGTCTTCAAAGGACGTCTGTCCCTGGAAAATTGTTCTGACTGCAGCAAGTGACCATATTCATATACTCATGGACGAATTTGCCATCGGCCAAAGATAACAACGAACTTTGCATTATCTCAGTGATTCAAATACATAAAAGCAACCACATAATACTCTATGCTTATGATATATAAACTCGTCAAAATGTAGCAGCTTCATCTGCCTGGAGACTCAAAATTTGATATCACCATTGATTTGTTGTTTGGAGGTAAACAAAGAAGGAATAGTTGTACAAATCTGTCCCTATCAATGAAGCCTCTGATGGTGCTGAACTCACTACGGTGGAAGCGAAAAACGCTTCCTACATACATTTGTTATTTCGATCATAAGGATTATTTTCTCTGCAGAAAGAGTAGGGCTAAAAAGAGAAACAAATAAATAGCATTTAATACAATGATGTCATAAATCACTAATGGTCAGTGCTAGGACGATTTTTTTTCTTCTTGTTGAATAAAGTGCAGCTGCTGCTACTTTATATCGCTTATCACAGTTCTAATTAAGTGACGAAAAAAAAAAGTTAATGGAAACAAAAGAAGGGAGGAGAAAAAGAAGAGCCACAAGCCAGGGAAGAGGCAGTGCATGGGTAGAGCCAAAACAAGTACTTCTGTTAGTAGCTCCATCCATGCTCTGCCTGTTCCCCGTCTTCATCTGTCTCTTTCTGCTCCCTCTCCCCACGATCCCTGTTTACGTACCATCACCTTTCATTGTGCTTCCATACCATGCCAGCTACTGCCACCAAAATTAACCTCTCAAAGCCTCAGCCTTCTCCTTGAAAAAAAAGCTTACAACAAAGTTTTGGAACACGCTTCCCCTTGGGTGATTTGGGATCATGCTGTCCATGGGGCTTTTATAAGTCAACAAGGCAAAGCATTATAGTACAGACATGTACTACCAGTTCTACTTGGACTGCCTAACCCTGTACTGCCTCCTTTCAGTACTAATCAGATTAGGATTTCCAGGGCATTTTTTAAAGTGTAATGCGTACTGCACTCTTTTTTGTACTTGTGAAACTCAAGTCATTAACAAAAGTAATTAAACCATTCTTAATTATACTGATTGTCATATGCAATTATTTAAAAAAAAAAATGTAACTCTTTACTATCTTCTTTATACAAATTCCGCAATCATATTCATAAACAATTATTTTATAGGGGACTTAGATTGGAAATATTAATAGAGTTAATTCTAACAACCGAAATCTCCAAGATCCTTCACTGGTGAACAGATATTTGATTTTATAAAACTGAAATTAGGTCCGCGAAGATAACCATGTCATGTGCAGGTTGCAGACTTGTCGTCCTGCCAATGGAGTAAAATGTAGATTCTGATTTGCTCCCACGGAAACCAGAAGGCAGAAAAAACATGGATTTACCATCGAAATCAAGAGAGCAGAACAAATGCCACACTAAAATTAAAGCATTGCATAATCCGATACAAACCCTTAAAAGTCACACTTGCATCAGAGTTCAACCTCCTTTCCCGTCTAACCTATCCCTAAAACTAAACAGGCAGCCTGATATCGATCTATCTGACATGTGCTTAATGAATTTAAGGTACAGCTCTAGAAAACGTGATGCATCTAATAGGCCACATTGCATGATACTTTATTGTGGCCTTCTCCTTTGCACCTGCTGCAATGCAGTGGCCTTTTAACCACTCCTCTTGACCGAATTCTTCTCTTTTTGGGAGAGCCAGAGATTCGACGAAGAGGGGAAGGAAGTACCTGAACCTCTGACAATTCTTGAGGTGCAGGCTTATCCACTGTTGGAATAGGCTTTATTGATTCAGAATATGTTAAGCGATAAGCTTCAGTTGTATAAAATTTGGAGCAGTAATCATATACATCCCTACCAATGTGTTGAAGCACCGCCACAGCATGCGAACACGGGAAACCATTAAGTTGCCATTCCCTGCAACTGCAGTCCCAGGCATCTATGTTAACAACATTTACTGCACCCAAAAAATCTTGCACCTCAAAAGTGTTACTGGGTGAAAACATAACTTGAAGCGACTGTGCCTTGAGAATCTCTTTCTGCAATTTATCCTCCACAGATGGAGTTAATCTTGTAATCCACTGATCTGAATCCACCTTTCGAGTGTAAATTAGCTCCATCAATTTATGGCGAATCGTATCAATAATCTTCGTTACTGGTAATGCCGTGAGCTCAGTTAACCAACTATAAAATGAGTCAGCAATGCCTGATGTTATATGGTTGTACCTTGCACCTTCGAAAAAAGAGTTTGCCCAGTGCACGGGCTCACTTTGCAAAATCCATTCATAAGCTTCAGGTGAAATACTCTTGATGCTTTCGATGCACTTTCTAAATGCATCAAGTGTAGGAGCATATGCAGCGTCGTAAAGTTGTCCAACGATGACACCAATAATTTCATGAATGCATGGACCCTTAAGATCCCTCTTCAACTCTTCTGCCAGATAGCGTAGGCAATAAGCATGGTAAGAATTCTCAAAAACCACAGAAATTGACTGTCCTAGTGCCATCTGTCTATCTGCCACAAATGTTATTGGCTGAGGTGTCGGAAGTGCAGATTTCAACTGTACCAAAAACCAATGCCAGTTATCACCATTCACCACATCCACAATAGCAAAAGCAACAGGGAAAATACCATAATTTCCATCCACTGCTGCTGCAGTCAGCAATTCTGACTGATATTTTGATTGCAGGCTCATAGTATCAAGGAAAAGCAAGGGGCGACAACCACTCTGAAAACCATGTAGTGAAGCATGAAAGGCAACAAATAGACGATGAAAACCCAGGTCCTCCCTGGTGTTAAGAGAGACAGCAGTACCCGGATTTGTCTCTACAATCTTCTCGCACAACCATGGTAATTGATTGTAGGCCTCTCTGTATGAACCCTGAATCTCCTCTGTGGCAGCCTCCATCCAACGCCGAACCTGTGAATATCTCAATTCAATTCCAAATTCCTGCTGAATTTGATTAGCAATTTCCTTGGGTTTGACATTAGGACTATCATGCAACTTTTCTTTGACAATACCTTCCACTACTTTCTTTGAGGCTCGAGGATGACTATCTGTACCAGTACCAGCTCCACATGTATGTATTTCATTCAGCCTCTTAATTCGGAATAAGTGTGTGGTAGACAACCTTGATGCAAAAATCCTCCAAGGGCAGCCATCAACACTACACTTGACACTTACACGCATACTATCATTTTTCTTAAACTTGACTGTGAATCCCTGAGCAATGGAATACTTGCGTAAAGCATCACGGACTTCACGGACATTATTAAACTGCTGGTGAAGACCAGTTATGCAATTCTCCCATAACTTAACACGTTTCAGCTGTCCAACACTCTCAATTTCACCAGCAGCTGCAGCCAAGGTGTTGAATCGCCCAGCATTCTCAGAAGCAGGAGCAGAAGCAAGAAAAGCAGGAGCGGGAGCGGGAGCAGCAGCAACAGGCGTGACATTGAGAGGGGTCTCTTGTTGGACCAATCTCTTCTTGCTGGCCCTGCAAGACCAATCATACATTAACATGAAATAAAACACAAGTATGACAATTACATCAATTCGGAAACAATTATATCCACATGGTCAGCAGAATCTCATTACAGTTCAAATCAAAGATCAGACCCTCGCCAACATTTTAAGAATACCATCAGAAGCCAGGCAATCCATTCAACAGAGGAAAGCAACATAAACCTTCCTCTTCCACATTTTAAGAAGATATGCAAATTACCTTTTACGTGGAGTTGTAATCAGGGCTCCAGTTGTACTAGGCATAACTGAGGCTAAAGCTGTTGAGTTCTCATTCTTAATGACAAAAACATCCACAGTCACCGAGTTTCCATGAAAATCAAGGAATCGTTGAAGGTCTTTGTCACTCGAAATTGTGATCAGAGTCCGCATGTTATTGGGCAGAAAGTACTTGATGGTCATTGAATCAGCTCCATACTTCCACATATCAGCCATCTCCGACCTCAAATCATCAAATTTAGTCTCACGACTTACACTAATAGCATGGGCATCTCCACCAACATATGACAAGGAACCATCACTAGCAGTGGTAAACTTCCCACCAGATTGACATATCACAATAGGGTTACTCATCACTTTTTTCCAATTCTTTGCCGCAAGTGTCAATTATCGAATTCAACAAGACCAAAACAAATAATCTGTCCAGAAAAGAATTAAAAAATTAATTAATTAATCAATGGAAATCCAGTTCTAAACAAGACATAGCTAGCTGTAACAAATTATAAAATTTGAAATACACAAATCTTGACAATTGATATCCTTTGTACGCAGTCACAGGACTATTCAGCAGGTTCAAACAGTAAGCATGCTAAGCAATTGTTAATTAAAAAAAAAAAAAGCTTTCTTTCTTGCAAATTATGAAATATAAAAAATTGAACGCAGGAGCAAACCTAAATTCAACATATGACAACAATGTAGTACGAAAATAGAATAACTTTGATAAAAAAACAATCAAAAGAAAAGAGAGGGAAACAAACTGACCCAGGTGCTGAAATTGCAAGACAAGGCCAAAAACCCTAGCTTTTACTCCATCAAAGAAGAAAAAAGAAACCCTAGATTTAAGATTTGGCGGGGGGGGGGGGTTTAGGGTTTGAATTAAGGTGGGTTTTGGGTTTCGATGATGAAGGAGGTGAATTGAAATAAAATTGTGGTTTTGGATTGATTGGAAATTTCGAGGTTAGGTTTTGGACTTTTAGGGATCTCTCTCCTCTCTCTCTCTCTGTCAAAATTCTCAAAAGTACCGAGAGTTGGATGAAAACGCAAATTACCATAAAAAAGAGTGGCTGACCTATATAAACAAAGACAAATTCACTCCTCGTTTTCATTGTTTTTGGGCTTTAAATGTGGGCCTATTGTCGGTTTACTAGGCTGGAGAGTGCAATCTCATTGTTGGGCCGTGAATTCTAATTGTAGGCCTGGTTGAATGCAGATCAGTCAGGACTTCTTGTTCCACTCACACTCCAGATGCAATAATTTAGGCTATGCCCTTCTCATTTCGGCAAAAATAATTCCTTAATGTGTCAGCCCGTACTAATTATGCAGCCATACATGAAATTTACAATCTACAGCATAGGTAATCAGCGCTATGCCGAGGCCGGATTTTTTTTTTTTAATATAGACAACATTTAAATGATGCTATCTTTAAAAAAAAAAAAAAAAAAAAAAACCACTTGAATTAAATGAGTTTAATATGTTAGGTTAATTTAATAACATGAAAAAAAAAAAACATTAACAATGAATAAAATAATTTTTTTTATAATAGCTAACTATAAAAAAATAAGCTATCAATATCAAACTTGAGAGGAGAAGAAAGAAAAGCATGTTAGACACTCATTATCGTTTTGTTGTGGACATCACCTTATCATTAAAAAGAGCTCACGGAGAGATTTAACACCAATGCGAAAAACTGCATGACGACACTGAAAGAAGTTGCACTTGTTGTCACAAAGAACGACCCCAAAAGCAAACCAAATAAAATATCTTAAAGTGAGTATCTCATACTTATATTTAATCAATTAATTTTATTTTATTCAAAAACAAAACTTCTTAAAAAAGATAAATTTAAAAAAGAACAACAAATAAAAAGAGTCGAGATAAACTATGTCATTTTCAAATTTAATAAAAAAATCTTATAGAAATTAAATAAAAAATTTAATAAATTTCATTCTCCAATTAAATAAATGTCGAATGATGAAACTAGAAAAAACAAAAAAGAAGCTTAAGAAAAAGAGAAAAAGAACACAGAGCAAAACCAGACAAAATTTCTAAGCTTTGGTTAATTTTTTAAACTTATAACTCGTGAAATCCTAAATTCAATCAAGAAACTCAATTCTCAATCAATTTAATATTGAGGGATGAAACTTGAAAAAAAAATATCAATTTAAAAAAATTACCAAAGTAAAAAAAATAAAAATAAAAATAATAGGGATCAAATCTGATAGGAAAAAAACCCAAAGAAGGATGAAATCTAAAAAAAAAAATATTTTTAAAAATTATCTCAAATGAAACAAATAGTAATCAAAAGAATGAAGACCAAATATGACATGAAAAATTGGTGGATGAAATTGAAAAAAATTATAATTTTATAAATTATTTCAAATAAAACTAATAGTAATCAAAAGAACTTGACCAAATATAAAGAAAAAAACAAATTGAAGGGCTACAATGAAAATTTAAAAGGTCAATATGAAAATCGAGGAAAAAAGAGAAAAGAAATAAAGAATAGAAAAGACCATTAGTGCCAAACTAGAGGTTCATTGACAACACGCGCCTCCTATGGATGGAGAGGCCGCGGAGATGATTCTAACATTGGTCCGGAAGCCAGCTTTTGACTATTAAGAGATGTCGAACACGTCGCTCGAAGAGCGTGACCACAACCCACATGGTGACGCTTGCAATGCAAGCATTAACTCCTTTTTATAATATTTATATTTATTAAAATATTAAATTGCTCATAATTAACTTGATTATAAAAAAAAAACCATGATAAAAATACGAAAAAAGCTCCTGGATGCCAATTAATTTTTTTTTAATTTTTTAAAGTAATTTAGTAATCTTATTTATTGTGATTTGAAAAGGTGAAAAATATTAAAACATTCCTAAACTTCAATTAATTAAATCTTTTTTTAATAGTAATTTAATCATTTTTATAGTATTAAAACAGTTAAAAAGATCTATGTGCCCCTAATAATCCGACAATAATCAATGAAGCTTGTGAAAAGAACTTTTCCAACTCCCAATAGCTAGTCCAACGGTTTTTTGTTGGAAGGGCAAGATTGAAATTTTATTGTAGCAAAATAATGTGTCTGTGTATACAATCAAACACCGAGAGAACTTTATTTATTTATTTATTTTTATGTTTTTGTTTTACACTAAACTTATCCCAATGTTCCTCCATTGTTAGTTTTACTTTAACCGACACCACAGGAATCGTGTATTTAACTATTTATCATACGTGTTTGTTCAGGCTGCAAAACACATTTTGCCAGCTTGGTGTGTACAAAGCATATATAACAAGGTTGTAATTGATTAATATCTTGAAAACAAAAATACAAAAATATATTTAATTGAAAAAATATGAACTGGGATATAAAATAAGTATATTTTTATGATATTTTTAAAATAAATTTATATATTTTTAAAATAAAAAAATATCATTTCTACTTTTAATATTACGACAAACTAATTAAAAGTTAACTAAGCAAAAACATGCATTTAATTTTAAAGGGACGTTTGGAGTGTAGTAGTGATTTACTATTAAGGGGATGTTTGGAGTATGGTAATGGTTGTTTTTCAATGTATTTTTCATTTTAAATGCGTTAAAATATTTTTTTTATTTTAAAATAATTATTTTTGATATTAACATATTAAAATGATTTAAAAACACCAAAAAAATATTAATTTGAAGTAAAAAAAAAATAAAAAAATATAATTTTTTTTAAAATATTTTTAAAATATAAAAACAAACTAAACTAAAAAAAATAAAAAGGGAAGGTGCAGCCATTAATTATTATTATTATTTTATTATGCTAGCTGTAAAGAATTAATGCAGTCCAAGCCATGTAAGAATATAGCACTTGAACTTGGCTTCAGCTCCCGTGAAATTTCTCTGTCGTGCTGTTCTGACCAGTTTGGTACCGAGTTAGGTCAACCACATGGTAGGACCAATCCACCTAGGTCCAAATTAGAATGACACGTGTCCCACAATTAAAATGACCACATGATAAGACCGGTTTCGCACACAGGAAATTATTGTCCGAGCAGTCTAGGAAATCAGCACGGTTGCTTTTCCTTCCTGGTGAGTAGATCACGCATCATTGCATGAGAAGAAGATGGCTTCTATACTAGAAACAAAATACTGGAGAGATGCAGTAAAATTGACACAGTTCATATTTCTATCACATTAATTGATGTTTCGGGATACAATTGGATGCGCTGATGTGCCTCACAGCACAAGAATGCCAGGCCCTTGCGGGTTTTTTTGGCTACTCCAATCCCAGCTTTCTAAATTATCATTGTAGCAGATGATGCCTTTACCCCTTTCCCCTCTTAATCTCGAAAGGGATTTTTCTGAAAGAAAAAAGAATTTTGAACACCAAATTATGTGAAAGTAACATCAAAATCACTAATAGTCCACTCCGCTACTTCAACTTTGTCGCTAACAAAAATCTCAGTACCCATGTCGATGGATCTCCATATTCTTCTAGCAGGAGGGGTACCTGGATCCTGCAGTTAAAGAACAAAAATGATGACTATCTGGTTGTTCATCACTTTTATAGCATTTACACCTAAAAGGGGTTGTTTGACTACTGACCTGATAGAAGTAAAGTCTACTTGCAAGCCCACCCACATCAAGCTCCCAAGTTCTGGCATCCCCAACCCAACCATCCCCTTGTTTTGTTGGATAGCCATAGTCAGCCCATATAGGATGAGGCAGCAACTGAACTAGCTCTTGTGCCTGAGGATTGCTGTAGGGATCACAAGTGCTGACAGGTTTCTCTAAAAATTGAGCATTCTCTGGAGCACAGTAGTAGTGATACGCCCCATACGGGAAGTTAGCTGTATCATTTCTGTAAATTTTTGTGTTGTTTGGAGTAATGTGGTATGGTGGGCAGTTTCCTAGATTTGTGGGACTGCACCAAGCTGGAGTTTCAGGATTGATAATCATCTCACTGTATCTGGTTATGTCGGTAAGCACATCTCCATCGCATGGAGCACCATTGTTCTTCCAACAGCTCCCGATATCTATCAAATAGAACTGGCTCTTGGGTCCCCCCCCTTGTTTCACATCCAAAGTCACTCTGACCTTGAAATTAGGTGACTCTGGAAGCTGCAAGACAGCTAACTTGTTACCAATTTCAGGAGGACAATTATACAAAAAACAGGACTGGTGTAATTATTACTCTACTGTGGTTCATACTGACCTGACTCCAGGCAAACTGATTTAGTATTTTTATCATGTAGTTTCATTTTACATGAATTAGTATCAGAGCAAACACAAAACACACAATCAATATCTTCATGAGTAAGTATGTGCTCTTTTGTATACTGCCACGTATATTTAAGAGCTTACCGAACAAGGATAGGAACAAGTCTCCAAATTTAATACGTATCAGTTCCTTTTGTCTTGCCTAATCAAACCTCAACCTCAATACCGGTGGTGCCATCCATCACAAGACTTGTTAAGTAAAGGAAGTGTGCACTTGCAACCATGTCCAAATGGCTGAAGCTTCTCGTGTCCTATGATTATAAAAAGATTACGAGGCCCGTGACCTCCACCAAATCTTTCAAGGCCTATAGAAACAGTACTAGCTGGACAAATCCCAGTAGAAGTTTACAATATGGATTAAGAATCAACTGGATTTTGACCATTTTGTTAGATATGAGCTTGAAAATAGTAAAATATCAGATGAATAACTGAGTTCCAAAATGGCTGTAAAGGACAGAGACAGCTAACCAAAATTATTTTGATACCCTGATTTAATATTCCGGGTAGCTAATTAACCTGTCCAATCATTGATTGTTTCCTATGACACAGTGATCAATTTTAATAAACAAGAAATAAAACAAATACCAATTTTCATTAACAAGAAACAAAACAAATCTCTATCTGCCAAGTCACAAGAATACACCTTCATCATCAAGACACACCAGAGTACCTTCTCCCGTTTTCTTTTCCTTTACTAAGTAATGAATAACTGAATATAGAAAGGCGAACTCATACGTATTTGCTAGTGCAGCTTAGTTTTAATATGTCAAGATGACTGGGACTTGCTTTGAAATTGAGGAGGAAAAAAATATTTCAAACAGTTTCTACTTACAATTTTGAGCATTCCTCTTGTGTCATAGTGATACCCTCCAGAAAATCCTGTAGTTGCATCAGCTCTGAGGTACAGCATCAGCCATGGGTACTTCTTTGAAGTCTTGAGCTTGTGGCTAAAGACCCAGCTTCCATTACTAACTGTTTTTTCCCAAACCACTTCATAAAAAGAGATTCCATCAAGTCCACTTCCAATGTCAGAACCCAAATCATATGTCCCATTGAAACTTCCTCTCATTATACCACCATCCGAAAGCTTAGTCTGCTGATGATACAACATGGGTTGATTCATACAACCCTTTCCAAAACAAGGAAACCTTCCTGGACTAAAAGGAGGGGCCTTTTTCCCATTCCTTGGACACAAACCGGAAGTTGTGTCATAGTTTCCATTTTTAAGCATGACCATCCAAAACTGCCATGGATTCGGGGTATCCTCAACTTGACATAATGAACCCAGGTATAGCTCCTTCTGCATTGCATAAAGGTCGGTATTGTTTATGGCTCCTGGGGCCAAACCTGGGAAAGGCTGTCCTACCCCGAGTTTGTTATCAGCTTCACTTACCTGGTGTTTCAGAAAAGAACCTGCCTCATTTTTAACAAAGAATTAGCATGCATATAACAGAAACAGTGGAGACAGTTGAGTGCAACAGATAAAGAGTCAAATACAGCGTGAAAAAGAACTGATTTTTTTGTGTGTTTATGTATAAAAGCTAGAATAAAGAAAATTAAAAGAAAAACCATGATAGTAATGAACATTTCCTTCAAATGAATAGAAGCTACGAGTAAACACGCCCATTTGAGCAACGACAAAGATTTAGATGCTGATTCTGGCAATAAAAAACTCAATAATTGAAAAGGAATAGTAATAAAGAAAGACCCACTCTTCAATACTGCGTGTTTCCTTCTACGGTGCTTGTTCTTACTTGAGAGGTCAAAGCAATCAGCTGCTCTGGGGCTACCCATGCCAGGAGCTTCTTGGCCAACTTCATTGCAGAAATTCCAAGCTTCAAAGGCCACTCTCAAACCATCCCTTCTCATTCCCGGGTCTCCAACAGCTGTTTCTCCTCCTGCGCCAGAAACACCCAGCACAACCACATTTACCAAGAAAAACACAACACGCAAATGGGTTTCCATGGCCATTCCCAGATGGGTGCTCTCTGCCTTAGAAACAGAGCTAACTGTCGTTATTTATACACTAGTATTAGATGGGGTCTGAGCCAGCAGGTCATGGTGGTCATTTCCTATATGATTCTAGTGCGAAAGAAGTGACTGGAGATAACGAAGTTCGTGTTATCGTAAAACCATTCTAGCCATTCATGCGGCCTAAGAAAAAAACATAATAGTTGTTTAATTATTAGTAAAGCCATGGAAACAGAGTCATCGTATTAGAAAATCTTACTGTTAACGCCGATAACATTTAGCGCCATGATTGTATAAATCACTTGTGTATTATACCATACCCCAGTTAGTGTGATTTGTCATCTTTAACTTATTTTAACACAATTTCTTCTTTTTTTTAATATGTTAGAGTAGATTCTGCCCAGTTTTAGATTTTTGCTAAAATTTAAATTTTTTTATTTAAATTTCTTTTTTATATTATCAAATTGTTTTGATATACCAACATTAAAAAAAATATTTAAAAATCAAATAAATAATATTATTTTAATATATTTATAAGTAAAAATCATTTTAAAAAACAACTCCGACTATATTTTTAAACACTTCCTGTCATGATTACTTCCTGTCATGATTAGAATATGTTGCCATAATTTTATTAGCTAGATTTTTAGTTATATTTAATTCAAAGCCCGTTTTTTTTTGTGTTTTAAAAAATAATAATTTTTTTTATTTTAAATTAATTTTTTTTATAATTTGTATTAATATTAAAAATAAATTTAAAAAAAAAAATATTATTTTAATATATTAAAAAAAAAAAAAACTTTAAAACACAACTCAACTGGTGACATAGCAGAGTACAAAACGGGCGGTTGGGAGTCGGTCACCAGTTGCTTTTCTCTTTTCTGTTGACAGCATGCACAGCCCCCAAGTATGTCTTTTTTCTAGAACAACTGTAGAGGGTAGGGAATTTTCATTTTTCTCATCTTTTTTAAAAAGTAGTTTTGTCGTTTGGTTGGCTTATGTTAGAAGCTAGTACTTATGGATTAGTTGGGTGTGGGGGGGCCACCACACACTAGCTGGTTACCAGTGGGGGTTTTAAGATTAATACAGGGACTGGACACGGCCTGAAAAGGAGGAGAAGTTAAACAGCCGCGCTGTTCTTTTTGTGGAAAATAGGGCAAACAAACAAAGGATAAAAAAGAAAGGGTAAAGGAGATTCTAAGAAATTTTGGATCGTTTAATAAATTTTAAGGAATAAAGAAATATGTTTTTAATATTTTTTTTTAAAAAAACCACTTTCACGTTTCACCGTCACGGACACCCTAACAAAGCCTTCAAAAGGAATAAAAGTTGGGTGGATGCTTTGAAAAATGGCGGAGCTGGTGGTGGTTTTATTCAAGGTTGTCAATTCCGTTCCGTTCCGCCCGGAATGGCCGAAACATTCCATACCAATTAAAAAACGGAACAAAACGGAACAAATTTCATCTCATTTTAAATCTCGGTCCGTTCCGGATTTTTCGGCTAAATTCCGCCCGAAACGCGTTCCGGTTCCATTCCACATGTTCCGTTCCGCTCTTGAAAAGCCATTGAATCAAATTGAACCTTATTCAATTTAATTAATTAAACCACCCAATTATAAAAATCTTTTTTATTACTATTTTCTATAACAATGATATTAATAATAACATTGAAAATTATTATTACTATTTTCATTAACAATGATATTAATTTTTTAAAATTAGATTTATCACTAATATATATGGTTTATATTCATGTTGTTTTTTTCATGTTTATACTTTGTAAGAATTTGAGCAAAACAAGGGATGCTTTAGATTCCATTAGCCTTAATAACATTGACCTAACTTTATATTTAAAATATTTGTGTTAAAACATTTTACTTTCATAATATTTTGATATTTTGTTTAAGCTGAATTACTTTAAGTTAAAGATCTATTTAATCTTGACTATTTAGAAATATTTTAAATTTTGAAATTATATTTGTTTGGCATTGTGTTTGTATTGCATAATTTATAATTAATTTATCTTGAATTTGAATTATGTTTGTTGAATATATATATATATATATATATATATATATATATATATATATATATAAACAGATAACCCCGAAACGGCACACGAAACACTCCAAACTGAAACATTCCGCTCCAATTGAAAAAACGAAACACCTACCGAAACGGAATTGACAACCTTGGTTTTATTTGCAAGCAAAACAACTGCCTAGTGCGTCCAAGACTAGCAGTAGCGTTAGAATTGGCCGCCCCTTTCCTGTCCGCGTACACATGGGGTTGGCCTTTATCATCATTTTTCCTGTCACGTAAATAATTAGCACGACTTATTTCGCCCAGAAAGGAAAATAAATCAGTCACTGAAAATGTCATCCATTGGCTTATGCTTCCACTGGCATTAGTTTCCTTTACCCTGCCGACGGTGGATGGGGCTGGATTTCCAAGGAGATAGTGATAGCCGTTCGTAATAGATAGAGGACGCGGGTTTGATTATCTTTTAAAGTGTTTGTTTTTGAAAAAATATTAAAAAAAATTATTTTTAATATCAGTATATTATGTAAATTTAAAAATACTAAATAATAATAATAATTTTAAATTAAAAAAACTCTCTTTCAGCCCCATGTACGTCTATAATGCAAGTAGATGCAAGTAGACGGTGATGATTACTTGTTGGTGTATTTCTGAAGGCATCAACGAGACAATTCCTGAACGCGGACAAGAAGACAGATTTGTTTACTTGCTATTGAATCATTCAAGCTTTTTGAATGCCTGGATTTCATGAGTGTAATCATTTTCGTTGAGAAAATTAATTCATTTTCGCAATACATGCTGGAACATGTACAGGTTTAGCCGGCCATGACTGCAACAGAGGCAAACGATACGTAACCTACCACATGAAGGGCCTGTCTGTCTCGAGCACATTAATGATTAATCTATTAACAAGCCTTGTCAGGTTACGGGAAAGACAGGACGAGGGAAACTCTTGCTAGCTAGTATAACTTGGGTAGGCTCGTACTGAACTGTCAACGCTTCCTTCTTTCTTTCTTTTTTTTCTTTTCTTTTATGCTATAATATTAAAAATAATTTTTTAAAAAACAAAAATATATTATTTTAATATATTTGAAAAAAAATTAAAAATAACCACTACTATCTTAAACATTAAAATATACTTTAAATAGGATATTAAAATTGAAAAGATTTTTTAATCTTCAATGTGAGAAGGCTGAAGGGGCATAATACACACAATCCTTTTAATCTTTAATTAAATAAATTTTATTAATAAATTCTCAATTTGTTATTGAAAAAGATTTTTAGATCAACTCATCAAAACCAACAACACGAAGAATAAAAGATAATGTTAAAAATGCTAGATAAATTCACACAGACTAAACAAGAATCATTTCGCCTCTAAAATAAATATTAAAAAATATAAGATTATTTTGTTTTATTTATTATAATAGAATAATATTTTTATTTTCTTTTCAGTTTAACCTATATATAATCTTTTGATATTTATGTTAAATTTATTCCTTTAGATTACAGTGATCACATCATGCACTATCAATGAAATCATAACCATTTTTTTTTTTATTCTTGCATTTCTCTTTATTTCTTTAAAGTGTTTAATATAGTATCGAAGCATGATTTTATGAAACGAGATTTAATCTTAAATACAGTTTTTGTAAAGCCACCACTTAATTAATTGGTGGAAGACAAAAATTAGTGGAGTAGTTGGCATAATTGGTGCCATGATTTATGGCATAATTTGTGGCATAATTGATGCCATGATTTATGGCCTTTGTCCCCTCACTCTTGGCTATAAATAGGCAATGACTTCAAGCTTATTTGGCACACCAAGTTAGAGAAGAAGAAGAGGAGAGTGAAGAGAGAGTAATCCCACAAAGTTGTGAGGTATTTGTGAGAGAGTAAGTGAGGTGTTTTCTCCTAGTAATAGAGAGATTCTTAGTTGTTCTCCTATTACTTGAGAGAGGTTGTAATTCCCACATTACTTAGTAAAATCCTTCTATACTTGCCCGTGGACGTAGCCTAATTGGGTGAACCACGTAAATTCTTGTGTGTCTCATTTCTCATTTTATCCTATCCCTTGTCTTTTATCTTGTCGGGTTTGCATGCCGGTATCCTAACAAAGTGGTATCGAGCCTTCTTGGTTGGTGTTGTTAATACACAAAAGTCATTCGTGTATACGGTTACTATTCACGTCTACGGCACTATTCACCTATACGGCACTATTCATTCATACGATCATCGTTTACATACGATACTTGTTGGTGTCTATAGAAAATCGATACGGTGAATAAATACGTGCTAGGAAGTTCTGTCTAAGGAGATTGGGTTTTAAGCGGGACCGTTTGTGACCCCTCCAATCTTTCCTGGGAACTTACTTAGTGAAGTATTATTTACACGATACTAGTTCTATATACGTTACGGATCGGTGAAACGGTGATAGCTGAATAGATCACGGTGAATAAAATGGCAAAGAAAGTACGAGATTGAGAGGTTCAAGGGGAGCAATTTTTCATTGTGGAAAATGAGAATCAAGGCAATCTTAAGGAAAGACAATTGCTTGGCAAAGAATTGGGGATCGACCCGCAGAGATCACCGATAATGCAAAATGGAATGAGATGGATGGCAATGCTATTGCTAACATACATTTAGCATTAGCCGATGAAGTATTATCAAGTGTGGCGGAGAAGAAAACAGCTAAGGAGATATGGGAGACTCTAACAAAGCTATATGAGTCCAAGTCTTTGCACAATAAGATTTTCTTAAAGCGGAGACTTTATACCCTTCGAATGGCGAAACCACAACGGTGACCGACCACATCAACACAATAAGAACTCTATTTTCACAACTCACTACGTTGGGTCAACAAATAGAGGAAAGTGAACGTGCGTAGCTTCTACTTCAAAGTCTTCCCGATTCGTATGATCGCCTCATTATCAACTTAACCAATAATATCCTCACGTACTATTTAGTCTTTGATGATGTTGCAGCCGCCATCTTGGAAGAAGAAAATAGGCGCAAAAATAAAGGAGACAGAAATAGTTCAAACCAAGCGAGAGGCATTATTGGTGTCAAGAGGGAGATCAACGGAGCGTGGCTCCAGTGGGAGTCAAAGGCAAGGGAGGTCCAAATCAAGAAGTAAGAAGACCGTGAAATGCTATAACCGTGCGAGAAAAGGGCACTTCAAAAAGGATTGTTGGTTTAAAAAGGGTATAGAGAATACTTTGCAGTCATCAAAACCTCAAGGATGTGTTGCAAGCACCTCGAGAAGATGGAGAGGTTTTATATAGTGAAGCAGCGACAATCTCTACAGATAGAGAAGAGCTCACCGAGGTCCGGCTAATGGATTCGGAGCAACATGGCATATGACTCCTAATCGAGATTGGTTCCAAACATATGAACCCATCTCTGGAGGCAAAGTTTTCATGGGTGATAATCATGTTGTAGAGATTGCTGGCATTGGCACCATCAAATTGAAGATGTATGATGGCTTGATTCGCACTATTTCAGGAGTGCGACATGTGAAAGACTTGAAGAAGAATCTTTTGTCCGTAGGACAATTTGATAGTCTTGGTCAGTAAGATCCGAATGTACAATTGAATCATGAAAATTGTCAAAGGAGCGCCGGTGGTTTTAAAGGCAAGAAAGACAAACTTGCAAACATGTTTGTATTAATGGGAGAAACACATCATGAGGCGAAGCGTCTATCGCATCGCCCGATCTCTGAAGAGAGAAGACGATGATGTGGCATCAAAAACTAGGCCACATGTCGAGAAAGGTTTGAAAGTTCTCTCCGATCGAAGTTACTCCCTGGGCTTACAAAGGTTACTTTACCCTTTTGTGAGCACCGTGTTACAAGTAAACAACACATGTTAAAGTTTGGCACATCAACAACTAAGAGCAAATGCATCTTAGACCCGATTCACTCGATGTTTGGCAAGCACCGGTTGTATCCTTGGGAGGAGCAAGATACTTTGTATCATTTATAGATGACTTCTCCAGGAGATGTTGGGTGTATCCAATTAGAAGGAAGGCGGATGTGTTCGCAGCCTTTAAAATTTTCAAAGCGCGGGTGGAACTTGAATCCGAAAAGAAGATCAAGTGTTTGAGGACCGACAATGGAGGAGAATATACCGGTTGATGAATTTGATAACTTCTCACAACATGAAGGTATCAAAAGGCGCTTCACAACGGCATACACTCCACAACAAAATGGAGTGGCGGAGCGGATGAACAGAACTCTATTAGATAGAACAAGAGCAATGTTGAAGGCCGCAGTCTAGAAAAGTCATTCGGGCGGGCGAGTCCAATACCGCCCGTTGTTATGTGATAAATCGATCTCCGTCAACCGCAATTGAGCGAAGACACCAATGGAGATGTGGACTGGAAAACCAACGGATTATTCTCGATTGCATATATTTGGAAGTCCTGTGTACGTGATGTACAATACACAAGAAGTTAGCAAGCTGGATTCAAAATCCGAGAAAATGTGTATTCTTGGGATATGCTTTGATGGAGTGAAGGGGTATCGCTTGTGGGATCCCACCGCCCACAAAGTAGTCATCGCAGAGATGTCATATTTGCGAAGGTAAAATGCAAATGGAAGAACATAATAGCATTCTAAAGGAGACTACAAGCAGTCCAGATTGAAAATACTCAGAATCATACTTCTTCTGAAGCTGCACCAGAGCATGAAGAGCAAGAACAAATAGAGTCTGAAACTCTTGAAGTTCGGCGGTCGACTCGTGAAAAAAGACCACCGGCTTGGCACTCAGAATATAGTACTGAGAGCAATATTGCATATTGTCTTCTAACAGAGGATGGAGAGCCATCAACTTTCCATGAGGCTATCAAAAGCACAAATGTATCTATGTGGATGACAAAGCAATGCAAGAGGAGATTGAAGCTCGCACAAGAATAACACTTGGGATCTTGTTCCGCTACCACAAGGAAGAAAGGCCATTGGCAACAAATGGGTTTACAAGATAAAACGTGATGGCAATGATCAAGTGGAGCGGTATCGTGCAAGATTGGTGGTGAAAGGATATGCTCAGAAAGAAGGAATAGACTTCAATGAGATATTTTCTCCGGTGGTACGACTTACTACAATCGAGTAGTCTTGGCAATGTGTGCTATATTTGATCTTCACCTAGAGCAGTTAGATGTGAAAACTGCATTTCTTCATGGAGAACTTGAAGAAGAAATTTATATGCTCCAACCGTAGAGGGTTTTGCTGAAATGAGCAAGGAGAACTTGGTTTGCAGGTTGAACAAATCTCTATACGGTCTCAAACAGCGCCGAGGTGTTGGTACAAGAGATTTGATTCCTTCATAATAAGCCTTGGGTACAACGACTCGCCGACCATTGTACGTATTACAAGAGGTTTGAAGAAGATGATGTTTTCATCATTCTCGTTGTTGTACGTGGATGACATGTTGGTGATAGGCCCCAACAAAGATCGAGTCCAAGAATTGAAGGCACAGCTTGGCTAGGGAGTTTGATATGAAGGACTTGGGACCCGCAAACAAGATTCTAGGGATGCAAATTCACCGAGACAAGTAAGAGGAAGATTTGGCTCTCTCGAAAAATTATTTGAAGAAGATCTTGCGTCGCTTCAACATGCAAGATTGTAAGCCAATTTCCACCCCACTTCCTATTAACTTCAAATTATCCTCAAGTATGTCTCCTAGCAATGAAGCAGAGAGGATGGAGATGTCTCGAGTACCGTATGCATCAAGAATGGGAAGTTTAATGTTTGTCATGATATGTACAAGACCAGACATTGCACAAGCAGTGGGATCAGCTAGTCGATACATGGCAAATCCTGGTAGAGAGCATTGGAATACTATTAAGAGGATCTTGAGATATATCAAGGGTACCTCAGATGTCGCATTATGTTATGGAGGGTCGAATTTACCGTCGAGGTTATGTTGATTCAGATTTTGTCATGGCGACCTTGAGAAAAGAAAAATCCACTACGTGCTATGTGTTCATAATTGCAGGAGGAGCCGTGAGTGGGTCTCTAAACTTCGGATCACTTGTAGCTTTATCCACAAATGTAGCCGAGTACATGGCAACTACACAAGCTTGTAAAGAAGCAATATGGATGAAGAAACTTATGGAGGAGCTCGGACACAAACAAGAGAAGATTCCTTTGTATTGTGATAGTCGAGTGCCTTGCATATTGCAAGGAATCCAATGCGTTTCATTCAAGAACAAAACACATAGATGTTCAGTATCACTTTGTTCGTGAAGTGGTGGAAGATGGAAGTGTGGACTTTCAAAAGATTCACACAAAGGAAAACCCAGCAGATGCTTTGACCAAACCAGTCAACACTGATAAGTATATATGGTGCAGATCCTCTTATGGCCTAGCGAAACGTAAACGGCATGAAGATGGCAAGTATAGAAAGGATAGAAGAATCACAGATGATCAAGTGTGAAGACTTGATTAAATCATCAAAGTCTTCAAGTGGGAGAATGTAAAGCCACCACTTAATTAATTGGTGGAAGACAAAAATTAGTGGAGTAGTTGGCATAATTGGTGCCATGATTTATGGCATAATTTGTGGCATAATTGGTGCCATGATTTATGGCCTTTGTCCCCTCACTCTTGGCTATAAATAGGCAATGACTTCAAGCTTATTTGGCACACCAAGTTAGAGAAGAAGAAGAGGAGAGTGAAGAGAGAGTAATCCCACAAAGTTGTGAGGTATTTGTGAGAGAGTAAGTGAGGTGTTTTCTCCTAGTAATAGAGAGATTCTTAGTTGTTCTCCTATTACTTGAGAGAGGTTGTAATTCCCACATTACTTAGTAAAATCCTTCTATACTTGCCCGTGGACGTAGCCTAATTGGGTGAACCACGTAAATTCTTGTGTGTCTCATTTCTCATTTTATCCTATCCCTTGTCTTTTATCTTGTCGGGTTTGCATGCCAGTATCCTAACAGTTTTTGCATATCTAACTTAGAATTATGCATTGATTGTTTGTTTATAAATGATCTTTAAACTTTAATTTGTATTTAAGAAGTTTCAGAATCCAGTGCGATTGCCTGGATTTTAAACAAGACATGCAAGATACCGTTTGTAAACGATGCTTCAATTACAAGGGCGATGTGTTGTTCATGTAAATATGTCAATGCAGGCAGGTACTTATTCGAGCATAGATGCACTCCGACAAAAAGCTCAACCGAAACATTGTACCTTAATTTTATTTTTTTAATAAGAATACTGTATAAAATAGCCAAATGTAATTCTCCCCATCAATCTTAAAATGAACTATAAAATAATTTTTTTATTAAAACAAGCTATAATTAATTTCATATATTCTTGATAATTTATATCAGTAAAAAGAATTAGGACAGGAAAAACAATAAAACATAGTGAGTTCAAAAAGAAGTCTCCAAACCCTTAAAAACAAGGAGCACCTTTTGTCTTCTCAAGTCTTTCTTTACCCGGTGGATCGAAAGTTAGCAACGGTTCTTGTTTGGGCTCAAGTGTTCCTGGAGATTTAGTTCACCGACGCTACCAGTACCGTCCAAGATAAAAGTTTCTACATTCCGAGCCGCTAATTGTTGGAGCCTGTTCTTTTTTCCTTCTTGGGATCTTAAATTAAAAAAAAATATATGATAAAAAAAATATTTTTATTAAAGGAAAAGATTGAAAAAAAATATTTTTTTATGATATTTAAAAAAACAACACCGACACAACGACATATTAAATGACCCAGATTAACATGGATTAACCTGTTAATTTTAAGATCCAGATCATAAGATCATAATAACATTGTAAAAAATAAATCAAAATAAATTAATCCTACATAAACCAATATGAAACATATAATAAAAATTAATTTAAAAATATTATGTTTAAAACTTTTATTAATATGGCATCTTTTATAAAAAAATTATTGATACAAAAATACGTTGGATGAACTCAATTTATATGGTTTAACTTACTAAACTTATGATACGAGCTATGAACTATACTAGATTTTATAATTTTATTTTATTTTTAATTTATATTTTTACCTAAATTTATCATAACAATTTTTCTAAAAAAAAATATAAAAAATGAAATTAAAATAAAAAAATTAAAAGCTAATAAAAAAAATAAAAAAAAAAGACGAGACATACGGATATAAACCTTTAAAAGTTCAAGTCCTTAATTTTTGTAAAGGGTCCTTGATTAATTAACTTTTTTTTTTAGGGTTCACAGCATGTTTTGAACCTTTATTTTGTTTTTTTTTACTCAACCATAGTTATAGTAGCTAGAAAATCAAACATATTTATTTTTGCATTAAAAATCCAGTTTTCAATTCATTTTCATCTAAAAATACTATAAACACCCTTAGAATATAAAAAACTAATATATTAACTTGAAAATAAAACAAAAAAAAATCTATAAGCACAAAATTAAACTGGATAAAAATTTTCTATCTCGACCTCAATTTATTTTTTTTTAGATAATATTAAGGTTCAAAACAATCATCACAAATCAAATATGATCTATTAATACCAAAATTAATATTTTTAATGGTTAAAATTAGAGTTACCCAACAATTTTCCTTCTTCTCACCAAAACCCAACAACTTTCTTTTTTTTTTTTTAACTGAGGGGTTGAAAAAAGGATTAAATCAAAATTAAATTCATAAAAATTACATGAGCTTTATAGGAATAAAAAAGATAGGATGCGATTAAAATTTTCCTAAATTTTAAATTGAGAATGATATTTCTCCATGTTTTATACTTTAGTTCTCTTTATTTTAATTATTCTCATCATGAACAAATTGGTTATAAATCTGTTCATAGATGGATGCATATCGAAAAAAAATATTAAGGTAGGAAAAAAAAAGTTGGACGATGAAGCTACAGTAAAACACCTGTATATTTAGTAATTAGTAATGGTAATAACCACGGAGTGATATTTCTTCCCAGCAGTTTGTGACATCTTCTCCTTCCAGTTCTTGTTTATTTCAAGGTAGGTTCATGCCTCATCCATAAGCCCAAAGGGACGACCCCTTAATCAGAAATTGTACAGGATGCGGCCACTTATTGCCTTGATTTATTGATTTTTTTTCTCTAAGTATTTTCAATTCTGAGATCATTACAGTTTCAAGAATCAAAGTACCAGGATATCTACACTCTCCATGACTGGACACAGTTCCTTGTTTAACAGCTTCATGCAAGCAATGCATTTTCTGCCACAACTAATGAAGATTTATGTACACATATACCAGTGAACTTCGATTACCAGACATCTACCTTCCCTGTGTTTCCCGGAATAACACGGCAGATCCAACGGCTCCTGTGGAACAAAAAATACAGACTGACCTGTGTAATTGTCACAAGCGATGCCCCAGGAGATCAGGCAGGGTTATCTTTCCCAAGTTGTTTGGGTCAAGCTTGCTGAATTGATTGCAGATCTGTAATACATCTTTCTCGCCTATCTTTCCCATCTCTTTGAGCTTGTAAATTACATATTCTGATTTACTGTAAAAAAAGTCACAAAAATAAATGAATTAAGGCTCTACCTAGGTTGATAGATCGCATTATCTCATTTGCTGGGAAAATAAGAAGAAAGAATTGAGTTCTATCTGGAATGCTAGATTACATGTTCTTATTTACAGAAAGACAATCCTACGTAAACCCACCCACTAAAAAAAAAAAGATCAAATACATCTCCTGTGAGGATATAGGTCAAGAGCAACAAAAGGAAAAGAAAAAAAAAATACTAAGTTTACAAGAGTTATCTCAATGTACGGATGTTCCAGATAATATGATGGCTTGGAGCAGCTATGAAGAACCTTGATACTTTAACTTACAACTATTTGGATATAACTTACCATTTGAGAAAAAACTAGCGAATGAATGACCTGACGTGTTTAAATCCATAATCTTTAAATACTTATGGAGTCATAATTTTCTCTCATGTTGTTTTACAGTTCAGTAGAAAACCTATTGGACCTTTCATGTCTCCTGAGATTATGCAATCTATGACGGATGATTGTCTTTCAACACTTCATCTTTAGCTGAAGTTGCAAAACACTTATTTTGCAAATAAACAAGAAAAAGTTATAGAATGCGCTAAACCAGATTGTCTCTCTCTAATGGCCTCCAAATCCAAGAGAGCAGTTATTTCATCAAACAACAGCCCATCACATACTGTCCTCAACTCAAGAGCCAATCACTCACTATTACAAGGTTAGAACCAGGCTAACTTCACTCCGAAACAAGAAGACTTTAAGATCTTAAGAGCTTTTGATCCGTGTTTCAAGGTCTTGGAATGTAACGCACCAGCATTTTCACTAGAATCTGCTTCTATAAAATTAGCATCAATACAATAGGAGAGTACGAACCAAGGATGGTCAGCACAGAAATGGAAAGAAGAGTTTAATTAACTTTTGATATCCATCTTCCAGAGAAGCATTTGATCAAGAGGCCATCTTATCACACATTAACATAGCCTAGTTAAGGTTTTGAGGATTCTTTTTACCCAAATTATCATAACATTAATTCAACAAATTTTCCCAACTAGAAGAGCTAAACATATCCAATAAAACAAGTTAGCAAGAGATAAAAATAGAGCCGCACCTAATGAAACCATTATTGTTCATATCCGCAGCAAGCAAATCCTCCACGGTAATATCTCTATGCAACACCCAATTGGAAATCCTCCTGTGCCTCTTATCAATCCTAGCCTCTGCCAAATAAAGAAACGCTCTTGCTACCGCCAATGTCGAAACCAAAAGCCAAATTGCTGCAAACAACCTTCCTGGCATGGTCTTAAACGCCCTATCACCGTACCCAACAGTTGTAACTGACATGACCGCCAAATAAACCGAATCAATCCAATCAAGATCCTCCAGAAAGTACAGCACCAAGGTCCCTATTCCAATGCACAGAACCACCACACCAAGTGCTAATCCAACCTTCAATCTTATCCTCATCCTTCCCTTTTTAACATCAATAATATAATCAGCAGCTGAAAATCCTTCTCGATTTCGATTTTTACTCATTTCAATACCAGTCAAGATCATGCTTTCTTGCAAATCAAGAACGTAATTCACAAGTCCACTGAGCAAGATGTCTATAAACCCAAACCCAACTAACACAAACACGCACGCAAAGACCTTTGTCACTGGTGTTAATGGAGCTATATCGCCATAACCAATGGTACACATAGTGACTATACAGAAATATAAAGCATCAACGACCGGATGAGTCTCCGTGCCCGAGAAGTGATCAGTGTTAAAAGAGTAGATAACAACTCCAAGGAGTAGATACAAAGATAGCAAGAAAATGGCTTGCCTGATTATGGAGTTAGATTCTGATTGTGGTTTAGGAATTTGGGGCTTCGTTGGTTGAAATTCTCGCATGACAACCATAGCAGGCGCGGTCTTGCTCCTGTGAAGAGTACCGGGTTTCTTGAAACGGGTATTTGAAGGTCCAGGAGGAGGAGAAGGAGTTGTGGGTTCATCTTGGATTTCATGGAAGAGTAGTGGGGTTGAAAGAGACTGGGTGAGAGTGATGAAGGGCTGGGGTTCGTGGGTTTTTTGGTTACCGAGAAAATGCTCATTTTCCATCTCAACAAAAGAAAAAACACTTCATTAGTTTGTTTGTTTGTTTTAGGTAACGATAGAGGCAGATTGTGGTGGGGGGCGAGTCTGAGATTTTTAATGGCTTTGATTTTGAGACAGATTGTGGTGGGGGAGGAGTCTGAGATTTTTAATATTTTTAATGTCTCTGAGTTTTGGGTGTTGATGGAGACGTATATTGTTTGTTTTTTAAAAATATTTTTTATTTAAAATTTTATTTTTGATATTATTATATGATGTAAAAACATTAAAAATAAAAAATAAATAAATAAATTTTTAAAAGACTCCAAATGAAAGATCTCCTCCTGTCTTTATAAGATGCTAAACCTATGGTCTTTTAACTGGAGAGCAGTCTATTTTAAGGTGGCCATGACCCCACGTGGGGTCTCAAAAAATTGTCATGTTTCTCCTCACGGCGGTTTTGCGTCAGATTTTACGTTGACCGGCGCATTTTCTCCTACATATCCACTCAGATGGGCAAAGAGTGGCGTGCCATTTAGATAAAGTTGGACTTGAGTGATGTGATATTTCCTGTTTTTAAAAGTATTTTTTAAAAAATATATTAAATTAATAATTTTTTATTTTTAATATTAGAACATTAAAATAATTAAAAAATTAATCAGCTACATCACAATAACAAATACCCTAATATTTATTTCTTTTAATGGGTTGAATAGGTGAATTATCGAGTCAAATTGAATTTGATATTTAATTATTAAAATGCAATAAATTTAAAAACCATCAATTCTAGCTCAAACCATAACACTTTAGAGGATACTTAACTTGAAGAAAGGGTATGGAAGGGTGGAAAGGAGGGAGGGATGACTCTTTGTAAAGTGTTGGTACAAAATCTCTTCTCTCATTTTTATCACCTTTAATATGATTTTGTTCCAAAATCTTGAGTATTTGGATAAAAAATTATCATATATTCATTTTCATTTTTCCTCCTCCAAGGTTTACAGAATTATTACTTGGTAATAAAAGATTTAATACTTGTAAAATAATTATTTTTATGAAATTTAGAAATCCTCTAATAATAAAAACAGTAAGTTTTTATAAACAATCACAATAAATAAAAGAATAAACTTTAAATTTCAAAAGAAAAATGTTTGTTTTTATTTATGTATAATAAATAATTATGCATTAGAATTTTTTTTAATAGGAAGAAATGCTAGTGATATTTCCCCCCATTTAAGATATAATTTGGCATTAATTAAATCAGAGAATCCTGAACGTTCAACATAATTATTGAGTTAATAGACGGTGTGTTGAGCTAATCCACGAGAGAGATTCCTTTGATCATACCCAAGCTTCTCATATATTTCTAGCATGCGTGACTAAGGCTAAAGGATGGGCTTCTTTTATATATATATATATATATATATATAAATTCCTTGATCATTTCAATGAGTTATCTTTCAAACGTCATGATACCTATCTTCTCTCGGTACCAAAGCAAAACTATAGTTTAAAGCAAAACTATACCTATCTTCTCTCTACTATATCATTTCTGGTTAGACTTGTCAAATTAATTTATATTTTAAATATAAAAAAAATACTAAGAATATAAAAAATCTTTTAAATCTTTTGAATATGATAGTCATGCCAGACCCAACAGACTTGGGGTCTGGTGGTTATGGCAGACCCAATCAACAATTAAATTGTTTAGAATTATTTATAAATGAATAAATTTGAATAATTACCATATTAACCTTTTGTTTTACCTTATAATATTTGATTTATTTAATTTTTAAAAGACATAATATAATTTATAATTGCTCTTAGTTAAAAATTAGGGGCAAAATTGAATTATATGCCACATGATTATAAATTAATTATAAATAAATAAATAAATTAGTTTTTAAGCAGACACTACTATCATGCTATAAACAACAACTAAGAAAGTCTTTGATAGTATCAATTTTTGTTTAAAATAGTAAAAACAATATAATACAAAGAGTAAAAAATAACCTATAAAAAATTAATAAAGAGTTTAATTTATTCATGAGTTTTGAAGTAGAATAATTATTTTCAAATTTTAATATTTATATTTTTTGTTGATTTTTTAAAGTTTTTTAGAGTTTTGATAATCAAAATAAAGTATAACGACAATATTATATAGTTTAATTGTCAAATAGCTTATTTATATTATTTAGAGTTTCGCATGGTGTGTAAATTAAAAATAAGAGTAACTTATATTTTATGATGTATTTTATGAAATAGTCAATTTTTATGAATTAAGAACTTTTTTGTCAATTTTTTACTAATATTGATCTTTTTATTAATTAGATGATGAGTTGAATTTACTTACTTACTTTTGGTTGTGCATCTAGTGATATGACGGATGGATATATTTAGCCACCGGGAAGTGTCTCATGACATAAAATATCATTGTAAAAATATCAAAATACCCGCAAAGGAAAAACTTTTTTTGGTCTCTCCTGAGGCTAAAATCATTATTTGCTTGTACTTGAAAATTATAAAAACCTAGTTGCTTTTATAGAAGAAAGCCAAAGAAACATTTATCAAAAGATGAATTCACAGTAAAATATTTTTGAATCTACAGTAATTTTATCATCGAAGTATTTAATTTTTGTTATAATATACTATGGCGTTCTCCATAATCAAATCAAGATTGGGCCTAATTAGGCCACTTGAGCAGACACCATCCGACATTCTTGATCTTCTGGTCATTAATAGATTACTTATTCTAATATGCAATGCTTGAATGTTGCATGTGTTTAGAAAAACAAACTTCACATAGAAACAAACTTTTCCTGATGAGTTTTGGACTTGAGTTGTTTATGAACTATAAGAGATACTTTGATACCTAGGTTAGTATTTAAGTTTGATTGATCAAGTGATAAATATATAAAAAATCAAGAAAATAAAAATTAATGTTTAGTTGTATATATAAGAAAAGTTTTCAAGATAAAAAAGCTTCTTCAAAAATTTTTTAAATTTTTTGATATACCGATAACAGTTAAGTAATTTTATTATGCATAAAAAATAGAAATCTCCATGAAACCCCTTCACCATTTTTATTATATTAAAACAATATTGCAAAAATACCAAAGTTCCCCTTGCCACCAAGTAATGAGATTTTATTTTTTAAAAGTAATTTGATTATTTTATTGTCTATAAAAATTAAAAATACAAAAAAACCCATGAGCCGCTTTTAAAAAAGATTGATTTCAAGGATAATAAAATCATTTTATCATGCATAAAAGAGGTGAAAAAACCGAGTTATCGCCACCAATATAGTAATGAGCAACGGATCTCGTAAAAAATCAAAAACAAAATGGGCAAAACATTATGAATTGCTAGATTGCTTTGCCCCATGCTTTAGATTTTCTTATAATTATAATTTTAATGGGGCAGATTAGGATTCAATCAGTTGGATTATGGATGGGGTCCTCCAGCTCACATGGGCCCAGCATCATTCCTGTTGGCATTGCCTAAGAAACATGGCGTGTCGAAGAGGTCCATCGCCAACCATTCATTGATCAAATGATGAAAGTTATTTGAATTCCTGCAAGCGCAAAGGTGACAAAATAAAACACTAAAAATCGTTTTACGAACTCTGTGAACAGAAACAAGCATGGAATGCCATGCCTTGTTGCATCTGTGATCGAGGGGTGAAAATGAATGGATCATGTCGCTATTTCAGAGCTTCTTTCTTGGGAATCATGGAGTATGTTTACTGTACCAATGAAATAGAGGAGGATCGATGAAAATGAGGCATCTTTCTTAGAATGATGCTGGCAAAAATCCCACAGGCCACGAGCTTTTGCTGGCTGCTCGGCAGATTTTTGTTGATCCCACAAGAAGTGATGATCCAAGCCTTGAATAAGTGTGGTTCTTACGTGGGCTTGGGGCATAACTTTATATAAAACTCGGATCAGCCCAAACTGTACCAATGGACTGGAGTCAAAACATTTTTGCAATAGTAACAGCCTCTGAAATGACATTATTTCTTTCAATAGTATAAGATTCAAGATGCACTTAAGGCCTGGCGGAGCAGGAAAGAAACTTTTTTTTTTTTTTTCAAGTATCTGGGTTCATCTGAGTTCGACTTTTTCTGTTTATATTTGTTATTCTCGCAGTGCTTTACATATCCATAAATTTACAGGATGTTCAATAAACTGATCCGTATATCCGTTATTAAAAACGACCGAAAGTACCATCATCGTACAAAATGATTCACATAGCCGTAGAAATGTATGTGCTTTTTGCAGGGAAAACAGAGTGTTAAATGTTAGCTGGGGAAGCACAACTCAGGACAAAGAAAGAAAACAATTGCAGTCATATTAGATTTTGACCAATGATATCATCCTCTTTAGCATTTATTGACATTGAATGCTCCCTCTTACCAGCCCCCATCCATTCACGTCGGGCAAAACAGCAAAAAGTCAGAGTACAGTGAGCTCGTGATCGTGCAACAGAGTCGCCTTAGCCTTATCTTCTCAATTGAAGTTCAACTCAAAAATTAGGATTTGAAGATATACGTGTATGCATTAGACACCTTTTGGGGAAACCGAGTTATATGAAATTTTAAAATAAAATTTTAATAATTTTTTTAATAATTTTAGATTATTTTGTTACATTAATATAAAAAATAATTTTAAAAAATAAAAAATATTATTTTAATATATTTCTAAACAAAAAAGCTTGAATATCTTTTACATTTCATAATTTTTTTCTGGATAAAGATGGCTTATCTTTAATTTAATTGGAAAAAAAAGAAGAAGTATTTACACGTATAATCTGATCCATTATTCAAATACCAACTGAAAAGTTTCTCATAATAAAAACAATTTAATTACTTTTTACTAAACCCGTCGTCTAAAACTGTTTTGTATATGGTGTAAAATGAAATAACTTAAGAACTGGCCAGTAGAAATCAGGAAAAAGACTTGCCCGTTGTGATTAGGAGAGAAGAAACCTTAAAGTTATCTGTCACTTGTGATTAGGACATAAAGTAATCCTCTTTTATCTCATGACATCAATAAAGTTTTGCTAAATATATTCCAATTATATATTTCGTTGAGATGTGATAAATGTACTTTTTATTTATATATTTATGACATGTGATACGGATTAAGATCTTAACTAGTATATTTCTTCTTGTTTCGCTGGTATTTTTTTTAATTTTAAAAAAATGTTAATAGCATGTAGATTTTTTTTTATGACAATATCATTAAATTCAATTAAGTCAATTTTAAAATCTAACAATCTAGCTCTTTAACTAACTTGAGTTTCAAATTAAATAACATGAGAGCTTATTCAAAATAAATTATTCAATTTAATATGTTCATAGACAACTTGAATGACCAGTAAAAATATGATATAGCTTTAAAATAAACTTTAACACAACAATTTTTTTTTATATTGAGACGATGTCAGATTGGATCGACTTTGGTTACTCTGCGACCTGGGTTATGAATTTTAATAAATTTAAAAAATTTGTTGTTTTTGTAAATTATTTTTGTTTAATTTTATGATAACATTAGATGCTTTCAAAATCGAGCATTAGCCCTAAAAAATATTTATTTGAGATCATGATAACCCTATAGAAAATAGCAAAAAAATAAACCATGAATTCCATTTCTCAACCAATCCAATAATGAATAAGAGTAAAATAAAAAAAAATAATTAGAAAAATTAAAGGAACAAAAACTAAAAAAAACATATTAGGTTTGATGGGTAAACCCACTAAACCCGTGAATTAGATAACTCGAGTCAACATATCAAACCCGTAAACGGGGTAATGGATTCAATTGGGATTAATAACTTGTTTTTTTTCTTCTAAACTATTGTTTATTAATTTAACTGTATGATAACAAAAATAGACGATCGCAAAATCGAGCGTCAAACCTATACCGAGACCTTTTTTTAAAATTACGATAACCTCATAAAAAGTAAAACAACACAAACTATGAAACTCAATTCTGAATTAGTTCAATATCAAAGGATGAAACCGAAAAAAAAAATTATAAAAAAAGAGAAGTTAAATCGCCATACCTATCAACAAGCCCGTAGACTTTCTAAAATTTAATAACATTTTTTTTCTGAAACTATTTTTTTTATCTATATGATAAAAAGAAAAATAGGCAATCATATAATCAAGTTGAATTAGAAAAAATAAAATACCCTGCTAAATCCACAACCCAGGGTAACCAGGGTTACCTTGCCAAACTCGCAAACCGGGTCATTGACTCCACAAAGTTTATCAATCTAGTTTTTTTTTTTAAATCATTTTTTATTTAACTAAACTTTTTAAAAATATAACATACCGCAATGCTGAAATGTTTTTCTGATGCCAACCCTATGTTGGAATATTATTTTGATACTGCAATAACCATATAAAAAACAAATTAAAATAAATTATCAACTCTGATACCCTATAAACATATCATATAAGGACTAAATAAAAAAAAATTAATAACCAAAGAATAAAAAAGGGTTCAAAATACAAAAAAAAACAACTCTGTGAATTACTATTGTAATCCTTAGTGATAATAGGTATGGAAAAACAATGTTTTTTTTTATATTTTTTAACTTTATTTATAATACTGTATATTGAAAAAAGAAATCTTATGGACCCAGGATTGCTATATCAAAAAAAAAAAAAGGATTTTATATGATTAGAATTATGATCAACCTGTTATCCATTAATCAATACTAAGATATAATTATTTTACAGGTGTTTTGATCTAATTTTTTTTATATGATCTTCAATTTTCTTATAAACTATTATATTGTTATGACTGTATGTATTTGAGATTTATGTATGAATTGTTTTCAAGATTTTATATTAATTTTGATTATAATAAAATTTCTTCCTTTATCTTTCGTTTATGCGTACAGCTAGAATCGAATTACTGTATCATGTGATGGTTTCTTCTTCTTCTTCTTACACACACACACACAGAGAAGTGTAGGCATGACCTCATGTAAAATGAAACAACAATAATAGAACAAATTGTCAAAAAGAAAATGATTAGGAAAGAAACGCGTCCCTTGCAAGATCTCTGTAGCTTAAGATCATGGAAAAGAATCTACCAAATCCTTTAAAAAAGCCAATGTCGCAAATTCAGCCATCAATTGAGCGAAGTGTAGGCATGGCCTAAAATTACATGAAATATCGTGTTGTTTTCTAGTTGGTTGGGTGCAAATGCATGCTATTTTTTTTTTAATATGGGTGTTTGGATTAATTTATACATACCTCAACTAATCTCATGAATTCTAAAGTTAACGAGTATATAAGTTTATAGTAAATTTTAAGTTTGTGAGACTTCAATAGTGATTTTTAAAATGTAAATCTAGAATATTATTAGTTAAACTAAACCGTTTAAAATTAACAAATGAATTGTATTTTGCTTCAGGACAAAAGGTGCAAAATCCTGGGGCCTCCTATTGATGACTATTTGGCTTAAAGTCAAAAAGAGGAAAATCCACTCTAACGAAAAGAAAGATGCTTTAATCGTCTTTCCTCCACTGTGATGGAAGCTTCACGGTGCATGTGGACCAAGGCGTTGCATCTGCTTGCCCCTTTTTTTTAAAAAAAAATAAAATAAATTCTTCCTTTTTGCCACTTCCACTCTTGTAGTAATTTATGGTATCAATAATGATGTTCCCTTTTGGAATAGCTCATGTGCAACACCGGTTTTAATTATTGGTAAAAACGCACGTAGAAAAACTCGACGTGAAAAATGCCCTCATAATCTCAGTGGTACAAATGTATATCCCCTGGAAACCCTTACAGGAAGCGTGGAGAGTGATAATCAAGGGAAACGTCTTGACGTCTTGTCCAGAAGAACTCCAACGCAACAGCAAATCAAAGCAACTTCCTCGCGGCAGTAGCAGCACAAAACAACAGCAGAGCAGCTTCATTCTTCTTCCTTTTTGGCAGCGAATTTCTCAGCAACGATCCACTTATCCAGCAGCAGTAGAATTTATTTTATTTTTTTGCGAAGTTAGTAGGAGTCCTCCCAGAAGCAGCACCTAACAGCCTTGTCATCAGCGCAATCCATATCACAATTTATTGCAGAGACAATGTCTTAACAAAGAATTCAGCAAAAATGTTAACCAAAAAATAAAAAATAAAATTATGGTTTCCGGTAACTTTGTTCACCTGACCATTCCCTGCTTTGATGGTCATACCATGTTAATGGATAATTTTTTAATATTAAAGGAATATTGGCAAATTATTTCTCAATGAATAATTTAACCACCATCCACCCCAATAGTAATGAATATGCAAAAGTTAGAGATAGAAGCACGCAATGATTGAAAGGTTTCTAGAGAATTATCTTTTTTTAATTGATTGACAAATCAATCTTGAAAACTAAAAGATGCGAATCCATGAGATAAAAGGATATCACCATTATTGAGAAAATCTTTGATCGCTGACACTGAAATCCAATTTTGGTGTGAGTTCAATAGATAAATATAAGTATCTTGATAAACTTTCTATTGATGAATTGTAAAATTTTTAGATTATTTTAGAATTTTTAGATGCATTGTCTATACTAATATTTCGAATCAAAAGAGAAAGAAGCTTGATGATAAAGGAGAAAAATAGATTTTTATTCGCATTAGTGATTATTCAAAAGCTTAAAAACTATATAATCCTAGCATCAAGAAAATTATTATTAATAGAAATGTTATTTTTAATGAAGCTAAATTTTGGATATGGAGCAATGATGATCTTAAACAAAACATTACAGTTGATTCAGAGGGTGATAATGATAAAAGAAGGGAAAAGTTATGGAGAAAGCGCTACAACTAATAAATAATTAAAACACACCCAATAATTAAAGATCATAGTGTCTTTCCTCAATGGATGAATTATTATGAGATGCTAAAATTGATCAATTTTATGATCCACTAACTCATTTTACTCTATTTTTATATTGTGATTTTATAACTTTTGAAGATATCATTAAAGAAATGGAATAACAAAAAGTTATGGATGATAAAATTGATGTCACGAAGAAAAACAACACTTGAGAGCTTCTAAAAGGACAAAAAACCATTGTTGTAAAATGAATATATAAAAAAAACAATTAAGGAGAATGGTGAAATTGACAAGTATAAAACACGCTTGCTAACTAAATGTTATTAAAAAAAATATGGTATAAATTTTTGTTCCGGTTACAAGGCATGATACAATAAAATTTACTATTTCTTTTGCAACTCAAAATTCACGTCCTATTTTCCCCTTATCACAATCTAAATTTTATAAATGTTATTTATATAATAAAAATATATATTTTGAGTTAAATTTGGATTGAGTTTGATAATATAAATATCTGATATTACACATTGATTAAGATAATTATTAAAAAAATTCATTTATTTAAATCAAGTCGTGTTGGTTTCTATTTGGTTCGAATTAAAATGCTATTTTTACAAAGAAATCATAAAAAACACAAAGTGAATGATATATGTAATCTTATTTATTATAATTATTATTTTAAAATAATATTTGAATAATAAATATTCATAAAGACACTCAAAAAGATATAGATACTTAAATTCTTTACTCAATAGGTCAATACGCACTACAACATTATCCAGTGTTACTGACGGACTCATTCCGTCGGTGACAGCAATGAAATCCGTCGGTGAAAATAATACCGACGGACTCACCGACGGAACACGTCCGTCGGTAAAACAGTCGTCGGTAAATCCCATTTTCGTCGTTAATTCTGTCGCAAATAAAAAAAACACCCACCGACGGAAACGCCGACGGTTTACAGACGGATACGCGTGCGCCCAAAAAAAAGTTTCTCGCGGGAACATTACCGACGGAATAAATCCGTCGGTAATTTCAAGGGTAATTACCGACGGCATTACCGACGGAAAATCCATCGGTAATTATGGCATGGGTGGTAATTTTTGTGCAACTCTTCAGTAATACCGACGGATATTATCCGTCGGTAATTCCGTCGGAATTTAATCACCGACGGATTAAATCCGTCGGTGATGCCGTCGGTAATGATGGCATGGATGGTAATTGTTCGGCAACTCTCAGTTAAATACCGACGGATACTATCCGTTGGTATATCCGTCGGTAGGTATTTAAAATATATAAAAATAATAATTTATTAATTGTAAAAAACCTTAATAAACAAATAGAAATGCATTAAACATTAATAATGTAAAAGTAATGTTAAATAATATTCATTACAAATTTAATGTGTTTAAAAAGCAAAATTAAACTAGAATAGCGGCGGAGCGGAGGAGGAGGCGGAGGAGGAGGAGGAGGAGGCTGGTTGTTCCCGGACCATACAGCCAAAAAGAAGCCGCACAAGTATCGTCACCCATCTTTGATCTCATCTCCATGACTATTTGACGGAGCTCATCATAATTCATCGAGAGTTGTTGATATTGTTGTTTCAACGCAATGAACTCCTCAGACTGAGTGTTCGATACCGATGGAGAGCTTCCAACGGTTGAGACACTACGAGTCGAACGCAAGTTGTCACCGTAGTGTTCGAGAGCCCGTAGACCCGATTTTTATCGGGTCCACCGAGACGATCCCACCTCCATCCACAAATCTGATCGAAATCTGGATGGGTCGACGGATTGTCCCCATATCTCTCCCTCAACCGGCTATTATAGGTGTCCCGAAAATTCCATCGGTAAAAAAAATCATCAAATGCAATTCAAGATGTAATTCAAGAAAATAATAACTTACAAAATAAAATGAATGAACGAACATACCACGTGAGCATGGTTGTCCACGAACTGCTGCACCCCCTTTTGACGGTCTTGACTCCGCACATGCGTCTCTAGAAACAACTCCATTGGACTCGGTTCACGTCAAAGAGACGCAGCCTGTAAGGAAAAAATAGGTTGAAAGTTAAATATATTATAAGGAACGACAAATTAATTAACGATATATTTCATTAAAATTAATCTTACCATCCGCTTTGCATGTGCGCTGAATGGGACGGATCCGCCGGTGTGTGTGGTCACCGAACCATAAATTTGCCGGTTCCGGTTGTCGATGCCGCTGATCGTGAGCGCCGTGAGAACCGCTCTGAGGTCACGTGCTCAATATATGCCGTCCATATTTCCCCCGAGATGAATGACGGTTTGAATTCCTGCCAAACCGCCACCTCATTCCATCCTTCAAGACCGTTATCCCAAAAATAAAATTTGGTCCTCAAACTTTTGATTGTTATATATTTTATTTTGAATCTTTTTTTTTTCAATTTCATCCATTAGAATTTGATTTAATTTAATTTTTATATCAACTTTGATCTTTATTTTTATGATTATCATTTGTTTTTCTCTTATTATTTTTTTTAATTGAAATTTTCTATCTATCAGATTTGGTTCTCATTTTGATCGTTATTTATTTTATCTGAAATAATTTATGAAATTATATATCTTTTTTAATTTCATCATCTTTCAACCTTTTTATTTATAATGATTTATTTGAAAATCAATTTAAGTAATTTTTTTAAAAATAACATGATTGAAAAATAGAAAACCAAAGTAAAAAAAAATATAGAAGAAATGGGTGGTAGTTTCAAAATTTTAGCAAAACATTTACTATATTCATCATACTTTCTGAATAATAAATATCAATTCCCTTTTATTTTAAAAAATTAATCAAAAAATCAATTTTAATTCAAAATTTTATTTTTTAATTTTTAATTTGGAAAAGGAGAGAGAATCCTCAAATGCCCTCAAATTCGCTAGTGCTGGATAAGGATACAAGATAAGGATACAGGTAAAAAATTTCAAGATTGATCTCCTGCCCACTAAAAATATTTCCGACATTCTTGTTTGAGTGAAAAAAAAATTAGTAACATTTCTAATACGTATCATTATAGGAAAAGGAATTCCCATTGTTGAGCATGTATTATATATATTACCAACAAGAACATAATTGGCAGACCACACTAGGGAGAGAGAAGTAAATATACATCATTATCTTTTTTTTTTTTTTTTTTTTTTTTTTTGATTCACGTGGGGTGTCCGGGCCAGCTTGCGCGCACCACGACTATTCCCCACGGCCCACCGGACATCCCGCAAGCCCAGGGGCAGGTGTTAGGCACCGCGGGGGTGACAGCGTGCACAACGAGAGTCGAACCCGGGACGGGGCGGAACAAGTCACACGATTGACCACAACAGCTATAGGTTGTCATTTCCCCAGCTATATATTGACCACCTGCTCAATATATGCATGTCTTTTTTATTTTTTTTGGGTGTCATACCAAAAATCACGCAACCTACTTCCATAGTAACAAATTAGAATTTAAAACATAAACTTATAAAACAAAAATAAATATTATTTTCGATGTTACCTAGTTGCCGCGTGATTCTCCCATACCCTCCTCACAACATTGTTGTCCGCCCTATCCCACTCAAATTTGTTCTGTATATAAATAATTCATATAAAATAAAATTAGTACAAGATATAAAATTATAAAAATCATTTATTAAAAATTAACACCGACCTGAAATCGCTTAAACTATGCATCGATATTAGGTTTCCACTCGGATGTTTGGAAACCTGGCTCCATTGAAACAATGGAATCTCCATCGACGATTTAAACGCCAATGTTATAGTCATTGCAGCCTCAATGTTTGTGAACCTGAAATTAAATAAAAGTAGTAATTAATATTAATTAGTTGTTCATAAATTATGTTATAAGTATATAAAAAAAAAAACTAAAACCTAAACAAACTTACATTGAGAGGTCATCCTTCCATTGTGCCCGGTACTTGCGGGTGAATTGACCCTGCTGTGAAGGCACACCGCTTCTGCGCTGTGAAACCGCGCTAGAAGAGGCAAGATCACAAGTTGGCGTAGATTCCTCGCCGTGATCGCACCTAAGGACACGTCCTCCTCGCCGCTAGAAGAACTAGCTGCAACCGTCTTCTGACGACGTGCTTTGTAGATTTCATTCTACGCATCTACACAAATGTATACGAATAATTACATAATTAACTTCGATTATTTAAAAAAAAATCGACGTAGTCTCCCCCTGACTTTGGGGGGTCCCAAGTTGTCGACAAAATCATATTACACTTCCAATTTTATTTCACATCCCGATCCAATCATCCTGGATCTCAACCCAACTCATCATCATCAACACAACATTTTATTCAATAACATCATATAGAATTACAACTATGAACATTCATTGTTAAATTGATACTTAGAGTTACAAACATTAGATTTAAGTCATACATTCAAATTTACGGATTAATATTACATTTTTAACATAAATTCAACAATAACAATTATAGCAATACAAACAATAATATCCTAAATTAAGATAAACTAATTAAATGCAATTCTATATATATAAATTAATATTTTTAAAATAAATCAACAATAACAATTATATTTATAAATTAACATTTTTAACATAAATTCAACAATAACAATTATAGCAATACAAACAATAATATCCTAAATTAAGATAAACTAATTAAATGCAATTCTATATATATAAATTAACATTTTTAAAATAAATCAACAATAACAATTATATTTATAAATTAACATTTTTAACATAAATTCAACAATAACAATTATAGCAATACAAACAATAATATCCTAAATTAAGATAAACTAATTAAATGCAATTATATATATGTAAATTAACATTTTTAAAATAAATCAACAATAACAATTATATTTATAAATTAAAATTTTTAACATAAATTTAACAATAACAATTATAGCAATACAAACAATAATATCCTAAATTAAGATAAACTAATTAAATGCAATTCTATATATATAAATTAACATTTTTAAAATAAATCAACAATAACAATTATATTTATAAATTAACATGTTTAACATAAATTCAACAATAACAATTATAGCAATACAAACAATAATATCAAAACTAAAAAACTAAAATTAATAAATAAAATTAAAAAACTAAAAAACACTACACAACATAAACACAAAACAAACAATACACAAAACTAAAAAACATTATATCAATTCAAAATAAAATTGGGAATAAAAAATGCTTACCTTAATAATGTGTTGAATTTAAGATTTTATCTACAAACAATATACAAAACAAAGAACACCAAAAAAAATAATCATAATTAAAATAAAAAAAATACAAAGATAAAGAAAATAAAAATACATACCTTTTAAACTACCACCAAAACAAAAAAATCCTTCTAAAAGCTAAATATAAATGAGAGAAGAAGAGCAAGGGAGAAGAGAAAGGGAGAAGAGGAGAAGAGGAGAAGAGAAATGAAGAAGAGGAGAAGAGGAGAAAATGATCAAAGTGGGGGGATGGGCGGTATATAAAGCAATATTTCCAACGGAAATTAATTGTTGTCGGTGCAATTAATTTCCGTCGGCAATTCCATCTGAAATTAATTGAAATTCGCACCAAAAAAGTTTGGAAATCCCGCCAAACTTTTCGATCCGTCGGAATTCCCGTCGGTAATGGTGCAGACGGACACATGTCAAACATGCGTGATCCGTCGGTAATGCCGTCGGTATTGGACGTCGGAAATTCCATCGGTACTGGTGCAGACGGACATGTGTCAGACATGCGTGATCCGTCGGTAATGCCGTCGGTATTGGACGTCAGAATTTCCATCGGTAATCGTGAGACGGACACGTGTCAGACATGCGTGCGACAACCCGTCGGTGATTCTGTCGGTATTGGACGTCGGCAATGCCGTCGGAATTCGTCGGAAATCCGTCGGTGAATGTGGCAAAATCCCGTAATTTTTTTTGCAACTCTCTGTGAAATACCGACAGTTTATATTCCGTCAGTATATCCATCGGTGAAAAGTTAAACCGTCGGTATATTCGTCGGTGAAAAGGTAAAATTTTCTTATTTTTTTAATGTAACACTCTAAAAAAATCTTGAATTGCAATCTTACAACACACAACATAATAACAAAGGCTGACCCTTAAAGAAGAATAAATATTTCATGTTTCAAATTATTACATTATAAAAATAAGGCTTTATAACATGTTTAGTTAGTCAAAATTTTCATCTTCGTCCTCTATTGAATTGTTATCATCGCCTTCATCACACTCTTCAATTTCGTTATCATCTTTTTCAACAACATTCTTTTTCCACTAGTAGAGCTCGAACAACATTCAACTCCTCTGCGTCAACATCAACAAGACTATCGTTGAAAACACGAAAATTCGAATTTTCTTCTAAGTCAATCGACGGAGCAACTCGGTATGGTTCAACCAACTCACTAGCTTGAAAGACTTCATCTATCACACTTGTGTCTTCGTTCTCATCCCGAACAACCTCGACACGACCCTTGGGTTTTGTTTTTAAAACGGATAACCAATCAACTCTTGATCGGTCCTTTCTAAAGGAAGGGGTGTATGTGTAATAAACTTGTTGGCATTGCTTTGCGAAAACAAAGATGTCATTTACGTTGCGGTGTCTAGCTTTTGAATTGATTTCAACGAGACCATAGTGAGGATCTACTCGATTCCTCTCGTCGGTTGTGTCATACCAATAGCATTTGAATAAAAACACTCTATTTTGCTCGCTATGATATTGCAATTCGATGACCTCTTCCAATCTGCCGTAGTAGTCAACTTCAAACTCACTGGAAGTCGATCCCTTAATACAAACACCGCTGTTGTATGTCTTTCTTCCATGCCCGTATTCTTCGCTATGAAAGACATATCCATTAACAAAATATCCATTATAGCACTTGACTTTTCTTTCGGGGCCCGGACATAGTAAAGACAAGTGAAATAGCAAAGACTACCTCCCATTTGATAAACCTAGCTTGTAAATTAAATACAACAATAATCAATAAAAGATATTATGTAACATTGACTACAATTAATTATTGGACAGTAAGGTCACCGCAATATACCAAAGATAATGAGTTTGTGATAGGACTTACATGTGTTCTAAACCATGTGGCAAATTGTTCATCTTGTAATTGAAAGATCTGGGATTCGGTCAGCTGTGAGTTTTTGGATAGTAAGTATCGTCGATGTTGCCTGCAAGGTTGTTCCAAAGTATATGAGTGTATGGTATCACAAAACATAAATAGTACACTCTTGACAAAGTTTAAGTCGAATATAAACTTACTTAATAAAAGGTCTAAGCTCATCACAGTTAAATAGGACATAATTGTGTGCTTGTCTGAACTCTATTTCGAGACAAATATCTTCCCCTCACGGCATTTTTAGGTGTGGGTCGTCCAGATTGGAGAATATTGACAAGTTCCCACTTGAATGCACTTCACCACCATCATCATGCCGTGGAACACGGTTTATCCTCGTTCTCAAATGAGGTTCGAAATAGTATGAGATAAATGTTGATATCTCCTCAACAATATACGCCTCACATATTGACGCCTCAACATGCGCCTTGTTCTTAACCTTTTTTTTTTAAGATTGAACAAGTACCTGCATACATATATATATATATTAATAAAAAATTATCAATTAAAAACATTAAAATAAAAATAAAAACATTTAATTATAAATGTCATAGCAACTGTAATATCTAACCTCTCGAATGGATACATCCATCTCGTACTGGACCGGTCCTCCAACTTTTACCTCAAACGGTAAATGTACGGGTAGATGCTCCATTGAGTCAAAAAATGATGGAGGGAATATCATCTCAAGTTTGCATATTGTCTCGACGATATTCTTTTCAAGCCTTTCAATGTGATCAACATTCAACTTGTTGGAGCATATGTCTCCGAAGAAATGACTAATCTCCGTTAGTGCATCCCATATCCCCTTTGGCAACAAATCACGAAAAGCTAATGGGATGAGTGTTTGCATAAACACATGGCAGTCATGACTCTTCATTCCATATAATCTGCATTCCTCCGTATTAACCAGCCTTGATATGTTCGAGGCATGTCCATCGGGAAACGCAGACTCTTAAGCCATTTGTACACTAGTAGTTGTGCGTTTTTCTCTAGCACGAAGCTTGCTCTTGGTTTTGCGACCCGTGACCCATCACAAACCAACTCCATATTTTTACGGTTACTGCAATGCGCTACATCCAATCTAGCCTTGATGTTGTCCTTTGTCTTCCCCTTCACATCCATGATGGTGTTGAAAATGTTCTTAAACACGTTCTTTTCAATGTGCATGACGTCAAGGTTATGGCGGAGAAGACTGGTCTTCCAATAAGGAAGCTCCCAAAATATACTTCGCTTCACCCAATTATGGGTCAAACCAAAACCAGGAAACTTCGCTACCCGATTGGAGACCAAACACAATTTCACCGTACTCGACACAACATCAAACAATTCTTCGCCGGAAAGACGCGGGGGTGCAACATCATTTTCAACTCTACCAACAAAGAAATCCTTTCTCACTGTGGTTATGTGGCAAGAAACGACGGTGACAGTCAAAAAAAAGAAGCTTTACCCCCGTTTGTTAGCTTGAATGCCTTGTTGTTCTCCATACAATATGGACATGCTAGCTTTCCATGCGTGCTCCAACCGAAAACCATTCCATAAGCTGGGAAATCATTGATAGTCCACATCAAAGCCGCTCTCATAACAAAATTTTGTTTCCTCGAGATGTCATAAGTCAAAGCTCCAGAGGACCACAACTGCGTCAACTCATCAATCAACGGACGAAGACAAACATCTATATTCCGCCCCGGACTGCTTGGACCTGGTATGACCATAGATAAAAACATGAACTCCGGCCTCATACACATCCCCGGTGGCAAGTTATAAACCGTCAGTATGACCGGCCAACAAGAATAAGGAGCGAGAGAATGACCCGAATGGGTTGAATCCGTCTGTACACAACCCAAGACGCACGTTCCTTGATTCAACTGAAAAGAGAGGATGCATACTTGTTAAAGTGTTTCCGGCTTCACCGTCAAAAGGATGAACCATCACTCCATCAACCGCATGGTGTGATTGGTGCCATGTCATGTGCTCAGCAGTCCTTGGTGACATGAATAACCTCTGCAGTCTAGGTGTGATTGGGAAGTATCTAAGTTTTTTATATGCCACGAGAGTCTTCCCTCTACCGGTTCCGGGTTTGTAACGGAATGCCCGCATGTCATGCACTCGGTCATTTCAGCATTTTCAAGGTAGTATAACATGCAAAAGTTAGGGCATATATCAATTTTCCGGTATCCTAAACCGAGGGGTTTCATCATGGACTTGGCGGCATAGAAGTTCTCTTTCACTGTTCCTCTTCGTGTAAAATGCTTCTCGCCCATTCAATAATCTTGTCATAACCGGCCTCACTCAACCCGTGATCCGACTTGATGGTGAACACCTGTGCTACGACTAATAATTTATCGTGGTTCGTGCGGCCATCCCATAATGGTTCGTCGGAATCTCTCAACAGATCAAAAAACCTTTCACATCTCGCATTAGGTTCTTCTTCTACGATTGGACATTCCCTGACATTACCTTCACTCATTCTTATTGCATCCATAACCATATTCCTGTAAGGATTACTGTTCTCATTTCCAACTTCATGCATGTTGCTTGGCACTAGAAGTTGACCCAACCACTGTTCTTCCATGCTCTCATCGAGAACAAATAGTTCTCCATGAGCATACCAACACAGTAATCTTCCATGAACCCTTTGGTTAGAAGATGCATCGTTACAACATCTTGATGCAGAAACTTTAAATTTTTACACTTCCCGCATAGACACCTAATACCGCCATCAGTAAAATTCCTCGGAATAGATGTTGCGAAATTAATAAAACCCTGGACACCGTTACAATAATCCATCCTCCGCAATCCTTGGGGTGAGTCCTGATACATCCATGAACGATCATCCATGACTTCTATTGAACCTCTATAAAACATAACAAAAATATTGGTTTTCCCCGACATTATCCAACAAACTAAAACAACACTTATGTTAAATATTCATTATCAATTATCAACTATCAACGTTCATACATACAAATTTATACATATATAAATTTACGGAAATCACAACTTCGAAATATAATTGATAACAATTAAACAAGACACTTAAACAAGCTATTAATTATTTATTTCATCACAACGACACATTTAATTCGGTGTAATTCAAACAAAATTTCAACAATTTACAAACAAATATAATTTGACAAAATCTAAAACAAACTATAACAACTACAAAATTATACATTCATACTACAAGTTTCTTTGACAAATAACAATTAAACAAGTACAAACGTTAACAAAATACATATACTAAAACAATAAAATTCACAATTAAATATTAAAACTAAAAATGATAGATTTACTTACAAAAAAATGATAAAATCTACAAGAAACGGATATTGTGACCACGTACAAGATATAAGAAACTTGAGTGCTCGTGTTGAGAATAGTGGAGAGTTTGGGATGGGTGTTTGGCCGCAGTTTGGGAGGGGAGCCGCAGTTTGGGAGGGGAGAGGTGGGATGGGAAAGAAGAAGAAGGAGAAACAGAGGAAGAGAGTGTCGGCAGATGGGTGCACATAATGGTTTTTTCTGACGGAATCACCGATGGATTAATTCCGTCGGTGATGCCGTCGGTGACAGCGCCACGTCACTGTACGGCTATCTCAGTTTGAATCCCTCGGTAATTTCCGTCGGTAAAATCTCCTGACGTCACCACGCCGTTGCATATTTCCAGACAAACTGTATACCCCGTCGGCGAAACCGTCAGTATATACCGATGGAAATATTCTGTCGGTATATACCAATGGATTTATTCCGTCGGTATATACCGAAAGATTTGGAGACGGAATTATTTCTGTCGGTAATTCCGTTGCTTTTCTCTGGTTTTCTGGTAGTGACGTAAGGTGTGGATATTAAAAAATTGACCTATGAGTACGTATCATTAGGAGTGAGTAAAAAAATTGAAAAATCAATTAAATCAAGAAAATAAAAAAAAATAACCAAAAAAACCGAACGGTGAAAAAAAACCGATTAAAATTTTGAAAAAACCGACCAGTTTGGTTCGGTTTCGGTTTTATAAGCCTGAAACCGAAAAAACCGAACCGAACCCAAACAAAAAAAAACCAAGCCAAACCGGAAAAACCGAGCCAAACCGAAAAAAACCTGAGCCAAACACCGAGCCAAACCGGAAAAACCCGATCCAAAACCGAGCCAAACCAAAAAAACCGAGCCAACCGGTTTGAACAGGTTTTTGTAAAAAAACGAACCGAAACCGGTCGGTTTGAACCGGTTTCTGTTATTTTTTTCAAAAAAAAGTTTCGATTTGATAATTTTTTTGATAAAAACCAAACCGAACAAAAAATAATCACACCTCTACGCATCACCATCCCCGTTTCAGCCACTTCTCCCTTCAACGCTTAACCGCCAACAGAGAAAGATTTCTTGCTGGAATATTTAGCTTCTTGAATCTTGTTGTATCAGGGGGACATTGACTTGTGTGTGTTCTTCATAATTATTGGCAAATCTATGGGTGCCGCTGGCTCTTCATGGCTGCCAGCCATAAAGCAAACACAAAACTAGAGAAATACACACACCTTGTGAAATCATTGACGAACAAGTTTTTTTTTTTTTTTGTTACAATATATAATCTTGAGGGAATATTTGAACATGCGAGAGATCGATCCGCCATTGGATCGACGAATAGTTTTGTTCCCAGAAGAAGTAATAATGGTAAAGTAGTGCATATTAATTTAATTAGAAAATAAAATAAATGTCGAGAAGAAGCCACTTTCAATTGAAACCTCTGAATTTCTTAATTATGATGGTCGACAAGCATCTCGGTGTATCCATTGAATTATAGCAATAGTGGAAGCCAACGCTCCTCCATTATTAATTTGAATTTACAACTTGCTAGGAAATCCCAAATCTAAATATTCCACACATTCTAGATATTACTGTGCTAAAACAGAAAAAAAATACAGAAAAAACAAGAGATAGATATAAAATTATGTTTGGTTGGTTTATAAAATAGAAAAATTGTCTTTGTATTTGATTTTGTCCATGATGAACAATACAAAATAATATATGTAAATTTTTTTGTTTTTATCTTTAGCATGTATTATTGTCAAACTTATATATATTAAAAAAATTTAGATATTAATTATTTGTTTTTTTAGTTTATGTTGAGTGTTGAAATTAATAATAGTATAATGATCTTAATTATAAAACTCGAACCGGTTTAAAGAGTTGATTTGGAATCTAAGACCTTGATTGGTTTGGATTTAAGAGAAAATAAAAGAAAGGTTAACATGGTTTAACCCGATCAAAATCCCAAGTTGATTAGGGATCCCAACTCGTGAACCTTACCTTACTTCAGGTCGACTTCCCGATCAAATTTTTTTTAAGTGTAATAATAATTACTTTTATTTTATTTATGTATGTCTAAATTGAATAATTCTAGAATTAAAATTTTGTTATAAAAATATTTTAAAAATAAAAAATAATAAATATTATTGGAAATATCTTTCCCCTGTATCTCATATACCTCATATTTTAAATGGATATAAATTTATTTTAAAATTAATTTATAAATAAATTTATTTTTATGTTCTCTCTGACAAAAATACGTCTCTATTCCTATTATTTTTATTTTTTCTCTGGTACAATAATTCAACGCTAACCTGCTGTGCTGTCCCTGTTATCGTACGCTTATTATCATACGATTTAATTAAATTACTTGAATTTATCCATTTCCGTGATGGCCACACAAAGTAAAGGGTTGAAAAATCCAAAGTCCTGCCCTAATTTTAATACTTGAAAAGAGGTATAAGAATTAGGTTAGAGATCGTATGAACACAGATTCAGCAAAATACAATCTTGCCCCTTGTGAGAAGATCCAAATTGGAGAAACGTCTGCAAGTATAATAATTAAGCAGACGTTTGAATTCCTATGCCTGGTTAGGTGACAATTAGCTTGCGGCCAATTGACTTGACTTGTTGCCGCTATTTTATCATCACAAAGCGAAAAACATGGCCGCCACCGTGCTGCCTTGTTGATAAAAAGTCCAAACGGAGAAAAGATATGATTTTTATTTATTGTAAATCTTGATTTTATAGCTAATTAAAGGGTAGGCGTCCTCTTTGATTAATGAAACGATCGTACAATAATTATTAAGTATGAAAACGAGTGGTTAATCTTATTAAATTTATGCTAAACATCATTAAAATATAATAATAATCATGAAAATCATGCGCTGCGGATGTGTATGATAAACAGCTAATAATATACACAGTGCGACATGAACTGAAAAGATTGGCCTCCAATGAAACAACTATTTCTGGTGGTTTAATTCATTTTTTTAAATAATGAAGTCACAGCTTTCATACTTGGCTGCTTCCACACTCACTGTGTATGATCTTCACGTGGGCCGATGAACATTTCGCAACCTAAGTCTAAGATAATACAGGCTGAAAACCCTTATAGCTAATTTATTTTTCAGCAATCAATAGGCTGGAGGTTAGGTTCAAGGAACAGGGCTGCATGCCGTATCTCATGCCGTATAACATCTGGTGTCTACGCATAAACAATAGGGATTTGGTTGAAAAAAGAGCAGAATATTATATCTGTATTCTTTGTTTTTTTGACCGGTTGCAGGAAGTCAGGATGAGTTAAGAGGAACACGAATGCTTGCCCTTGAAGCAAGAGGAAGCAGGATTTTTTAGTACACGTAGGCGAAAAGCAAACAGGTCATACAGTAGCCACAGAACTAGAATAATACCTATGGAATCTTGGTGACCACTTCTCACTTCAACTACTACTTCTTCACATCCCTTTTCTTCTTTAGGTAGGTAAATGCTCTCTTCCTCTCTCTCCGAGTCCTTTGGAATCTTGGTTTTTCTGTTTTGATAAGTATTGGTTTCTGCTGTATATAGATATAACTAATTGTTGCTGTTCTTGTGCAAACAATAGCAGAAACACAACAGAAGTACAATATTTCACTGCTCTCTCGTTCTTTTCTTTCGTCAACTCTTTTCCTTGCATGATGACTACCTTCTTCTCTGCTTTTTAATTCTTTATTCTTGTACCACAAAAGGAATCACTGAGAAAAACCACCTCATTCCATTCCCACCCTTATCTCTCGGATCATATACTTTATTTTGCTGTGATGAGGTAGGTGGATCTGTTTTCTGTGACAAAGATTATAGCCTAACTTTGATTCCTTTTTGAAAAAAAAAGAGAGAATTCAGTGGAAGCTTCTGTAACGTGGGGCAAATGTACAGGAGTCTTGATGGACGTTTTGGCTTTCATTTGGTTCAGTAAATTCTAAACAGGGCCAGCTAGATAGTTGTAGTAAGTTATCACACTGATTTCTATTAAGTGAATTCCCCAAGTTTTACTATATTCTCTACCGGTTCTTGCTTGCTTCTTGGGGCCTTTTGCCTTTATTTTAGCCAAGATTTTGTTTATTCCTTCTTCCTTCATGTTACTTGAAGGTTACTTCGATTCAAGTTCAAGTAGTTGGTCAATATAGGTGGCATTTTTTTTTTAATTTCTTGAACAGCTCAATCCTTCATTTAATTTCTTTTTCATTGGGCGTATTGAATGGCCTCCATTAAAAGTTGCTGGTTTCTTTGTGATCTGTTGCAGCTGCAATTCAAGTTTTGAGAATCCTGTGAGTAATTGAGGATTAGATTAATATCCCGAGGTTTCATGCTATGGCTGTCGAGAACGGGAGAAGTCGTGATAAGAGTATGGATGAGGCCAGCACATCAAAAAGCCAGGAGGTAGAGGAGAAAAGTTCTGCCGGAAATGGGGACCAACAGAAGCAAGAGAAGAGCGAAGGAGATGAGGAAACTAAAACAGTTCCGTTTATCAAGCTCTTTTCATTTGCGGATTCTAAAGATATCTTTCTGATGATCCTTGGGACGGTTGGCGCTATTGGAAATGGAGCATCCATGCCAATTATGTCAATACTGTTCGGAGATCTGATCAATTCTTTTGGAAAAAACCAGAATAATAAAGATGTAGTGGATTTGGTTTCGAAGGTAAACATAATCAGCATGCCTGTTGCTATCAATAGAAATGTTTTTCAAGGATAAGATACACCATTCATCTTTCTGCTCTGGAAGATCCATAACTGGTTTTCTAACTCTCTAGCTATTTCTTATGTGTAGAGATGTTACTAATTAATATTTGATAAACGTCCAACTTTCTTTAGGTGTCTCTCAAATTTGTCTACTTGGGAGTTGGTTCTGCTGTAGGTTCATTTCTCCGTAAGTACATCATTAATTCAACAATGCTATCCTTACAGAGAAATTGTCTAGAGCACCAAGCGTTGAGGATTTATAAACCTTTTCTCGTTGTTTGTCAGAGGTGGCTTGCTGGATGGTCACAGGAGAGAGACAGGCTGCACGGATAAGGGGTACGTATTTGAAAACTATACTGAGACAAGATGTTGCCTTTTTCGACAAGGAAACAAACTCTGGAGAGGTTGTTGGTAGAATGTCTGGTGACACTGTTCTTATACAAGATGCTATGGGTGAAAAGGTACCAAACTATTCTGACCAGAGCGGGAAATTGCAGTGAATTTCATCCATATTGCCGAGATGTTTTTGTGGTTAAACAAGCCTAATTATTTTATGCAGGTCGGGAAATTTATACAGCTAGTATCAACATTCATTGGCGGCTTTATAATATCATTTATCAAAGGCTGGCTTCTTACTCTTGTCATGCTATCCTCCATTCCCCTGCTTGTGATAGCTGGTGCAGGATTGTCCATCATGATAGCTAGGATGGCATCTCGTGGCCAAACTGCTTACAGTAAGGCAGCGTCTGTAGTAGAACAGACTATTGGCTCAATCAGAACTGTAAGTTTACACATATAAATAGCAAGATATGCCAAGATGCAAGTTCAGTAAGGAATGCTAATTGCCGATCTTGCATCCAGGTTGCATCATTCACTGGGGAGAAGCAAGCCATAAGTAATTACAAGAAGTTTCTTGTCACTGCTTATAACTCTGGTGTTCAAGAAGGCTTGGCTGCTGGAGTAGGTCTTGGCATTGTTATGTTAGTAGTGTTCTGTAGCTATGCTTTGGCAGTATGGTTTGGTGGAAGGATGATTTTGGAAAAAGGATATACCGGGGGTGATGTGATTAATGTGATTGTTGCTGTGTTGACCGGTTCTATGTGAGTTTATGACGCAAAATCTACTTTGAAAATTAATTGTTTGTTTTCTTAGGGTTTAATCATATGAATGTTTCAGGTCTCTAGGGCAGGCATCTCCTTGTATGAGTGCATTTGCATCTGGTCAAGCTGCAGCTTATAAGATGTTTGAGGCTATCAATAGAAAGCCAGATATAGATGCCTCCGATACAAGGGGAAAGATATTGGATGACATCAGAGGAGATATAGAGTTGAGGGATGTATATTTCAATTATCCAGCCAGACCTGATGAGCAAATATTTTCTGGATTCTCTCTTTTCATCCCAAGTGGATCAACTGCAGCATTGGTTGGACAAAGTGGAAGCGGAAAGTCAACGGTGATCAGTCTGATAGAGAGATTCTATGATCCACAAGCTGGTGAAGTTCTCATAGATGGCATTAACCTCAAAGAGTTTCAGCTCAAATGGATTCGGGAGAAAATTGGTCTTGTCAGCCAGGAACCTGTGCTGTTCACGTCCAGCATTAAGGATAACATTGCATATGGAAAGGATATGGCAACTACCGAAGAGATAAGAGCTGCAGCTGAACTTGCCAATGCTGCTAAATTCATCGATAAACTACCTCAGGTTATAACTGGTTCCCTCTTTACAAATTTCTAGAGTTACAATTTTTTTTTTTGGGAGAGGAGGAGGTGCAGATTGCCTCAGTTTTTTCCATTTAATTTGGACTTCAACTTTTGCATCCAGGGAATAGACACCATGGTTGGTGAACATGGAACTCAGCTGTCTGGTGGACAGAAACAGAGAATTGCAATTGCAAGAGCCATCCTGAAAGATCCGAGAATTTTACTTTTGGATGAAGCTACAAGCGCTCTTGATGCAGAATCTGAAAGGATAGTGCAGGAGGCATTAGACAGGATTATGGTGAATCGAACAACTGTAATTGTTGCCCACCGTTTGAGCACTGTGAGAAACGCAGATATGATTGCTGTTATTTACCGTGGGAAGATGGTGGAGAAAGGTATATAATTTAGCATGCATTATTATCATATAAAGAAACATAAAAAAACCTCGGGATCCTGCTGAGAAATTCCTTTGCTGTAAATTTTCTGGTCTCTGCATTGCCACATATTGTGTATAGATCCAAAATATTTGTTATTTTCAGAATTGTTTTGGATTTTTTATGTCCACCAAACATATTGTGGAATATTTTATGAAACTTCTTATTTATTTTCCTAGTTTTACATAAGCAGATAAATACTGCACCATGATGATTGATTCATGCACTAATTTTCTGCTGCCAAATCAGTTCTGCGATCAACAACATTAGTTAGGATAGTCTCATGATTAATCCCAGAACTTGTTCAAGTCTTCTGATTACGATGGATTAGGGAAATTTTCTGAGATTTTCATACATGATCTGAAACATCATTTTCTTTGATCGATCAGGTTCACATTTAGAACTGCTCAAGGATCCTGAAGGAGCTTACTCGCAGCTTATACGCTTACAAGAAGTGAACAAAGAGTCGGAACAAGAAGCAGATGACCAAAAGAAGTCAGATATTTCTACCGAGTCCTTAAGACATTCAAGTCAAAAAATTTCACTGAAACGGTCCATAAGTCGGGGATCATCTGATTTTGGAAATAGCAGTCGCCGCTCGTTTTCAGTGACATTTGGTTTACCTACTGGATTCAATGCCCCTGATAATTACACGGAAGAATTAGAAGCTTCTCCACAGAAACAACAAACTCCAGATGTCCCAATCAGCCGCCTTGTGTATCTCAACAAGCCGGAGGTTCCAGTGCTGATTGCTGGAGCTATAGCTGCAATTATCAATGGGGTCATATTTCCGATATTTGGTATACTAATTTCCAGGGTGATTAAAACATTTTTTGAACCACCTCATGAATTGAGAAAGGATTCGAAGTTCTGGGCGTTGATGTTCATGACCCTTGGCCTGGCATCTTTTGTTGTGTATCCGTCACAAACATACTTATTTTCGGTGGCTGGTTGCAAATTAATCCAAAGGATCCGATCTATGTGTTTTGAGAAGATGGTTCACATGGAGGTTGGTTGGTTTGACGAGCCTGAGCACTCAAGTGGAGCAATTGGTGCTAGGCTCTCAGCAGATGCTGCAACAGTGCGTGGTCTGGTTGGAGATTCTCTTTCCCAGTTGGTTCAGAACATAGCATCAGCGGTAGCGGGTTTGGTCATTGCCTTTGTTGCATGTTGGCAATTGGCATTTGTAATCCTTGTACTACTTCCTCTAATAGGACTCAATGGATTTATTCAAATGAAGTTCTTGAAAGGATTCAGTTCAGATGCAAAGGTATACTCTTTTAACTCATGAGTGTGAATTCTACTTCTGTAGCAAGCTAAAGAATATGAATTTATAATCATCAAATGAACCAAAAAAATAATAATTAATAATCGCATCCATTGATCTAAATGGTTGCAGAAAATGTATGAGGAAGCAAGCCAAGTTGCCAATGACGCTGTTGGCAGCATAAGAACTGTTGCCTCTTTCTGTGCTGAAGAGAAGGTGATGCAACTATACAGAAAGAAATGTGAAGGCCCTATGAGGACAGGAATAAGGCAAGGGCTGATAAGTGGAGCAGGATTTGGAGTTTCTTTCTTCTTACTTTTTTCTGTCTACGCAACTAGTTTCTATGTGGGAGCACAACTTGTCCAGCATGGGAAAACAACTTTTGCAGATGTTTTTCAAGTGGGTATCTCTTCGTTGTTTATTAAAATCTCCACAAGATAGTTATAGAAATTACAGCTGTTTTCATAATTCTTAACAATGTGTCTACTCGCAGGTTTTCTTTGCTTTAACCATGGCAGCGATTGGGATTTCTCAATCAAGCTCCTTTGCCCCTGATTCCTCAAAAGCCAAGGCTGCAGCTGCTTCCATATTCTCCATTATAGACCGAAAGTCGCAGATTGATTCAAGTGATGAGTCGGGAACAACATTAGACAATGTGAAGGGAGAAATTGAACTTCGTCACATAGGCTTTAAGTATCCAGCTAGGCCAGACATTGAAATTTTCCGAGACCTCAGCTTAGCTATTCATTCTGGCAAGGTAAATTTATTCATGTTTTAAATCAAATCCTTTCAAACATATCGTCTTCAGAAAATTGGAATTCTGAAAGTATGGCGCCCATATCATTTAAAATGTCATGTCAAGTTCTACATTATATCAACGTGAATCTCTTCTTTTAGACTGTTGCCCTTGTTGGAGAAAGCGGAAGTGGGAAATCAACGGTGATCTCGTTATTGCAAAGGTTTTATGATCCCCATTCAGGCCATATAACTCTTGATGGAATTGACATTAAAAGTCTTCAACTTAAGTGGTTGAGGCAACAAATGGGGCTTGTGAGCCAAGAACCAGTTCTCTTCAATGAAACAATCCGCGCCAACATTGCATATGGAAAGGAAGGCGATGCAACGGAAGCGGAAATTCTAGCTGCGTCGGAGCTAGCCAATGCACACAAGTTCATCAGTAGTTTGCAACAGGTTAGAACATTACATAACAGATATCGTTAAATGTTTCCATTGATGTAATCTTATTCAATTGCAAGTAGCTAGTAACTTGAATTGCTCAAGCAAGCAGCTATGATATGGCTTTTTATTGGCGTTTTCATTGATAAGAATCGAAAATCATTCGTGCACTATCTTCAGGTTGTTGTTATCCGAGTGAATATTTTGCTAAGATGCTGGTGTTAATTTGGGTTGCTTATGGCAATGCAACATGCAGGGGTACGATACCGTTGTAGGGGAGAGAGGAATCCAATTATCCGGTGGACAGAAACAAAGGGTGGCCATTGCTCGTGCCATAGTCAAAAGTCCCAAAATACTTCTGCTGGATGAGGCTACCAGTGCATTGGATGCCGAATCTGAAAGAGTGGTTCAAGATGCCCTGGACCGAGTAATGGTGAACAGGACTACGGTCGTCGTCGCCCACCGATTATCTACAATCAAGAACGCAGATGTTATTGCCGTGGTGAAAAATGGAGTTATCGTAGAGAAAGGCAAGCATGAGACTCTGATTCATATCAAAGATGGTTTTTATGCCTCCTTAGTGGCTCTTCACATGAGTGCCTCAACTTCTTGAGTCACCACCTGCAATATTTCTGCCACCCCATTTGTTGAAGGTATTCTCCTTTCAAACACCGAAGAAATGTTTAAATGTCTAGTTTTCCTTTCTCTTTTACAGAATCTATATAACAATTTCTGCTATGCAAACATGAACAACAGAGAAATGAAGGATAAATCAACTTTAGCTGATAGTTAACATAACGAATTAGGGTTTTTTTGGGGTTAGAAATCAAGGATAAGGCAACATTAGAGCCAATGGCTAGAATTCTCATGGATATGGATCTGTTGTTGAGATCAAATCAATGGATGACAGGTTGAGAGCCATGTTCCTATCATTTGATTGGGAAGTTGACGATATTTTGAAACGAAGTCATGCCAATCATCCAATAATCACATGGCAAGCCAAGTTTGAATTTATAAAATCTGTTCCCTCTGCACAGGAGCATAGAAAGCAATTGCTGTATAAAACAATGGGGTTTTCTATTTTGTAGTTGGAGCGAAAGCATATTATAATTATAACTAAAGCTAAAAAGTTAATTATAACTGAAGTTAATTTTTATATATATATATATATTATTTTTTTTCCTATGGTTATTATTATTTTTTAATTTAGTTTTTATATGATATGTTTATGGGGTTTAAAGTTGATAATTTATTTTAATTTATTTTTTATATGGTTATTGCAGTATCAAAAAAAAAATATCTCAGCATCAGGTTGGTATCAGAAAAATATCCCAACATCGCGGTATGATTTATTTTTTAAAAAAGTATAGTTAAATAAAAAATAATTAAAAGAAACTAAGTTAATAAACTTTGTGGAGTCAATGACCAGGTTTACGAGTTTGACAAGGTAACCGTGGTTTTACGGGTTTTGCAGGGTATTTTTTTTAATTGGACTTGATTATGTAATTGTTTATTTTTCTTTTTATCATATAATTAAAAAAATAGTTTCGGAAAAAAAAACATATTATTAAATTTTAGAAAGTCCATGGGCCTCTTGATATGGGTATGTCGAGTTTAATTTTTTTTTCTTTTTTTTATAATTGTTTTTTGATATTGGACTGATTGAGAATCAAGTTTTATAATTTGTTTTGTTTTGCTTTCATCGAGGTTATCATAGTCTTAAAAAAAGTTATTATAAAATCAACTAAAAATAATTTACAAAAACAACAAAGTTATTAAACTTATCAAAGTCCATAATCAAGGTTGCAGGGTGATTAAGGTTGATCCAATCTAGCATCGTTTCAATATAAATGTTTTAAAAAAACTTTGTCATGTTTTTACCTATCATCCAAGTTGTTTTTTGACCTATTAAATTGAATAATTTACTTTGAACTAGTTTTTACACGGTTTAATTTGAAATTCAAACTAAACAAGAAGTTGGACTGATATATTTTAATATTAAACTGTTTGATTGAATTTAATAATACTCCAAAGAAATTTCCATACTCTTAATATTTTCTTCAAGTTTAGAAAAAAAAACGATCAACAACCAAGAGTGCTGAATATGCTAGTACATTTTAAGGTATATCATCAGCTCCATGCTGAATCTAAGATGACTTTGATGTCTGGAGAAATTGACTGCCATATTATTTTAACAAGACCTGCACCTGAAGCAAAAGGAAGATTCACTACAAAGGAACCTGCATGGAATTATAAAGAAGATGAAACAGAGATAGCAACTACAAAACTTAAATCTGAAATAATGGGTTTGGACCCAGTTCTCATTTCAGCTAATTTTTAGCCATGGAATTATAGAGAAATTGACTTTTTCCTCATTCTTATTTTCCATCTTCATTCTTGTAATATTACAATCTTCCTTTGAAATACCTGTGTTTCTTGCAAGGGAGCACTTTAATGAGACATTACATGCCTATGAAAGAAGCAGTGGATATCTTAATTTGAATGGCTCCAATGCTTTTAAATCTTTCATTTCAGCTTGTGATTTGATAGATGAGTTGAATTGATACAGCTCTTGCATCACCAGCTTGTCATTTGCATTTTACAGCCATAACTTTATCTCAATATCCCAGGGGTTTTCTGATCATTGTCAGCTAGTCAGAATTAGGGTTGGAGACCTTTCAGGTTTCTTCAATTGCCGGGTCTCTCACCCACAATTCATGAAGAAGAATCTTGGAGACGTTTGGAAATCAGGATAAAAGGTTGCCGGAGCTACAAAGCAAAACCCGAAAGCTAGAAGAAGCAGGGGAGCATCGGAAATTAACTACTTCAGAGATGATTGAGTTTAACAGTCTAATTTCAGAGAAATTGGAGGTCAGTAAATATATGGAAGCAATTTGGAGACAAAAGTCTAGACATAACTGGTGCAAGCTAGGAGATAAAAAAAAACACTAGAGTAGTTGTTGTTTCATTATTCTCAAAACTCTTCACTGGAGCTCCTGTTGAAAGGGCTATAATTGGAGCAAAGGGCTATAATTGGTAAGCATTAGCAATATAGGCTAGAACCTAACCCAAAATTATTCAAGGTAAATCGTCTCATATCAAGCTTTTATCTTTAATATTCACTAACACTAAAATTATGAATATTAAATTTTAAGTAATATTCACCAATGTCAAATTAAAAATATTTTTAACTAAATATTTACTGACGACAAAGTCAGAAATGTCAGATCTTTTCGATGTAGTACTTACCAATATCAGAATTGAAAGTATTGTTTTAGTTAAATTTTTATTAACACCAGAGTCGAGAATATTATAGGCAAACCATCGAAAGCATAGCACAACAAACCCTTAATAATTTAAGACAAAATCAGTAATGCAACTTACTTTAAGTAGAATGTTTTAGGGATGATAATATTTTTTTCTTTAGTATAATCAATCTCGTATCATAAAATCTCTATTGATCAATTATAGTGTTTAATGACCATAATATCAGATGGTAATTTTATAATTAAAACATTTCTCCCTTAAAAAACAAGATGTCAAACATTTTATTTTTAAAATTATTGTGATGTTGGGTAGTGACACAAGCCTATAGTAAAATTAAAAAAGATCACATAGGACATCTAAGAGTAGTATTAGACACCTTGGCCCAACAAAAATCATATGACAAGTCTTGGCCCAACAAAAATCAGAAGTCTAAATTGCAAATTTGCTTATCAGGATATTGAATATTTAGATTATATAATCTCTGGAGAAGGAGTTAAGGCTTACCCGAACATGGTGGAGGCTATGTTAAGTTGACCTAGACCTCTAATCTTAGGTTCCTAAAGGGGTTTATACGCCTAACAGGTTAAAATAGGAGGTATATTAGGGGTTATAGAGTCATGGTAGGACCCTTTAACAAGATTACTTAAGAAAGGGACATTTAAATTCTACATGGAAGTAGAGAATGCCAATAAAAGCCTTAAGAAGGTTGTTGTCAAAATTACATGTTAATTCGTAAAATATATAATTATATAATTTTACGAGTCAATATATATATATATATATATATATATATATATATATATATAACATGTAAAATTAGATTAAACACTCGAAATCGATCAAACTCGATTGAAATCAATCAAACTCGATTAAAATCGATCAAACTCGGTAAAATCAGTAAAATTTTACGAGTTTGACAAAAGTTTAAAAATTTACTACCTCTTTGTCCGAGCCACCCGACACTCCACTTCACAGTCTGTGATTGAAAGTTTAATTTTACATTTCATTATGTGATGACTTGAAAGTTTAATTTAGAATTGAATTTCTAATTTTACCATATAAAATATTAACACAATAAAATCAGGTTGATTCGATCAGAGTGAGTTTTAGTAGCTTATTTAACTCCACTCAACTTAATTAGTTAAAATATTTTTTTTACGATTTTATAATTTTACGATTCGAGTTTATGATCCGAGTTTATATTATATATTTCGTGTCATGTCAAAAAAATATTTTTGACAACCTTAATCTCTAGTAACCTAGTTCTGGATTTGCTATATTTTTCACAACCATTTATTGTTGAATATGATGCTTCAAGGGTTAGGGATAAGGGCAATATTGATGCAAAATAGGAGGTCTAAATCTTATCTGCGCAAGGAACTGAATCTGTCCACATGAAAAAGAGTTTCAAGCACTTGTGTTGGCAATCCAGAAGTGGAGATCCTACTAGCTAGGACAAACTTTCAAAATAAAAACTTACCAACAAAGTTTGAAACACCTCCTAAAAGGCTAAAACAGAAAATGAGGACCCCTATTGCCAAAAAAAAAAAAAAAAAAAAAAGACAAACAGCAACGAAAATACCAACAAAAATAGCAATGGGATAGTTTATGTCAACAATTTGACATGTAATGCTGACAAAATTATCTATAAAAATTTTATTGGTAATTTTATATGAATTAAAATCTAACAACCCCCCTCAATTTTCTTCTTCAACCTTGTATAAAAAAAAAAACAATACATGGTTTGTATGTTAGAATTTATTTAGAATTTGAGGAAAAATCATTTTATTTGTCATTTGATAAAATTAAATTTGATTTTCTAACTTATATTGAGTTATAATTGAAAAAATAATAAGTAATTTAATGGATACCAATTATTATTAAGTTGGGAATTTGAAGAAAATTGATTTTTATGAGATTGATAATAATTAAAAAATATTAATTTAAATTAAAAAAGTTTAGATTGAGTAGATAATGGATAATTATTCGAGTACTAAATATTATTTTATTAATTTTATTATTTAGTTCACATTTTAATGGGAAATAAAATTTGTGTGCATTTGATAATTATTTATTGAATTGTGAACTCATTTTTAATAAAAAAATGAATTTAAAATTGATATTTATATTATTAATAAATATTATCATCAACCTTCTATATAAATTTCATAAATAATAAATAATTATTTTTGAATGTATCGAGATTAAATAAAAAATTAAATAAAAATTAATTTTTGATGGACTTGCCATGGAAAATGAGCAACAAAATCTTATTTTTTTGGTGCAAATAAATTATCGACATAAATATTGATGGATCGACAAACCCCAACATGCAACTTACTGGCGATAAGTTTTCATTGGAAATTTTATTGACAATTCAAATGCGATGGAATTTCTTTTCTAAACACCGATAGAATATTCCATCAGTATTTTCTAATTTTCTGGTAATGCCAAACTATTTGGATAAAAAGCTAAAGAACTTGGTGGCAAATGCACTATTTAGAAAATAGAGGGGAGATTTACAAGGGGAGTTGTGGGCTATAACTTCCTCTATAGTCAATTGGGTAAACTGGTACAGTAATTGAAGGACAGTTATCAAGAGGATCAGGAGACACGAAATATTTTTCAACAGATGGAAAATGAAACAGTGGGTGGTTTTCAATACCAACTTAATTATGGAAGGGATATTATTTTATAAGGGAAGGATTCTGTGAGCAAGTATTGTCCCCTCAAGGCAACTATCATACAATACCTACATGATAGCTGGTTAATTAGGGTATGAAGAACCCTAAAAAGCTATATCAGATAATGTGATATTTGTCAAAGATCTTAGGTAGAGAGCATTAAACCCTTAGGTCTTCTTCAACCCCTGCCTATACTCCATAAACCTTGGACTGCAATTTCTGTAGACTTTATCAAAGAGCTACACAAATCCAACAACTACTAAGTAATCCTGGTTGTCATAGATAGGCGCTTACTAAGTATGCCCATTTCCTACCTCGAGCCCACCTTTCTACATTTGTCAAGGCTGTCCAATTTTTTCCCCAAGCTTCATGGACTGCCAAAAAACATAATCACTGACCGAGACCCTACGTTCACTAGCAAATTCTGGCCTGGATTGTTTAAAGTCGATGGTGTACATCTTCGCCAATCCTTAGCCCACCACCCATAGACCAATGACCAAACAAAAGTCTAATCCTAGAAGGTTATTTAAGGTGTTTTGCAAGTGATAATCCTAGAGAAAGGTCAAACTGGTTAACCATGTCAAAATGGTGGCACAATTCAAGTTATCACACTTCAACCAAATCCACCCCTTTTGAACCAGTCTATGGCTACCCCACCAAGTTTTATCAATTACAAACAATGAAGCAATGGAATATGGATGCACATATCAGAGAAAGATCATAAATACTACAAACAATCAAAGGCAGAAATAAATCAAAAATTAACATATAGGTATTTCAGGCCATTCAAAATTAAAGCAAGGGTTAGGGATGTTGCTTGCTGTCTAGAGAAAGAACAAGCGGGTGGAACCAAAGCTCCCACCATTCGGTTAAGAGGGGAAACTGCAACCAGATCCGGCAGAAGTAATAGATCGTCGGGAGCGCTACACCAGACGAAAAATTAAACTGGAGATTCGGGTTAGGTGGGAAAGTTAAAATAAGGAAGACATCATTTGGGTAGATGAATCGTGGCTGAAAAACTCTTACCCTTACCTTGAGGGCAAGGTTTTTTGAAAGTGAAGGTAATTGTAACAGATCCTCGAGAGGAGCTGAACGAGAGAGAAGATTCGTCTTCTCTACACTCTCTCTCTCTCTCTCTCAATTTATTTCTCTGCAATTTTTGGAAAATGAGAAGGCTTCATGGAAGACCCTCGGCGAAGAAAAACATCTGACCGAATGAATTGCCGGGATGGTATTTTGGGAAGGAAGAAAATAGTGGACGGTAAATTAGGCCACACAGCATAACAAGCTAACACGTGCCAGGTTGATATTTTGGATCCATCAAACGACATACTCTCGGTATAAATAAAATGCCATTTTGTACTGGGAAGGGTGAAAGTTGTGACTTTTTAAAATGTTTTTTTATTAGTGAATGTTTTAGAATAATATTTTTTATTTTAAAAAATTAAAATAATTCAAAAATATAAAACAAATAATTTTAAACAATAAAAAAAATTAAATATTTTAAAAACATAGTTTAAAACACAATTTCAAACTCCCTCCTCTAAAACTCAGTCATTCAAAATTGATTTTGTCAAATGCCAGTTCAGTCCAAGGATCTTGAGAATCCAGTTTCAATTTCAAGTTTAAATTCAAATTATTCAGTTTCTTAGCTATACAAGGAATAATTGATAGCCAGGCTTCCTCCTCGATTGTTTTGATATTCTGATATTAAAAATACCCAAAACACCGTGATTGGATGAGGCTCCGAGTGCGCACTGGATGCTGAATCTGAAAGAGTGGCTCAAGATGCGCTTGACCAGGTCATGGCGAGCATCGGTTATCTACAATCAAGAATGCAGTGGTTGCTAATATGATGGTCACTGGAGGCTTACATGGTCGTTAATTTCAGGGCCCGTAAGATTAGTCGAGATGCGCCATGCTCTCACTAGACACTCACGTTAATAATAATAATAATAATAAAAAGAATGCAGATGTTATTGCAGAGGTTAAAAATGGAGTGAAAGGCAAGCATGGTGCTTTAATCAATACCAGAGATGGCTTCTTCCCTGAATATCAGTGCCTCAACGGCTCAACTCATCAGACTCAACACTCGCGATTATTCAGTGACCTCGTTTTCTAATGATGGGCTGTTCATCTTATCTCTTTTCAAACCTGTTGTCTTCTTGTAAAATGCACTGCAGCTTCTGACAAGTGAATATTAGCAGCTACACGATATAGATATATAAATGGCTGACCTTTTCAAGGAATTGGTTTCTAATGAAATCCCGAGATTCTTACGGCGTTGGAAATGAATTTTATAAGTGAGATCAAATGTCATCGATGGCGTGCGAGGCATGTTCGTCCCATTTTGTTTTGCCGGAGAATTTTATCCATTTCTTGTTTACTGTTTCCTGCTTGGCAAATAAGATCAGAAAACCCGAGGACAGAATCCTCCAGAATTGACTTGGATGTTGCTTTGCTGGTGGCTTTATTTCAGTTACGGCGAGATGCCTGGAAAACACACCGTCCGGAAAGCCCACTCGCAGATAATTTTCTCACTTCCTCTCAAAAGACACTACAATTTTTCTGATTTTTTTAAAAAACATCCGCACAGTAACCTAGAAATTTTTGAGGAATAATATCATCTGAAACAAGTTTCGGTAAATCTTATAGTGTTTTAAAAATACAATAATTACTAAATGTTAAATTTGTTTTATCATATTTAAAAAAATAATAATTAAACATCTCTTAATTTTGAAAAACATTAACTTAATATAAATTAACAAATAAGTAACATACAAAAACATATTCTAATTTTGATAAGTTATCTATTTGAGAGTGTGGTAGATTGTTTTTTAAAGTATTTTTTATTTAAAAAATAATTAAAATAAATAAATAAGTTATTTTATTTTTTACACCGTCATATTAAAACAATAAAAAAATCTAAAAAAATTAATTTAAATCTAAAAAATTAATATTTTTTTTTTAATTCGTCTCTACCGTATACCTATTTCGACTTAGTGATTCCTATGACCTTTTCTTACGCTTGGTACTACACTGCAGGCTGAAAAAGATTTTACTCTATTGCAGTCCTACCAAGAATTGACCTTTTCAAATGCAAGACGGAATTAAAGAAACTAAATAAATTTCATTCCATACGTGAATTTTGAATTCATATCACTTACGGTAGTCATGAGCTTTTTATTATTATTATTATTATTATTTTATTCTAAGAGAGACTTTAAGAACATTGTGGGTAAATAGTATGATGTAACATTAGGAAAAGGTGCTACGGATTTTTTTTTCTTCTAAAATTGTTTTTTCAATAAAAATGATGTTACAATAAATTAGTTTTATGCTCATTGAATTTAAATATCATGCATTTGCCTATTTAATATGTTTTTAAGTAATATTGTGATGCGAGTGTTTTTTACTTAAAAGTATAGTTTTGAAACTCGATCCGGCTTGGTGGATTGATCCGGGACCCGGCCGATCCGAGGCTAGAATCGGGCCGGGTTGAAAAAAAAATAGGGGAAGAAAAAACCCGGCGGGTTGACCCGGCAAGACCCGGTCAAAAACCCGGTTGCAACCCGTAAACTTTTGTTTTTTTTTTTTACTAAAACAACGTCGTTTTGATTTAAAAAAAAGAATTGATCCAGGCAACCCGGTCAAAACTCGAGATCCGGGCCGGGTTTGAAAACTATGCTTATAAGTACATTAAAATATTTTTTTTATTTTTATTATTAACATTTTAAAATCATCTAAAAATATTAAATATTAAATATTTTTTTCAAAATAAACATAATTGAAAACATAATACAAGAAGCCATGAATCAAAAGTAAGAGAGGGAATTTATAATCAAATCCACAGTAGAGCATGACCTAGAGGTATATCACAGCAAACACAATAACCTCAAAACATAGCAGAGTGTCGGCAAAAATTACTAAACGATCGTGAATAATTCAAATCCATTCTCTTTAATTAACAATTCCCACCATGCCATGTTTGGAGAAATTGGATCAAGAGAAGATATAAAAACCTTAGAATTCCACTGTCGCCGATCCCACCAATTTATTCAAATTGGTTTATATCTATTGTATCGGTTCAATTCCCTGACCATTCCTTTCATCCAAATCACACTTTTGCCTTTGATTCTGTTAATTCACTAAATTTAAATGTTAAGATATGTATATGATAAAGATCCTGAAAGGATCAAATTGAATAAAAGAATCAAGGAATAAAAAACAAAGAAAAGAGGTTGAATCTCTTTTGTAATTGTGCGATTCAGTCCTTGATGTTTGCATGAAAAAAGGACTCAATATTTGTCAATTGTTCAAACTTGATCCCCATAGCTTCAATTGTTGTAATTCAACTTAATTTCATTTAATTTTACCAGATCAAGCATCAATTGAGAGTCGGTTTGGTTTTCCAACACCGTGAGCATTCAATACCAAGCCAATAAGAACAAATAACAAAGCTCAAATCCTAAACTAATCTATTGTAAAAGGATAAAAAAATTGATAACAAAAAAAATAAGGAGTGGAAAAAAAATAAAGAACCTAAAATATTTGTCCCAAAAACTATATTCTCGAATAGATTCCCTGACATAAACAATCCCCAATGAATCTCTCATCTATCAAGTGTTAAACATTACCCAATTAATAATACCCAAAAAAATGGGGACTTGATTGAGAAATACTTTTGTTTGGAACCAAGATGAGAACAAGTTAACAGTTTGGAAATAAATTTGTCAAAAAAAAAAAATTGATTCTCTCAGCTCTATACAAAAAAATAATAATAATTGTAAGCAAGATTAAAAAGCCATGTGTTGAATGTGATATAATTATATTTTTAAAACTCAATCTAGTTTGACAGATCAATTTAGAACTTAGCTGATACAAAACTAGAACTGGGCTGGGTTTAAAAAAATAAAAAAAGGAAAAAACTCAAGCGACCCGGTAGAAAACCCGAGTTGACACGATGAAAAATCATGTTGCAACCCATTAATTTTTTTAATAAAAACAACACTATTTTGTTTTATAAAAAAAATAAAAATCAACTTTAAATAACCTTATTAAAATTTATGATTCGAGCTTTAAGATGGTCGACTACCAGGCCAGACTTGAAAATTATGTCAGAACTAATGGAGTATGCATGGGTTTTTTGGTTCCCCTAACCGAATGAATGAATGAATAAATAATTTCAAGTTGTGAAAAAGGAATGGTCTTGAATAATCAACAACATGAAGGTTCCCTTCAGCTTAATTAATTAATTAATTAATTAATTATCGATCTGAGTCAAAGTCCAAGAATAAAACAATTCTTAATTTTTTGCTGGCTGCGTTTTATAACTCTTGAACACAACGTTTAACATCCTTCATATTTTAGGATGAGAATAAAAAAAAGCCTTAAATGTGAGCTAAGAAACACACCATCCATCCATCCTTGACATGATTATCAAGTAGAAACATTTTCATGTGATGAGGGCGCTAGAAGAACCATGCACTAGATCTATGGTGTTTTTTTTTGATCGGCTAGTTATTTAATTTGTTTTTGAAAAAGTTTTATTTTTGCTAAAAAAATATTAAATTAATATTTTTGATTTTTTTTATAGTTTTAATGTTTTGATATTAAAAATAATATAATAATAAAATATATCATTTTGATGTATTTTTAATTAAAAAATATATTTGTTTTTTACAAAAACACCTTGTATGCATTATCAAACACTCATAGATTAATCATGTGTTGTTGCTGCAGTGGTGCACCTGCTTTACAAATATCATACTTAGATAGTGTTTGGTATGCTAAATAATATCGATTAGACTGGATTGTACAGATAATTATCTTGTCTTATATTTGATATATTTTGATAAATATTAGACGAGACTTGACCGACCTAGGGCCTGGGTCGGTCTAGGTTTAAGGAAAAAAAGAGAAAGGATTGATCTGACCTGACTTAGTCAAAAACCTGAGTCATCCTGCGACCCGGTCAACCCGAAATAAAACACGTGTCATAGATTTTTTTTTTAATTTGGGTCAAAAACTTTAGTCAATCCGAGTTGACCATCCTAACTCGTGACTTGGATCTTGACCTGGATCGACCCTTAAGTTAAGTTTTAAAATTATGATAATAATCGTTTTTATCCTTACATTAACTTGGTCACTGATCAACCTCATATTTGACCCGAGCTTTACCTCAGGTCAACCCCCAAATTGGATTTTAAAATTATAATAAGAATTATTTATATCTTTATGTTAACTCAAGTCAATAATCTACCTAACTTGTGACTCAAGTCTTATTTTAGATCGACCTTCGAGTCGGATTTTAAATAAAAAATAATAATTACTTTAATAACAAATAAAAGAAAGAAATGTTGATCTTATACATGGTAAGAGTCATGGACTGTACACAGTGGTGGAGCAAAAAAAATTTAAATGAGAAGGCAAATTACTAACAAATACTTGATATTATATACTATATAGACATGTGTTATATATAGAGAAATCAATTTGAAATGCATGTACTAACTCATGTCAAGCAAAATTAATTTAAGAATATTTTTAAAATAAAAAAACTTACATTATAATTATTCTTTTCGAGTTTTTATATTTTGAAACTGTTTCATAATGACTTCATTCTTAATTTCATTAAAAATATTATTTCTCAATATATACAATTAAACTTTCATTCATCTATTTCTAAATCTTCTGGGGACTAGTGAAATTATTGACAACAATTCTTTGTTGACTTGTTGTTTTATACAAGTGGGTTAAATATAACTATTAATATATATTTTTTAATTTTTTTTTATTGTGTCCCTAATTTTTTGAGTTATTCAATACTTCATTTTTAATCACTAGTAAGTTGATCACCATCATTTTTCATATGAAATTCATAACAAAATACATATTAATTCATCAAAACTCATTTCAATTCATATTCATATGCATATAATAGTATCCATACACATATTAATTTAACAAATCCATAAATTATCATAAACTCTAATATTTTTAATAACTAATTATTAAGGAATAAAACTAAAATTAAACAATCAAATAAATAGAAAAAAATAAAAGAAACTCACCTAAAACATAAAGCATAAAGCATAAAAGGTTACTTACTTAATTAATTAATAGTTTAGGACTTGAAGAAAAATTTTATAGAAGAAAGATTGATAGAAACAATAATTTTTTTAAAAAAATCTTGGATGAATTAGTTGTTAAAAAATAAATTTAAACTTGTTAAGTTATTATATTAAAATTCTAATATAAAAAATATTTTGAAATAAAAGGATTAAGGGGGCAATTGCCCCCTTAATTTCTATTGTGGCTCCGCCACTGACTGTACACACGAGAAAGATTTGATAGTGCCTTATATTTTAGTCTTAGACGGCAGAAATACAGTAAGTCGTATTGCCTGATAAGTTTTCCGTTTTCTGGGAAATATACTACACAATAAATTCGCTTACCGAACCAGCCCGTGATAATAATAATAATTTTAATTTTCTAATATCTAATTGGATGTTTTCTTTCTTTCTCGTGTTAGTCAGTCCAAAGGAAACAGTCCGCGCAGCCAGCTTCGACGTCCAAATCATAAAATAAAACCTTGAATATTCCACCTTATAATTAGAAAATCTCGTTAATGACTATTTTCTGGGTTCCCCCATCTCCAGATAACTGCGATTGCAAAATTGAGAGAGGGACGTTAACATTTTTTTCTACGTCTAGATTCATGATTTAATCTAATACGGAAAAGACTGTAAACAAATACATAAATTCACGTCCAAGATCATATTATTAATAAATCTTTTTTTTTTATTCGAGAAAATCCTATCCTCTGAAAAGTGTATTTTATGGGTCTAGGTAAGCGAGTAAAACCCCAGCTGTCTCAGGCTCTTACAAGAGGTGCACACTCTGACTCGAACTCGAGATCTGCACATCAAGCCTTTTACCATCACGCTATGTCCCTTAATTGAATATAATTTGATATTATATTAAAACATAATTTTAATTTAAAATTTTAATTTTTAAGATATAATTTATATTATTTTTTAAGATCACGAATGATGTGTGAACTTCCTTAAATTAATGGTTGAATATAGAGGTAGAAAGAGAAATCAATACTATAAAAAAATAAATGCACTAATTCTCTGCGCGCGGTGGCTAAGTCTATTTTGTGTTTTTTAATGGAAAGAAATAAAATATCCTGCTTCTAGAAGACGAGAATACATGTAGTTGCCCACAACAAAAGGGATGTGTAATGTAACTTTCTTATATATATATATATATATATATATATATATAAGGAAGATGGCAAACTATATATTAGCTGACAATCACGAAAACGCGACTTTTGACTAAGTTGCGTTGTCTGCCATATATTATATATATTATATTATATTATTATCGCAGTTCTCCTTTGAACAGAGGGATCACGTTATATAAGGCGACTGGAAAATATTGTAGCTGGAAAAAAAATCAAGACAGGTCCTGAAGGAACCAAAATCTCATTAATCCAAGTCCACAGGGCCAAGAACCAAGAGATTTTGCTCATTTCAGCCTCCACACTTTCGCTTCTTCTTGGTAAGTGATTCATAAAATTAGGTTGCCTCTCAAAGAATACTTCTCTTTGGATATGCATGGGATTTGTTTGCTTTATGTTTTAAATGGTGTGTGGGTGGCGGAAATGGCTTTTGGATGGAAGGTTTTCCTTCATCTGAACTGCAAAACTCTATCGAAACGTGCACACAGTTGTTTTGCATGCAACTTCTTTACTTCTTCTTTTCAAATTACTGCCTCAATGGACACCATACAGTGCATGCATATCTTTCTTTTGTTGAACGAATTAACTTGCACGGACACAAAAGAAACAGGTGTCTTCGTTGGTCCACCTTGCTTTCCCGCATGGGTTCCTCTTCATGACAACCTGCACTCTTGCAGAATCTATAAATACCATGTTGTAGATTCCTAGCTGCTTGTAGTCTTTGTCATAAGACCATCATCAAACTTGTTGATCCCTCAAAGCAGGCAATCAGTAAGATGACAGTACTTGCTAATGATCTGCCAGATCGAGGGTTCCAAAAGGATTGGAAATATAAGTTCTGTGATCCAAAATGTCAAGAAATTTAATCAACATTTGATACAAGAGGTGAATAGCAAATTGTATCTGCCAAAGGGATTTTTTTTTGTCTTCTCCACTATTTCAAAACAGGGGTGGAGTGTCAATCTTGAGAATATTTTGAACATTGCGCGTGTAGAAGTTTGAACTTTAAATTAGCACCTCCGTTATGAAATATTGACTTTCTAGAAAGCCACGAATTCTTCCTTTTCAATCCATTTTTCACTCGTTTGTCCAACTTATTATTCCTTTAATATGCATTTAAACTAAAATACGATGACCTTCTAGTCCTGCTTGTTATTTAAATCAAATGATTTATTGCTTGTTGCCCACGTCAGTTCAAGAAGGGTTTTCTTGTTGAAGAGTGTTCAAACGTATTTGTAGAGAAAGTATTTGAAAAGGGTTAATGATCAACGTGCTCTTGGGATTTTCTATTATGAATATTGATCCATCCACTGGTGTGTTTCAAATCTTTCTAAAAACTTTGAATGCAACTACAATTTTTCCACTTGGTTGACAAGTTTGATTAATATTGGGGAGTACATGTGTTTTGCAGGCTACAACATAAATACTGTAATTTTGAGAGCAGAGGGGAGTCCGATTTAATATCTGGTTCAGGATGATGGCTGAGGAGAATGGCTTGGGTGGTGATGCAAGGATCCATGAAGCCACCAGCTCTTCACCAGTCAACGATGATGGGAGGCACCTTGGCGCTAACGAGAATCAAGAAAAACATGAGAAGAGCAAAGAACATGAGAATACTAAATCTGTTCCATTTTTTAAGCTCTTCTCGTTTGCAGATTCCACTGACTATCTGTTGATGTTCTTGGGCGCAATTGGTGCAATTGCGAATGGCATGTCCATGCCTCTCATGACTTTACTGTTGGGAGACGTGATCAATGCATTTGGAAGTAACCAGTTTGGCAATGACATGACCAGTTTGGTTTCCAAGGTATAAAAAAGTGGTGCCATGCTTCAAGCTTTAAGTACCAGACTAGTTTTGATATTGTTGTTATTAGAACCACGCTTATAGAATTGGACTTACATAACATCTGTTAGCATTTTCTCCACGAAAGTTAGGTTGTAATTTGAGATTTGACATCAGGAATCTTACCAACCCCCCTGGTGTTTCTTTGTTGATATGTTTGAATTGAAAATATAAATATTTTTCTGATGGTACCTGCAAATATTTCAGGTCTCTCTGAAGTTTGTATATTTGGCTATGGGTTCTGGAGTAGCCGCGTGCTTTCGTAAGTATATCTCACTCTTAAAATCAAAATGAATTTTGTGCAAAGCATTGTGAATTAACCGGAAAAACCTGTGTTTGGTTCTTGTCAGAGGTGACTTGCTGGATAGTCACAGGGGAGAGACAGGCATCGCGTATAAGGAGTACGTATTTGAAAACTATATTGAGACAAGACATTGCTTTCTTTGACAAGGACACGAATACGGGAGAGGTTGTTGGTAGAATGTCCGGTGACACTGTTCTTATACAAGATGCAATGGGTGAAAAGGTATTATTCTGCTGCAATGGAAATAACCTCACCTAAAGAAAAAGTGCGATGATTTTTCACAAGACTTTATATGCAATCCGCATGTGAAATAATACTGCTTTTTTGCAGGTTGGAAAATTTCTGCAGCTGATGGCCACATTCATAGGAGGCTTTGCGGTGGCATTTATTAAAGGATGGTTGTTAGCCCTTGTCATGTTATCCGCTATTCCCCTCCTAGTGCTAGCTGGAGCAAGCATGGCCCTTTTTATATCCAAGATGGCAGCTCGTGGACAGAATGCTTATGCAGAAGCCGCAAATGTAGTGGAACAGACGATTGGAGGAATCCGAACTGTATGTTTCATTAAGAATAAGAGTGCTTAGAACAGAACATATCAGCTTAATGTTTTCCCTTCCGTAAACCGTCTAATTTTGCTATCTATTTATTGTTTGATCAAACCATGATGATATTCCTTTGGTATTCCAGGTTGCATCATTTACTGGGGAGAAGAGAGCTATAAGTATTTACAACGATCTTCTTCTTACTGCTTACGGATCAGGTGTGAAAGAAGGCATTTTTTCGGGATTTGGTGTTGGTATGGTTATGTTCATTGTGTTCTGTAGTTATTCCATGGCTGTATGGTTTGGTGCAAAGATGGTGTTGGAAAAAGGATATAGTGGGGGTGCAGTGATTAATGTGATTGTTGCCATTTTGACTGGTTCCATGTAAGTTCCATTCTTTAATTTATTGCATATGCAGTATGATTGCTTGGAAGTTGGAACTATAACTTCTTTGATGAATTCTTTTGCTTATTACTCGCATTGCTGTGTGAATTTCATAGGTCTCTGGGACAAGCTTCTCCCTGCTTGAGTGCTTTTGCTGCCGGTCGAGCTGCAGCACATAAGATGTTTGAGACAATTGAAAGGAAGCCAGAGATAGATGCTTATGATATAAAAGGAAAAGTATTGGACGACATTCAAGGAGACATAGAATTGCGGAATGTGTATTTCAGTTATCCAGCCAGACCAGATGAGCCAATATTTAGTGGATTCTCTCTTTCAATCCCAAGTGGCACAACTGCAGCTTTGGTCGGGCATAGTGGAAGTGGGAAGTCAACAGTGATCAGTCTGGTAGAGAGATTTTATGATCCCCTAGCTGGAGAAGTTCTTATAGATGGCATTAACATCAAAGAGTTTCAACTTAAATGGATTAGAGAAAAAACTGGTCTTGTCAGCCAGGAACCGGTGTTGTTTGCATCTAGCATCAAGGAAAATATTGCATATGGGAAGGATGGTGCAACAAATGAAGAGATTAGAGCTGCAGCTGAACTTGCCAATGCTGCCAAGTTCATTGATAAACTACCTCAGGTTCTTAACAACTGCCTGTTTGTCAGCTACTTGAAGTTCTTGTTTGATTTTTATGATTACATGAATCAGTAACCGACCCACAATTTTCATATTTGCGTCCAGGGTCTTGACACCATGGTTGGTGAGCATGGAACTCAGCTTTCAGGTGGACAGAAGCAGAGAATTGCAATAGCCAGAGCAATCTTGAAGAACCCTCGGATTTTACTTTTAGATGAAGCTACAAGTGCACTTGATGCAGAATCTGAGAGGGTAGTACAAGATGCATTAGACAAGATTATGGTTGACCGAACTACTGTTATTGTTGCCCACCGATTGACCACTGTGAGAAATGCTGATATGATTGCTGTAATCCATCGCGGAAAGATGGTTGAAAAAGGTATATATCTCACAGAAATCTCCATAGCATAAGACATGCATTTTCCAGCATGCTATTCACTTGTTAAATTGTTCAGGAGTTAGGACTTGTTTTTTCCTTCACATGCTATCATTTTCTTTAGAGATTTGAACTTTTATAACATAGTTTTGGTAATTTTACTAGCACTTTTGCCAAGAGAAAGCAAAAAAAAAAAACCCAGTGAAATGCTGCTCATTATTAAATGATGCGTCAGTGATAGAGTCAAAGAGAAACATGTTGATGTATGTCAATTGAGCAGGTACGCACTCACAACTACTTGGGGATCCTGATGGAGCATACTCTCAGCTTGTACGCTTACAAGAAATAAACAGGGAGTCAGGACGTGAAACAGAAATCAGTTTGGAATCATTTAGACAATCAAGTCAAAGAAGATCAGTTCGACGATCCATAAGTCGATCCATAAGTCGAGGATCGTCAATAGGTAGCAGCCGCCACTCTTTCTCCCTCCCATTTGGTTTGCCTACAGGATTCAGTGTCCGTGAAAATGCCTATGAAGATCCCGAAGATATTCTGCCACCAGAAGATGCTCCAGAGGTCCCACTTAGCCGCCTTGCCGCTCTCAACAAGCCAGAAATCCCAGTTCTTATAATTGGTACTATTGCAGCATGTATCCATGGTACAATACTACCAATCTATGGCACACTAATGTCCAAAGCAATCAAAACATTTTTTGAACCACCGCATGTACTAAGAAAAGACTCGAAATTCTGGGCATTAATGTTTATGACGCTTGGTGTGGCTGCATTTGTGGTAATTCCAGTGAGATCATACTTCTTTTCAGTGGCTGGGTGTAAGTTAATCCAGCGGATTAGATCAATGTGTTTTGAGAGGGTGATTAACATGGAGGTTAGCTGGTTCGATGAGCCTGAGCACTCAAGTGGGGCAATTGGTTCTAGGCTCGCAGCAGATGCTGCAATAGTCCGTTCTCTGGTGGGAGATCAATTAGCTGCTATTGTTCAAAATATTGCAACAGTAACTTCAGCTATGATCATTGCTTTTACTGCAAGCTGGCAACTCGCACTTGTTATCCTTGGATTGATCCCTCTGATAGGCATCAATGGAGTTATCCAAGTGAAGTTCATGAAAGGATTCAGCGCGGATGCAAAGGTATGCCCTTAAAGCTAATCAGCCGGTATTTTAGAAAAAAATTAAAGAAATATAGTTGAATTCATTGTCCATGTGGGAACTGCCAAACTGCCACATCCACAGCTGCTATTTTATTTTGCTAGAAGGTTTAGGGTGCGGGGTTTTTTGATAGCATAATTTTTTTTTTTATAAATTTCCTATAACTTATAAAAGCTAGTCATTGTGACAAATTAAACTGGTTTCTGTAGATGATGTATGAAGAAGCGAGTCAAGTGGCTAATGATGCAGTTTGCAGCATAAGAACAGTTGCGTCTTTCTGTGCTGAAGAGAAGGTGATGCAACTTTATGAAGGCAAATGTAGAGGTCCCATGAAGTCGGGAGTGAGGCTGGGATGGGTAAGTGGTGTCGGATTTGGGGTGTCTTCTTTCCTACTGTACTGTTTCTATGCGACTAGTTTCTATGTCGGAGCTCGGCTAGTCGACGCCGGCCACATAACATTCCAAGATGTTTTCCAAGTGAGTATTTATTACGTTTCTTTAAGCTTGCTCCCTAGAGTTTTAGAAGTTCTAGCAGGAAAATATAGTTTCAAACGATATTGAGGTACTTGTTCTCGTTGCAGGTTTTCTTTGCTTTGACGTTGGCATCTGTTGGAATTTCTCATTCAAGCACGTTCACTACTGATACCACCAAAGCGAAAAATGCTGCTGCTTCTGTATTTTCAATCATAGACCGGAAGTCAAAGATAGACCCTAGTGACGAGTCGGGAATAATATTAGAAAATGTGAAGGGAGAAATTGAGCTTCGACATGTGAGCTTTAAGTATCCAACTAGGCCAGATATTCAAATCTTCCGAGACATTAACTTGTTAATGCGTGCTGGGAAGGTATGTCTTCTATGGTGTCATAACTTCTATTTGTTTCAAGCATTTAGCATGTCAGAAGCTATATTTATTGGACTGAATTTCTTTCAGACTGTTGCTCTGGTTGGAGAAAGTGGGAGTGGGAAATCAACAGTGGTTGCATTGTTGCAAAGATTTTATGATCCAGATTCAGGTCGCATCACACTTGATGGAACTGAAATTCAAAAGCTACAATTGAAGTGGTTTAGGCAGCAAATGGGGCTTGTAGGCCAGGAGCCTGTTTTGTTCAATGACACAATCCGTGCCAACATTGCATATGGGAAAGGAGGAGATGCAACTGAGGCAGAAATTATATCTGCAGCAGAATTGGCCAATGCCCACAAGTTCATTAGTAGTTTACATCAGGTGGGGTTTCGTCATGTTTATTACTTAGATTGTCCATTGATCAATCACGAGTGAAGATATAACGCAGAAACACTCACCAAATTTTTGTTTCCTTTTGACAATGCAAAATGCAGGGGTACGATACTGGAGCTGGAGATCGTGGAATCCAGTTATCTGGGGGGCAGAAGCAAAGGGTAGCCATTGCCCGTGCCATAGTGAAAAATCCAAAGATTTTACTATTAGATGAGGCTACAAGTGCATTAGACGCTGAATCTGAAAGAGTGGTTCAAGATGCATTAGACCGTGTCATGGTAAACAGGACTACAGTTGTTGTAGCCCATCGATTATCCACGGTCAGGAATGCAGATTTAATCGCAGTGGTTAAAAATGGAGTTATCGTAGAGAGAGGTAGGCATGAGTCTTTGATCAAAATCAAAGATGGTTTCTATGCCTCATTAGTGGCACTTCACACCAGTGCAAAAACTGAATGAGCTACTCGCACAAGGAAGTTCCTCTCCCTTTTCTACAAACAAATGGAGCAAGTAAATCTTTTCTTAGTGTTTTTTGTTTCTTTTTTTAGAGCTTCTATGTATTCAGGTAAATGAATAAGAAAAAGGCAAACAAACTGCTAATAGTAAAAATTCTTTGTAAAATGTCGCAATTCTTTTCATCTTATTAAAAAAGAATGTAGGCAAACTTCTTTGTAATATGGAGATCAAACATCATGGATGACTGCTACAAATCAAGTTCCATCACTATGATTTTGGTTGTCTCGGTTGCAATGAAAAATGTATGTACAAAATACTTCAGAAGATCAATGAAATAATGAGACTGATGGGGTTTCTACAATGCATGGTTTAGAATATATGGCTGTTCTTGAAAGTAGACCAAGAGGAAGACTACGGGTATAGCTCAGATTTAATCTAGTAAACAAATGGAAAAACTACTGACATGCACATATTATACAAGAGATTTTGTTTAAGAAAGCAAAAGGAGCCACACGCCATGCTCTGCATACGTCAAGTCGAGCCATTCTTTTGCAAACAATTGTGTAATGACAACGACCACTGCCCTAGCTTAAGTTTCTACAATGATATTCACTTGCGTATATAGGGCATTCTCACCGAAGTCCAAGCTCTAATGATATCCCATTTTAATGGTGTTTGAGACCCGTGCAATCCTTTTTGGGCTTCCTGGAGCGCAAAGAATAATATGTTTACAGCCCAGGCTAAAGCTTATTCTATAAGAATATAAATGTGTGCCAGAGAGAAACAATGCCACCCACACGAAACTTTGTCATCTACTTCCCCTGCTAGATGTGTGCAAGAAACTGGAACAGAGTAAGAGAAATTCGATCAAATGATTATAAATATCCAAGCTATCTGTTATAAAAACTAAGTAGTCATCATCTTCACTTTCATCACTCTGTGAAACAAGGTCAGTTTTAGAAATTTGTAAATTTGTTTTGGTATTTTTTTAATGATATTCATGCGCTACAAATTTTGCAAGCTAACCAATTTTATGTCAAACGGGAAAAATGCCAATTTGATAAAAAAGAAGCTGGTTACTTGGGGCATTTAATTTCCTATCATGGGGTGGCTATGGATCCAGGAGAATATCTTCCATGATGACATGGCCTAAACCATCCTCAGTGAAGGGGACTACGAGGATTGGTTATTATAGAAAGTTCATCCACCACTATGGCATTATTGATCAAGCATTGACCCACATGCTCAAGAACGATTCCTTTAGGTGGACTCCTGCTGTAGAACAAGCTTTTGAAGAAATAAAAAGGGCCATGGCATCCGGACCAGTGTTGGCTCTTCCAGATTTTTCGCAACAATTCATTGCGGAATGTGATGCCTCTGGCTTGGGTTTGGGTGCAGTGCTTATGCAAGGAGACCGACCAACTGCTTTTTCTAGCCAAGCTCTGCATGGCAAGAATATGGCCTTATCTACGTATGAGAAGAAATGTTGACTTAAGGCAGTTCAAAAATGGCGTCCACATCTCTTTGTTCGTAAAGACCAAAAATGGCTGCTCAGCAAAAATGGTTGGTGAAGCTCTTGGGATTTGATTTCCAAATTCACTACAAAAAAGGAAAAGAGAACTCTGTTGCAGATGCTCTGTCCCGAAGGTTTGGCATTCAAACATGGGCCATATCTTCTCCTATTCCTAATTAGGTGGATCCATTAAAAGCCGAGATCTTGGCTACCCCACACTTGCAAGACTTGGTGAAGAAAATCAAGGAGGGAGAAGCTTTAGGTCCATGGCTATTCAAGAAGGAACAATTCTTTTTAACGGCTTAATCTATCTCTTGCCCACATCTAACTTTATTATTTCTATAATCAAGGAATTTCATTCCAGCACTAACGAAGGCCTCCACAAATCTTCCAATTCCACAGCATGTGTGGACAGATATCTTTATGGATTTTGTTGATGGTTTGCCAACATCAAGAAGTATTTCTACCATTATAGTGGTGGTTGACGGATTATCCAAATATAGCCATTTTATTCCCTTTTATGGTGGCTCAAATATATATATATATATATATATATATATATATATATATATTCTAGTTTCATGGCATGCCCGAGACTATTATTTACGATCGTGTGATCCGGTGTTCACCAGCTTTGTTTGGAAGAATTTATTCCTTTTAAATGGAGTTAAATTCAATTTTAGCTCAGTAAATCACCCACGAACCGATGACTAGAAGACATTGAAGATGTATTTGCAATGTTTCACGAGTTCTAAATCCAAGGAGTGGGTAGATTGACTTGCTTGGGCTAAATATTGTTACAATACCAGCATTCATTCTTCCACCAAGAAGACACCCTTTGAAATTGTCCAAGGACGTGAGCCTCCCACTTTACTTGCCCATGTTCATGGCACTTCACGTGTGGATCCTGTTGACAAGTTTTTACTGGAAAGAAATGTGGTAATTAGGGATGTCAGAGCTAACAATTGAAGGTGGCACAGGAGAGGATGAAGAAATATTATGATGAGAAACACACAGAGATTTCCGAGTGGGTGAATTTGTCTACCTAAAATTGCAACCATATCGCTAGCTTTCCTTTGCACAACGGAAAAATCCTCACCCTCTCCCTCAGGCCATTTTGGAAACTCGTAAGAAAGGGGAAGAACAGGAGGTGCTTGTTCATGGCAGAATCTCTCCCCTGCTGAGGCCACATGGGAAAATCTTGCTGAATTGAAGACACGATTTTTCCTTGAGGACAAGGAAATTTTCAAGAAGGGAGGAGTTGTCAGAGACCTTGCCAACAATACCATTTATCTAGTATTTTTCTATCCTTTGTTAAAATTCCAGGATAATCAAAGTTTAGTAATTGATAATTGAACAAAAAATAACATATAGACTTATTAATAATATTTTCATAAATAAGTAGAATAAGTTGGAAATTTCAGTTTCTTCCTTTGCTTATAACTGTCAGTTCTGCTTGAGAAAAAAAGGGAGGAGAGTTCTTCATTTTCTTGATTTTCTACTTAGAAGATAAATCATGAGTTAGAGCATGGTAGATGAGAGAATAAGTATCTAAACAAATCAAACACAAAAATTAAAAAGAAATCAAGTGAGAGAATAGAGAGTTATAGAGATGTCATGACAATTTGAGAAAGAAGTAGAAATTGTAAAAAGGTTTTAACTGGCTAGCATTGGAAACTCATTTTATTTTAAGGTAAGGGTTCTAAACGCATATATACAAGTTTGAGTCAAGATAAATGGATTTTATATGGAATTTTCAATTTATAAATTAGGTTTCATTATTTAAATTTGGAGGAATTGCAAAATTAGGTGTAATTGCAAAATAATGGGAAAATAAAATAGGAGCCATGGTGGCAAGGAAGGATTAGGGTCAGGCAGGTTTATTGTTAAATGTAGTGTTTGTTTGGTTTAAATGTTTACAAAATTATATGAAATTAAGGTGTATGTTATAACAATGATGATTAGAAATGGATTGAATTAAATCACAAGAATTTAATTGATTTTGTTAGTATGTTGTGAATGTGTGTGAGAGAAATATTGGGAGTCAATTGTGTTACTTATTTATAATTGATGAATTTAGTTTGATTAAATTAATTTTTATATAAATTCATGAATAATTGAAGATAGAATCAAGATGATGTCAAACTTTAAGATCAATCAGGAATATGATTATGGAAGAATTCAGATAATTGATAATAAATTTTATCAACTGTGATTAATCTTGTAGCATTTTTAAAAAGGGGATGGTTGGAAAAGAACAATTGATATAATACATTAAAATTTGTGTGTTTACATGTTAGAAATTATAAATTGAAGTTTTAGTTATGATTTTGGATAATTATGAATTTGTAGGATGTTATGAAGATGAGATTTATGTATAAAATATATGATATTTGCGTGTTTGATAGAATGAATAAAATATGTTATTAGTAAATAGAAAGTAGTTTGACTTGAATAAGAATAAGTCAATTTAGAAGACACATTGATTTTGAGTTATATCTTTTTTTTTAAAAAGAAAAAGAAAAATATCGAGAGTTGGGCAAGCAGTGGAAGGAGCTAGGTTTACGGAGGGGTAGGTAGGCGCCCAATACATTGTTCCATTTAAGTTTTGTTAATTTCTCTATATTTTTTTAAAATTTTGTATTACTAACTATTGAACTTAGAAATTGGAATTGTGAGAATTATGGTTTAAAATGAGATTTACAAATGACTCAACTTGGAGTGAGAATTTATAAATTAGATGGGAAGGAGAGGTTTGAATTGAATTATGTAGAAATACATGCCCACTTATACTAATTGATTTTATGGATAAACATATAGAATATTCTGAAACTTAGTTTACTATGTTGATGGTAGTTAAGAAAACAATATTGTTATTAGGCGATATATGTTGATAGACATGTCAAGAAATGTTCTAAGACTTACCCTACCATGTTGACAGTAGATAAAGAAATAATATCAATATAAATCAATATATATTAACAGACATGTAAAATGTTCGGAAATTTAGTTTACCATGTTGACGGTAGCTAAGGAAACGATATCAATATTAGGCGATGTATGTTGACAAACATGTAAAAAAGTGTTATGAGACTTAGCCTACTATGTTGATGGTAGCTAAGGAAATAATATTGATATAAATTGATATATATGGAAAAATATGTAAAATGTTCTGAAACTTAGTTTATCATATTGATGGGTAGCTAAGGAAACGATGTCGATATTAGATGATATATGTTGACAAACATGTCAATAAATGTTTTGAGACTTAGCCTATTGTGTTGATGGTAGCTAAGAAAATAAAATCAATATGTATTGACAAACATGTAAAATATTCTGAAACTTAGTTTACTTTGTTGACGGTAGCTAAAGAAACAATATCAATATTAGGCGATATATGCTAACAGACATGTCAAGAAATGTTCTGAAACTTAGCCTACCATATATATATAGACAGACATGTCAAATGTTTTGAAACTTACCGTATTGATAGTAGCTAAGAAAATGATATTGTATTAGGTGATATATGTTGACAGACATGTAAAGAAATGTTTCGGGACTTGGTTAATTATGTTGACCATTAAGGAGATAAATTAGAATTATTCAATTAATTACATAGACGATGATTATAATGATGAATTACATATAAGATATTTAGTTATTTTTATGGATGGTGACTGAGGAGATGAATTAAGATTATTCAGTATGGTGAATAAGATATTTAGTTACTTTAACAGATGATGACTAAGGAGATGAATTACATAGACGATTGTTATAATGGTAAATGAGATATTCAATCACTTTTTATGGATGATGACTAAAGAGATGAATTAGAATTATCAAGTGAATTACATAGACGGTGATTGTAATAATGAATGAGGTTTTTAGTCACTTTTAAATATGATAACTAAATAGATGAATTAGAATTATTCAGTGAATTATGTAGATGATGTTTATAATGGTGAATAAGATATTTAGTCACTTTTACGAATGATAGTTAAGAAAACTAATACAAATCTTGGTTTGGATAATTTAGTAGTGACTGATTTGATGAATATATATAAATTAATAAATTTCTAATGTGGTGACAAAAATTTAGAATCATTATAGCTATTTAGTTGATAATGTTAGCTTCGATTATGAAATAATAACTTGATATCTAATTTTACTTTTAAAATACTATATTTCTTGTAGGTCCATCTCATTTCATGAGGCCATGCTGATATTAGTCATTAGTTTTTATTATGCTATGTATATAAACTATGTAATTTAAGTATTATGTCATTATAATAATTTCCTTTTGAGACATGCTTAATTATGTAACCTTCCTTGAATTTTGAAAATCAAACTCTTGTGTTAAATTCCTCCGTGCATTCATTAAATTCCTCCGTGCATTCATTAGGTCAATCTTATATAGTATAAAAACAAGTATCAATATAATTGATTATGAATGAATTGTGAGAGATTCTAATGTATTAATAAATAAACTAGAATGCTTGAGGTGTAATGATTATGAGATTGTGTTTTCTATAGGATGTGATAAGATAAATTTTTTGATAGGATCTCGTATAAAGAAGGTTCTGTCAAAATTTTATCAAATCTGATAAATCTTTTAATCGATTAATTAGATATATTGTAAATTATGAAATGGATGTTATTCTATAAATGAAATATAAAAATGAAGATTCGATAATGTTGTGGAAGCAATCGAGCACTGAAATGTGTTGAAATATTTATAGTAAAAGGATATAAGGGTTAATTCATATTTCTTCAAATATAAAATACACGTGGAAAATAAGAAAGATGCTTTTAACAGAAATATGATAATAAATAATTGATGAAAAGGAGAATATAAGAATACATAATTCATTGATCAAGATACAAGAGAGTGCAATGGCATGTAATATATAAATTGGTGTCGAAGTAAATGGGATGATAAAAACAAGTGTTATTGAACACGTTAGGAAAGTTAAAAAAAATTTAAATAAAAAGAAATTAAGTTTAATTTAAAGGTTTTTTTAGTAATTTAGCCAAGATTTAATAATACAAAAGTATAAAAACTGCCCTTAGATGATGTCAATGTGTTGGTGGCTCAATGAGTGATAAAATTGCAATGGCAAGATTTCGGAGTGAAGGTACAAGATTTTAGTTAACCCAAAAACGAATCATCAAATCCCTGGCTACATCAGTACTTCAACTGGCACAATCTACACCATCCAAAATTCAATAAAGTTAATCCCACCGTCAGTGTTGAAAAAATCCCATCTCCAACTCTCACGCAAAAGTGTGGCAAACTCAAACAGCACGAGCGCGCCAACACCCACCATACACGTCAGCACCCGAAGTTTTCTAACCAATAAGAAATTGCCACGACGTTTCGAGTTTCCCTAACACGTAACCGTCAAGATAGTAACTGAAATCCAAATCCAAGACAAAAACACTACAAACCTCTTCAAATTCAATTTTTAGAATTTTGGTGCATACCTCTGTTTTTTTTTTTTCATGGAGACTGCTCGCAATATTATTCCTCGGCCTTTTCTTTGCTTCCCTGGCACCAGAATTGCTACTCACCGTTTGAGCTTGCCTCCTAATGGCCTAGGTACCGGAAAATGTAGAATCCCATTTAGAAGCAAACGCTATGATGGTATTTTGAGTCGTGGATTTTCCGATTCTGGGCATTTAAAATACTATGTGTCGCCAGCGAGGTGTGGCGTAAAGAAAGAGAAGAGTAAAAGGAAGCAGCTCAAGTTGATGAGAAGATTGTCCAGGGACCTGCCCATTTTTTCCCATGCGGTCTGTGGCGAAGAGGGTAACGGTAGCTTCATTGGTGAAGTCAAGGAGAAGATGATTTCGGTGAGTGTCAGACAAGTCTTCTTTTCTTCTTTTTTGTTGTTGTCAATGTGATGATTTTAGCAAGCCATTCATGCCTTGGGTTTTTTACTTTATTATTATTTGTTGCTAATTTACTCCCATCTGTCCGGTGTGGATATTGAATGCTGATGTAGCCCTTATTGAATGCAGGAAGCAACAGAGATTTTACTAGCGGAATTGCAAAATCGGAGGTTAGAGCGAAAGGAACAGAAGAGAAAGAGAAGAGAAGAGAGGGCAACGTTGATTAAAAATAGGCCCAGGTGTGACTCTGGATCTTCGTCGTCGTCGAGCTCTTCCTCTTCCGGGTCATCTTCACCTGAGTCAAGTGATAGTGATTGTAGTAGAGAGGTAGTTTCCATGAAACAGATGAGAAGCAATGCTTTGAACCCTTTTATAGAGATTGAATCGGCAAATGCCATTAAAGAAGAAGCAACTCAAGAAGATCAGCACAGGGATACAGTATCAGGGGCTAAATCTAATGATTCAAGTCCTCAAAATCTCAGTGATGCCGCTCAGATCGGAGCGTCTGGGAGGAAGGTTGAGATATGCATGGGTGGTAAGTGTAGGAAATTGGGAGCAGCTGCTCTGCTGGAAGAATTTGAAAGGAAGATCGGAATGGAGAGTACTGTTGTTGGTTGCAACTGCATGGGGAAATGCAAGAAAGGTCCTAATGTCCGGGTTTTCAACTGTACTGTTGAAAATGAAGACATGAGAGTGGAGGATTCTATTAAACCCCCACTTAATCATCTATGCATCGGAGTTGGTTTGAAGGATGTGGGTATCATTAGTCGTCAACTTCTGGGCAATCATGGCAAAGACAGGAATCATGCATGTCTGATGGCACCTTCTTGAGGAGACATATTTACCTTTTTTCCTTGTGAATTAATTTGTTTAGTTCATTTTTGGCGTCTAACTGCAATTGTGCTGCTGACTATCTGCATAGTTTCAAAAAAATAAAAAAAATGAGAGGAGGAATAAGAAAACCAGGCAGGCTTCACGCCTTCATGTAATGAGAACGATGAGCACTGATTGAAATTTAATTAGCAGCATGAAAATCAGAAGTTTCTCTCCTCTTATTTTCTTTTTTTCTTTCCTTGCCTGCAAATTCATATTCTATTAAATACAACAGCAATGAGCTTCTAGGTTGGGGTTACCTGGTTTCTGCCCGTTTATCAGTGGGAGGGGCAACTGCGGGAGCAGCATCCAGCAAGCAAAATCTTGAAATTTGCCTGAACCAGCACTGGTCCTTTGCCCAGGCTTCAAGCCAAGAAATGAATGGCCATCTCAGGGGAAGAACCGCATTCCTGGCAATGCATCAGCATACTTGTGCCTACTACAACATCCTACTACCTTTGGCTGAACGACTTGAGTGCTAAAAATATATTTATGGAATTACGTACATTGCAACTTTTTTTTAAAAACAAATTATTAACAAACAAAGCGATAGAAGATTATGGTTTGAACCACTTCACTTTGATCAATTTATCTGTGGAAAGAAAGTTAAGAGGTCATATAATCATTCTAGGTTGCAATCACGCACCTCTTTCAAAAGATTGAGTTGTGAAGTTGACATGCCCCTGCAATCTATGTTGTTCATATTGGAAATGCATCTCTTCAGTTCAACACAATGGAGTACAAATATGCTTACACGAATTTTTAACATTTACTTCATACCTACAAATATATGTGAAACAACAACGCAAGTCATGACTGCGTTGGCAGAAAAATGGAAAAATGTAGGTAAATTTGGTTGAAAGCAGAAACCTTGCTAAGAGAATGCTGACATTCACAGGTTATTGCCATAGCTACAGTGATTGATACACCAAGGATCCAGAATAAGTCTATCACTGTGACCATCCAAGGGCATCAATTAACCAGGGAGACTTGAGTTTTAGTCAATCAAGGCAGCTCCGATGATAACAACCAATTGCCAAAAGAGGACATAGAAGAATTAAAGAAAGATATTTATGAGTTTTGCATCAAGATAAATATGTTATACTGTATAAGAGAGGTCTGTAAGAACTCATGACCTTTCTCCCAATATCTGAAAATGAACTACAAGGAAAGAGTCAACAAATCACAAGTCCAAATCTAAATTAATCTACGCATGGATTCATCACTAGGACAATGTGTCTTCCTAGTCCAAGAAGGACACAGAGAAGGCTAAAAACAAATAGAATGGACTCCATCTACACAGGAAGTATACGGGGAAGCATCAAAAGGGAAAAGAAATAAACAAAAATAGTTGAGAAAGAATAAGAAATTCAAGAAGTAAAATACACCTAACCCCAAAACTTAAAGCAAGGGTGGTCCACAGAAGCCTCCTGGTCTGAAAATGCACACAACATGAGAAAACCTTTTCCTTTAAAGATCCCAAATTTAACTCAATAAAAGTTGAGATTACTTTGTCTCTCTGCAGATGCATCTCATCGTCTCATCTAAGGCACAAATTCATGCAGCTTGAGTAATCCCATCCCATCCCTAAAATTTATCCTTTGTCTGGTTCTTTGAATCCAGGTAGAGGTGTTTGACATCAAATATAGTTATTGCTCCCTAGAGTAGAGCCTGCCAAACAGGCCTCTTTCAAAACAAAAATAAACTCTAATACTGTCCAAGGACAGAGGTGGTAGCTAGATTCACAGCAAGAACTATGTGATCACTATTCACTTGTTATATCTACTGCAGCAGTCTGCTAGACCTTTCCCCAAACTAATCCTTAGCCACAGACATAAATGAGAACATATAGCTTAACTAATGATTCATAACTTTCTTGGTTAGCTTCTATCTTCTCATGGTCTTAGTTCTCAACTGCCCAACCACTCTAATGGGTTTTTTCCTAACAGAACTCGGATGGTTTTTTATATTGATTTACTTTACAAGCATGTCAAGAGTTGTTTCAGAATTCATCCATCAGCAAGCGCAAGAAATTAAACTCAACATAATACAAACAAGCTCATTCATTCTGAAACTTGAACCAATAAAAAAATTCTCATCAAGAATTTTGTGGTCTGGGGTCCACCTTCTGGTTCAGATGAGATATCAAGTAAATAAATCCAACACTGTTAGAAGTCATTTCAGGAGATCTATTCCAAATTTCATAGCAACTTAAAGCATTCAAATGAATAAGTGTTGGATGCGAAACAAGAATCAAAGTATTCTTATGCCACATGAACTGATAAAAGACTATGTATAGGGTTTATTAATAACAAAGTGCATCAGTAGAACAGACAAAAAAAAAAGAGTTCTGGGATAATACATTGGACTGCCTCAAGATTTTTTCTTCCTTTTTCTGAAAAACATTTATCAATAGTAAATCCAATTTAAATTTCTCATGGCTATGTTTTAAAGAAACTATCAGGCAATGCAACTATTATAAATTTAGCTGGCCCAAATTTCCACGTTATGATAGAAATAACATGCTCCATTACTGTTTCAAGGCATAACTTCTCACTCTGGATAAAACGTTTTGCGAATCAGTAGATTCTCAGAAAGACGATTAACAGCATCCCTAAGCTTGCAATAATCCTCAGACTTATTATAAACCTGATGAGAAATCCTAGCATACGCTGTTATAACCCCATCCTTATCTTTCACTCCCTCCTCGCCATCTTTCAAACCCTGATAATGTATCGGAACCTCAACCCCATGACACTCACGCAAATGCGATCTTAACCTCAAAGCATCATCTTCACTTGAAACACGCAATCTCGAAGGCAGCCCAACCATGATCATTCCCGCACACATCTCCGGTGAAGAACCAAGATTTGTCCCCCATGATTCGGCCAGCATTTTCCCCATCTTAACAACCTCCTCATGGTTCCTCTTCATTATCCCCTGAATCCCATCCTCAAATCGATTAACAAACTCCAAAGCTGCCGGCACCACTAATTGTGAGCTATAATCCCTAGTCCCAATCCACGCACTCTCTATCGGCAATCCATTTCCATACTCATGTGAAACAACCGGATGGTGTACATCAAATTCCGAACTCGCTGCTTTCTTACAATACAGAAAAGCAACCGATGGGGGGCAAAAGAACCACTTATGCAAATTACTGACATAAAAATCAGCCCCGATTTCTTTAACATTTATTTCAACACTACCAATAGCATGAGCTGCATCAACAAAAACCTGATCCACACCTTCTTCTCTGCAAATTTTAACCAACTCTTTTACCGGAATAACAACACACGGCATCGACGTTATATGATCAATTATCGCTAACCTAATTTTTTTACCGTTAGCTTTGCCTTTCTCTATTCCTCTCTTAAACTCCGAAATTATCTCCTCATTCGAAGTAACCGGAAACGGTAACTGAATCTCGATAACAGAACCCCCAGCACGCGTGACGTAAGCTTGAATCGATTTTTTAACAGCTTGGTAAGCACAGTGGAGCATTAAAACGGTATCGTTTTTAGCAAAATTACCTTCAGCGAAGGCACGGCCAATTTGTTGAAGGACGATGGCGGCGGCAGTGGTAGCGTTATCGACAAGGGAGATCTCGTCGACGTCGTCAGCATTGATGAGGTCTTTGATGACAGTACGTGAGTGGAGAATTCCTTTACGGAGAGTGTTGAAGTAGAAGTCGTCAGGTTGTTGAAGGAACTGGAGCTGCCAGTTCTTTTGAGCAGCAAGTACGGATCCGGGGCAGCTACCGAAGCTACCGTTGTTAATTCGGGCTACATTAGGGTTGTGGTGAGAGAATTCAAGGTGGATTTCGTGTTCTGTTATGGAGAAGCTGACGCGTGGTTTTTTGGAGACCTGCGTTGGCGTTGTCGACAACGAGTCGCCGCCGTTTCGAGCATCTTTGGAGTTTTCTTGCATTTTTACTTATTTTGAGAGGAGGAAAGCATAATGACAGAGAGAAATGAAAGAAAATATAGGGATTCTTTTCTGTTGAAAGAGAGAGGGCGTTCAGTACGGCGAGGGGCTGTTTTTTTCCCCAAGGTTTGTTTTGTTTGGTTAAATAACATTTCAGGGATAAGGCAGGGACGACGGCGTTTCGTTATACTTTGACGACACTATGTTTACGCGCACATGGATACGTAAAAGACGAAAACATGGTTTTCAAAATTAGACTAATGTTAACATGAAGCAAATAAAAATATATAGGTGAATAGTATAGTGAAATGTACATTTTTTGCATTTTTAAATGGTAATATGCTTCTAAAAATGAATTTTTATACACATATACATATGTAAAAAGATAAAAATATAGTTCTACAGAACAAAGTTATCGTTAATAAAAAGTCAATAAAATTTAAAAAACACATATGAATAAAATAAAAAAGCATGAAAGAAAAGTCAAAATTGAAATGTACATTATTTTGTATTTTGAATAGGAAAATTATACACTAGTTAAAAAAAAAAGAAAATAAAGAAAAAGGGATCGAGTTTACATAAAAGCTAGTTTTAAACAATGAGATATTGGGGTTGCTGATGGGAACAGAGATGACAATGATGCCAATGGTGAAGGGGTTTTTGGAGAGTTTTTTTCATTAGATCTACGAGAAAATTACCCTTTTTTTCTCTCTTTTTTTCTTTTTTTTCTTTTTTTTCTTTCTCATTTCTTATCTATTGGCTCAAAAACCATCATTCTCTTAGCTCAAACTCTCTTCTTTTTTCTTTCTCCCTCTCTCGGAAATTTCTTTCTCTACTTTTGGGTTTTTTCTCCTCTTATTCCTCTATTTATAGAAGCATACGACCTTTTATAAACTCCTCTGGGTGGCTTGATCCTCAAATCCCAACCCTAAATGTTAGTTGTTATATGTTAAAAAGCATGACTAACTAGCCTCATTTAGTCTTTTTTTTGCAATGGTTTCAAAGATCTTTTTACTACGGGGAGGGGCGGTGATAAGATAAAGGATGTCAATGAAAGGAATAGATGTGTTTTGGTTGTGTTAAAGAGTTTGAGCAGGAGGATAAAATGCAATCATTTCATAGGCTACAAATAGGTGAGAAGAAGAAAGATGGTGTAGGGCATGCATTAAAATAACATTATTTTTTGTGCTTGTCTTTTTTATTCAGGTGAAACAATGTCGTTTCGTTTAAAGGAAAAGTTTAGTTTTTCTTAATAGGTCCTCTAAATTTTTTATTTTTTCTAGTTTAGTCATCGAATTTATATATTTTCTTATTTTCTTAACCAATTGAACCTTTTTTTCCCAAAATTTGTTTCAATTTAGTACCTAATTACATATTTTTACAGTCCTCTCATTCCTATGCTTCTTTAGTTTAGTCTTTGGATTTGTATTGCTTTTTCATTTTTGGCCAATGGTACCCCTTTCTCATTATTTATTTCAATTTTTTCCACAATCGCACATTTCTTATTTTCTTTATTATTTTGTTATTATGTTTGCTTCCATGCCTAAAAAAAGATATATACAAAAACTATGAAAAATAATAACACTCAAAATAATAAAAAAATTGAGAACATTACCAAAATTAGAATAAAATGTGATTTTTTAAAATATACTTTTCTTTTGCAATTTTTGGGCAAGAATTTTTTTCCTTTTTTTATGAGAGGTCAAAAATAATTTATAATATATTATATTATGCTTCAGCTATGTTTCTCTTGCGTTTTAGATTAAATTAACATAGCAATTCAATTTTATAAAAATATACTTTTATAATAAACTACTATATATATATATATATATATATATATATATATTCTCAAAGCAAAATATAACCTAATCAAATATTATTTTTAGACTAAAGCAAACAAAAATAGTTGTGTTTAACAATACCAAATGGCTACCTGATACAACTCCCTTCTCATTAACAACCATTTGTTTAACAAATTTAATTCTAAAATGCTGCAATTTTATAAAAGTATTTTCTAAATATATTAAAGATTTATCCCAACCATTGTTTTATATACTATTTAGAACCTTTAGAATTGAATTCAATTCAAAAGGTTAAATCAATTAATATATTTAGAACTCTTTTGATGATATTAGTTTAAACTCTAAATGAAATTTAATTTATTAAAAATGACCAAAAGCAAATCATACGGGAGACCAATTGATTTGCTCAAGGAATTCAATTCTAATTGATATTGAAAATTAATTTTAAAAAATATCTTCTTTTTATTTCTTTTTAAAAACCCTAACTTACACCTCTTCTTTCCCCCACCATGTTTCTATCTTTTTATGTGTGGTTGATAAGGATTAATGAAGCTTTGGGGAAATACATTATAATGGACTCTTCATCCTATAAGAATTTAAATTTTGATATGGCTAGGATCTTAATCACCACTTCTATTAGAAACCTCATATCTCAATCTTACTTATTGTAGTAAATAGTGAATCATTTGCTATTGTCGAGGAATCCATGTATGAAAAAACAAATCTTAAATTGGTTTGATAAAAATCACATAGCTAACATGATGGGTAATGTATAATCCTTATCAAATTTAGTTCTTGATTTCAATTCACTTTAGTAAAACAAACATGTTTTGCTCCACTTCTGTACTATCTGCTAGTTTTAATTAGTCAATAAACATTGAATATTTTAGTTGTCTTTTCATGATTTCAACTTATAAAAAAGGAAATTACAATTGATTGAAATTTATTGCAGATTGTCATCTAGTTTGTTATATCAACAACAATAAGCTCTTGAATTGATCATAAGAGTAATGCCCTTACTTTGATTGTTATTCTGCAATATATCCCCGAATTATATCTTGTTTTTCATTAAGCTTGAAACTTATTAAAACATTTGGAATGTTTACTAGGACAACTTGGGCTACGGTTGCATATAATTTGTTGCTATACATGTTAGGCAACCATGTATGTTTGCTTTTGTCTTCTATTGATGTTACACTCACTTGGTTTTTTAGTACCATGACATCATCATTATCATCATCACTACTTTTCTTTCTAGTGCAGGTTTAGGGGCAATATGTTATTTGCTATCAATCGATATGTATATGTCATGTTAAAATCAGAATGTAGAAAGGAAAATATTTCGAGTTTTTTAGGAACTTAGCACAATAATTTTTTTTGGTAAAATAGCATAGACAAAAAAACATTTAAAGATCTAGCATACTTGATTGAGTCGCAGATAACATCTCTGATATAAGTGTCACAGATAACATGTAATAACCCGACTTTTTCAAAGCCAAAATCAGTGTAATTATTTTTTGTTCTCGATACTTCTCACAATGACATTTAATGAATTAGTAATTAGGTTCCCTTCCTTATCATGGCATCATACAGACATAGCTTTCGTAAATCAACATCCTCATAAGACGGAAAATCAATACACATGCCCGCAATATTATATTTTCATATTCATACACTTACGTTACTTCATATTGACATACTCATGAGTTTGCATTCTTATCCTAGTTTCGTTATCAACACAAGTTTATACCCGAGTGCCGGACATCAATTTTACACAACTTATTCTTTCTTTCATACAATCCTCATGTGATTTAACAACACAACATCTTCATAAAAGAGAATACCACATAATATATTTATAACATCATATCTACATGTTCGTGCATCCAAATTCGTGTTCCATTACAATTTTCATTACAAGTCCTTACAAAAGTGTTGAATGATAAATATTCAACATAATACCTAAGACATACTATTACAAAGCACTTTTCAAAACATGTGAACCCCTAGAACGGGCTTTGCTACGCACCTTGATTGTGTGATGTCCCTGTTACAAAACAATATGGATACGAGAATTGTAAATAATCTAACATAATAATAAACAACTAGAAGTACATTGCTGTTACTTTTCATTATTAACTTAGAATGGATAGATTTCTTCTTCTATTTCTTATATGCATTATATATCTCTTATTATTTTGTTAAGTGTATTTTTTTTATTCACACACCCCAATCTCTCTATAAGAGCTATGGGACCAAAGTTTAACATCGATCAGGGTTAATTACTTCACCTTAACCTCGTCATCCACCTTGGATACTTTTAGCCATAGCTAATCGCAACATTTAAACTCGACCATTCACCTAGGATATCATTTACCAAAACTAATCATCAACCACAACCCAATCACCCATCTTGGATGCTATTAGCCAAATCTAATCATCAAGCACAATTCAGTCATCCATCTCGAATGCCATTACCCGAAGCTAATCAACATCTACAACTCGATCATTCATTTTGAATGCCATTAGCCGAGGCTAATCAACAATCATAACCCGGTGATCCATCTCGAATGTCATTAGCCGAAGCTAATCTTCAAGCACAACCCGGTCATCCATCTCGGATGCTATTAGCCAAAGTTAATCATCAAACGCAATTCGGTCATCCATCTCGGATGCCATTAGCCGAAGCTAATCAACATCCACAACTTGATCATGCATTTTGAATGCCATTAGCCAAGGCTAATCAACAATCACAACACAGTCATCCATCTCGGATGCCATTAGCCTAAGCTAATAAGTAAGCACAACCCGGTCATCCATTTCGAATGCCATTAACCGAAGCTAATCAACAATCACAACCCGATCATCCACCTTGGATGTTATTAGCCGAAGCTAGTCAACAAGCACAACCCGCTCATCCATCTCGGATGCCATTAGTCGAAGCTACTCATCAATCACAACCCGCTCATCCATCTCGGATGCCATTAGCCGAAGCTAATCATCAATCACAACCCGCTCATCCATCTTGGATGCTATTAGCCGAAGCTAATCAATATTCTATAATCGGTTTGACATTCATCAGCAGCCCAATTTCATAACAACTCAATTAACATCTCATAGTCGGTTTATTATTCATTACAACACAATAATATATCCTCCTCAACAAGTCATTTCAGAACATTAGCATTTTCATCATCGTTTCAACATTCATCAAGAACTCAATCAACATTTCATAGTTGTTACAACATTCGTCAAGAATTCAATCAAACGTATCATCAATATTTCATCATTTATCAAGGATTCAATAATATATCGTCCATAACTAAATCATTTCAAAGCATTAACATCATACAAGAAAAATATGGGAACCACTTACCTTTCCACATGCGGGTTGTCCTTGTCTTGATGATGGTCCAATCCTTGTTGCACCACCTAAGACATTAACGACCACACATTAGTACATTTGCATCCTTAAATCACATTCATCACCATACTTATTTCAAGAATCCATATGTTCACATTCAAGTGTTCTACATTTTACACCATCATACAACGAAATTGTTACAAGTATTTAAGTCATTTCTGACTAAGGAGTTTATTGTAGAAAATCAGCATCGAAAACTGATTCGATACTGGACATATAATTCGGCAGCGAAAATTAATTTGCTGTAGGCCGTACAATTCGGTTGCGAAAACTGTTTTGCTGCAGGTGCCACCCAATTCTGCAAAGAAAAACTGTTTCGCTGCAAACACCTCAATTTCTGTAGCGAATGCTACTTCGCTATAGCCAACACACTTTCAGCAGCGAATGCTAATTTGCTACATGCAACTCAATTTTGGTAGCGAATCAAAATTTCACTCCAGACAACACACTTTTGGCAGGGGATACTGATTCACTACAGGCAACACACTTCGACAACGAACGCTAATTCCCTGCAGACAACACAACTTTAGCTGTGAATGCTCATTCGCTGCAGCCAACACACTTTCAAAGATCGAACATTGATTCGTTGTAGAACACATACTTTCAGCAGTGAACGCTGATTCGCTACAAACAACTTAATTTCGATAGTGAATCATAAATTTGCTGTAGAACACACACTTTTGGCAAATAACACTGATTCGCTACAGACAACACATTTTGGCAGCGAACACTCATTCACTGCAGACAACTCAATTTTGGCAGCGAATCACATATTCACTACATAACACACATTTTCAACAGCGAACACTGACTCATTAGGGACAACTCAATTTCGGCATTGAATCACAAATTCGCTGCAGAATACACATTTTCGGCAGCGAACGCTGATTCACTACAGACAACTCAATTTTAGCAACGAACGCTGATTCGCGTGCATAACTCAATTTTAGCAACGAACGCTGATTCGCTGCAGACAACACAACTTTAGGAACAAATGCTTATTCGCTGCAGACGAATTAATTTCAGCCACGAATCACACAATCCTTGCAAAACACACATTTTTGGCAGCGAACGCTGACTCGCATGATAACTCAATTTCGACAGCAAATCATAAATTCGCTCCAGAACACACATGCAATAATCTATTCCAAAGACATAATCTGTCACTAAATTCCAGCAGAACACACACATGTAATAATCAATTCCAAAGACATAATCAATCACTAAATTCTAGCAGAACACTCACATGCAATAATCAATCCCATCATATCTCAACAGAATTTTGTCAAAGATTTATACATAGAAATTACTCCACAATTATATGCATGATTCTATTTTGGCAAGGTCATCCCTCAAGCATTTTTCCACCAAAATTCATTGTCTATCCAACCACTATTATGACCGTCCATTTACTAGATTTGTATCTGCAAATCGTCCATCCCCCTATGTTATTTGTTATGTTTATTGGTCTTTTATCTAGCCCCCATTATTATGTTTCTTTCTAGTTTAGTTTTTCTCCTATAATTATTGTAAATTTCTGGGCATCCTCTCATGTTGTTTATTCTTTCTTTCGGTTCTAAGAGCCCAGAAACAGTGGGGAAAGAGGTTTGGTTCATACCTCATGATTTATAGTAGCTTTAGGAGGGGTTTAACAAGTTTTTTCTTTCCTTTTTCTTCTGATTCTCTCCCTTTTTGTTTGTTCGGTTTCCTTTCTTTTTCTTTTTCAGTTTAGTCGTATGTCACACTCCCTCTCCCTCCTTGGTTTCGGTCATTCATCCTACCCTTTAGCTCTCATTTTCCTTACGCATACAATAAAGATGAACATGTAGCTAGGGCGGTGTGGTTCTTTTCTCTAGTTAGAGGAGGGTCTACTACAACTGTTAGGGCTGGTTTTGGAGAAGAGGAAGAGAGATAAACATGCAGCTGAACATACAACTGTTGCAGACAACTTTGGAAGAGAAAGGGTCACCTTCTCTCTTCCTTTGCATTTATACTCCCACTAAATGAGGTGAGGTGTTTGGGGTTGGTTTAGATGTGTTCTTATCCCTGTTTTGGTCTTTTCAAAACCGGTTTTGCCCCTCCCTTCTAGCTCCTTAAGATAGTGTGATTTGTTTTCCTAAACTTTTAATTAGACTGAGTTGCTACCGATTCAGAAATCAACCGCAAAAGCTGCGTTGCCGCCGATTCATAAATCGACAACAAAATCTGAGTTAGAAATCAACAAAGAAAAACTATGTCGCTGCCGATTCAGAGGTCGGCAGTCAAGAACTATGTTGCTGCCAATTCAGAAATTGACAGCCAAGAACTATGACGTCCGATTCAGAGGTCGGCAGTCAAGAACTACGTCGCTGCCGATTCAGACATCGACAACCAATAACTATGTCATTGCAGATTCAAAAATTAGCATCCAAACTGTGCCGTTGACGATTCAGAAATTAACCCTAAAAAACCGTGTCGCTGCCGATTCAACAATCGACAGCGATGGTGGAGTCATTTCGGCTTTACTTCTCTCTTTTTTTGTGTTTACATAACATTTGCGAAATGCAAGTCGCATTTATTATTTGCAACTCAAGAGTTGCAAATGCCAATTGTGATACTTGAGTCTCAAATGTTATATATGACTCGACTATGAGACACATCCTAAGATAATTTCTTCTGCCATTAATTCCTGTCCAAAAAAACCACAATTCATATAATTTAAATAACTAGTTTTCCAACATCAAAACATAATTTACATAAGAAATATATAACATCTTCGATCATAAGTAGCAAAATTATATCGATAATTAACATAACATAAAATTTTATTAAAATTAAACTAACTATGCATTTATTCATAATTCTCATAACAGATAAAGACATGTAACTATATCTAATAATCGCCCTAGCTCGTGGAAAGGCCTGGAGCACTCGTGCACGGGTCTAAAGCATCACCCTAACTCATCCAACTCGAGGACGAGTATGTAAATCTATGGTTATATTACCATAACAACAACCATCATAATCATATGATAATGCCTTTTTTTCTTTAGGTTCAACTTCTAGCTATGCTTTGATTGCATCATTAGTCTCCACCAAATCCTCATATAAAATATTAAACTCATGTTTTGATGGATTTGCACACATCCTATGCAGCGTATTTTTCAAGGCAATATTTTTTAACTTAATGTTGAAGTTACTGACAAAGCAGGCTCGGGAAAAATCAGTGCCATGGAATTCTTAATTGTCGCATGTGTATCTGATATAAAACACAACTCAGTGCGACCACCAATCACATATCGATGAAAAAAAATCTAAAAACCAACTTCAAATATTGTTTGTCTCTTATTTGATAATAGCAAAACATAATGAATAAACTCTATTATTCGCATCATAAGCAACTGCAACCAACAACTTTGCCTTGTACTTATCATAAAGGTGAGTTTTGTCTATTAGCATAGTCATTGCATCTGTATTGGTCATCCACGCTCACAACCTCAAATTCAGGAGCAAGAGAAACCAGATATTGATTAAGAGGCTTGACTAACTCAACATCTTCATCTTTCATTTCTTCATCATCTTCCTCCTCAACCTCAACTTTATCAATGTGATGATCATCTTTGTCGTCACTTGATTTGGATTCTCTATAACAATATGGAGTAGATTTCATACCCAACTGAGATTTTTTATTAATAATTTTCTATACCAATATTTGTCTACCTGCATTACCACTTAAACTAGATGAAACAAATGTTTATGATATAACGAGCAAGCTCGAACATTGAATTCACACTTTCATCACTACAGACTGATTTATTGATAAAACGAGCTTGACTGATCCTAGTTTGCAACATCCTCAAAGTAATTTCAACTTCCATTTCAAACATATTCCAACCAAGTTAATCACATAACATTCTAGATAACTTGTTAAGAGACATGTCTAATGTAGCAGCCAGGAACTCATGATTTTCTCCATTATAAGTGCTACCATTATCGGTATTGATAATGATACCCATGAAAGCATAATATTCTTAAATTACTAGACATTCTGTCAAACAACACAACACAACACAACAAAACATAATTTTAATTTATTAATATCTTAGAGTTAATTAAAGTGTATAATTTATCAATAAAATCATAACGGAAACATATTCGACTAAAATCTAAACTCATCAAATTAATCAATGAACACTTACATTCATTAAATTTCACTACCATAACAAACTTATCAATAAAATTCATGTATTTCATAGCCAATTATCTTATTTTATACCTAATTCGGTATGATCCATGATTTAACTTAAATCAACATAAACTCTAACAAAATAATTTTGTTAATTCACAAGCAAAAACAACCCAAAATCATTGATTATTTTACAAAATAACCTAAATATCAACTCAAATTATATTTAATTACTCTAATTACAAAACACCCTAAATTTTTCAAAAAATCCCTATTCAAAACGTAACATTATATGAAATCAAATTAACACACATTAGTATAAATTACATCAAATTAATAAAGGAAAAGAGTTCAGTATACCTCTAAGTGTAGAATATGGGTGGTGATGGTGATCGGTGGTGGTAGTTTTGGTTGAAAATCGGTTGATTTGTGGTGGAGTGAAAGAAAGGGGCGACAGGTCTCGAACTAGAGGAAAAGAGTTCAGTATACCTCTAAGTGTAGAATATGAGTGGTGATGGTGATCGGTGGTGGTAGTTTTGGTTGAAAATCGGTTGATTCGTGGTGGAGTGAAAGAAAGGGGCGACAGGTCTCGAACTAGAGAGAGATTGGAGATCTCGTGGTGTTTTGGGTGTGTTTTACGGTGAGGAGAGAGAGAGAGATAGGAAGGTCCCTGTTGGCGGGGAGAGGGGAAGGGTGGGCGACCATGAGGAAAGAGAGGGGGGAAATAAAGGGAGAAAGGGAAAAAAAGCTCTAGATATTAATTTTGAATAAAATCACAGATGCTATCTACGACTCACATATCATATATTTTATATCATTTAAATAAATATAAGGATACCTATAATAAAAAAATTATGAATTAAAGATAAAATAATTTAAATCATTATAACTTATATTTCAAAGAATATAATTGTATTCAATTTGTCACACATACCATGTATTTATTGCAACGATGTACCGTTATTTCTTTAGATGTACCGTTATTTCTTTATGAAGGAAGGCCTTTATCGGTTTTGGCAAGCCAAAGATTACCAAAAAAAAAAAAAAAAAAAAAAAAAGTCCGGCTTTATAAGCCCACGGTAATATTGGCCGTAATTTGGAGGAAATCAAATTAATATAGTAAGGGGTAGAAACGACGTCGGAGTTGTTCACTCACGATTCATCCTGCTGAAGAGAGACAAAAAAATAAAAATGGCAAAGTTTTATTTACCTTACCGCATGTGGACCCATGGTTTCTAACGTAGCTGCCTCTCTCTCGGAAAAAACCGAACACAACTAGAGACGAGAGGGAGGTTCCTGATTAGTGAGGACAGAGGAACCAGAATCCAAAAAATTAATAATCCATTTTTGTATTGATATTTTAAAAAAGGAATAAAAGATTTACTTTGCAAATCTTTCAATTTTCGTTCTCTTCCTCTCAGGTACGCCACTTCTATTGTCCTCGTCTCAATTTCACTAAGTTTTGCTTTTGCAGAAGAGTCCTAGATCCTTTTTCTTGACACAATGATTAATTCAAACTTGTCTCTTTTTTATTTTGTTCTTTCAGGTGTCTGTGCGGCCCGAAGATTTTGGTGCCCAATTGCGCAGAGAGATCAGGTTTTCTTGCTTTTAATTTGATCTCTGAAGCTGTAAATTTTGGTTCTTTAGACGGGTTCTTGATTGTATTGGGGATTTCTTGAACTGGGTTTGAATCAGAATCCATTCTTGTTGCTGGGGTTTTAGATTTTATTGGGGAGTTTTGGTTTGTCGAAGTCCTTCAATTCTGTATCTTCTTCTGCAACGAAGTAAAGATTGGTTTGCAATTCTTGAGCTGCCGGTGTATCAGACCTTTGTAGGCTGTTTTATCTATGATTTCTTGATTTATTTTCTACCAATAAATCAAGTGACAGTCTCAAAGTTTTCACTTTGAATTCTCCTGTCCTAATTGGCTTTGGGATAAAATTGCTTCTAGCTTTTTGCAGAGGTTGATTTTTGCTTCTAGGTTATTCTTGATTATTTGATAAAGAAATCTTGAATTGCAATGGCTAACCCACCTCAACCTTCCCTTGGGTACTCTGTTACTGCTATTCCCTCAAACCCTGACTCATCAACCCCTCAACCAGAGAAAAATTCTGTTCCTCCTCCTACAATGTTACCTGGAGCTTCCCGATTTCCTCCTCCTAAATTGCACCAAGATCAGATCCCTTCCCCTTCGTTCCAGAACCCAAGGTTGTTATCACCTGCCAATGGGGTTAAAACTGGGAGCCCAGTTCCTCATTTAAGCACCCCTCCTGGTCCTCCTGTTTTCACGTCACCAGTCCGGCCTGCTGCTGTGCCTTTTCGGACTTCTCCTGCAACTCCTCAACCAGTTGCTTTCTCATCAGGCTCAACATTACCAACATCCTCGCCTCCCCATTTTTCAAATGGTTCCATTGAGTTGCAGCACCAAGTTCCCCTTGCTACAAATGACTCCACACCTTTCGAGGAATCATCATGTGCTTTGTTCTCTGCTCGCAAGGTATGTCAATCGCTCTCTAGTTCAAACAGAAGGCACTGATTGTCGTGAGGATTTTTTTTTTCTTTTATAAGATTGTTGTTCTGATTTTGAGAACACCTTTTTGTTTGGCTAATAATTTACATATCATTGTCTGATTATCTTTCTTCCTTAATGCCCCCACCTATATATGTTTGAATCTTGTGATTATTATTTCATTTATTAAAGTCAGGATTTAATTGAGCTTGAACTTAGCTCACTTTGTTATTCAGGTGTTGAAGCAAAAGAAACTAGCAAATGTACCGAGTTTGGGCTTTGGGGCATTGTTTTCTCCTGGGGGAGAGATTTCTCCTGGTCCTCAAATAATACAGCGTGATCCTCACCGCTGCCACAATTGTGGAGCTTATGCAAATCTTTATTGCAAGATTTTACTCGGTTCAGGCCAGTGGCAATGTGTAATTTGCCAGAAACTGAATGGAAGTGAAGGTGAATATGTAGCTCCAAGCAAAGAAGACCTTCGCAACTTGCCAGAACTTTCATCACCCATCATTGATTATATTCAAATTGGGAACAAGAGACCTGGTTTTATTCCAGTTTCTGATTCCAGAATGTCTGCACCCACTGTTCTTGTTATAGATGAGTGTTTAGATGAAACCCACCTGCAGCATTTACAAAGCTCTTTGCATGCATTTGTCAATTCACTCCCCCCTACAGCAAGAATTGGAATAATACTATATGGCCGTACAGTATCAGTTTATGATTTTTCAGAGGAATTAATGGCATCTGCTGATGTACTTCCTGGTGACAAATCACCTACCCGAGAGTCCTTGAAAGCATTGATTTATGGAACTGGTGTGTACTTGTCGCCGATGCATGCTTCAAAGGAAGTGGCACACAAAATATTCTCATCTTTGAGACCATTCGGATTGAACATTGCAGAATCTTCAAGAGACCGGTGCCTGGGTACTGCAGTTGAGGTTGCTCTGGCTATAATTCAAGGACCATCAGCAGAAATGTCTCGAGGCATAATTAAAAAGGCTGGAGGTAATAGCAGGATTATCGCGTGTGCTGGGGGACCAAATACTTATGGCCCTGGATCAGTCCCGCATTCTTTTAGCCATCCAAATTATCCTCATATGGAAAAAACAGCATTGAAATGGATGGAGAATCTGGGTCGTGAAGCGCATAGACATAATACAGTAGTTGACATTCTATGTGCTGGAACTTGCCCTGTTAGAATTCCAGTCCTGCAGCCTCTTGCAAAAGCTTCTGGAGGTGTTTTGGTTCTTCATGATGACTTTGGAGAGGCCTTTGGTGTGAATTTGCAAAGGGCAGCTTCTAGGGCATCACGTTTCCATGGCTTGTTGGAGATTCGATGTTCTGATGATATTCTAATTACTCAAGTTGTGGGTCCTGGTGAAGAGGCACATGTAGACACACATGAAACTTTTAAGAACAACAATGCTCTCTGCATTCAAATGCTAAGTGTTGAAGAAACACAGAGCTTTGCACTTTCTATGGAAACTAAAGAAGACATCAAAAGCGATTGTGTATTTTTCCAGTTTGCTGTTCGATACGCTAATGTTTATCAAGCTGATATTTCAAGAGTGGTTACTGTCAGGTTGCCAACTGTGGATAGTGTGTCAGCGTATCTTGAAAGTGTTCAGGATGAAGTGGCTGCAATCCTCATGGCCAAGAGAACCCTCTTGCGAGCCAAAAACCATTCAGATGTCATGGATATGCGAGGAACAATAGATGAGAGAATTAAAGACATTGCTTTGAAATTTGGGTCCCTAGTTCCCAAGTCAAAGCTTCATCAATTTCCTAAAGAACTTTCTGCATTATCAGAGCTCCTTTTCCATCTTAGAAGGGGCCCGCTTTTGGGAAGCATTGTTGGTCATGAAGATGAGAGGTCCGTGTTGCGGAATTTGTTTTTGAATGCATCTTCTGATCTTTCACTCCGTATGGTAGCACCTCGTTGTCTAATGCACCGAGAAGGGGGCACTTTTGAGGAACTACCAGCTTATGACCTTGCGATGCAGTCTGATACAGCTGTTGTTCTTGACCATGGTACAGATGTCTTCATTTGGTTGGTAAGCGATTTTGTATGTTTATTGTCCTGGTATTTCTCATGAACTGTGGGTGTATCTGCTGTCTCTGTCTTTGCATGGGCTTGTGATCACTTTTGTCTATAGTTGATAAAAACTCTGGGTATTTTTTTGTACAAGTATGTGACTGAGGAGAAAATTCCAGAATTTGTTGTAGATATAGGGTGGACACAAGCACTTGTGATGGAAAAACATTTAAGGTATCGTTTCCTGGCAGAAATATTGATAGGAGCAGCAGGTGGAAAGCATTTACTGCTTCCCTGCTTATAATTGTTTCAGGCAAAAGAATCTTTTTTTGATTAAACAAAAAAGAAATTCAGAGGCATTTTTCCTAATTCTGAAGTAAGAAATTGAAGTTAAGAAATTGCTACTTCCACTTGTGGAAGTCAAATATGACCATGCAATGCACCATTTAGAAGGGTGCTAGTGCCTCTAATGTTATGTCAGTCTTCTCCTTAAATATCAATTTCTGCATGTTCAATTGGGAGCTTTTATGTTAATTTCCTCTTTACGACCGCCTCTCTTTGAGTGGTATCTGATTGCTACTCACATGCATATATCTAACTAGTGTTGGTTTGAGTCCACTTGTCTTTTTATTGAGTTTCTTTCTGAGTTGGCTGGCATTTTACTGTCTTGATATACAAAGATACTTTCTCAATAACTGGCAACTGCAGGGTGCTGAGCTAGCTGCTGATGAAGGAAGAAGTGCAGCTGCTTTAGCAGCTTGCAGAACATTAGCTGAAGAAATCACTGAATTGCGGTTTCCAGCTCCTAGGATCCTTGCATTCAAGGTTTTTTTCCCTTGACTCTTTGCATTCCATTTCTATGCACCTTTGTCCTTATTATTTTTTTTTGCCAAACTGATGAGCTTACTGGTTTGGGTTAATGACAGGAGGGGAGCTCTCAAGCTAGATATTTTGTTTCTCGGCTGATTCCTGCACACAAGGATCCACCGTATGAACAGGTAAGAGTGGAAGAAGAGAAAAATAACCTCTTGATCAATAATATTTGTAGGCCTATGGTGTTGGATTTATGCCAATTTGATGGAACTTGATTGCAGGAGGCAAGATTCCCGCAGCTTAGATCTCTGACAATAGAACAACGGATGAAGCTAAAAACCAGCTTTATTCACTTTGATGATCCAAGTTTCTGTGAGTGGATGCGTAGTTTGAAAGTGGTGCCCCCATAACCAAGTTAATCTGTAATTTTACATAATTTAATGGCTAATGTACCCCCAGAAAAAGGGGTTCTTGGGAACTGCATCCTGCTTTGCCCCACTTGATGGTGTCGGTAGGTATCATTTCATCTTTAAATTTTTCAATAAGAAAACATCCATACTTGACTGTCACTTGAAGAAGTTTGAAACTGTTCCATCCTATTCTGTTTCCCAGCTGACATGCTTTTAGAGAGCAATACAAAGTTCCTGTTTTTGCCCCCCTCTTCGCATCTTCTTAGTTCTGCACTCTTTCAAGCAAAAATTTCTTCGTGAGGTTTTCAATTTGCTAGAGCAATTTTTATGCCCCACGTCTGGGATGCTGATCTTTTAATCTGTTTATCTCAGATGAGTATTCACTATCGTTTCGCTTTCTGGGATGGAGATTAACTGGTTACGACTGAAGATGATTGAATCTATTGTATGAATATAACACCTCGCAAAAACTTGTAAGTCAATGATTTGTTCAAGGCCGAGGATACCTTGTGATTTTGAAGTCTGAAGATTCGGTGTTGTTTTGCGGAGGAAAATGTTTTCCTCATTATATTTTAATTATAAATGTAATTCACACTAGATGAAAACGGTGTTTCACTGTTACTCTAGACTTAGGCGCACTGTGCATACCTACAATGATTTTTAACAATTTTGGTCACTGAAGTTTTTCTTTTTACCAATTTGGTTCTTGTATTTAAATGATTTTAGACTTCAATTCTAAGCATAGTTTTTAAACCCGACCCGGTGGTCGACCCGGTATAATGACCGGGTCACGGGTCAGATGGGTTGACCTGGGTCAACCCAAAAAAAGGCTTAGATTGTGACCTTTGCTTTCAAGTAGTTTTGTCTACGCTTTTTTTTAGCAAATTGAATAATGAAGAAATTAACTTCACCTTCCATCCTCCTTTTTTTCCTTCCTTCCCCTATCCTGATTTCCCTTTCTTTCCCTCTCCCCTTTTTCTTCTAAAGCCAGACTCAATGGCCATTGACATAAAAACTTTCGAAACCATAATCCCCTCTTGTTTCCTCTCTTTCACAATCCCCAACCCTGTACTACCAACTCACCTCCTCCGAGTTGTAGTCCTCGACTCTCTAATCCAACTCACCGAGTCTCCTCAAATCACGGCTCTCTTGGTCTCTCAAACCCGTGAACCAGATTGAATTTTCTCAACCGAGTAAGGTCACCTCCAACTCCTCTTATCCTCTCTTGGAATCTCACAGCTCATATTGATTGGCAACAATCGAATCAACGGCTCTGATTCATCTCCATTGACCTGCCACAAAAGAGACGATACCCAGTATGTAAAAAGTCTTGAAAATAGTTTAAAGCCTTTGTTTTTTGCTTTATCTCCTAAAGTTAGTGTTAAAGATGGGATTTTTGATGGCTCTGTTTTGGACGATGCTCTGATTCATCTTCATTGAAGATAATTTGATTGTAGTGTGGTTTTAATCTTAAACGACAATGTTATATATATATATAAAGGGTCAGGTCTCAGATGGGTTTACCCGGGTCAACTGGGTTCCAGGTCGACCCGCCGGGTCGATCGGGTTTCGCCAGGCTAACTCCCAGGCGGGTTTTTACTTAGACTCGGCCCGGTCCCAGGCCCGAGTCGGCCCGCCGGGCTCGGCCGGGTCCCGGGTCGGCCCGCCGGGCCGGGCCGGGTTTCAAAACTATGATTCTAAGATTCTTTTTCATCATGTTTTAATCCATATGACTTGAGAGATGAGAGAGAAAGTTTCAAGAAAAAAAAATTACGAAGAGTTTTCGGTCAACTAAAAAATATCAATTTTGGTGTTAATGAGTTCTTCTTAAAAAAAAGATTTAAAACTTTAATCTTTTTAGAAAAAGTAGATTGAAGCTCAATTTTTTTTTATTTGGTTGATTTTGAGTTTTTAAATCTATTTGTGGGTGTTTTGACCTTACAAATTGGGTTATTAAGGTTTATAAAGTTTTTTTTTTATGTGTTTTAAGCGAAAATAGGTGGAATATTGAGTTTTTTGGGTTAAAATAGAAGCCAAAAGAGTATTAGAAAGTCAACCAATATATCTTCAATCATTAATGAAAAATAAAGGAGATGGAGTCAGCCTTAGTTAGGGTTAGGTGTGAAGTTAATAAAGTTCACATAAACACTAATGAGGCTTGGGTTAAGTGCTCCCATGTGAGGGCTTTCTTTCTAGAATTCTCTTACAGGGCTCTTATTCATGTATAAGAGACTCCTACTATCTTGGAGGAGAAATACTATATATTTTTCATGGATTCTTTTCCTGTCAACTACCCTGAACTTCGGGGAAGTTTTTCAAGGTGTGTTTATGTAGCCACCTATCTATGGTGAATATTTGGCTCGGGAGTTCAAAGAAGATGAGAAGACCGTTAAAAGAGGTGGACGTGGAGAGCACCTCATAAAAGGAGGTGGAAGAGGTGGTGAAGCCACTAGTATAGCGAGGATATCTCTTGAATTTGAGGGAACGTTTTCCTTCTTTTTTTGAATTTGAAGGAAAATTACCATTATTAAAAGGAAGTTGAATAAAACAAAAAAAAAGGAAAATGTCCCCCTCAAATTCAAGAGAATATTAAAATTTATAATACAATGTTTTGTATGTCATTAATAGGCCGAAATATTGACTGTGATGTTAATACAAACAGCAAGGTCTTTACGTTCTTAGATTAAATGTAAGAAATAATTGCTACAATAAAAAAACATTTACTATGATGTTGATAACTGATGTAAATTTATCATAGTTTGTATTCAAATTATCTAAAAACAATATATTTAAAAAAAAGTATTTTAACTCTCTATAAAACTGAGAAATATTTGTCAAAAAAATTTCTAACTTAAAATATATTCTTCTTAATCTTATCATCTATGTTATCAATCACTAACACAGTCGCCATGCTATTATTATTATTATCATCATCAGTATCACTATTATTGACCACTTTCTCATTGCTATCATTAATTAAAAAATTAAAATGTATAGGGGATTAACTGTGCAAAATGCATTTTGAATCCCCTCACATGGTATCATGAATGGACTGTTCACAATGCTATTTTTTCATCTTTTTATTTTATTTTAATTTGGTATTTATTGGACGAAATTATAAGCTAATTTGTTAAGGGGAAGGTGAATTGAAAGACAGGGAACCTGTAAATCCCGAGAAAAAAAATCAAGGTTGGATTAAATTAAAGAAAATAAACTAAACTAAAAAGAAGTGGGGGCAAGAACGAATACACTTAAAGAAAATGGGGCCTAAATGTAAATAAGAATAATTATAGAGCATAAATACTCCTATTCTCACCAAAAACAGATTTGCAGCTATGTAAAGAAAGAAAAGAGGGAGTTTTTATATCTATTTTTACAAATCAAGAGAGAAACACCAAAATTTCAAGAACCCATCCCAGATTGAGGATTATAGGTAAAATAAACCCTGGTGGGAAAGGGATTAACAAGAAAAATTGAACAAGAAGAGAAGAGGGGAGGGTCCTACTGTCATTAGAAAGAAAAGGAGAGATCGAAGCCTTGATTCGCACCAGGTAAGATATTCTAAACCTGGTCTTATGATTCATTTCAAGTTGATTATGAATTGATGCTTGGATGTTAATTTATATATTGAGTTCTTAGACTTGAATTGAGGAAAAAGTATGAGTTGTTAAAGTAAAGAACTTCATGTGTTGTGTGTAAATGGAAAGGTTGATGAATCTGGACAGTTTCGTCTCTTGACCTTCAAAGAGATTTTGGGTAGGAGAATGAAGGAATTAGGATCAAGTTCCTCATAGAAATTATAATTTTGGATGTTTACTAATGAATGAAATTGGTCTTGCTCAATTTGGAGTCATAGAACTCCAGTTATGAGTCACCAACCGAGACTGGGTCATGACAGACCCTATAAGGTAGTAGGTCTGGTTCATTGATGAGCAATTTTGATTGTCTTAGAGGTAGAACTAGGTTCTCCTCAAAACATAGAACTTGTAGCCTCATGTCTTACCTTTCCAACGCCACAAATTTCGCTTGAATCAGAGTTCTATAACTCTAGATATAGTTAAAAATCTGAGGAGAGGTCGACAAGTAACAGTTGGACAGAATAACAGTTCAATGTCTAGACAAGAACGGTTCAAAAACAAGACAGATAACAGTTCAATGTCTAGACAGATAACAGTTCAAAAACAAGACATAACAATTCAAAAATGGACAATAACAGTTGGACAGTAACAGTCCAAGTGTTTTCTGATGAGTGATTTTGACTATCTTAGAGGCAGAATTAAGTTCTTCTCAAAACATAGAACTTGTAGCCTCATGTCTTACCTTTCCAACGCCATAAATTTCGCTTGAATTGAAGTTCTATAACTCTAGATATATTTAAAAATCTGAGGAGAGGTCAGATAGTAACAGTTCAAAAATAGACAGATAGCGTTGCTTGACAAGAATCAAGTGTTTGTTAATGAGTAATTTTGACTATCTTAGAGGCAGAAATGGGTTCTTCTCAAAACATAGAACTTGTAGCCTCATGTCTTACCTTTCCAATGCCATAAATTTTGCTTGAATCGGATTTCTTTAACTCCAGATATAGTTAAAAATCTGAGGAGAGGTCGACAAGAATACCAAAAACGAGGTAGTAACAGTTGGACAATGATAGTCCAAATATAAAGAAAGGAATGATAACTAGGATTGGACAAAGAATGACAAGTAATAATGAGTGAAATGAGAAAAACATAAAGTACTAAGAAATGACTGAAAGAAAGACTTATTGGTTGTTGATATGGTTATTATAAAACATATCCTTGAGTGAGGAAAATTTATGAGATCAACTTGTGATTTGCAGGAGGGACCACAGACGTGGTGCAACAGCAACAGCAGGGGAGCACGAGTAGAGCTTCTATTGCAGGTAGGTGATTCACACCTATGCTTTCTAGTTAAATTCCATGATTTAATATATTTTTGATGTGAAATGTGAATTACTGAATGTATGTGTATTTAAGGTGAAAAGTTGTTATGTGAATTGCCAAGTGATGAAATTATCACTGACAAAGGAAATATGAGAAGTGTGATTTGAGGCATAAACTAGCATACATTGAGTGTATGTTAGGATCCCGGGTAAGGGGATCACCATGTATTGTCTAGCATACATTGAGTGTATATTAGGATCCCGGGTAAAGGGATTACCCTGTATTGGCTAGCATACATTTAGTGTATGTTAGGATTCCGGGTAAGGGGATCGTCACGAATGGACTAGCATACATTTAGTGTATGTTAGGATCCTGGGTAAGGGGATCTCCACGTATTGGCTAACATACATTCAGTGTATGTTAGGATCCCGGGTAAGGGGATCACCATGTATTGGCCAGCATATATTTAGTGTATGTTAGGATCCCGGGTAAAGGGATCGTCTTATATCGACTTCTATGAGGTGGTGATGACGATACCAGTGAAATTGGTATCGGTAATGTGATAAGCAAAAGTAACCACGTTGATCTTATAAGGTCTGGAATGAAGGTTGATAGTGGCAAAGGGAACGGTTATTAATAGTTTGAATAAGGAAGAGATTTTAATAAAAAAAAAACTAGAAGGGAGAAGTAAATGAAATATAAATGCATGTTACCATGTTGAACTTATTAGATATTCATATTGTTATATTTACTGTGATATTCACCTTGCAATAATATGTATTTTGTTTCAGGATCATCGCATGCACGACAGGAGTAGATCCTAGCTTATGTTCCCTTCTTGAAATCTAGGTTCTAGGGAGTATGCCCTTGTATTTTGTAAACATGAAAATGTTTGTATAACTTAATTTGTATAATAAATGTTTAAACTTGATTGGATGAATTTAACGCGTGTAGTTCATATAACCATATTTAATGTCTATGTATTTATATTTATTTAAATTATCCATCCATAATGATATTTTTGTTATATAATGCATATCATAAATATTATGGTTGATAGGTGTGAGTATAATTGTGGAATTGAAATCCAGGATGATGGGGTCGGGAATTAAGTTATAAGATGCGAACTGTTAGAAGTGTAAACAGGTTACATGTCAGTAACTTGAGACTTTCTGGTATAGGGGGACTCCGTCAAAATTCCGGTAGATGTTAATACGAAGACCATGAATATGTATATACAAAAAAAAAAAAAAAAATTAACTACTCTGTTTTTCTATTGACATGAGATTGTTGTTTTATTCCAGAAATGGGGGATGTTACAGAACCAAAGTAAAAAAAACATGTAGACAATGAGTGGCTTTAAAAGTTTGGGAATTTTTTTTTTTGTAGTCTCTATACATTACAAATTATAGATATTGGGTCCTTTCAGTTTTTAAAATTAAAGGGAAAATCAATTTTGATCTCAAACTTTATTTTCTTTATTTTTTAGCCCATGGTGTGAGAGAGGTGAGAGAATGTCACCTAAATCCAACACTAGAAAGAGAAAATTTCTATTGACACCAATTTCGGCTGCCAAAACGATTGAAATTGGTGTCAATTTTTTTTTGAGGGGTGCTCACATTTGGAGTTTTTTTTACCTTGAAATTGCCAAGAAAAACAGATTTCATCTTGGTAAGATTTTTGGTTTCGGGTTTCGGGATTTTTGTTTTGTTTTTTGAGGTCATGAATGACTTTATCAAGTTGCCTATGATGTTTTAAATGTGCTTTGGGTAAACAAATGAGTTGAAAATTTGATTTTTGGGTCGAAAAAACCATAAGCCCCGTTACTAGGCATTACAGATTACACGTCATCTGACTCTTTTTTTTTTTCTAAAGAAAATTGGAGCAGACGACACGTTGTTTGCCTTAGATGCGAAAACAAAAAAGGACCCAGTCACACGAGCCCTAACACAATGGGCTAGGTAGGCTGGCTTAACTTATCAGATCCAGCAACGTCTAACCTTTTCTTCTTCTTCTTCGTTTTAAGTTATTTTTTTCTATTTTTAATTAATGCGTTTTTATATGTTTTTTTTTCAAAATTATATTTTTATTTTTATTTATATTAATATCCATTATCTCTTTTATTTTGTTTAGAGAATCTTTTTTAAATGACAATTATTTTTTGGTTATTTTGTATTCATTTGATTTTTGAAGAGGTTTTTCTGATTTATCTATATATTTTTTTTATTTTGTATAGAAGAACTTTATTTTTAAAATAAAAAATATTTATTTTCAAATAATATTTCTAATATGTGTAGCTTGCATAATATTTTTTTCCTTTTATTTCATATTTAATTTAATATGTGTATCTATTCTATTATTGTTTGATTGAATAAAAAAATTATTTTAATAAACATAACTGGGTAAATATTATATTTTATGAGATTAAATATCTCGCTTTATACCTATCTCTTAACTTTTTTTATTTTTTTAGTTATTATTTATGATTTTTTATTTATTTATATGTATAACTTTTTTTATTTTTTCTTAGAATTTTTTTAATTATAAAAATATATTAAAAAACTTGTATATATAATTTTTTTATTAAAAAAAATATTTCACCCACGATAAAGTTAATGGAAATTGAAATAATCATGTGGTGACATATCTGATGATGTAAGGGTTAAGAGGAATCTTCAATAGTCGAATACCACCAGATTATTTTCCACCTATACTATCGAATATTAAAAAAAAAAAAAACACTATTGCTAGCATTCCTCTCCTCGAATATCGCCTTTTTTTTTCCTTGCTACTGTTACATTAACCCCTTCGACCAAATTCTCTCTAAAAATAAATAAATAAATAAATAAATAAAAAAGTCGTGATCAGTAGTAATATATTATACATATCTTAGAATTTGTTTTTTTTTCCCGATAAGGAATAACTCTATTACACTCCCAAGTCCCAACACTATTCGAATATAATTTAGAAAAAAATAAGACAATTAATCCGACCCGCAAATAACGGCAGTCATGATTCAGTTACCTTTTACAGAAAAAAAAATACCCGCCAAGTCGTTACTTATTCAACGCTGGCTACGGTTTTTACTTGAGACAGGGAGGGAGCGCGCGCTATTCATCTGTTAAAAAATATATTAAAATAATATATTTTTTATTTTTTAAAAATTATTTTTAAGATAAACATATAAAAATATTCTGAAAAGTATTTAAAATAAAAAAATATTAATTTAAAATAAAATAAAAAATAAAAAATTTTAAATTTTTTAAAAGCAAAATGAATAAGTATTTGCTTTTGTTCTCTTCTGCTGTGGATTGAGAACAACGCCACCTCCAGCGCGAACCAGATTCGTATTCTCTCTATCTTTTTATCAACAAAGAGGTAATAATTCATTCCATGAAAACGTGAATTGTGTTTCATAACCCCTAAAACTCATATTTCCAGATACGAAACGCCTAGCTTATCTGTTCACTTCTTAATTCCAATTGCGTCAGACTGTTAGCAACTAATCGGAGATTAGTTCTTTTATTTGTATTTTTGGGATTCTGTTTTCAATTTCGGTAAAGGTTTATTGTTAGGATTGGGTGAAATGCATGCGAATTTACTGTTTGTCATTTCTGTTTTTGTTGTCTGATTTTTTTTGGTTAATAGTATTTGATCAGGTGTAGTTTTTAAGCTGTGAAAATGGCTGATGGTAAAAAGAAGGAGGTCAAGAAAGAGACTGGGTTAGGTCTCACTTTCAAAAAGGAGGAGAATTTTGGGGAATGGTATTCAGAGGTGAGCAAGGGTTTTTTTTTTTAGTATATGCAACAAATTCTATGAATGTAATCGCAAATTGTTGATGATTGCATTAGGAATTAGCCGGTAATGCATAATAACATAGCGGATATTTAAATTCCCTGGCTCCCATTGTGAAGTGGTTTTCTTTTTGGCTTCTATAGGTGGTTGTGAATGGGGAGATGATTGAATATTATGATATTTCTGGTTGTTATATTCTGAGGCCATGGTCAATGTCAATATGGGAGATTATGCAAGTAAGTTAGCCCTTCCCATATTATCTTCTATTTATTTCATTTTAGTATTTTCTGTGATACAACGTCTTTTGGCGATTGATTTTCTATTGTTTATTCTCGTTTTACATAAGGTATTTTTGAATATAGGAATTTGCACCCAGTAATGACAGTTGACTTCTACGCAGGGTTTTTAGTTTGTAAAGCTGTAGTTGTTTTTCCTATATTATATCATTTTGATTAATCCTTGCTCTTTTTATTTTATAGGTCATCTAGGTAATAGATTTCTCAATATTTGAGATGTCAATCTGCAGGCATTCTTTGATGTGGAAATCAAGAAAATGAAAATCAAGAATTGCTACTTCCCTCTTTTTGTATCATCTAGTGTTTTGCAAAAGGAGAAGGATCACATTGAGGGCTTTGCTCCAGAGGTGAGATTTGTTAGAGAATTTGAGTTAAGGGGTACTTTTGTTTTTACCTACCAGATTCAGGAACTTATTTAATTTAATGTTCCTAGATTGGTGTTGCTTGGTTTGGGGTCACTACCTAACCATGAGAGTGCAGTTTCAATGCTAGAGAATATGCTTTATTGAAAAATTTGTAGGCTAGCATCTCCAAACTCTTATTGCTGGACTATATTGGTGGGATCATAACTTGATAATAGACTTAAAATTTTTGCTGTTACTCAGCTTTCAACAATATTTTATCTAATGTAGCACTTTTTTTCCATTGCAAGAATGAATTTTAAAAATACAGAAGAAAAGAGGTTTTGACTGTATCATCTTGGTCTTTTCCAGGTTGCTTGGGTGACAAAAGCAGGAAAATCTGACTTGGAGGTTCCTGTTGCTATTCGACCAACTAGTGAGACTGTTATGTATCCCTATTTTTCTAAGTGGATCAGGGGACACCGTGACCTGCCTTTGAAACTCAACCAGTGGTGTAATGTTGTTCGATGGGAGTTCAGCAATCCTACACCATTTATCAGGTAGTTTGATTTGGATTTCTTTATGGTTAACTGCTTTGTCTGCAGTGAATTTGATGTCAGCTATTTGATTTATATTGTAAAAATGTGATTATGTCTGCATTTTCTTATGCAAAGCTCTTAATATTTATTCTTGAAATATTGATTTTTGTATTCGTTCTTCTATGAAACCACTTTTTTTAATCTGTTGAAGCTTTTATCTTGTTTGCCATAGATTTTTAACTCATATTAGACCATACTGATGACCTATCCTTTTGTTTTAGGAGCCGTGAGTTCCTTTGGCAGGAAGGACACACTGCTTTCGCAACAAAGCAAGAAGCAGATGAAGAGGTATGAATCTGTGAACTTATTCTTGTCCTTGTGGACGTAAAACATTTTAAAAATTGTTTAGAGGAGCCCGTCAGTCCATAGACAAGTCTGTCATATTCTGGTTTTGGAGCATGTAATTCACACGATCATGTTTTCATGGAAAAAGCATCTTTTTAGTTTTGCCATTTTATCATAGTCCACATGAAGCACATATTTCTAATATTTCAAGGAATCTAGAAGTGTATGGAATGGGTTGGGGGTGAATCCAGTCATTCACATGGCCCTTGACTATGAAAGAGCTAGATAAGCTTGGGACGTAATGAATAATCTAACCAACTTATCAAGATTGCTTCTTTTATACAAAGATTTATGTCTGGCTTTTTTTTTTCCTCTTGTTTTTTGATAGCATGCCTGCTTGGATGCTGATAATTTAATCTCACAATTTAAACAATAAATATTGGCAGCGTCATTATATGTTTCCTCATTTTTTTTATTTATACTTTTGGTACCTGTTTGTATGCATCAGGTGCTTCAAATATTGGAACTGTACCGATGCATATATGAAGAATTCTTGGCTATTCCTGTTATAAAGGGCAAGAAAAGTGAGATGGAAAAGTTTGCTGGTGGACTTTACACAACTAGTGTTGAGGTACACAAAAATTAAAGCAGACAAGACTTATCCTTTGTAATATTTAATGAATTACTAGCATGTCTTAGTCTGAATCATTTCTTTTTTCAAATTTGTGTGTCTGCACTAGGCATTTATTCCCAACACTGGACGTGGTATCCAAGGTGCAACTTCTCATTGTTTGGGCCAAAATTTTGCAAAGATGTTTGAAATAAACTTTGAAAATGAGAAGGGAGAGAAGGGAATGGCCTGGCAGAACTCTTGGGCCTATAGTACTCGGACGGTAAACTTTCTGATTTTTATCACCTGGAGTTGTATTCATTATCTAGAGTGTATTCTTTCTTTTATTTTCTCGGTGGTATGATCCATTCGCACTTGACAGTGTATATTTTTACCAATGCATTGGCCCTGTTACACATCAGAGTTGCTTAGCTATTACATTAATGCTTCATAAGTTGTTAATATTCCTTTTTATCCTGATTCTATTTTATTCCATCCTTTCCCTTTTACAGATTGGAGTTATGGTGATGGTTCATGGAGATGACAAAGGCTTGGTTCTGCCACCTAAAGTGGCATCTGTCCAAGTTATTGTTGTTCCTGTGCCTTACAAAGATGCTGATACTCAAGGAATCTTTGATGCCTGTGCTGCAACTGTGGATACTTTGTGTGAAGCAGGTATTCGTGCTGAGGCGGACTTTAGAGAGAATTACTCACCTGGTTGGAAGTATTCTCACTGGGAAATGAAAGGTGTTCCTCTAAGGATTGAAATAGGGCCCAAAGATTTGGCAAATAATCAGGTGAGCATCCCATACTGGTTTCATTGTCTTCCATTTGCACAATGCTCTTCTGATATTGTTTTGTGTATGTTCTGTTTGTTGCTAGAGCTAAAAGCTAAGTATAATTACTCACCTGGTTGGAAGTATTCTCACAGGTACGTGCAGTTCACCGTGACAATGCAGCAAAAGTGGATATCAGTTGTGACAGTTTGATGGAGAAAGTAAAAGATATGTTGGATGATATTCAACAGAGGTTGTTTGATGCTGCTAAAGAAAAGCGAGATGCTTGCATTCAAGTTGTGAAAACTTGGGATGAATTCAAGGAAGCTCTCAGTCAAAGGAAAATGATCTTAGCTCCTTGGTGTGATGAGGAGGTATGATATCTCATCACTGCAAACTTTTTTAATGTGTATGGTTTAAATTTTTTGTTCCTGTAAAATTCCTTCTTCATTATGAGGTTCCATTGGTGTGCTTTTGTGTAGTTGGTGTCATGTTGTGTGCATTTGTTTTCTCACTTTTGTCCCAGTCTGAATTACTATGACGTGAGTATTGTTACAAAAGGTGATCATCCGAGTTCATAAATTTATGCTTGATTGCCTCATACTTTCAGAACTACTTAATTCTTGTATTATTGAATGCTAGTTCAGTATAAGGATGTATTCTATCATTGCTTTGGATTTGTTGTCTAGTTAAGTTTGGGTTTTGTTCTGTAATTGTCAAATAAATTCGGTAAATTAACTCCATTCTAGTCATAGATGGATGTCATTACCATGTTATTTTTTTTCATTCTTTTTATTGATGATCTCTCACTGACAGTTTTTCTGCTTGAATTCTGCAGGAGGTGGAAAGGGACGTGAAAGAACGAACAAGAGGTGAAATGGGAGCAGCCAAGAGTCTTTGTTCCCCATTTGACCAGCCTGAGCTCCCTGAAGGTATTAACCCTCTCATTTCATGTCATGGTCACTTGAGTCATTATTGGTTTTCCTTTTCTCACTGACGTAACTTTAAAATAAACATTTCCAATGAATCAACTAGGTTTTGATTCTATGTTGTTCCCTGAATACTGCTTGATGTTTTTTTTTTTTTTTAAAAAAAAACACAATTGCAGGTACCGCATGCTTTGCTTCTGGAAAGCCAGCAAAGAAATGGACCTACTGGGGCAGGAGTTACTAGATCATCAGGTCCCTGTGCAATCTTCAATTTTCATATAGTTCGAATATCAGGTGCTTATGTACTTCAGTTTGGGCACACATTTAAGTAATTTGGCAGCAGAACAACAGGAAATGAAGCTAACATACTAGGTTTTGTTGTAATCCATTTCCGACATCGATTATTGTACTTGAAATGTTGGGTTGCAACGCTTAAATCTGCTACAATAATAGGTTGCCAGATAATTCATACAATCTTGTTCTTGTTGATGATATCGTTGGGCTCCTTGGTGGACCTAGTTTGCCAGTGTTTTGAACTGCTTCTTTCCCTTCGTTTTCATTTAACTTCCTAACAGCTGAAGGATACATTTTCGCAGGCTGGACCGTTGCTATACTTGCAGCTCAACTGTGGTTAAAGAGATGGCGGCCAGATTTATATGTGTTTGAGAACGTGATCCATACCATTCACTTAAATATTGATTTTTTTTTTTGTTTATAATGAAATTTTTTTTATGTTTTCACATCGTTTTAATATGTTGATGTCAAAAATAATTTTTAAAAAATAAAAAAAATTTATTTTAATATATTTCTAACCATCATCGTTATCACAATTCTAAACACATCCAAAATGTATTTAGTCAAACCATCTACATTTATTACAACTCGAACTTGAGATAGGGTTTCGGATATCATGAGGAAAGAGAAACATTGATTTTGATGTATATATTTGATATTGTGGTAATTTTTATGATTTTTAAAAAATTATAAATTGTTGTTTTTTTTTAAAAATAAGGTTTCAAAAGGGTTTGTATTGAGATTTATAATAAACCTAAGTTGATTAATACTTCTAAGATTATGGCTGAGATAAATCTATACGGTACGACATCGGAGAGCCTACACGGCTGGCTATGCTTCGCCCTCAATATCAAGCTGGTTTAAGGAAGAAACCAACCCATCCCTTGAAAACAAAACGTGCTATTTTATGGCAGTCGATTTGGAAACAGGGACCTGACTCTTCTATATACCTCAAAATCGGTATTCTTCGTAATCAAGGTGTTTGAGTGATTCGTGGAGCTATTTTTAAAACATTTGTTATGATAATTAAAATAAAAATTTTAATGATTTAGATTTTAAGAGAAAAAAGTTTATATCTTCAATTAAGATTTATCTTTCTTATTTAAGCATTTTTTTTTCATTTTTGACAAAACCATGGTTTTTATTTACAACATGGTTATTTGAGTAAAAAATTAAAGCAATTAAAATAAATATTCATAAATTTAAATTGATTTAGATTCATTAAAAAATATATTCTTTAGCTAAAACTCTCTTTTTAGTATTATTTTTTTTTATTTTGATGAGTTTTTTTATAATTATTATAAGCATGTTATTTTTAAGTAAAGACTTATTATGATTTATAAAACAATTTTAAACCATGAAACAAGAAAAAAATGTTTTGATTCTATTTATGAGAAAATGTGAGAAGAATAAAAGAATAATTAATTCGATAAAATAATATAAAAAACTAATAACAAAAAATAAAAAATCTATATTTTATTTTTATTGAATATTTATGTGCAATGCTTTTAAAAACTTGGGCATATTAGCTTTATGTATAATTATAAAAAAAATAAAAATATTACTATAAAAAACTCAAATCTTATTTAAAAAGTATGATATAATTGAATAAGTTTTTAGATATCAACATAATTATTTATCTAAATAGGGTTTTAATTTAAGACATAAAAGAAAATTAAAAAAGAGAAGAAGAAGACATAGAGTATCAAGCCCAAGCATGTCTGGGTTAGGAACAAGTTTTTCACTACAACTGTTTTTGATAACCTTTGTTGATAAAAAAAAAAAAGATCCAAGTTTTTGAATTCTAAAAACCTGAAATATTTTTTTTCCAGCTAAAAACATGGAAAAATAAATCTCATCGAACTTCAAAACCCCATTTCAATCACTAAATGCATTCTAGTCAATCTAAATATTCAAAATCAAATCAAATCAAATCGTTTAGCTTCAATCTATTTTCTTAGACATCATTAAAGGTAAAAATCGCTTTTATAGTTTCAGAGTTATTGGTGGAAAGAATTTAACCATCTTATAGATATCTCTCTCATCTTTTTTTTGATGAATTTTTCTTTCGTCTATATACTACAAACTACTAGAGAGTATTGATACGACCAAAAAGTTGATGTCTTCTCCCAAGTGTAGGAGTATCGAAGTAATAAATAACCTGGCAAGACCGGGATCGAATCACATGGAGGTTAACTGTATAAACTACAAATAAAGAAATAGATAATAACAGAAATGGAGTTGAAGAGAGCTTTGAGATGTGATAGTGATATAAGGATTAAATAAGGATAAAATAATTGTCCAGGTTAGAGGATCCACTAATGGTATTTCAAACAAGTATAGTATAAACTCTTTTTATTACTCAACTGGAAACCACACACAAAGAAAGTTCCAATCGGATTATAAATTGTTAACATGAATACATTAGTTATCTTATTCGAATAATGCTAATACTTGTAAATGTTGTCGGTATTCATGATTATAACTTATGTTAACAACAAATCAAGTTCCTTTCATAGCACAGGTGTCGGTTATACCATATGGTTTGGCTATGAAAGTGCCAAGTATTTGTTGTACCAATGGTTATATAACATAAATCTAGATTAACCATTTAACAAGCAAAGTATTAAAAGTGAACAAGATAACAAATACAAAACATGTTAGTATCAAACATTAAAGTCCATGTTGAGTTTATACCATACTTGTTCTTAAACCATTAGTGTAACCTTTTCACCTTGACATAATAAACTTAGCTAAATTTAATGAAAGAGATAAACATAAATAAACAAGATAAGAACATAAATAAGATATAAGTTAACTAAGTAGAGTAAAGGAAATGAAAAGCATAAATAAGAAATTAATATAAACAAAACTTAGGCATTACAAAAATATAAAGAGAGAGAGCAAAAACATGATCTTGATCTGAAAACTAAGATGCCTAAATGCATGGCAAATGCCTCCTTTTATAGGCCAAAATTCAAAACTATTGATTTGATGACTAATTGTTGAGTGGGTAGCCACATCTTGACTTGGTGACAATCCTTATTTTCTTGTCTGAACAAAACATCATTGCTAACATCATAATTTGAACAAATAGTTCCCATGAAAGTTCTAGGAAATTGTCTCAGCTTTCCAACAAAACAAGAATCGGCACATTTGGACTTCTAGAACTCGAGATATACGTTGAATACTGAACAATGTCTGAGTTGCATGATAGATTCTGACTTCTCCGTTGTTGCTATAATTTGAACTTGAAAACGGTTCTTTTGAATCTTGAACTATTCATGAAAGTTTTAGGCTCATGTCTTAACTTTCCATACATATGAACTAGACCTAAATCCAAGTTCTACAGCTCTAGTTATAATCCAATAACCGAATGGTGTTCCAGTTTGGACTGAACCAAAGATCTCTTTTCTAAGCTTAGCCTTCTGTTTGTGTTCTCAATTTCAGTAGTTAAACTCATCAATCAATCCTTTCATTTATGTGATAGGCCTGCATTTAAGATGAACATTTACCATAAATTAAAAGGTATCTTATATTATCGGACATGTTATTATAAATCATGCTTTAATTAATGAGTTATTGATACTTCAAGTGTAAAATGATGATATAAAATCTTGATAAAAATACACTTTTAAATACTAATCAAGTACTAAAATGCAAAAGCAAAGTTTTTTTAATGAAAGGTAAACTTTGAAACAATAGGACTGTGTTCCATGAGCAGGACAAATGAAAAAAATATTCCTTAATTTTTTTTTGTCAATTATAGTCCTTGTTGTTTCAATTGTTTTTTTTTTAACTAAACCAGATAATTGCATTTCATTAAAGCAACTTGTAATGTAACATTGAAATAATCTTTTCTATAGTGCATATGCAAGAGTATGCAAATTGAAACAAACCCCAGCACATATAACCATGGCAGCAAAACCTGCGAGGAGCAAAAACAAAGAATAAAGTTTAATAACCAAAGTGAAAAAAAAAAAAATTGGGACTTCAAAGGAAACAAAAGGGTAGTTAACAGTGAAATGAGTCTAGTGACATAATGCATATATAACGAGACACACCTATTTCATTTAGTTTAGTTTAGAATTATCAAATTACCTGACCATGAGATTTCAAGTTAATTATTTCTTTAATGCAAGAGAAGAATGTGTTGTTATTATGAATGTATTTTCTGGCATCATAAAAAAAATTTAATCAAGAATTGAAAAGTTGATGTGTGTTTAATAAAATAAAATAAAAATTATATGAAATAATAAATTATATAAAAAAATTTGTTAACTATAACTAATTAATTATTAAAATGGAAAAATGAAAGATAGATATTTGGTCTCTGAGTTTCATCTAAGGACTGCGTCAACATATATATTGGACTCAAATGGAAGGTCTTCAACTCTGAAAGTTCTCATAACACCCTGAGTGGAAATGTCTTTGACATTCATTTCTTGGGGAGCACTAACAACCAGACATCGGCAACCACAAATCAAACCTGGATTCGGTCTCCTCCAAAAATCCTAAAGAGGTTGTCTTCAAGACTTGGGAAGAAGCGGGAACTTCCAGGAACCCCTTGGCGACCACTTCGATCTCGAAGCTGCAATCTATGGCATGCAAGTTCTGTTTAAATTAACCTACAAAGAGATGGGTAGCTATGAAATGATCGTTATTTAAACTCTTCTTCGACAGCGATCACTTCTCTAATCAACGCTAATTCATTTCAACCATTCTTTTGCCTTGATAAGCTATTCTAATATGTTCAAGAGTTTGGCCTTTCGACATGAAGCGCAAGACCAAGATTGAAGAGACACTCTCCCAGGTAAAAATATGTAATTGATTGTCGTGATTTCCTGAGCGTGTATATGCGCGCATGTGAGATCTGCTGGAATCAGGAACACAAATTTAAGCGTATAACAGCCATGGATTAGTAGGGTCAGATACATAAAACTAACTTATCTACTGGAAAGTCAACTCGTGCACACAATGCATGATGAATCGATTGGATATCGTCTTTAACACTACGGATGTGTTGCTGTGTTCGACAAAGACCACAGATATGATAACTGGCATGCTTCTCGGTTCATTCCATCATATGGTCGTGCACAGGAAACTTGAATGGCCGTGCAAGTGACCGAGTGAATATCTTAGCCACGAGGTTAATTTCTTCTGCAAGCACGTCAGCAAGCTTGTACAATGTCTGAAAACCTTGTTCATCATCTGGGGAGAGTAAGCATGAGCTCCCAAATTGAAACATGCCCATGATCCAGACTTTGTGATAGCAGTAGCTCAATTCCCAATTCAGTTCTGTTGTTCCTACCCTTCTGCCCTGACTTAATGCACATGTCTGTAAAAGTGGCAAGCTCATTGACAGGGTGAAGGCAGTGTTGTCAAATGCGCAAGCTGTCAAATGTCCAAAGCAGTGTTGTCATGAGGAGCTAAGATGCTCGCCTAGGCGCTCCAGGCGAGACCCCTATGCCTTTCATTTTATCATGCTAGGCAATTTAACTAGTGTTTGCCTTGAGTGCAAGTACCAGATACTAGGGGTTGAGTAAAAAAACTGATAAATTAATTAAATTAAGAAAATAAAAAAAAAACTAAAAAAACCGAACAGAAAAAAAACCAAATTAACCAATTAAAAAATCACAAAAAATTTCCGGTTCGGTTTGGTTCGGTTTCGGTTTCTAAAGTCTGAAACCGATTGAACCGAACCGAACCGGTTCAACCAACCAGCACTTAAAAAACAAAACAAGTATAAATACATTGTTTTCTAACCCTAGAATATCAGCCATCAGCCGCCGCGCCCCCCTCTCCCTCTCCCTCTCCCTCTCATTTTACTCTCTGCTTTGCTTTGATTTTCCTCCCCTCCCTTATGGATTTGGTTCCTTTGAGTTTTTTTGGATTTTAATTCTCTTGTTGAGTCTGTGCCACAAATGGAATTGGAATAGTAGATCCATTCCTTTTCTTTTGTTTTTCATATCCGTGGATTTCTAACAAGTGGATTTCTACACCCCCTACCATTTGATTAATTACAATGAAATGGATGAACGATCCTTCGAAGAATCAAACCCACTCTCATCTACGTCCATCAAAATTTGCTGATCAAATCACATAAAGGTCTGTTAAACATAACCCATTCACAGACTGTGTGGTTGGCTCTACTGAGACAGAGAGTGACGAAGAAGATTACTTGGTGGGGTTAACTCGCCAAATGGCTAGGTCTAGCCATGGAAGCTTGAATGGGTCTTCACCTCCATCAACTTGGGATCTGCTGTACAAGGCTGCAGGAGAAGTAGAGAGGACCATTGGGTTTGAACCGGTTTGGAAGGGAAAAAAACCGAACCGAACCGAAACCGAAATTAATCGGTTTGAACCGGTTTTCGGTTCGGTTCGGTTCAAAAAATTAAAAAAAAAATTCAGTTTGGTTGTTTATTTTGGTTCAAAACCAGACCGAACCGGAAATGCTCAGCCCTACCAGACACTAAAATGACCGCTGGTCAAAATATATGTTATTTTCCCTCTTTTTCTTTAAATTGATATATGTTTTTTTTTTCTATTTATCAATATTTTTTCTATTCACCATAAAAAATAATTTAAGGGTATAATTGTAAAAATAAAGAATATGATTTAAAAAGAAAAAAATATTAAAATAGAGATGATTGAAGCAAAGGATTTGTTTATGATTTCAAAGCAAGAAGAAGTCAAGTTGAGGCAAACAAGCATAAAAGATGCTTGTGACAAAAAAAACAAGAGCTAGAACAATTCATTCTTTTATCAGAGTATTGCATTCAATGTTGCTTATTTGAAAAGTTTCAAGAAGATGTTTGAATCTATTGGAAGATATGATCCACATTTGAAACCTCCAAGCTATCATGAACTTAGAGTACATTACTTAAGAAAGAATTGGACTATTAAAATGATTTGTTGAGAGGGCATAGAGAGGAGTGGGCAAAACATGGTTGCTCTATAATGTTAGATGGACGGACGGATAGGAAGCATAATCAATTTTTTGGTTAATTGTGTTTTGGATTTTATTTTTATTGACTCTATTGATGCATCATCTTTTGTAAAATCTGATGAGAAGGCATTTGAGTTGCTTGATAGATTTATAGAGCAAATTGAAGAGAACACTATTGTTCAAGTAATAAATAACAATAGAAGCAATGATATGTTAGCGGGTAAGTAGATTTTCATTTATTTATATGTTGTAAGTTAGTATATTGTTTTAATTATTTGATTGAATATGTTACATTTTATAATTTTTATGTTTATACAAACTTGTTATTACAATTAGATAAGTTGTTAGAAGCAAAAAGAAAGTTTTTGTATTGAATTCCATGAATAGCTCACTGTGTGGACCTTATGTTAAAAGATATTAGAAGCATTCCTCAAGTGAAGAAAACTTTAGAAAGAGTAATTATTGTTATTGGCTCTATTTACAAGCATTATGATGCATTGAATATGATGGAAAAATTTACAAAGAAAAAGAGTTCTTGAAGTACAAAATTACTCAATTTGCAACAAGTTTTCTTATTTTACAAAAAATACACAAGCAAAAGCATAACCTTAGAAACATGTTCATATTAGAAAAGCAAGTAAGAAGTAAATGGGCTAAGGAAGTTAAGGGAAAAAAGCAACTAATATCATTTTGGTGCCATCCTTTTAGAATCATGTAAAGAATGACGCCAAAATGATATCAGTTGCTTTTTTTTTCCCTTAGCTTCCTTAGCCCATTTACTTGTTGCCCACTTTTATGATATAAACATGTTTTTAAGATTATGCTTGTGTACTCTTTGCAAAGTAAGAAAATTTGCAAATCAAGTAACTCTATACTTCACCAATTCTCTTTTATTTGTAAATTCCCTCATCATATTCAATGCATTATAGTGGTTGTAAATAAAGCCAATAACAAAAATGGCTATTCTAAAGTTTTATTCACTTAATGCTTCTAATATCTCCTAATATAAGGTCTGCATAATGAGTTTTATATGAAGTCCAATACAAATGCTTTCTCTTTGCTTCTAACAACTTACCTAATCGTAATGACAAGTTTGTATAAACATAAAAATTATCAAATATAACATATTTAATCAAATAACTAAAATAATAAACTAAGTTACAACATATAAATAAATAAAAATCTACTTACCAGTGAGCATATAATTGCTTTTATTGTTAGTGATTACTTGAACAATATTGTTCTCTCTATTTTACTCCACAAATCTATCAAGCAACTCGAATATTGCCTTCTCACTAGATTTTATGAAAGATGATGCATTAATATAATCAATAAACATAGAACCCAAAGAGAAATTAACCAAAAAATTGATTATGCTTTTATGCTTCTTATATGTCCATTCATTCGACATTATAGAGCAACCATGTTTTTCCCATTCATCTCTATAACCTTTCAACAAATCATTTGTATAGTCTAAGTCCCTCTTAAGTAGTGACACTCTAAGTTCATGATTGCTTGGAGGTTTCAAATGTGGATCATATCTTCTAATAGCTTCAATCATTTTCTTGAAACTTTCTAAACGAACAACATTGAATGCAATATCCACTTGATAAAAGAAACGAGCTATTTAGTGAATTGTTCTAGCTTTTGCTTTTTTGTCATAAGTATCATTTATACTTGTTTGCCTCAACTTTACTTTTTCTCCTTATTTTGGAATCATGAACAAATTCATTGGTATATTAACCTTTATTTTCTTACCACTAGCATCTTTTTGCCAACTTCTTTCACCTACTATTTTACCAAACAAAGCTGGACATATCTCTTATGCTACATTATCTTCAAGAGCCTCAACTTCATCAAATTCAGGTGGGCGACCATATGATATTGCCTTCTGTTTTTTTTCTTCAATGTAATCTTGCAACTCTATCTTCACTTTAGCAAGACATTTCTTACATGCTGAAGCATTCTTAAATGTCCTAAATTTGATGTTTTGCTTGACACTTTTGACCTTTTGTTTCTTTTCACAAAACTTGCATGCGATACTATTTGAATCATTGGGGTTTTTTAAATAATTATACTTTCACCCAAGATTATTCTTGTTGTCACTTGAAGACTTTTCACTTGTTATTTTTCTATGAGAGTGCGATGTAAAAATATTGTTAAACATAATTCCAATCTATAAAATATATACTAACTAATTTGTTTTCAATTATTACAAGTTCAGAATATCAATTTTTACAAAGTAGTGATAAAGTTCGAAATAAACTAAGTTCATTAAAAAAAAGAAGAATAAATTGAAGTTTTAAAAACAGTAAACAAGATAAGAAAAAAAAAAGTGAAGTTTGATGAGTGATGAACTTGAGATTTGAGAAAATGTTCATTTAATTTAAAAAAAAATGTTCAAATTTCTGAAGCATAACAACATGGATATTGAAAGAGAGAAGAAGACAGGTAAAAGAGAAATAAGATAGAGAGAGACTACATATATAAATGAAGAAGAAGAAAAATAAATGAAGTAGAAACAAATAAAAATGATGATGGATGAAGAAAACAATAAAGATGTACTTGATTGTGTGTTTGGTATTGCGGTAGCTGTTGTGGTTGTGGTTTGAAAAAAGTTATTTTATAAAAAGTACTTTTAATTGAGGCTGGTTTGGAAAAATATATGTTTGGTTAAAACTGTGGTTGAAATTGAAGTTGAACAAAAAGTAGTTTAATGTGTTTGGTTAAAAAATGTTTTTCAAATGAAGGTTATAAAATAATTAAAAAAGACATATATTAATATTGATGATTTTTAATTGAAATATTATACATTTAACTACTTCTATTACATCATGAAATAAACAATACTTTATATAAATTATTTTTCGTTGTTCCATTAAATTATTTGCAATTCCATCACGTACGAAATCCATCCGATAAGGACTATAGTTTTTGAAGGGAGGAGTTCAAAATTCAAATACGTGCAGTATTGGACTATTGTGGATCTGGGTTTTGAAATTTTTGGCAAAAGGCCCATATGGAGAAGATTCACAGTGATATGTTTGTTATGTTACAAATGAATAACCCATTGATTTCTTATCAATGCAGCCTGGTGATTCAGATGAATCTTTGGACTTTGGATGCCATCTTGCAAGGTAATTTTTCACAATCCTAAATTGGGTCCCGAGCATAGGTTGCGCTCGCTGTCTTCTACTTGGATTTTTTCTTTTTTTGACAGGATCTACTTGGATTTTCCTCGTTTCACCTCTCCTGATTTTCTTCATTGCTATTGATAAGTGATCCAGTATTATTAGCAAGTGATCATCATTCAATGAACTTGGGGCTGCTCTTCTTTTTCAACAAAAGCTTGCTCTTTCCTTTTCTGGTTTATTGCAGTTTTCCTTTATTCTCCACTGTTCACGTGAACAATGGAGGAGCTGCTATTTGCAAAGCACATAAATTATGCTTTTGTTAAACCTGCGGCACAACCATAATTTATGGTGAGTCATATCAAAATAAAATTATATTTTTTGCTTAACCAAACAGTAATTCACCCGCAGCCACAATACCAAACAACCACTTAATGTCTTTCACTTTTGAAAAATCATGGTGGCCTCTAACTAATAATGCTCCATTTAACTTTGCCTTCATCTCTATTTTGATGATTCCTTTTTCTTTTTAAACCCTATGCTTTACTTTTACAATTATACCCTTAAATTATTTATTGTGGTGGATGGAAATAACATGGGTAAATAGACCAAAAGACATCAATTAAAAAAAAATATTTTAACGAGACACTTGCTTCAGTGCCTACTCTGGGTGGGCACTTATATAGCACCTAGTTAAATTAACTTGCCTCAAAGAAATAGAAGGTGTTGGGGTCTCTTTTCGCCTTGCCTTGCATGACGTGTCTAAACAAGCACCCCAACGCCTCTTGACAACACTAGTTGAAGGTACCTCATACAAATTTCAGCCATCTATATCAAGACTTATTTAATTTCCACAAAAAACTTTCCTCCATGATTTCATTTATAGCATTTCTTATGGCCTAAATGAAGTGAAATCATCAATTGATATCCGAATAATATTTCCAAGCATAATTACCTTGCCAAATACAGGATATGCAATTTGCAAAAGATGCCTTACTTTCACTCCAATTGCAATTGCAATTTTTAGCCTCACAATTTCACCTAATCTCAAGGATCCTCTTCGTTTATCTTTGATGAAAATCCGCAGCACCTTCCTTGACAAAGCCCAATCAAAGTATAGAATTTTGAGTCATAAAGATCATGATTAAATATTATATAAAAACTTAAGTTGTTATATAAAATTTTAAGATATAATTTATATTATTTTCTAATACATTTTTATTAAGTGAAAGTCATTTGTGTTTGAAACTTGCATGTTCTCATATTATCTTGTGTTTAATTTTTATCAAATAAATAGAAATAATAAAATTCGAACTCGGAACCGCTTGATCATTAAAGTTCTGATACCATATAAAAAACCATATCAACCCAAAAATTTAAATTATTAAATAAAATTTTAAAATATAATTTATATTATTTTCTAACCATCTACTAACCAAGTTTCCTTTCATTGATGGAACAAGAAAACATAAACCAAATTTGTAGCAAGTAATTTAAGTAAAAAGAACCTGAAGGTGAACACAGGACACTTTGTGATTATTGCACACTACGGGAGAATGTCGAGGGAAGCTTCCGTTGTCGGTCGCAGACAACATTATACGCTCAAGAACACGAGTGACTTCATTGACCCCAATAGTAAATTGTCGCTAAAAGGACACCACCATCATCACCCATGTTAATTGCAATACATTACACATCTAAACTAGCAACGAAAATAAAAATAAAAATAAAAATAAAACATCAACTTGAACCAAAACTTCTCGGGGAGTGAGTTTCCTTCCAAAGTTTTGGTTGACTCTATCTCCCTGTTACAAAAGTTTAATGGAAGACATCATTACTCCATGATTTGAAAAAGAAATGGAAAAAGAGAGTGAATTAATTTGAGCAAACGAGCAAGACGTTCCCCTTCAAGGCAACCACATGCACAATCAACCCCACGTAATAAAACAGAAAACACCACAAAATAAAAAGACCTAAAAACCAAGAAAAAGTAAATAGACATCAAGAAAAGATAGGGAATTGGCTTGCACTCTTGTTTCTGAGTAACCGAGTCTTTTGAAGCTCCGTTTCCGTTTCTGTTTCGCATGCTTGTTCAAGAAAGGTTTTTTCATTTTTTTTAATGGCTTCTGAGGTTTAGCAGAGGGTTTGTCGCCCTCATTACTTTTCTATTGATAAAATGCTAAAAATTGGGTCAAACAAAGACAGGCTCAATAAGAACTTTGAAGCCCATTTTCACGTTATATTATAAGGCAAACTTGGACCTCAATTGATGCTGATTCTATAGTTATTAGACCCGATCCAGGATTGATCCGATTAAGGAATCGGGTTTTGAGTTACATGGGTTGATCCGGGTCAACCTAAATCAACCTGAAAAATAAAAAAAAAGTGTTTAAAATTTTAAAATTTCATATAAAAAAATTAAAAAACAATTTATGTGATATGTTATAAATAATGAAGTTGAAAATATTATTTCATAAGATTTTTTATCCCACATTGAAAAAATACTATGTTAGTATGTTATCCTTTTAAGTTAAGTATTTAAACCAAAAAAGTTTTTTATCCTACATTGAAAAAACATAACTTTTTTCTTGTGAACATAGAGTATATATACTAAAAGGCTTCAAATTCCACATTGAAAAAATAAAATATTCTTCTAGTATTTATATAGTGAACTTTGAAAAGGGTTAATAACCAACTAAAAAATATAAAAAAAGTCTCCGATTAGGAGAAAAAACACATTTGAAAAAAAAGGGTCTCAACCGGGTTTTGCCGAGTCACCCAGGTTACGGGTCGATCGGGTTTTGCTGTTTTTTTTACTCACCCTAGTCTTTTGCTTTATCCGGACCGGTTCAGCTATCGGGTTGATCGGGTTTCGAGTCGACTGTCTGACCGGCCCGGATTTAATATCTATGGCTCAGCCCAAAATGATTAAAAAAAAAAAAAAACACGCACAGATCAGATGGTGCTGGCCTAGCAAGTTTGTTTAGGTTTACTATTGTTTGAACTTTGGAGGAGGCCAAAAGAGTACCATTAATAACTCGATAGAAGCGTTAAAAAGTATTTATATGCTTAGGTTTCGTATATTTACATGGAACTGGGATTGTGGTCCTCCTATCTATTTAAGTCTCTAGCGTTCTTGGATACGGCCAACGAGCACATGAAAATTAAATATAGAGTGATAGGTTAGGTGTGATAGATCCAAAAATGATGTGTGTAAAGATTATCATGATAATCTCTATCTTCGATGTATCTGCAGTACTATATATTATGTCAATGAGGGCATGCAAATCTTCATTGTCATGGTCTCAAAATATATTATTCAACTCAATAATCAACAACGTGTGACTACCAAATATTATTGGACATCAGAAATTTAATTTTTTTCACTCATTTAATCTTTATATGTGTAAGGCAAGAAATTGCGAATATATGTGTTATCACTCCATTTTTTCCTATGTATTGGGATGCGTTCATGGTTCGTTCTATATTATGCTGTCTTTCTTCGGCAAACAATCAACAACTGATGTTCTATCATTGCAAGGTAGCTGCTATTGTTGGTTGAAACCTGGAAGAGAAAGATATGCAATCATTATTCTCTTGCTGCTTTCTACCAAACTTCCCTAATAATTTTGTTTCAAATTAAGAATCTTCATAAAGTAAAGCATAACCACTGCATCAGGTGAGATACCATCTTGCTAATTACATGCTTCTAACTTGGTTTACATAATGATGATGTCCAAAACCTAGAATGTTTAAGGAACAAGGTTTTTTTTTTTTTTGGATAGTAATTAATTAAAATGTTCAAGTATATAATTTTCTTCTCTTTACCTTAAGAAATACTTAATTAATGATAAAAATCTTAGTATTTACAAAAACAGTCCTAATCGATGAGACTTAAAAACTCTTCGATAATAAAGTCAGTAACTTTTAAGGGAAAGACAATAAATGAAGGAAAAAAATCTTAAATTTCAAGAATAAGAGTGTTTTACATATATTTTAGAGTATTAATCGTCCTTAAATTCCAAGAACAAAGAACAATACTTTGTTCTTGGAATTTAAGGACGATTAATACTCTAAAATATATGTAAGTTTTTAGAGTTGAAAAAGTTCAGAATATTTTTACCTGAGTGGTTTAGAAGGTATTTATAACTCTTGAACTTTATTGTCTTCAAGAAAAAAAAGGATTGAAAAGCCATTGGCTTTTAATATCATTTAATAAGAGATAAATATCTTTTATGTTATATTAATGAGAAGGTAAGTGTGGTAGGACTCTTAAGAGACCTTTTGTACATTTATAAAAGTAGGGAGATCATTACCTCTTATATAAACAATTCATGTAATTAATCTAAAAGTAGAGATATAGTCTTAAATTTCTAAGACCAATTGGATCTGACATATGAGCAAATTCAGATAAAAAAGACATGGTTGTTCATCAAATTTATAGTATATTAGGTTTAGTTGATGACTGAACCCAATTATATTGGGCCTGACTCGTCAAACATCAAAGTTATTAGAGGGGAGATGACTTAGGCAATATAAATTTTGTGTAAAACCACATGTTCACACTCTACTTGGTTTGGGTTAATTATAAAATTATTGTATTTAATTCTTGGATGGTCTTGGTTTTAATTTTTTTAAACAACGAGAAATCATTAAGAATTTTAAAACATTAAAATTAAAACATAAATTAATTATAATTAATTTGAACTATATAACTTGTTAATCATTTCTTCTCTTCATCCTTTCACCTATTTTATTTATCATTTTTTTTTCGATCCCTCTTGACATATTGAATCATTTGTATGTTAATTGAAACTATATTCCTTTTAAGAATGGATCCTTCAATCAATTTTGTGCATTTATGAAAATAATCTTCTTGGATACATCTCCAAAGTACAAACTAAAAAGGTTAATGGAGAGAGCAAAATCCCTTAACCATTATAAAAACCCAGCCAGCCCCTTAAAGTAATCTCTTGATTTAATATGATCCAAAATAAATTAGAAGAGATACATCTTCAAGTTCGTAAGCAATTTTTGATTTGGAACTTCTTTTCAAATTAGTAAGAGTCGAAGTGGATCTAGCTAATCTTAAATGCCTTCATAATCATGGCAGAGAATCATAAAAAAATGCTGATAAAATAAGTAAAAATCAGAACAAAGAGATATCAGACATAAGCAATGTTTTTTTCTGCAGACATTATTATTAGCTTTTATCATAATCTTCTGACATGGGATTAGTACAAACAAATCAAGAGGTTGCCGGAACCCAAACATCACTCGTGCCCTGAGAGACAAAATGAGATTATGAAGATCTAAGAGAGGTTGTTGCCAAGTAATAGGGCACAAGAAAGAAATAAAATGCAGTAAACTGATCCTAAAACGGAAAGTCAACATGCTGAATGAAGCGATGCAGGCGGACCATCCATGGAAATGCTGGGAAGTAACCTGTTCTCTCTTTTTCTACACAATTACAGTAGCTGTGTTTGGTGTCATTGGATACTCGACCTTGGAAACCTTCACCTTTTCTTTTTACAGTACTGCTCCAGATTCGAGACTTCCCTTTGCGTTGTGTTTTTCCTTGTACTTTGTCCCCATCTGTTTGGACAAATTTTCTTGATTGGTTTAAGTTCCTGTTTGTACTTGATGGATTGGTGCTCCTCTGCCCTTTGAAAATGGTCCTAAACTCGTTGGCATCTTGGGGGTGTTTTGGAAGGTGCATTCTTTCTGTTGTTGTCTGGTTTAGCACTTTTGAGGTGCATGGGACTTTAGTGTAATTAATGTGTTGTTTAAAGTAGTTTTTGATTGAAATTATATTAAACTGATTTTTTTATATTTTTTTAGTTTTGATATTAATACATTGAAATTATTGAAAAATACTATAAAATATATTAATTTAATATTTTTTAAAATCAAAATCACTTTTAAAAAGAAACTAAAAACATAGACAGAAACTCTATCAAACACTCTCCTTGAGCCCTAACTAGTATATTAATTAGGGTTTAGGTTTTTCTTATCTAGTATGCCTTGTCTTTTTATGTTTTTCTCTCTCTTTAGTTTCTTTGTCGTTTCATCATAATGTTTGAAAATCTTAGATATATGATATGAAGAGGTTTAATCTTAGGAGTAATTCTATATATCTACGCAAAAATTGCAAATCTTAAGTCCCATAGCTATAACTGATACCTATAATAACATTTATTTTTATTATGTAGATTGCTTTCTCATTAACTTTGATGATTTCTTCCTGTCAAATTCTAAAAACTTAAAATATAATCAAGTAGATTTCAGCACAACTTGAAAATAAATCAAATATCGGGTCAATCTATAATAGAATTAGAAGTTTGTTTTTGCGTTTTAAAAGCATTTTTGAAAAAAATAAAAAAATTTTATTTTTTTTGCTTTAAATTAATATTATTTTGGTGTTTTAGATCATTTTGATGCCCTGATGTCAAAAATAATATTTTAAAAATAAAAAAAAATTATTTTGATACATTTCCAAGCGAAAAGCACTTTGAAAAGCAACTGCAACCACACTCCCAAACAAGCTGCGTCGATCTAAAGTTTAGCTTACTTATCTCTTAATCCAAGTTGAGTGTTTTTAAAAAATCAACTTAGAGTTGACCCGGTTTAATGATCATAACCTGAATAATTTGGTCAAATTTGGTTTGACATTTCTTTATTTTTTTAGATCATGTTATTTTGATTTTTTTTTATAATTTTTTTATTGATCATGGTTAACACTTAATCTTGGCCTTGCACCGGGTAAACATCAAAACAAGTTTAATAACTTATGATTTACACTGGTATTCATGGTGCCAAAGGATTTGAATTAATTTTTTTAAGGGTATAATTTCCAATTATTAATTATTATTTTTTTGTTTTAAACATGCAACAAGCCGGAGGGTGGAGTGTTTCCAAGCTTTAAAGCTAGGGGTGTTCAAAAAAATCGATTAACCGAAGAAAAATTAACCAAAAAAACTAAACCAGGATGAAAAACCAATTAAATCGATTTTTAAAACCATAAAATCTAACCGGTTCGATTCGGTTTCAGTTTTATAACTAAAATAAGTAAACCGAACAAGTCCAAACCAAAAAATCTAATATCTATAAAAATAAAGAGGGAGTATAAATTAACTTAACCCTAACATAACCCTCCTCAACCCTTCACAAAAAGTCGTCGCCCAAGAATACTTCTCCCATTCTTCCTTTCTTTTTCACTTGCTTTGCATCTCATCTCCTCTCATGATCAATTAGTTAAATTACTTATAGGAAAATCCCATCTCTATTTTTACTGGCCTTTCCTTTTCATCTGCTCTGCATCTCATCTCCATCTCATTCTTCCTTTCCCACATTATCTAGCCGAACACAAACCCACCTCTCCATCTCCCTGGCTTCACTCATCGGTTCTCTCCTTTTGTTTGAACTTTAAAGGTAATTTAATTTTAACACCATCAGTCCATCGTAAAACATTTGTAACCTCATGTTTTTGCCACCTGACTTTGCACGAAAAAGAAAATAAAAGGAATATCTCAGTGGTCTCCTCCAATCTATTCACATATTTCTTAATTGAGTCCTCCTTTTAGTGTTATGGAAAAGATGGAAAAATTGACCTGTATAGATATAAAGTATTTGAACATATATACTTGTACTAAATCGGATCCTATACTGCTAAATCTTATCAATTACGTTATGAAAATTGTTTGAAGAGAAAATTTTGATTTTAGCAATGTTATCTTATTAGGTTTCAATGGATTAGGTTTACCGGTTTTATTTAAGAGAAACCAAACCAAACCGATCTGGTTCGGTTTGAATTGGAATTCAGTCCGGTCCAGTCTGTATTTTCCATAATCAATCAAATTCGGTTCGGTTGGTTTTTTTAGTCCAAACCGAATCGAATCTAATTGTGAACACCCCTATTTAAAACAATAGAGGTAAGAGAGTTCCTTCATAGGGTGAACTTCTTGGACTTAGCTCGACAATAGTTACGGTGTTTGCACTTTGCCTTGTTGCAAGGCTGAACTATTTTATATAAGAAATAATGTTTAGTAGCCCGCAAGTGTTTTTTTTTTTTAAATAAAAATGTGTGGCTCGAGTCATAGACCCGATTGGATTGAATAAGCTAACTTTATTTCAATTAGAGGAAAAAAAAAGAGGGAAATTAATGACAGTAGATGTATCAAATTTAAAAAGAAAAGTGATTAGGATAATTTGGGGAAAAAGATTTTTTTTCAAAAGAGGACAAACGATGTATATCAATTCACAACTCATTAAATATAAAAGTACGAAATGGGATAAAAAAAGATAAATTATGGTTAACCCAAGTTAGCATGACAAACCTATAACCCCGACAATCAAGGTCGGTCCAATTTGAGATATCCCGTCAAACCTACGACCCAGTTCATGATATTGAAATAACACGATAAAAAAGTAAGAAGAATTATAAAGCTCTTAAAAAAAATTGTGTTAACTTTTCAAACCCATGACTTGGGTCATTAGATCCGAAGCATCCTATCTGAAAAAAAGTCATGAAATTCAATTCTCAATCAAATATTAAAGAATTAAATTGAAAAAAGAATTTCAATTATACAAAAAATTCAAAAAATAGCAATTAAAAGAATGATGGTCAAAATTAAAATACAAAATAAATATTATATTTGGTTGAAGGGTGAAATTAAAAAGAAAAATTAATTTAGCAAAAGGACCCAAAAAAATAATGGTGAAATTGAAAAGAGGAAAAAACCAATTTAGCAAAATGACCCAAAAAAATTCCAAAGAATAAGGATCGAAATTGACATAAAAAATTGATTGAAGGGTGAAATTAAAAAGAATAATATATTTAAAAAAAATTAAAAATTAAAATAATAAGGATCAAATTAAAAAATATGACACCATCAATTTGAATCGAAGAATGAAATTAAAAACCAATAATGTTTTTATAAAAGGGTAAAGAAAAACAATTAATATTATATTATTTTCAAATTTTTTTATCACAATATTATCTCTTAGTTGCATGTACGGTGAGTAGAAATTAATAACACGAACATAAAATAAAAATAATTATAGATTCCCTTGTCAAATAAATATTTAGTTGTTTATAATTTGATAAATCTTAATATATGTTTATTATTTTTTAATCTTAACACTAATAGTTCTATAGGCTTGTTCTTAAGCACTTTAAAAGTTTTAATGGTGAAAATAGAATTTTAATAAGGTACCTTATAGGAGACGAGCGATGTAAGTATATTATTTAGGATTTTAATTGTCATAGAATTTCAAGCACTTGATGAAATTGTCGGAATAAAAAAACAAAATATGAAACTATAACCCATCCCACCTAAGATCTAAAACGTTTTATCCGACTTTTCGAAAAGAAAAAAGGCAAAATTATTGATTAATTTCCAATTACACCATACCATAATTTTAGTTACATTAAAAAAAAAAATCAAGGATAAATTCAAAGAAAAAGATAAATTCAGGAACTCCCATTACTTACTAAAGGTTCCCTCTCAACGAAAAGGCTTCCTAAAAGACGAGGCAAAATGATGATTGACGAAGTAAAATTACAGGGCAGGTTAGTTTTAGGACAAGATTCTCCAAACCTTGAACTGAAAACGTGAGTTGGTCACATGCGAAGGCAAGCCTACCTATAGAGAGGAGGGAGGGAGGGAGGGAGAGGGAGGGAGAGAGAGATAGCGAGGGATACCCTCCTCGTCCCATGCTCTTTCTCTCGAAAAATCAACTTCCATCAGTGTTAATCAGCTCTCAATCAAGGGAAACATAGAAAAACTAAAATCCTCAAAAGGGACACACAGACACCACTGTTTTAGCTCAAATATCAGTATTAAACACTAACCCAACTTCGATTGCATCGAGTGCTTCAGTCCCTTTTGCTTTTTCGGGTTTTCTTTAGTTCATAGTGTATTTGTATTCTTGAAGAAGATCATAGGAGTGAGTGAGTGAGTGAGAAAATTACAGTGGAGAAGCAGGTGAGGTGAAGGAACAATTAAGAGGGACCTACTGCTTAATTTTTGGCTGACAGCAACGGTCACTTTTAATGATATTTCTTTTCTTTTCTTCTTTGGATGGTATTGTTGGTGGTTGTTTGTCTCAATATCTAATCAGTAATCACACTCACAGACAGCACACACACTTGCATTTTCTTGCATAGGGAGAGATCTTGATTTGCAAGATCCCTACCCCTATCTGTATCAACCTCTCTCACTTTGAGGGAATTTGTATGTTGGATTTTCTTATCTGGCAAACAAGGTGGAAAGGTTAAGCTGCTTGGGCTCAAAACGGAAATAGCAGATCTTAGTCATATGAGGAGATCTTTTACTGTGAGTTGCTTGATCATTTCTAATTTTAACTCTTCTTGCTCCCCTTTCCTTGTTTTCGCTCTCTTTTACCCTGTAGGTAAGTAAATTAGTGTATGGTTTCAAGAAAATGGTAAAGCATTGCCCTGACTCAGCTTATTTCAGTCAGAATTACAGTCGTAAATTCAAGTACATACATAAAATGAGAACAATTTGCTTGGGGATCTGATTGAAAAGAATTACTTCTTCTCTTTCACTATTACCAAATGTTGATGGAGAAATGTTAATTAGTTTCCTTTTCTTTGTCAAAACTATGGCTGTCTGTTCAGTTTAACATCTTTCTGGCAAAATGTAGCTCAAGCGGCTTGCATTTCTATCTATCAGTAACTGATATGGCATGAAATCCGTGATCTATTGCTTATGAATTGGTATAAAACTACATGTTTGCTAGTTTAAAGTGCTTCACTCTCTATATATTTTAGTATTTCTTCCAGTTTTGATTCACATTTTACTTTACATGGCTTGCCTTTCTTTATATTCTGTTTCCTTGGCTAGCTTTTGAGTTTTTAAGCTGATCAAGGTCATCAACATTACCATACCTGTATATAAGAACTCACCATCGCTCACTATGATTAACTAGAAACACAAGTAAAGAAACAAAAAGACATAACTCAGATCTCTTACTCTACTTAATCATCTTTGAATATATATTTTTTTATTTTCAGCTGGTGAATGTGCTGCTGTTACTTGCGTTATTCGGTGATGCTCCATGGGCTATCAAGTGCAGCTTACTTTGCGAACAGGGCAACCTGGCAGTGATTCGACCTCACAGTGTCACTATTACTGAATTTGGAGCAGTTGGAGATGGGGTCACTCTCAACACAAAGGCATTCCAGAATGCCATCTTCTATCTCAATTCATTTGCTGACAAGGGCGGGGCCAAGCTCTTTGTCCCAACTGGCCGTTGGTTGACAGGAAGCTTTGATCTGATCAGTCATCTGACATTGTGGTTAGATAAGGATGCTGTCATCCTTGGATCAACTGTGAGTCCCCACTTCCATGCCATAGAATATGTGCACAAAATGCGTGTTAAAATCTTTGCCAATTATCTGCAGTTATTCTATCTGGAAAGTTTGGACTCTGTTAATTTAGAAGCTAAAAGCTATTGTTTTATATAAAATAGATCATACATGCATGAAAGTAAGTTATCTTTATATGAATATGTGAAAATCTATATTCCACGGGATTCACTTTCTGATTGATGCAAGTGATTATTAACATATGATTTTTGGTTCCTTATGCTAGTTCATCTGTGCAAATTTCCCCCAGTGTAATTGGGCAACCTTTCTTTTGATTTTGGGCCCACTGGTATGACATTGTAGCTCATAATACTGAATAGCTTAACCTGAAAATTCCAGAACTCTGATGATTGGCCAGTTATTGATCCACTGCCATCATATGGCCGAGGGAGGGAGTTGCCTGGGAGGAGGCACAAAAGCCTTATTTATGGTCGTAATTTAACAGATGTTATTATAACCGGTCAGTGACATCTATAAGGTCTTTTATTTATTTTTATTTTGTTGTGAGTACTTGTTTGTAGTTAAGTATGTTGTTTTTGTAATGGTACTGGTTTCACCATGCAGGTGACAATGGAACTATTGATGGCCAAGGCAGCATATGGTGGGACTGGTTTCGAAATCAAACCTTGAACTATACCCGGCCTCATCTGGTTGAATTTATGAACACTACTGGGTTAGTCATCTCAAACCTGACTTTCATAAATTCACCGTTCTGGACCATCCACCCTGTTTACTGCAGGTTTGTCCTCTCCAAATCAATCATATTGCATATCTCTTCCTTATTGTTAGACTCGAAGTGTTTACATTATCATATAAAACTGTGCAAAAGTGAAGCTTTTATGAATTAGGGGGAGAGTTGAGACTGTTTTTCTGGATGAACAGCCAAGTTATTGTTCAGAATGTCACGATCCTTGCTCCTCTTGATTCACCAAACACTGATGGGATTGATCCAGGTGAGCTCTCTTTAAGGCTGGAAAATGTTCATGCAGTTTATGGATGAGAAATCTATGGTTTGAGATGCAAATATATATATATATATATATATATATATATATATATATATATATATAAATTACAGTTCTCTTTGGAAAAAATCAAACTCATGCGCACTGTCATGGAATGTGGCTACTACTTGCTTGATTTTTAAAGCGAGAAGCATCTTTGCAAGATGCAAGTTAACTTCTTCTCATCGTCTAACCCATTTTCAATTACTTTCTGTAAATACTTCATATGGTTCTTATTCATGTGTTTAAATGGATTCAGATTCTTCTGATGATGTTTGTGTTGAGGACTGCTACGTTAGCACTGGTGATGATATAATTGCCATCAAAAGTGGGTGGGATGAGTATGGCATGTCATATGGTCGTCCTAGCAAAAACATTACCATTCGCAGGCTTGTTGGACAAACTACTAGTGCAGGGATTGCAATTGGAAGTGAGATGTCTGGAGGAGTGTCAGAGGTTCATGCAGAAAATCTCAGGTTCTACAATTCAACTACAGGTATCAGGATAAAAACGTCTCCTGGAAGGGGGGGATATGTGAGGAACATTTATATATCAAATATGAACTTGACTGATGTCAAAACAGCTATAAGTTTCACTGGTCGATATGGAGAGCACCCAGATGAGTATTATGATCCAACGGCTCTCCCTTTAATAGAACGAATAACCATTGAGGATGTTGCGGGACAGAATGTTAAATATGCTGGCCTTTTGGAGGGCATAGAAGGGGATACTTTCCTTGACATTTGCCTGTTGAACATTAACCTCAGTGTGACCTCGAAGTCTCCATGGAATTGTTCATATATCCAAGGGTATTCTGACACGGTTTCCCCAGAAATTTGTGAGCCTCTCAGGGAGAGAATCTTCCCTGACCATTACTCAGATTGTTACTGTCTATCACATCACTTGCAAAGTTCAAGTAATCAAAACAGAGGTGGTGCTTTGTTGTCTTGGTAAATTTATGGAGGCATAATAGTATTGGTTCGGTGATTAATTCATCCTCTACTGTGAATGTTCAACGTAGTTCAAGATTTGATTCTTGCCATTATCCACACCGCTACTCATTGCCTTTCAGAGGAAATGGTCGCCTGACATATTAAGTTGAGTGAAGTTGCTGATTTGTGGTTGTTGACTTGAGAAAATAGTCTTGAGAGATGATTTTTCCTGTTGCTGTGTGCAGTAACAAATAATTGAGTGCATTTTTTTTTATATATCATAAGTGGTAATAGAATGAGCTTATACCTTCAAAACTACCTCCGTGCAAACGTGTCCGTGTGTGTCTGTGGAAAGCAAAAAGGAAGAAAAAGAACGAGCATTTTACACCATTTTGGATACGGCTCGTTTTGTGATGCTGTTGGTGTTGAAGAAATTGCAGAAAATGATGGGATTAGGATGGTCTCTCTCTCTCTCTCTCTCGCATAAGGACAGGGGGTTGAGAGAGAACCATCTCAATCACGCTTGATAAAAAGCCTAATGCCGGTTGCACGGTTGTTTGGAATTTACTTTTGAACCATTTATGATTTACTTTTGCTCGACAGAAGAGCCAAGCGCTTCCAGTTTTCATGTTAACGCCTCAACATTTATGATCCGTTTGCTGAAGGATCCAGATCCAGACTACGAAATAGTGAAGCACATTCGAGAGAAGTTGACCTGCTTTCCAATGAAAAAAGAATCTGAACTGAGTGCTCCAGGTAGCATGTCGTTAAAAAAGAGAAGAAAAGAAACACATGTATGTATACACTAAATCAATGTACAAAACTTTCTCCAAGGCTGAGAATTCAAAAACTCAAGCGCAATAATTATTTTGGGGAAGCCTCTTGGGCATCCTTTTTCATTACAGAACACAAAACCTGCCTCGAAATATAGGTTTCGAGCTCCCTGGAAACTTCTGTCAACTTCAAATCAAAACTGCTACTGTATTTATTCTTTGGCGAAGGCATGTAGCCAGAAAACATGCTTTGGGAGCCAGAAAAACGCCTTCTTGGACTTGAGAGGCTTCCAAGTGACACTGGAACCCTCCCTTCGGAAATAAGTGGTGTTGAACCTGATTCCACATTGATCACATTCTTGTTTTGGTTCATCAATGGTCCACATTTAGTCTCCGACGGTAGGGGCCTTAATGAATTTTGTTGCTCGACTGGTTTCTGTTTCATAATCCTTTCTCTGGCCTTCTCAGCTGCTAGCACAGCTTTCTCTCTGCTCAACTTGATTAGTTTCCATGGATTGATGCTTGCACGAAAGCCTTGTTTCTTGGTTAAGTTGGAAGACTCAGGATCGCCCCTATCAATTTTTATTGACAGACTTGCAGGGTTCTGAAAATAAATTAACCATCTAGTAAGGTTGATATTATCTCTTCTCAAAGTGCATATAAGGTGGGCAGAGTCTAATATACCTCATTTTCTCTATGGCCACAAAACCGTGAAACAATTGTTGATTTTTCAGGAGAGTCAAAATCCGAGTCTGAAGAGAGATCTGAATCTTCCAATGGATCTAGTTCCATTGATTCGTTTACCTCTTTCATGGCCAGGATATAATCATATGTTCTCATTCCCTGCAACAATAAATAATCAAAATACTAACTTAGACTAGGGAAGCAATTGATAGAAAAACTTTAAAGTGCAGTAGAGGAAGACATACAAAATATTTTGGTTTTATTGTTTCTAAATCTAAACCTGCACGGATTTGCAAGCATCCCTTAGTGTGATTTGCAAGCATCCTTTAGTGTTCAAAAGATGTTGTCACTTGAGATACTGATAATTGATGCTTTGCTGGAAGAAATCGAATAAATTAATCCTTAATGTCATCCTAAGAGACATAAACTACTACGCAGAGGGGGGTTGGCATATCAAGGGAATAACTTAATCCTATATTTGACATGATTCTCACTCAATGCCAACCCGTAAGAGAAAAATTAAGATTTGATTTCCAGTATCCTTGTATGGTTCAAGGTATCTGCATCTATCATGCGAGGGGAGCGGTCCATGAATCTGCCAAAAGAAAGAGAGTTGCGGTAGAAGGAAACTGTCATTTTCCTTGCATTCCTAACACCAAGCAAGGCAAGTGCCTGTTTTTTTAGGCTTCAATGTCCACCTTTTCCCGTTGCCAGAAGGAATCCTTAACATGGACAGAATAGGCACTGCTGTTTCTCGTTGAAGTAATTGTTGAAATGAACAAAGATGGCTGGATGCCGAAGTTTCGTAGCCATCCAGTCCTTGCTTTACCTCACTAACCCAACACAATTGATGTTTTTGGTGATATTAGCAAACCATTATAATTACCTTGCGTATGAGAACCACATGAAAAAAGAAAAGTTGTCCCATGGCTGCTGAACTATAAGCTGTCATTAAAACCAACAAAACCTGTAACATTGTGACAAGTAGAAGCCAATGAATACCCAAAATTAAAAAAAAAAATGATAACCCACTGAACGTAACATAAGCTGTATATTACTGATATTGTGGCAAGAACCCCTCTTGGGAACTCCACATGTAGCCTCCTCTCCAGCTCCCTTTCTATTCCTTTCTTATCAGTAAAGCACCTTATAAATATGGCAATGGCAGTTCCTCCTTCTATGATTAACTGTACAACAATTTGATTGAGTACAACTCCAGTTAAGAACTGAACTTCCATTAGGAAACATAATTAGTTGGTCTCAAACAATCTAAAGACACAAAGCTACTGACCATTAACAAGACAAATATCATCAGAAGAAAGAAAGTTGTGTAATTCCTCTTGCCAACACAATTGTTTAACCACTGGATCACAAAAAATGAACTTCATGAGAAACTAATGAAGAAGATGATCGATAATTCAACCTACAAAGATACACCCAGACTCTTACCCTGCAATGGTGATCAAACCCTTCAACACACCTGTTACAGGCTCTACAGTGCTTACTTCGCTTCTTTACCTGAGACATATATATTGCAGTCAGCTATGTATCCTTTAAATCCTAGCAAAACTGTTAAAGATACGCGTAATTAAAGCATATATGCCCAGACCTCAAAATCACATAGCGAGCAATAAGAGATGTCATCATCTTTTGGGTCAGGTGAAACTGCATCATCCTTCATGACAAGTGGAAATGGAAGCAATGGCTCCATTTGAGCATTGGCTTTCAATGGGTCCAAATACTTTCTCCTTATAAAGGTTTTAAGGATCTTTCTTTCCATCCTTCTAAAAAACCTCATGATTATTTGATTCAATATAAACCAATAATTTAACTGTGGAAACCCGTCTGATTTAGCTCTTTTCTTCTTCCTAAACCTGGTCTTCTCAGTCGGATCAATGGCAGTACACCTAACAAACAGGAACATAACTGAAACTGCCTGAAAAAAACAGGAATTGAGTTATGGGTTAGTTTTCTTGGCAAATAGGTAAAGAAAGAACAGATTTTAGGCTTGTTTTGACATCAACATTACCACAAAAGTAAAGATTGCAGTGACTGCAATTTCAGCAATTCTGTTTCCAAGGAAAAGTCCAAGGAATGTATAGAAGGTCACAACCAGAAAACTGTAAACTGCCATTCCCATCATCTGCATCGCAACAATGAACAGAACAGATGGATGGTTTAAACTTCAAACAACACTATGACATTAAAAAAATTAAGAATTCAGCAGATAGGATATTCACCTTTTTTTTTCGTTTTTCAAGTACAAAAACAAAAAATTTAGCAAGCTATGGGTTACTTAAGAGGTGATTGAAATAAAGAAAGAGCCTTTCTATATTCATACAAAAACCCAACATGAGAATATTAGAAGGTAACATAGCTTTAACAATTCATTTTTTCAATATACAGAGAGATTGAAGTTAAAAAAAGAAAAGAAGAAGAAGAAGAAAAGAATGCGGGGCGTACCTGTAAAGGGTGGAGAGGGCGTTGCCAACCATGGCGCCTCGTGGCCATGGATATCATCTCTGTTTTTTGAGTTGTGTATTTCTTGTTGCAGTTTCCGAATCCGAAGTAACACAGAATTTGGGGGTATGATTTTAGTTGCAATCCATAGAATTTTTTATAAAAAAATTTGGCCTTGAGTGAGCTAAAGCTAAGTGCTGTTTAGATGAATCTCTCGCTTGAAGTCGACGCTGAGAGTAAAAAAATTGGAACAACTATCCCCTCCCTCGTCCAACGGTCGACTATTGGGGAGGGTTTTTTGAAATTTGAACGGCTACTTTTAGAACTAGGAAGATCAAACGGCCCTCAGTAGTTAACTTCAAAAAACAAAACAAAAAAATATGTGGGACCCAATAGATATCACTTTCACATGTTTGGGCCGCCAGAGCTTATGCCATTGCTACCAAAGCTATAATACCTAAAATTAGGCTAGGATTACAAGCTGTGGATGGATTTTGATTACCTCAATACAACAAGGTAGTTTCTAGTTTTTTTTTTTAATTCAAACTTTAATTACATTCAATTTTAGATAAGTTAACCTTTTAATCTACCAAGTTGAGCCAAATTTTATAACTATTATTATTATTATTATTGAAAAGGATAACTTATGCTATTACAATAGTTTTTCTTTGCTTGAAGAAGGGGTTAGATTCATAGAGTGGGGAAAAAAGAAAGAGATTTAGAGAAATTCACCTTCTCATATTACTCAATTAAATACAAGGTACAAACCAAATAAATTAGACAAGTTTGTATGATCGCGTTATGTTGTGGGAGAATCAAAACAATTTTAAACGCAAGAAAATATATATTTAGGTCTCAGTAAATTCTTTAACACTGTTATTAAACCAGAAAATACAATTGTTTTGAAATTTGTTCTTAATTAAGATAAATTTTCTTATTAATGTATCTCTTATTTATCTTAGTGAGCCTAAGGTTTTTAATTGGAATCATAGTTTCTATTAAAAAATATATATTTTATGATTGTTAAAGCAATTTTAATAAAAATATATCAAAAAAATATGTGATAAAATCATGTTGGGGATTCATTTAAAAATTTTAAGAATATAAAAAATGAATTGAATTTTCATGAACAATTTATTATTATTTTTATTATTTTTATATCAAATACATAATAATTGATTTTTTTTGTTAAAATTCAAATAAAAGTTAATAATATTATTAAAGAATCATGTCAAAACTGAAAAGTAAGTGAATCTAGTAATTATTTTAGTGCAAAAAAAAAAGGGAAAATAAAGGATATAAAAGGTTCAGGTCCAACACATAGCCTATAGTAGCATGTTAGGCCCGCACGCCTGGCCCTCTTTTATTGTCGTTTGCCTTTTTTTTTAAAAAAAACTAATAACATGTCATCTGGAAGAAAATACTACTTCCAATAGGACTCGAACCCACGACTCGCACCCACCCCACGCATGACTCAATCAACTGAGCTACTATATAGAATTGTCATAAAAATATATAAAATATACATTAAAGTTAAAAAAAAAAAAACCCAATTGTTTTAGAATGTTTAGGTAATCTACCAACTCTACACACCAATTTCTTCAAAATAGAAAAAATAAATTAGGTTAAAATATAGTAATGTTCCCCGATTTCACTAATATTCTTCTTTTTCTTTGAATACTTTAATAAATAGTTGATTTTTCTTATTTTAGTCCTCAACTCCTTTCCTAGCAGCAGGTCCCTTTTTATCCATAACAAATTCACACCTTTTAGATGTACCAAGCGTCCAAACCTACTCCTCTGTTGGACTTTTTCGTGTTAGCAATATTATCATGAAGTTTCAATAAATTAAAAATTAAAGCTCAATAACACATACCTTCAGCCATGATAATCAAGACTCTAATTATGAGAGGAAAACATGAATTCGAAACTGTTGAAAAGAATTGAAAAGTCTATTATCTAGTATGCCTGAATCTTTAATATATACACTTGATGAAGAAATCACAACCTTTTTATTAGATCAAATACCTTTTTATTTTTGTGAAAAATTCATATATTCTACTCTTTTCTTCTAAAATATTTATTCCCATCAAAAGAAGATATATTGGAAAACACCAAAAGTTCAAAAAATTTGAATTTATCAATCTATTTTTCAAAAATGATTTTACAATTAAAATTAAATAAGAAGATATACAACTTACAAAATCTTTTGAAACCATATTGGTATTAGAGCCTATTGGGGTTTGGAATAGTAATGTTGTATAGAACTTCAAAGATCCGATGAGAAAGAAAAAACCTGAGAATCTTAGGTCAATTCTACTAAAAAGTGTAAGTCCCGGATAAGAGTTGAGTAGGGCATTAAAGCCATATAATTTGAAACATGTTTGTCTAAGCAATCTTTTTATTTTCATAGATTCTATTTTCTTTATAAATACTTCTCTTTCAGTCTCCTTTACAATTGATTTTTCTGAAAACAAAAGAATTATTAATAGTGAAGAAATTACTATTGAAGATTTTACAAAAAATATTGATGATTGAAAAATACCAAAAGTATAAAAGAATTAGATTTATCAAACTTTTTCGTTCAATATTTTCAAAACTAATTTTATAATTAAAACTGAAGAAAGAGATATAGAACTCACAAAACCTTTTAAAACCATCCAACTTCTTTCCAAAAAATCCTTACAAAAACACAAACATAAACTACAAATATGTCCATATTGGTCTTGTATAAGTAGTAATAAAGCTCTTCACCAAAGAAGGCCTAAACACTTATGTCCCTGCAGGTTCTCAAAGATGCCAGATTCTATAATTTCTAAGATTTATTATTAAGTTCTATAAAATCCAGTTTATATAGTGGTCCTGTCTCTTTTGACTGTTACCCAAACTTTACCATATCTCTCAAAGATAAAAGCATACTACAAAGTATACTCCTACAAACAAAAACCTATAGTTACAATATGCTTGAAGGATCAATTCTAATAGCTTTGATCTTCAAAATTCACTACAAAGCTATGTTCTTTGCCTTTTCCAACAAAAATAAATTTCAATCCCAAAAAGGTGAAACCTTACTTTTACAAATAGACTTTTCAAAATCAAACACAATTGTACTTTGAGTCATTCAATGAAAAGATGTAACCTTACTAGAAAACTAGATCCTTAAAAAAGCAACCCAACCTAAACCTATATAACCCCCCCTATAACCAAATGTTTAACTAAAACAAATAACCCAATATAGCGATGGCAAGGTCAAACTAACCTTTTACAGACATTCAACTAGTTCCAGATTCTTATATGAATCCTTTTTATCCAAAGACTTTTAATTTATACCTTACCATACAAGACACTCTAGAAAATCAACCTTTGATATTTCTAGTACCAGTTTCCAAATTACAGATTATATCATAAATGTACTCAAGCCTTTATATACAAACCTAGAAAATGACCAACCCTCTCCACCCTCTTCAACTTTCTCTAATATAACAAAGAATATCCAAAATAAACTAAATATTTTAGATAAAAGAATTTATCATTAATAAAAAATATTTTATTGATGATTTCTATAGTAACCATAACTTTGAAAAGAGATCTTGGTTTTTCAAAGAAATTCTAAAACAAAGATTAGAAATAAAAAAATATTTTTATGATTTTGTTGCTTTACATAAAATACAAATCTTGTTTTTTTGATTGGTTTGAGTTATATTATATTTTTTAAAATTATATTGCATATAAAAGATGCATGTCTCATTACAATCAGGAAACAAAACCATCGTTTGGAAACTAGAAAGCAGTTCTCCTATTGAATCTGAACATCCTTATTTGAGAAACCTCAAAATTTCTCATAAAGACCAAACAATTAAAGTCGCTCCTTATAAATCCCCAAATGAAGATGTTACCACCAATACCAAACACATTACACAAAAAAACAACTTCACAAACATAAACCTCAACACTACAGGAAAACAACCGACTAAAATAGAAAAACATATTTAGAAGTCTCTATTTTCTCTTGTTGAAACTACAAAACCCGCTGAACAAAAACTAAAAAAACTCAGTTTTCAAACCATACCAAGTCACTAAAGCTAGCCAAACTAAATTTTAAAATAATAAAAAAGATTTTTTTAAAGCTACCAAGGACCATCTCAACCACCTTAAAGCTTCCTCTTCCACCTTAATTGCTCTTGACACACCCCAAGTCAGTAAACACCCTCAAACCTCTACAAGCTATATAAACACCATATAACTTGACAAAAACCAAACTTTTGCTGAAGAATAAGCCTTCCAAAAAAGAAATTCATGAAATATACAAACTTTATTGGAGGAACACTACACCCAAAACAACTCATGTTGCACTAGACATAGGAATCCAAAATGAGCCAAGCATTACCAACCAATATAAGTTCAATGCCTCTTCCCTATATAAGTGGAACTTTGATGGAATGACATAATACAATATCCTTAATACCTTACAACAAATGACTATGGCTGCCAATGCTTACAAAACCCATATTGGAAACTCAAACAAAAGCCATAGTTGAACTTTTAATTGCATGATTCTTTGGCCAATTAAAAGGATAATGGGATTACCATCTCACTGATACCCAAAGATTAGAGATTCTACAATCCATTCAAACATATGAAAACCAAACACGAATCCTAAACCATCTGACAACCTTATCCAAGATGCAATATTAACCCTAATACTAACTATTTCTCTACATTTCATAGAAGATCCATCTTATCTTAAAGATAAAAATGTTGAACTTCTTTCAAACATTAAGTGCAAAAAACTTTGTGATTTCTATTGGTACAAAAACACCTTTCTCACTCGTGTTATGCTTCGAGAAGACTCAAACCAACTTTTCTGGAAAGAAATTTTTTTTGTTGCATTACCTACCCTATAAAAGAGAGTCAAAAACAAAATCAAAGACATCTTTAGCACCAAAACTATCCCTTATAACCAACTAATATTGTTCAAACTAAATTTATTACATTTGAAAATAAGTGCAACACTAGATAATCAATCATTTATATGAAATCTCTCAAAAATTTCATTAGCATAGACTTCTTGAGACAATCCTAATATCCCTTAGGATTTGTCTATCTCAATATTTATACCTAAAACACAATAAGTATTGCCCATTTCTTTTATATCAAATTACACCAAAAAATCGTTTAATCGCACGAGGTAAACCCAAGTCATTTAAAGCAACTAGAATATCATTTATATATAGGATTAAGAAAATTATTTTCCCTTCATTGACCTTACGGTCTATACATTGATCCATGATATTCTCCATAAAATCAAATGAAGAAATAACATTATAGAATTTTAAATACTAATAACAAGAGGCTTGTTTTAGATGATATATTGATTTATTAAGTCTACAAACCAAGTGATTGTTCACCTCTAAAATGAAACCTTCTAGTTTAATTTAAACTTCTTCTTTTAGGTATTTGTTGAGGAATGTCATTTCTATATCCATTTGATGCAACTTCATATCAAAATGAGCTACCAATATCGTGATTATTCAAAAATGATTCCTTTTTTTGAAACATGAGAGAAGGTATCATGATAATCAATCCCGTGGCTAAGAGTCTTGCATTATATCTTTTAATATTTCCTAAAAAGTCTCTTTTGGTTTTAAAAATTCTACTTACATCCAATGGCTTTTCCACCTTTAGGAAACTTAACAAGATCCCAAACTTGGTTATTAACCATTAAATCTAACTTATCCCTAATAGAATTATACCATAATATAGGTTTATATCCACTCATAGCTTGTGAAAACATAATAAGGCCAACACCAATGCTCAAGTCATATTCTTATAGATACACAACATAATTTGAGAAAATTATAGGTTTCCTAACTATTAAATATATTCTCAATATTACATCAATATATTCAACTTAAGAATGTTAAGTAACTAGATTTATAGAAATATCCTTATGATGATGTGGTTCTTCAATGATTACTTTTTTTAGTTATCAAATCTTGATAATTATTATGAAACAAAACCAATTTATGTGAAGATGTAGGAGTATGTTTAAAATTATTATCCTTTTAAAGAACTGAGTTTTGAGGTTGACTACTTTTACTAATCTCATCATTCTCAAGGAACTTGAATTTTTAGATTCCACAACTCTTGTTACACAAGATGGACAATAAAATCTGTATCCCTTAGAATTTTTGTACATGCAATGAAATATTCATTGAATGTTCTTGAATCTAATTTTATCTTATGTGAATAATATACTCTAACTTTAACCGGGTAAATTTATACATGAACATGCCTTAAACTACGTTTCCAACCTTTCTATAACTCAAATGGTATTTTGTAATTGCCTTGGTTGGAACCCTATTTAGTACATATGTAATTTTTAGAGCTTCATTCCATAAAGATAATGGGAGCTTGGAGTTACCAACCATACTCCTTATCAAATCCATCAATATTCAATTTCTCCTTTTAGCCATACTATTTTGAGATGGTGAGTCTAACATTGTGTATTGTGCCACAATACCTTGTTCCTCAAGAAACCTTACAAATGGACCTTATAATTATCCATTTTTAGTGTACTTGCCACAATATTCACCATTTCTATTTGACCTCTCGTCTTAATTTGTTTGAATACTGGTTTCCCTACTTTTGCATTATAGACCTTAAAAGCATCTGATGTTTCACTTTTATTCATAAAAAATAGAGATGCATATATCGTGTATAGTCATTAATAAAGGTAATGAGATATTTCTGACTATTAAAGCATGCATCATAAAAACCGTAAATAGCAGTGTGCATAATCTATAAAAAGATCAGAAGTCCTTCCGATACGTTTCTTGAACTTGTTAGTTTGCTTTTCTTTAATATAATTTATATAAGTACTAAAATCAATAAAATCAATAGCCTCAAAGACTCCATTATTTACCAATCTTTTAATCTATCAATGAAGATATGACCTAATATCATATGCCAAAATATAAAAGATCTCTCATTTATACCCACGTTTAATGCCAATATTATTACCATGCAAAATCATAATGCTATAATCAAGGGTAGGATTTAAATGAAATTTGAATAATCCATCATCTATAATACCATTACCAACTAAAACATTGTATTTATATAAATGAAGGGAGTTACAATGAATTTAAAATTAAAGGCACAACATAAAAGTCTTAAAACTGAAATAAGGTTTATTGAAAAAGATAAAACATAAAAGGTTTTTTTAAGGTTTAAAACAAAACAAGAAAAAAGGACAAGCCTGTAGGTCCCAACCGCATCTTCACGTGAAGGTAGTGTTTCTTGAACAGATGACACATTCATTTTTCATCTATTTTTTTAAGAAGCCCTACATGGTATTGTCATTGATTGTAAAACCATAATCAATCCACCAAATGTTACGAGAAACATGAACTATATTAGATTCAAAACACATTAAAAAGATGAGATTACCTTTCTTTTCATGTCTATGCTTGAATGTAGGATATTTCTTTACATGTCCTTTCTTCTTGCAAAATAAAAATCTGACATTGCCCCTGTTCACTTGATGAAGAGGCGTTTTCCCTTGCTTGATTCCATGGGTTTTAATTAGAGGTTCATCCACTCAAAGTGCTAAATCAAGGTCCATGCAACCTAATGTATCCAATCAACATAATTATAAACACTTATAAGAGCAACATTAAATGAATAAAAATTAAGAACAAATAAAGTTTGAATAATTATAAATAAACAACAAAGCTTATACTAAATAAAACATGTGATGAAGCCAAACACAGAACATTTACCCATGTAAGTTAATCTAAAATTATAAATTAGCTTAGATTATAACATCCAAGCAATTTAAATTACTTTATGATGGGACTAACATTTATTTCTAGGCCTCTAGGCAACTAGATTAATATTTTTTATTATTATTTCAATCTCATCCTAATTTATCACTTAAATATAAAAATTACCATATAGGCGGGTTATATTTCTATGATTAATTATAATTATTGATGTATTAACTTTATGTAACTAAACTTAATGTTACTATATATTTTTATAATTAAAAATGTTGTCGGTATTACTTAATTTCTCAAATATAAACTTAATATGGCATCATAATTATTGACTAAATTTTATGTCAATTGCAAATTCTTTATATTTAGAAAAACAAAAAATATGCATTGAAAAATTAAGTATGCATAAAAATCCTAATACACACACATGTAATGAATTAACAACCTAATGGTGGCTATTGTGTTTTCCTCATATTTTCCTGAGTTCGATTCTCCATAAAAGCAAATGTTGAGGTTTTATTCAACAAAATATTAACAAGTGAATCCAACCCAGCTTGCCTTAAAGAATTAAAAGGATGTTGATTTTCGCTTTTTACCTTACCAAAAGAGAAAAAATTATTTGATTAGTTAAATGATTTCTGCTTTTTATATCAAACCCCACTCATAATTATGTTTTAAACATTGCATTTATAAAAAATAAAATAATTTATTTTTTATTTATAAAAACCTGCTTTTCATTTATTTTATATGCAAAAATCTATCTTATAATCATTTTAACAAAATATATTTTTAAAAAAACCAAAACTAAATTTTTTTTTTTATAAACTTATTACCACAAAAGTTACCACAAAATCAATCAAACACGGTAAGTAACATGGGACACAAATGACAATTATGCAGAAGAAGTGTAGCAAAAGGATTCTTTGTCTAGTTACAGACCCATAATGTTATTCATGATCCATACAAGATAAGAACATGCAGCATCATCGGGCTTTTTTCTCTCTCTCATAATTTCACATGGAATTTGATTATCCAATTAGTTTTTTCAAAGATAAAATTTATAAATAAAACATCACAAATTTGAATTCCAGTATAATTCCACATGCAAGAATCCAGTTTGAATAGAGTTTTGAAATACAAAGTAAAACACCACACATGCATGAATTTCAGTAGAATTCCACATTGTGCAGAGTTTCAAACACAAAGCAAACTTGAAAACATCGTAATATACATAATTTAATAGATAAACCAGATCAATTATGCAATCAAAGAGCTCTTTAATGGAATAAAAACACTAGACTGGAGATATTGCTTTGATACCAAAATGTTAGCAATATCATCAAAAGCGGTAGCCCAAGAACACATACCTCTACTCATAGTAGATAGATTCCAATTGTGAGAGAAAAGCACAAATACCAAATTGTTGATAAGAATTGAGAAGTATTTTGTCTAGCCTCTCCAAGTCCTTAATTTGTGCACCTGATGAAGAAATGACAAGCTTTCTTGTTAGACCAGAGAGACCTTGCTGCATTCTGAGCCGCAAAATAAAATTTTAATTATATAACTACTCTTCGCCAAGGATCGGAAAAAAAACAAAGAAAACAAGTGCCGCTCTCACATCTGCAACCAGTGGCAGCCCCCTCGCCTAGTTTGCTTTTCTATTTTACCTCTACTTCTTTTTTTGATCTACTCTAATATGCTATCTGTATGTTTGGATAATTTTGCTTTCCTCTTTGCGGTGGAATCTTTAACTTGGCAGCAACAAAGAATTAAGGAGATTTGAAGAGATTACTGGTACAATTTGTGGCTGCCATGTAAGAGGAGGTCGAGGTGTGCACTTCCACAACCTCCATTTTACTAACAAATGTGGAGTTTTGATCCTGTGGCCTTCAAAGGCCTTGTAGTACTACACACCATCATTAGTGAGCTGTTTTGACATTTTCATGCCATCTCCATAACATCTGTTGATCATGTTTCAATTTATCTTCATTATTCTGGTAGAGAAGTTTATCCTCCCTTTAGCAGAAGTTGAAGAGTGGTTAAAATAAGTCCAAATAGAAAGAAAGAAAGATTAAGACTAACCCTAGGAACGTTGAACCAGTCCAGAACTAATTAATTGCAAGTTGCAAAGTAATAAAGAATCTTAAGAACCCACCAAATTATCCGATTCAGATCTGCATCAACCACACAGCATGATAGGTAACAAGTTTGGCAGCACCTAGAGTTCCTCCAAACCCTTCAGCAAATCAGGAGTAATACCACATATACTTGATTAAATCCTCTAACACTAGAACAAATACTTGAATGGCGCCGTAAATAATCAATAATATTACCTTTAACACATCCAAATCTGACACCTGCCAATCTTACCAGCTCAAGATAATTGTAGCATTAGCTTTCCACGGGCACTGAAGAAGCTAGGAGGAACTCAGGGTGACCCCAAACAAACTCATTGCACATTTCTAATCAACTTCCGATGAATATTTCAGTTTGTCGACATAGCTAACATATATATGCCTCCTGCCGTGTCCTCCTCCTCCTATATATATATATATATATATATATATATATATATATATATATCTATATAACTGCCTCTGGATCGGTCAAGGACTGTATGGTTTATTTTCAACCGTGATAAAACTACGTTTTAGGCGAACCTAGCCCATGTTGCGATCTGGTTCTGGATGACCCTCGTACTAGATTCATTGAACTTGGACATTTTCTCAGGCTCTACTGGTTCTCGTACCAATTGACCCGAGTGTAATCTTAAATACCACTCTTAATAAGATATATACTAATTATTTGACCCGCGGGTTGAATAATTTTTTTTTTGAAAAAAAATAAATATACAACTTTATTAAATGTGTTTTCTTTAAAAAACTTATAATTATGAATTAAAAAGTCTATACATTTATTTAATTAAATAAATCGAGAATCATTCGTGTTAATAAATGCAAAAATCAAAGTGTTAACGTGTTTATTCAACTCGTCTTACTGTAGGTCAACTAATTTTTTTTAACACAAAAAAATTAAGGTATAGGTGTTATTAATGTGTTTTTTAACATCGGGTAAACAATATAATCGTGAATCAAAAGGTTGATGCTTATATATAATAAAATATAGTAAAAATCATATACCTTAATAAAAATATGTAAGTTCTCAAGTTAATTTTTAACGTAACAGAAGAATAAAATAATGTTGTGATTGCTACATAGAATCACTATTTTCTTAGTTTTTGTATAATAATTTTTTTAAAAAAAAGTGTAAAGAAAAAAATTTGAAAAACAAATTACAGAAAAATAAAAACAAAAACAAAAGGAACGATATAAATAGACTAAGAGTAGAGTGATAAATATTGAAAGTTTAAAAAATACAAAATAATAGTTTTTTTTTTCAAAAAAAGTGTAAGGAAAAAAAAACTAAAAAAATGAAGATAAGAAAAAATAGTAATAAATAGTCCAAGTGTAAAATGATATAGATTTCAAGTATAAAGAGAAAAATAAATATAATAAAACTTATTTTCTAAAAAAATGATAATTATAATTTTATCACCGCTCCAATAAAAAAGTTAACACTATTTCATTTTAGTACATGCACTAGTTACATGACCTGCGTGATGCTGCGGGTCAATGATTTTTGCATAAAAATATAAAAAAACGTTAAGATCTAAAAGTATTAGGTCTTTTTGCAAAACTATACCCAAAAGTCTTGGGTGTGGCTGCAACGCCTGACCCAAGAGTAATATTTATAATATTAATAATAACATTAAACTTGCATGACCCAAGTTTAAGTGGGTATGACTGCAATACCAGACCCAATAGTCTTGGATGTGAGTCTGGCTGCAAGGTCGTGTCATAAAAGTGTGATAATTAAATAGATTAATTAAAAAGAAAAAACAAAGAAAAAAACCAAAAGGAAGAAAAAAATTAATGAAGAAAAAGGAAAGAATCTGAATTAACTGGGTTAACCCTTCAAACTAGGTTAACCCGTCAAACCTTGAATTCGTATTGTGAAAGTTTGATAACTAAATAGAAAAAAAAAATTGACAGGTTAACACAAAATTAACTGGGCTAACCCGTCAAACCAGGTTAACCCGTTTGAACATTAACAAACTAAATTAAATGAAAAAAATTAATTAAAAAGAAAAAAAAACAAACAAAAAGACATCAGTCTTTTCACCACGTGGACTACAATTAGCAGTCCACGATTAAAGGCATAAAAACAAGAAAAAGCAAAAAGAAAAACTAAAGGCATCAGTCGATAACTAAATAGAAAAAAATTTAATATTGATGAACTAAATTAAATAAAAAAATATGAAATAAAAAGAAACAATAAAAGAAAAAAAACTTATAAGAAGAAAAAAACTAATGAAGAAAAAGAAAAAAAATCTAAATTAAATGAGTTAACCCGTCAAACCTGAGATCCGTGTTATGAAAGTCTGATAACTAAATAGAAAAAAAACTTAATATCAACAAATTAAATAAAAAAATTAATTAAAAAGAAGAAAAAAAGAAGGCATCAGCCTTTTCACCGTGGATCGTATGCAGTCCACAATGAAAGGCATAAAAAAAAAGCAAAAAAAAAAAACTAAAAGTTTTAGCCTTTTCACCGTGGATCGCATACAATAGTAAAAGATGAAATCGGAAGAACAAAACTAATGAAGAAAAAGAAAAAAAATCCGAATCAACCGGGTTAACCCGCCAAATCAGGTTAACCTGTCAAACCTGAAAATCGTGTCATGAAAGTGTGATAACTAAATAGAAAAAAAATTTATTATTAATGAAATAAATTAAAAAAAATTAATTAAAAAGGAAAAAGCAAAGAGAAAAAAACCTTACAAGAAGAAAAAAAACTAATGAAGAAAAAGAAAAAGAATCTGAATAAACTGGGTTAACCCGTCAAACCTGGGATCCATGTCATGAAAGTCTGATAATTAAATAGAAAAAATTTAATATTAAGAAACTAAATTAAAAAAAAAGACAAAAAAAAAACTAAAGGCATCAGTTTTTCACCGTGGACTTTATCTTGTGCAATCCATAGTAAAAAGCTTAAAAAGGAAAAGAGAAAAAAAAAACAAAGGCACACGCCATGAGTTAAATTTTTTTTTGCATAAAAAATATTAAAAAAGGCTAAGATCGAAGAGTGTTAGGTCTTTCTGCAAAGATATGTCCAAGAGCCTTTGGTTTAGCTGCAACGCTTGACCAAAGAGTAATATTTATAATATTAATAATAGTATTAAACTTACATGACTCAAGTTTAAGTGAGTCTGGCTACAACACCGGACCCAAGGGCCTTGAATGTGGGTGCATTCTGCAATGTCGTGTCATAAAAGTGTGATAATTAAATAGATTAATTAAAAAAAACAAAGAAAAAAAAACCAACATGAAAAAAACTAATGAAGAAAAAAAAAGAATCTGAATTAACTGGGTTAACCCTTTAAACCAGGTTAACCCGTCAAACCTGGGATTCGCGTCATGAAAGTTTGATAACTAAATAAAAAAAAATTAACGGGTTAACCCGTCAAGCCTGGGATACGTGTCATGAAAGTCTGATAATTAAACAGAAAGAAATTTAACATTAAAAAACTAAACTAAATGAAAAAAATTAATTAAAAAGAAAAAAAGCAAAAAACAAATTTCGGGTTAACTCGTCAAACCAGGTTAACTCGTCAAACCCGAGATTTGTGTCATGAAAGTCTGATAACTAAAAAAAAAAATTAACATTAACAAACTAAATTAAACAAAAAAAATTCATTAAAAGAAAAAAAAACACAAAGAAAAAAAACTCATAAAGGCATAAAAAGCAAAAAAAACAAAACAGAAAAAAATATTAAAAAAACAGCTTAGCGTTTCACTATGGACTGCACAGTGAAACACTGAACAGTTTTAGTATATGTTATTAATTAAAAAGAAAAAAAGCAAAAACAAAATTTAGGTTAACTCGTCAAACCAGGTTAACTCGTCAAACCCAGGATCCGTATCATGAAAAAATGATAACTAAAAAAAAATTAACATTAAAAAAAAAATTAAACAAAAAAAATTCATTAAAAGAAAAAATCACAAAGAAAAGCAAAAAAAAAACCCATAAAGGCATAGAAAACAAAAAAAACGAAAAGAAGAAGAAGAAGAAGAAGACAACTTTCGGTTTCATTGTGGACTTGCACAGTGAAACACTGAGCAGTTTTAGTTTATTGTTAATACTAATATATAACACTTAACGCGGTAGCCGTTGATAAAGGCTTCTCCTAATCCTCATTTCTCTAGCGGATGGAAGTTAAAGCTGTTGATAAAAAGGTCAGATGTCTTTCACAATATGAGTAGGCTTTTTCAAGCTAGATAGGTCTAATCCAACCCATAGATAAAAGTAGAATTAGCAAAAACCTAAAAAGAAATCATGAATTTACTACTCAAGTCTTCCCTTATTACCTATTCCAATCATTTATGTTTCTTTTTTTTTTCCAGTCCTTTAATTTTTCCGAATAACTTAGTCCATTTTTATTGATAATTGGTTTTTGTTATTTGTTCCTTCTCTCTTCCTTTTATGCTACTGTAGTCTAAAAAAACTCTCGTTGTTGGGTTGTTTCCTGATTTTGCAAAAAATTATTTCATTTTATTGTTTGCACAAGAGTAAAAGCTAGGAACCAAAATTAAAGAAAAAGTAAAATGACAGCCCTATTAAAAAAAATTGGTCCCTTCGCTTTTTTGCTAAATTGTATTTTGTCAAATTTCTTATTAGTCCTGGTGCGATCTAATTTTCGACCCTATTTTTGAAAACATTTCAAAGAAAAACCAAAAATTGCAAAAAAAAAAAAAAAAAACAACAACAACAAAAACCTAAAAAATATGTTCTTGATGTATTTGGGTTGTTTTTGACGTCTTTTTCAAAGAATTTAAAATAAGAAAAAGAAAGAAAAAAGAAAAAGAAAAAATACATTTAATTTTTAGTGATCTAATTATAATTGTGGAAGGGAGAGGACCAATTTGAAAATTGAAAAAACTCTTACCAAGTAATCCATTTATTTAATCAAATGGTTTACAATTATTCTCATAATCCAAGGGTCCATTTTCTTTGTTTTGTCTCTAAGTTATCTAATTAATGGTTGAGATTTATTTTTGAAATCCAATGGTTAATCTTTATTTGCTTCATCTTAAAGCCAAAGAAAATTTTCACCTATAAATAGATGGTTATATACACAAAAAAATAAGGGCAGAATTTAAGAGAGAATTTCTAGGTGGAATTTTAGGAAAGAATTAGTTAGAAAAAAAAAACCACCCAAACACCAAAACACTTTCCCATCTACCAACTCAAAAACACCCATATAACACAAAAAAACTTATACCTATTATTAAAAACCAGTTGCTAGCTACACAAGAAAAAAATGGGTGACTCACACTAACCATTACTACAGTCCAGCTTCTCTCCATGCACACCAGCCTCTTTCTTTTCCTCCACAAGTAGCCACCACTATCAAAGGAATCCACCAAATCACAAACACTTTCATCAACCCACAACAACCATTTTCCTCGCTATCAACCACAATTTTGTCACCTGTCACCATACCAATTAAATAGTTTTTCTCATCCACCTATTGACAACCACCCGAAGCTTAGTCACCATTTTTTATAAATCAAGCCATGCTTCTCTTATACCCACTCTAGCATCTCACACCATTAAGACATATACCAAATCACAGTCCTATGTTAATAGCCATTAGCCACTAAATCACCAGAAACCAACAAAACCATAGTTGCCATCAGCCTTCACACCATCTACCACAACTTCTAATAGAGCTTTGATTGACAACTCTTCCTTATCACCATCAGTAGCACCGCCGACCACAAACTCTCCCTTTCCAAAACAAAAGAAAACCACCAATCTATCATTTACATGAAACCCATATAAACAAAACCAAAGCCTTCACCCATTTCTCATTCACTATCCAAGGTCAGCACCACCATAGACCCCCTAACCTAGTTGCAACAAAATCAGTCACCATCAACACAAGACAACCCCATCTCTCTCTCTCAACCTCATCACCACCAGCAGTGATGAGTTTCCCCAAGCCAATCGACCCTACCAACACCTCTCAGCCCAATAGCCCCAGCAGCCACGGACAACAAGAGTAGCTCCCCTTTCTCTTTAACAAAATTAACTGTATGAACCCTCACAAACTAACCTCTCTCACTATCAAATTCATTATTTATCATCTATTTTTCACACCAGTAGGAGCCAACAACCTCCATCGTCAATAATAAAGCCTAGTTCCATCTTGACAAATTTGTATGGAGAGTAAAAGAGAAGCAGTTCTATGAACAAAAAAAAGATAAAATTAACAGTTTGTTGCGTTTATTTCTTTTACAGGTCCTAATGAGAGTCACCACCAGCACAAGGAGTAAGAAAAGGGGAAACCGCTTTATATCCACCTATTTTTTTGGGTTTTGCCTACGGCAGCAACATGTGAAGCAAACGTGCCACCATTGTTCCTCATATCCAGCGTGCTTCTTGAGTTCCCAGTAATCTCCCAACTTGTTTTTAACCTTCAGATGATCCATTTTGCAATTCTTAAATGTTTAATGAGTGGTTTAAATTATTGTTAAATTTTAAATTTTGATGATTTGTAAAAAGTGTAATTGTAGGTGTGTGTGAGAGTAAAATATAGTAAAAAAAAAAGAATGTGTGTTCGTGTTGCATTTTTTTATTACTTATTTTCTTTTTGTGGTAGAAAAGATAAAAAATTAAAAGGATTTTAATTTATCCAAATGTTTTAATTGTATACAACCAAGTCTCTCAAAAATACAAAAATCATATCTTGTTTAAAAAATAAAATGCATGGTATGTTTTTTTTTTTTGCATGCATTTTGGATTTAACAATCTGTTTATTGAATCTATAAGAATTTGATCAATATTCCTATAATCACTAAAATTTTAATTCATGAGAATTAATGGTCAATATTTTGGTATAAATGTTGGACCTACAAATAGACTAGTATTTAAATATCAAGAATTACCCTGAAAATTCTCAAAATTATCAGAATTATCATGAATATTCACCAATTTTAATTGGGTGTATTTCTCACCACAGCACATGAGTTGTGAAAAACACTCTCGTTTTTCAAGATAGGTAAACTATGTCAGGTCACCTACATAGATCATTTCCATAAGAATTTGTTTGGGCACGCGAGCCCATAATGAATTCTAAAAGCCATATTTATTCACATGAATGAATCTTCACCCTGAGCCATAGATTAACTATCGGTTAGAAACCCATCAAAACCTTTAAACAACATTCAGACCACACAATGCAGCTTAGCTCAGGTAAGGTATGCTAAGGGTGCTAATACTTTCTCTAGCTACAACCAGTCTATTACCTTGAAATCTCTAATAAAACCAGTATACCTGGGTTTTCTAGTGACACTAAACCAAATAACTAGGTGACGACTCCCATAACCCCCTGACGTCACGCGTCCAAATGCCACAAATTCCTTAAGTTCAAAGACCAAACATTTTATTTATTGATTTTATTTTTTTCACATCCTGGTCCTTGGTTTGAGAGATAGAGAGAGAGAGAGAGAGAGAGAGAGAGAGTCATTTGAAAATAGTAAAAAAAAAAAGAGAGTTGTCAGTTGGCCCCATTTTGGCCATAAAAAAGTCATTCTTGAAGTCAACAAGTTTTTTTTTGAAGAGAGGAGTTCCATTGATATGTTCATTGGCCTTCATCTTGCTTGGAAAAAGAAATTGATTTTTCAGGTTGATTTTTCATTTTGAAATTGATTTATATATATATATATATTTAAGACCACAAATAATCATTTGTGGTCTCTAAAGTGTTTCTTAAATGTTTTCAGGTGAAAAAAAGTTGAAAATGAGGTTTTTTGTCTAAGAAGTTGAAAGCCCAACTTTTGACCACATGAAGTGGCTCGAATGATCTAGAGATGATGTGTCTATCGTAACAAAAATAATAGACAACACCATCTTATTCTTAAAAAAAAAAACTAGGCAGATGACACATTATCTACCCAATTTAGAAAAGAAAAAAAGGCACAAACGTTGGGCCACCCTAGCCAACAAACCTGACATTGTTTCTTTTTCTCCTTTTCTGAAAAAAGAAGAAGATATTTTATTTAAAGAAAGATTAATAAAAAATATATTTGGTATGTTATTTTATTAATTTTTTACACTAATTGTCAAACCCATGAATTAACCCAAACATGTTTAAACCTAATGGGTTAACTAGTAAAATGCATGATAACCTAAACCCAAATACAATCTAAACTCTTAACAACCTAATTTGAGACAATATAATCAAAAACCACCTAATCCAATCCATTTGCCAAATCTTACTTTTGCAAATAACTAATATTTCTAAAGTTATTGGAGCCCATACATGATTCCAAGCTCTAAATACAAGTTCTAAATTACAGGCTGTGATGATTAAGTCATGGAAGAACTTCACATAAAAATGAACTTTCCCTGACTGATAAGTTTGGGCCTATGTTGATCCTTCAAAACAAGTCCCTCACGGAATGTGGTACACTCTGATTATTAAGTTAGCATTTAAGTTTGTTTGATGAAGTGGCAATCATGTAAAAATTTCAAAAATAGACTTTCCCTGTATGTTTTCTAGCTCGTTGAGTGTTATCTTTATATAGTGTTGTTAAGATTAATCCCCTTTTTCTTTCTCAAAACCTGAGAATATATAGTCTTGAAAAATATCTATAAAATATATAAAGAAATATTTGGAGAAATGCTGGTGAAAAAAAATACTATTCATGAATAGTAAACTAAGGTGAGCAAGTTCGGTCAGACTAAAACTCGAGCTTGGTTGGGCTTTGACTTGACAAGCTTCGTGGAGCTCGGTTGGGTCATGGCATAATCGAGACAAAATAGCTTGGTTGAACTATGAACAAATCGAGCTCGAGGTGAGGCTAGGTTGGGATGCCAAACCAAGCTTCAACATGTCTTTTTTTTTTAATTATTATCATTTGCCCCCGATGTCTTGTAAATATACATATTTTATATAGTGTTGTTAAGATTAATCCACTTTTTCTTTCTCAAAACCTGAGAATATATAGTCTTGAAAAATATCTATAAAATATATAAAGAAATATTTGGAGAAATGCTGGTGAAAAAGAATACTATTCATGAATAGTAAACTAAGATGAGCAAGTTCTTAGTTTTTATTTTTCTCTAACAAGTACTTAAGTTGCTTAATTGGTTGTTGAAGATGAAATCGATGTACAAACTATTTGGACCTTATTATGTTTATTGTGCTTTCTTATTCTTGTTATGTTGTATTATTGTTTGTTGTTTTGTGTTCTAAGATTAAACATATTAAATTGTTTGGTAATGAACTGTTTTATTATGTTGATAGTAAAATTACCTAAAATCAAACTATCATTAAGAAAAGAATTTTACTTAATTTTTTTCTTAAAAATAATTAAATATTTTCTTTAAGAAACTAAATAAATTAATTATAAAATAAATTATATCTTTGAAAGATACACATATATTAAAATAGCATAAGAAAAAAAAAGCAATAATGAAAATATTACATAGTCTTTTTTAGTAATTAGAAATAGTAGATAATTTAATTAGGATCCATAAAGCTAAGATATAATATACTTAAAATATTTAAGCTTACTAACTATGTAATATTTAAGGTTAGTTAGTTTTAAAATATTTAAGGTTACTAACTATGTAATTAAATATTAGTTAATTGGTATGTATAAAAAATATCAAGTTTATTTTATTTTTAAAATATTTAAGGTTATTTTTTAAAATAAAATAAAGAGTATTTCATCTAAAAAACATCACTTCCTATATGTTTTGAGTTGAAATCTAATACACATTTAATCTATTTTTTTTTAAAAAGCAATATATTTCAATATCAAAAGTTACATGGTTGATTTTTAAAATCATTAAAATACTTTTTTTAATGAGTTGCATTAAAGCAAATTAAAGCATTAAAATTTAGAAAAAATTAGAGAGCCAAACAGACTCGTAAGTTTGCTGAAGTTTATTTGTAGATGTTAATGAGTAGAAAATCTATTTCTAATTTATAGATGAAACTTAATTTTAAATTTTATATTTTTACGAGAAAAAAATATGTTCATTTGAATACTCCAAATACATATGATTTACTACCTTGACGTATACATTCAAACAATTTAATTATTAATTAAATAATTCAAGCTTCATTACCTAATCACAAACTCCCCTAAGTTTGAGCTTTTTAAAATTATATTTATATGACCCTAAGAGAAAAAAAAGCCATATCATTTACAATACAATTATATTTGCTAAAACATTATACTAATCATATATCCCATAATTTAGTTATTTGATAATTAATATATAATCAATTATTTAGTAATTTGGCTATATTATTATAATCTTGTTTGTATGTTATTTTAAAGATTATAATCATGTGCATTTAAATAAAAATATTAACAGATCTTATACTCATAAAAATATTTAACCCAAAATTCATATAATTTTATTTTTTAATCTTGTGATCTAGGAGATTTTTTTTCTAATGTGCAGTTTGAAGTTATTGAGCATAATTTTTTATTCGACTATTTGATTAGACTGTAATATTTCTAAGAGATTCTAGAGATCCTATTTCCTGTAGGGTTAAACTTTCACAACAATCAGTTATTGGAAAGTCTTTCGATATTTTCTAAAAATTACTATTTAGGATTTGTTATATTTTTATTTTCTCAATCCATATAAAATTTAGATTTTCAATTATTCTTGATTTTATTTTAAAAATTACTATTGTAACATTTAATTTTGTAGTTTTTTAATAAAAAATATTTAATTAAAAAATAATAATAAAATAAAATAGGTAAAATTCTATACTATCATAAACTTTTAAACAATTTGAAAGGCCTTGATATACATTGATCTAGCATACAAGATGAGTTTCTTGATTTTTCTTTTATATCTTACTAAAACTACTCAATATGCATCTTAAACTAAAACTTATTGTAAGAGGTTTCTATTGTTTTAAAAAAAGAATTTACATTAAAAATATGTTAAGAAATTATAATTCAAAATATTTAATTTAAAAGATTTCCTCATATTTGCTCTCTTTTCAAATTGATATCAATATTTTTTTATTTGCATACGTGGCAAAATGTATCAAGTGTATGTGTTTGTTTTTTTTATAAATGTCAAAATTTATTGATTAAAATTTAAAAATATTAATAGATTAACAATTCATATGTCATAATCATAGCAATACTTTGAATTGCATTCATTTTGATAAGCTTATATGGGGTAAAGAAGGATGATAGACAATTGTATAATTGACATTAAAAATATTTTTTTAATGAAATATCAATTTTTTATGCATTAAGAAAATGCTATAATTTTAATATATAAAATAGATAGATAAATTGTTAAATACAGGAGTATATTTATAAATTGTGCACAATAGAGTTGTTACATTAAAATTCACATGAAGTTATTCACAAATCACTTTGATATATAATATTTTTTGGGTACTTTTTTTAATAAGATTATTCATAAATTACAAATTAGGTGCATTTCATGTTTGGATGATAATGAAAAACCACGGATTAGATTTCATCATATTCATTACTCAACTAGTAATTGAGTTTCAAGTATCTATATAATATCTATTACTTGAATACTATATATTATTTACTATAAAATAAAATAGTATAACCTCCTTTGGCTATTTATTTTATTTCATTTATTTGGGGACCCAAAAATGGGTTACAACAGATGCCCCCTCTTTATAAAGCTTACGGAGCAGAGGTTCTCAGCAGTAAGTTTTATAAAGATAAACCAAAACTGAGCTCCCGAAACTGATTTAGTCGGAGCTCGATTGCTCTGAAACTTTGTCCTTACAACAATCCTCCTTAACCCAAAAACTATGATCAAAATTTAGTCATCTCGAGATCCCTTCTGTGATCTCCTTTAACCCCAAAAACTTGGAATCTCATCTCGGCGATTCCTTTACCCATAACCAAATACAAAAACACGTTTGTGGTCTCATTATTATGGGTGACCTACCCAGGAAAAATGATGGTCTCATTGTATGGGTGACGAACCCAAGAAAATGATGGTCTCATTGTATGGGTGACGAACCCAAGAAAAATGATGGTCTCATTGTATGGGTGACTAACCCAAGAAAAATGATGGTCTCATTGTATGGGTGACGAACCCAAGAAAATGATGGTCTCATTGTATGGGTGACGAACCCAAGAAAAGTGATGGTCTCATTGTATGGGTGACTAACCCAAGAAAAATGATGGTCTCATTGTATGGGTGACGAACCCAAGAAAAATGATGGTCTTATTGTATGGGTGACGAACCCAAGAAAAATGATGGTCTCATTGTATGGGTGACGAACCCAAGAAAAATGATGGTCTTATTGTATGGGTGACGAACCCAAGAAAAATGATGGTCTCATTGTATGGGTGACCTACCCAAGGGGAAGAATTCTTAGTAAACTCCATGCTTTTCTAAGAAATAGTTTCAATACGAGGTCCCTTCTAGCGACCTTCCTTGATGAATGTCGAAGTACGAGATCCTTTCGGTGATCTCAAATAACTTGAAATCCCATCGGCAATTCCTTTTACCTCGCCTAAAACATGAAGTTCCTTCTGGCGACCTTCATCGAAATACAAGATCCCTTCTTGCGATCTTCTTTATCCAAACAACTTGGAATCCCATCTGGCGATTCCTTTTATACAAAAGCTGAAATTTAAGGTCCCTTCTGGCGACCTCCATCGAAATACGAGATCCCTTCTGGCGATCTTAACAACTTGGAATCCCATTTGGCGATTCCTTTTTACCGAATGCTATCGATGTCGTTCTTCCTCTGGCATGGTTTGAAAACCATTATCTTATCTTCTTGTTGTTCTAGAATCAACTCAATGATTCTTTCTTCGTCCATAATCTTGTTGGAATGCGCTAAGATCTACTTCGTAACGATCCAAAAAACATACATGCAATGATTTATGATTAGATGCAATGCATGCATTCGTACCGGTTTTGAAACATAGGCCCCATCCTCTTCTTCTAGTTCATGAGACTCCCTCTTAACATGAACTTTACTTTTGAAGTCGTATGCCTGAATTCATCTCTCGTGTTGCCTATCATATTCTTGGAGAAGAAGTCTTTGACTTTCTTCAAGTAGTCCTTTCTCAAAATGTATGACTTGTATTTGTCTCTTTGTCATGCTTTTGTCAAATGCTTTAGCTTGATTTTCAAAACTATGGGCTTCCCACCAATTTTAAACACGTAAAACTTTTCAAAAAACAACTCGTTTTGCCCCCAAGTGTAGGGGTGTGATCCTAGTCCGGGCTTTTATTCATTCACCAATGATAAACTTTTTTAGTGCGTGAAGGGATAATGATGATTTTTTTTTTCAAAATGCACATTGTTATGGTTGATAAAGACAATTACAGATGATTATAAAGTGACCACTTAATCATTTATCCATTCATTACGCTATCGTAGGTAGGGATGTACTTTAGGGTTAGCTTTTCTTAAATTTCATATTAAACCATTTTATGATATAACCACTCAAACTTGTTCAAAAAGTGCATAATCTCATCATTTATTAAAAAAAGTAGGCTCAAAGACAAACATAAAATCTGGGCCGAAAACATGAGCCCCGATTGCTAAATAGAGAAAATAAAAGCAATGACAAAAGCAAATGACAAAAACATGCTAAGGTAAATAAAGTTGTTTTACATTTTGAAAACTACGAGAAGTTCTTGGGTCAACCCGTTCGGAAAGTCAACCGAGGCAATGCTTCATCTTCCTTCCCCACTTGTGTTTCCTTGTCTTCTCCTTCGATCTCGCCTTCTTCATTATTGACGATTCTTGACCAAGGTTTTCCAACCCTTTATCCCCTATTACTTTTGTCATGACCAGGCAATGGATTTGAATTGATATTGGGTGTGTCTTCAAACGACACCCATCCTATCTTGATGAGCTTCAACAACATGTTCTTGAAAGCGTAGCACGTTTCAAGACAATGTCCGGGAATACCAAAGATGGTACTCACAAGTCAACTCGGGCTTATACCAGATGGGGAATGGTGGTTGTAGTGGTAATGTAGGGATAGGAGCTATTTGTCCAATGCTCGGTAGTTTGGCATACATTTCCTTCAAAGGCATGGGTAATGGCGGTAGTTGTTCTGCAATGTACCTTGTATTTGGTCTTTGGTAGTTGTTTTGGTTGTTTGACTGGTTATTTGCTCGATTAGAGGAAAATGGTTTGTTAAAGTTTATGTGGGCAACATGAGAGGTAGGTATTTGTGGGTTGAGTGAATCCACTATATTGCCCTTGGACCCACCTTCAAAGTCGTAAATGTGACCTTCCATTTTTCTTCCAATAAAACCCTTCGCCTCCAATGGCTCAACTATACGTCCGCTTTAATCCCTTGCTCTATTCTTTCGCTATGCGTACCGCATCGTAGAAATGCTTTGAGATGAGCTACCCATTAGGTGCTCATAATATGGTGCTTTAAAGGTATTGGCAAACAAGGTCACCATCTCCGTTTCTATCAAAGGGGGTTGGACATGCATTGCCTCATCCCTCCACCTTTGCGTATAGGCCCTTACCGACTCTTGGCTCCTTTTCTCCATTGACATTAGACTTGTTCGATCAGGAGCGATTTCCATGTTAAACTTGTACTGCTTAAGGAAAGCCTCCATCAAGTCTCTCCAACTCCCGATCCCGACACTGTCTAACCTCATGTACCAGCCTCAAAGCGGATCCCGTTAGGCTATCTTGAAAGAAATAGATTAGCAATTTATCGTTATGGATTACTTCCGCCATTTTGTTGCGTAGGATCGAAGGTGAGTGTTTGGGCATTCCAAACCGGTATACTTAATGAATTCTGGTATCCGGAAATCTTTTGGCACCGCAATGTTTGGTACCAAACATACTTCGGATGCTCGTATAGGGTCAAACCAGTCATTACCCTCAACTCCCTTAATCTTTCTTCCAAAGCAAACAGCTTGTCTTGCTCCATCAAACTAGGAGACCTATTATCCGGGATTCCCTCCGCCGTTAAGTCCACGGTGATTGGAGCGTGAGTTGGCTGGATAGGGGTGATAGGCACAAAATGTTGTTCATTGGCCGAGTTTGCCCCCCGGTTTTGAGATGCTTGAGGGATGTGAGCTACTGGCGCTTCTTCATGTTGTGTTGATGTTCCCTCCCCATTCTTAGCTCTTAAAAGCTGCTCGAGTAAGTCGGTTAGCCGAGAAACTTCATTTTTTACGGACTTCAACTCGGTCTGATAATGTGACTCTAAGTGAGCTCTTTCTTCGTTCTCCATTCTTGATCTAGACCGGGTGTGGTGGACTTTGGATGTGGGACCTATGTTTCACGATCTGGCGTGCGTGGAAAAATGTAAATGAATGTATGATAAAGAACAATGCATGATGCATATATGATGTGAGCTAAAAAGACCTAAAACCAAATGCCTTATGGTTAGGTTTTGTCTTATGCAAAAATATTTTGTGGAGCATATACCCTATAGCCGGTTCTAATTCTTTTGTGCTTGACGAGGGTAGGTTGGCTATTCAGTCTCTAAAAGGGTCTCTTGCTGTCCTAGTGATTGCCCTCGTGGAGGCAATATGGGGGCTTGTAGGCAATGAGATGGCACATGTACCAACTATTGCCGCCTAAGCACTCACGAAGAGTTGGGGTTTACACAAACTTAAACCTTGACTAACAGTCGTAAGGTAAGTCGCTAGTCCCCCACTTAACTTAAAGTTTGTGTGTGCTCTCAATAATCAAAGTATGTGATGTATGTGACGGTTCTATAAGATGCATGAGACAGCTTCTATACAAATGCATGAACAATATGTGTAAAAATATTTAAAGCATATAAGCAGATAACAAAAGGAAAGGAATATTAACAATAAACACACGAAAACAAAAACAAATCAGACAAAAACAAAGCTTAGTCCACAAGGTCCCCGGTGGAGTCGCCATTCTGTCGCGGGGTGCGCGACGTCATGGCGATCGTCCACCCTCGGTGTGTGATGGGGGGTATATATCTGGTAAAAAAGGTGAGACAAGGAGTTCTTTGTCTCTTAGCAAAAAAGATGGTGTGGGAGTCGCCACCTAGTATTTTGGTCACTAGGAAACCCTAACTGGTCTCGAGATCGGGCACGGGACCTGGTTGCGTAAAGGGAAGGTATTAGCACCCCAAATACGCCCTACCTAAGGTAAGCCGCATTGTTTATTTGTCCCGATAAATTCAAAGCCTCGTTGTGTTTCCTAGTTGTTGGTCCGTCTATGGTTCAAGAAAAGTCCTCCTTAATAAGGAGGTCCTTATCTTATCGGGTAAAGCCTAACCGTCCTAATATCTAAAAAAACAAATTTTTAATATCGGAAAACGTTTTATGTATAAATTCGTAATCCCCAAATACTAACAAAGGACAAAAAGATTTTTTAGAATTTTTGAAATATTGGCCTAGTTCTCATGGCTTGAATAAACTGGTTATTAAAGCCAAAATGCATGCTAATACATATATTGTTTTGAAATTTTCTTTGTTGTACGAAAAATATGATGTTGTAATATTTATATATATATATTAGAGAGACTAGGCCGTATTTTAAAGCAAAACATTTTTTAATTATGTATTTTTTTTGATGTTTTGACACAAAATCGGGTATTTTAATACTGGGTTGGTATCCTTACGGTATAAAAATACAACCAAATATTAATCCACTTTGATAAAAATATGCGTAAAAATCAACAATATTTTAAAGATATTTTTTAGAAAATTTTTGAAAGCAAAAGACATTTTTTATTTTGAAAATCTTTGACGTTTTGATGAAAACCAGGTATTTTAATACCGGATTTGTATCTTTACATATAAAAATACAAACCAATATTGATCAAAATACAAGTAATACAATTACGGAAAAATCACATATTCTTTGAAATAATTTTTGAAGAATTTTTATTTTTTTTTTTTTTTTTTTTTTTTGGGGCGGGACCCAAACTTCGACCCATGTGGGTGGGCTAAACCCGGCAGGCCTTACCAGGTCACGAATTATATTTCACGTGAACAGTGGAATAGCATTTCACCTGTTCACGTGAATTATATTTGGTATGAACAGTGAAATAGCATTTCACCTGTTCAAGTGAATTATATTTCACTTGAACAAGTAAAATGCGTGAAAATGGTCTCGTGAACGAGAGACGAGAAAGGGGACAAACCTGGTGGCGGAAACAATGTTGAAGACGACGGCGAACACTCCTAGTGATGCTGATGGCGGTGGTGAGGCAGCCGACGAGGTCTTCCGGTGGTTCCAGGCGGCGGCTTCTCCTCTGTTTCGCTTTTCCTCTCCGTCCGTTGCTTCTTCCGCTTCTTCTCACGGTGCAGGGCTGTTATCAATGACGGGGAGGGAGGCGAGCGGCTGGTAGTGGCTCTAGGGTGGCGCTGGTGGCGGTTTCGACCGGAGGATGGCCGGGAGGGTGGTCGGTGGGCGGGGAGCCCGATGACGCGCTTGCGTTCTTTCTTCTTCTTCCCCGTGCGAGAGGTGCCCACCTCGGTTTTTTTTTTTTCTCTCTGTCACTATCTTTGTTTCATCTCCCTTGTCCCAAAGTCTTCTCTCCTTCTGGTCCGTTTTACTGTTTCTCTCTTCTTTCTTTTCTCCTCTGTTTTTTCGTTTTTTCCTCCTTTTTCTGTTTTCTCTTCCTCTCCGTTCTTCTCCTTTCTCTCTTCCTCTTTCGGGTCTCTCCCCTCTCTTCTCCTCGTTGCCTCCCTTGTTGCGGCGTGTTGGTGTTATTTATAGAGCCAAGTGAGTGGCTCTCTTTTTTTCGGCTCTCATGGGTAACAGTACGGCGGTCGGCCATTGGCGCGGCCGCGAGGTTCGGCGGGTGGTGCGCGGTGGGTGGTCGGCCATTGTGCCCTGGTCGGTGGGCTCCGGGCGAGAGAGTGGCCGGCAAAATTCAAACAAAAGGCAACCCTTTTTCCTTTTCTTCCCGCCGCATGTTCGGGGGAAGAAGAAAGGGGAACAAAGGCCTAGAATAATTGCAGCCCCTCCATTTACGCGCCTCTTCCAATTTGGTCCCCGATTTCGGATTTCCTCAATTAAGCCCCTAATTGGTCATTAAACTTCAATATTTATTCAATTAAACCCCGATTTGACCCAATAAATTCCTAAAAAATATATTTTGGCCCCGGAACTTAAATTTCTTTCAATTAATGCCTAAATTGACTTAAAAATCAATTTTCTTGCAATCAAATCCCCTATAAAATCAATCCAATTAAGTCTATAAACATCCAAACTTGGGCTTTTCTCCTCAAAATTCAAATTTCCTTCTCAACATGGCTCTCATCCTTCAAGAATATCTTGTCAAAAATCCAATCTTTGTATTTTTAACCTCCTTGACCGATTTTTCTCGACCATTTGCCGAGCGCTTCGCCTCCGTTATTTTTCTAACCTCCTTTGGCTATTTATTTTATTTCATTTATTTGGGGACCCAAAAATGGGTTACAACAGATGCCCCCTCTTTATAAAGCTTACGGAGCGAGAGGTTCTGCGCGATAAGTTTTATAAAGATAAACCAAAACCGAGCTCCCGAACCGATTTAGTCGGAGCTCGATTGCTCTGAAACTTTGTCCTTACAACAATCCTCCTTAACCCAAAAACTATGATCAAAATTTAGTCATCTCGAGATCCCTTCGGTGATCTCCTTTAACCCCAAAAACTTGGAATCTCATCCCGCGATTCCTTTACCCATAACCAAATACAAAAACACGTATGTGGTCTCATTATTATGGGTGACCTACCCAGGAAAAATGATGGTCTCATTGTATGGGTGACCTACCCAAGAAAAATGATGGTCTCATTGTATGGGTGACGAACCCAAGAAAATGATGGTCTCATTGTATGGGTGACGAACCCAAGAAAAATGATGGTCTCATTGTATGGGTGACTAACCCAAGAAAAATGATGGTCTCATTGTATGGGTGACGAACCCAAGAAAATGATGGTCTCATTGTATGGGTGACGAACCCAAGAAAAGTGATGGTCTCATTGTATGGGTGACTAACCCAAGAAAAATGATGGTCTCATTGTATGGGTGACGAACCCAAGAAAAATGATGGTCTTATTGTATGGGTGACGAACCCAAGAAAAATGATGGTCTCATTGTATGGGTGACCTACCCAAGAAAAATGATGGTCTCATTGTATGGGTGACGAACCCAAGAAAAATGATGGTCTTATTGTATGGGTGACGAACCCAAGAAAAATGATGGTCTCATTGTATGGGTGACCTACCCAAGGGGAAGAATTCTTAGTAAACTCCATGCTTTTCTAAGAAATAGTTTCAATACGAGGTCCCTTCTAGCGACCTTCCTTGATGAATGTCGAAGTACGAGATCCTTTCTCGTGATCTCAAATAACTTGAAATCCCATCGGCAATTCCTTTTACCTCGCCTAAAACATGAAGTTCCTTCCGGCGACCTTCATCGAAATACAAGATCCCTTCTTGCGATCTTCTTTATCCAAACAACTTGGAATCCCATCCCGGCGATTCCTTTTATACAAAAGCTGAAATTTAAGGTCCCTTCGGCGACCTCCATCGAAATACGAGATCCCTTCTGCGATCTTAACAACTTGGAATCCCATTTGGCGATTCCTTTTACCGAATGCTATCGATGTCGTTCTTCCTGTCGGCATGGTTTGAAAACCATTATCTTATCTTCTTGTTGTTCTAGAATCAACTCAATGATTCTTTCTTCGTCCATAATCTTGTTGGAATGCGCTAAGATCTACTTACGTAACGATCCAAAAAAACATACATGCAATGATTTATGATTAGATGCAATGCATGCATTCGTACTGGTTTTGAAACATAGGCCCCATCCTCTTCTTCTAGTTCATGAGACTCCCTCTTAACATGAACTTTACTTTTGAAGTCGTATCTTGAATTCATCTCTCGTGTTGCCTATCATATTCTTGGAGAAGAAGTCTTTGACTTTCTTCAAGTAGTCCTTTTCTCAAAATGTATGACTTGTATTTGCCTCTTTGTCATGCTTTTGTCAAATGCTTTAGCTTGATTTTCAAAACTATGGGCTTCCCACCAATTTTAAACACGTAAAACTTTTCAAAAAACAACTCGTTTTGCCCCCAGTGTAGGGGTGTGATCCTAGTCTGGGCTTTTATTCATTCAGCCAATGATAAACTTTTTTAGTGCGTGAAGGGATAATGATGATTTTTTTTTTCAAAATGCACATTGTTATGGTTGATAAAGACAATTACGATGATTATAAAGTGACCACTTAATCATTTATCCATTCATTACGCTATCGAGGGTAGGGATGTACTTTAGGGTTAGCTTTTCTTAAATTTCATATTAAACCATTTTATGATATAACCACTCAAACTTGTTCAAAAAGTGCATAATCTCATCATTTATTAAAAAAAGTAGGCTCAAAGACAAACATAAAATCTGGGCTGAAAACATGAGCCCCGATTGCTAAATAGAGAAAATAAAAGCAATGACAAAAGCAAATGACAAAAACATGCTAAGGTAAATAAAGTTGTTTTACATTTTGAAAACTACGAGAAGTTCTTGGGTCAACCCGCTTCGGAAAGTCAACCGAGGCAATGCTTCATCTTCCTTCCCCACTTGCGTTTCCTTGTCTTCTCCTTCGATCTCGCCTTCTTCATTATTGACGATTCTTGACCAAGGTTTTCCAACCCTTTATCCCCTATTACTTTTGTCATGACCAGGCAATGGATTTGAATTGATATTGGGTGTGTCTTCAAACGACACCCATCCTATCTTGATGAGCTTCAACAACATGTTCTTGAAAGCGTAGCACGTTTCAAGACAATGTCCGGGAATACCACAGATGGTACTCGCAAGTCAACTCGGGCTTATACCGGATGGGGAATGGTGGTTGTAGTGGTAATGTAGGGATAGGAGCTATTTGTCCAATGCTCAGAGTTTGGCATACATTTCCTTCAAAGGCATGGGTAATGGCGGTAGTTGTTCTGCAATGTACCTTGTATTTGGTCTTTGGTAGTTGTTTTGGTTGTTTGACTTGGTTATTTGCTCGATTAGAGGAAAATGGTTTGTTAAAGTTTATGTGGGCAACATGAGAGGTAGGTATTTGTGGGTTGAGTGAATCCACTATATTGCCCTTGGACCCACCTTCAAAGTCGTAAATGTGACCTTCCATTTTTCTTCCAATAAAACCCTTCGCCTCCAATGGCTCAACTATACGTCCAGCTTTAATCCCTTGCTCTATTCTTTCAGCTATGCGTACCGCATCGTAGAAATGCTGAGATGAGCTACCCATTAGGTGCTCATAATATGGTGCTTTAAAGGTATTGGCAAACAAGGTCACCATCTCCGTTTCTATCAAAGGGGGTTGGACATGCATTGCCTCATCCCTCCACCTTTGCGTATAGGCCCTTACCGAGCTCTTGGCTCCTTTTCTCCATTGACATTAGACTTGTTCGATCGGGAGGCGATTTCCATGTTAAACTTGTCTTGCTTAAGGAAAGCCTCCATCAAGTCTCTCCGGCTCCCGATCCTCGACCTTTGTCTAACCTCATGTACCAGCTCAAAGCGGATCTGTTAGGCTATCTTGAAAGAAATAGATTAGCAATTTATCGTTATGGATTACTTCCGCCATTTTGTTGCGTAGGATCGAAGGTGAGTGTTTGGGCATTCCAAACCGGTATACTTAATGAATTCTCGGTATCCGGAAATCTTTTGGCACCGCATGTTTGGTACCAAACATACTTCGGATGCTCGTATAGGGTCAAACCGGTCATTACCCTCAACGCCCTTAATCTTTCTTCCAAAGCAAACGGCTTGTCTTGCTCCATCAAACTAGGAGACCTATTATCCGGGATTCCTCCTCTGTTAAGTCCACGGTGATTGGAGCGTGAGTTGGGCTGGATAGGGGTGATAGGCACAAAATGTTGTTCATTGGCCGAGTTTGCCCCCTGGTTTTGAGATGCTTGAGGGATGTGAGCTACCGGCGCTTCTTCATGTTGTGTTGATGTTCCCTCCCCATTCTTAGCTCTTAAAAGCTGCTCGAGTAAGTCGGTTAGCCGAGAAACTTCATTTTTTACGGACTTCAACTCGGTCGATAATGTGACTCTAAGTGAGCTCTTTCTTCGTTCTCCATTCTTGATCTAGACCGGGTGTGGTGGACTTTGGATGTGGGACCTATGTTTCACGATCGGCGTGCGTGGAAAAATGTAAATGAATGTATGATAAAGAACAATGCATGATGCATATATGATGTGAGCTAAAAAGACCCGAAAACCAAATGCCTTATGGTTAGGTTTTGTCTTATGCAAAAATATTTTGTGGAGCATATACCCTATAGCCGGTTCTAATTCTTTTGTGCTTGACGAGGTAGGTTGGCTATTCGGTCTCTAAAAGGGTCTCTTCTTGTCCTAGTGATTGCCCTCGTGGAGGCAATATGGGGGCTTGTAGGCAATGAGATGGCACATGTACCAACTATTGCCGGTCTAAGCACTCGGCGAAGAGTTGGGGTTTACACAAACTTAAACCTTGACTAACGGTCGTAAGGTAAGCTTGCTAGTCCCCCACTTAACTTAAAGTTTGTGTGTGCTCTCAATAATCAAAGTATGTGATGTATGTGACGGTTCTATAAGATGCATGAGACAGTTCTATACAAATGCATGAACAATATGTGTAAAAATATTTAAAGCATATAGCGAGATAACAAAAGGAAAGGAATATTAACAATAAACACACGAAAACAAAAACAAATCGAGACAAAAACAAAGCTTAGTCCACAAGGTCCCCGGTGGAGTCGTCGCCATTACTGTCACGGGGGTGCGCGACGTCGCGGCGATCGTCCACCCTCGGTGTGTGATGGGGGGGTATATATCCCGTAAAAAAGGTGAGACAAGGAGTTCTTTGTCTCTTAGCAAAAAAGATGGTGTGGGAGTCGCCACCTAGTATTTTGGTCACTAGGAAACCCTAACCTGGTCTCGAGAGATCGGGCACGGACTGGTTGCGTAAAGGGAAGGTATTAGCACCCCAAATACGCCCTACCTAAGGTAAGTCGCATTGTTTATTTGTCCGATAAATTCAAAGCCTCGTTGTGTTTCCTAGTTGTTGGTCCGTCTATGGTTCAAGAAAAGTCCTCCTTAATAAGGAGGTCCTTATCTTATCGGGTAAAGCCTAACCGTCCTAATATCTAAAAAAACAAATTTTTAATATCGGAAAACGTTTTATGTATAAATTCGTAATCCCCAAATACTAACAAAGGACAAAAAGATTTTTTAGAATTTTTGAAATATTGGCCTAGTTCTCATGGCTTGAATAAACTGGTTATTAAAGCCAAAATGCATGCTAATACATATATTGTTTTGAAATTTTCTTTGTTGTACGAAAAATATGATGTTGTAATATTTATATATATATATTAGAGAGACTAGGCCGTATTTTAAAGCAAAACATTTTTTAATTATGTATTTTTTTTGATGTTTTGACACAAAATCGGGTATTTTAATCTTTGGGTTGGTATCCTTACGGTATAAAAATACAACCAAATATTAATCCACTTTGATAAAAATATGCGAGAAAAATCAACAATATTTTAAAGATATTTTTTAGAAAATTTTTGAAAGCAAAAGACATTTTTTATTTTGAAAATCTTTGACGTTTTGATGAAAACCGGGTATTTTAATACTGGGATTTGTATCTTTACGGTATAAAAATACAAACCAATATTGATCAAAATACGGTAATACAATTACGGGAAAAATCACATATTCTTTGAAATAATTTTTGAAGAATTTTTATTTTTTTTTATTTTTTATTTTTTTGGGCCGGACCCGGCTCGACCCATGTGGGCAGGCTAAACCCGGCGAGGCCTTACCAGTCACGAATTATATTTCACGTGAACGGTGGAATAGCATTTCACCTGTTCACGTGAATTATATTTGGTATGAACAGTGAAATAGCATTTCACTGTTCAAGTGAATTATATTTCACTTGAACGGTAAAATGCGTGAAAATGGTCTGTGAACGAGAGACGAGAAAGGGGACAAACACGGTGGCGGAAACAATGTTGAAGACGACGGCGAACACTCCTAGTGATGCGATGGCGGTGGTGAGGCGGCCGACGAGGTCTTCCGGTGGTTCCGGGCGGCGGCTTCTCCTCTTTTTGCTTTTCCTCTGCATTGCTTCTTACGCTTCTTCTCACGGTACGGGGCTGTTATCAATGACGGGGAGGGAGAGCGGGTGGTAGTGGCTCTAGGGTGGCGGCGGTGGCGGTTTCGGCCGGAGGATGGCCGGGAGGGTGGTCGGTGGTGGGGAGCCCGATGACGGCGGTAGTTCTTTCTTCTTCTTCCCTGTGCGGAGGTGCCCACCTCCGGTTTTTTTTTTCTCTCTCACACTATCTTTGTTTCATCTCCCTTGTCCCAAAGTCTTCTCTCCTTACGGTCCGTTTCTTTGTTTCTCTCTTCTTTCTTTTCTCCTCTTTTTTTTCGTTTTTTCCTCCTTTTTTGTTTTCTCTTCCTCTCCGTTCTTCTCCTTTCTCTCTTCCTCTTTCGGGTCTCTCCCCTCTCTTCTCCTCGTTGCCTCCCTTGTTGCGGGCTGTGTTGGTGTTATTTATAGAGCCAAGTGAGTGGCTCTCTTTTTTTCGGCTCTCATGGGTAACAATGCGGCGGTCGGCCATTAGGCGCGGCTGCCGAGGTTCGGCGGGTGGTGCGCGGTGGGTGGTCGGCCATTGTGCCCGGTCGGTGGGCTCCGGGCGAGAGAGTGGCCGGCAAAATTCAAACAAAAGGCAACCCTTTTTCCTTTTCTTCCCGCTGCATGTTCGGGGGGAAGAAGAAAAGAAACAGTGCCGAATAATTGCGACCCCTCCATTTACGCGCCTCTTCCAATTTGGTCCACGATTTCGGATTTCCTCGATTAAGCCCCTAATTGGTCATTAAACTTCAATATTTATTCAATTAAACCCCCGATTTGACCCAATAAATTCCTAAAAAATATATTTTGGCCCCGAACTTAAATTTCTTTCAATTAATGCCTAAATTGACTTAAAAATCAATTTTCTTGCAATCAAATCCCCTATAAAATCAATCCAATTAAGTCTATAAACATCCAAACTTGGGCTTTTCTCCTCAAAATTCAAATTTCCTTCTCAACATGGCTCTCATCCTTCAAGAATATCTTGTCAAAAATCCAATCTTTGTATTTTTAACCTCCTTGACCGATTTTTCGACCATTTCTTTGCGACGCTTACGCCTCCTGTTATTTTTCTAACCTCCTTTGGCTATTTATTTTATTTCATTTATTTGGGGACCCAAAAATGGGTTACAACAATATATATGTGTGTGTTAAAAAAACATTAATGTTCTACATGCTTTATATATATATATCTTGATAAAAAAACAAAATCCAATTAAAAAACCTTTCATGTGGAATATAGGAAATGCAAGGTTCAATGAAGTCCATGATTTTTTATTTTATTTTTATTTTTTGTGTTTTGGAAGCACGCCACTAACACCATAAGAGGATAATCTTCTCCCATATCATTTTTTTTTATTATTATTATTAGTTAACCCTCTCTCATTTCTTTTATACTCGCCTCACCTAATGCGTTAGGAGACTACGAACATAATTAAAGTAAGAAGAAATTTGGGAAGCTGGTCCACACCTATACCCTTGGAGATGGCTTTCGATTAGGCTCTTAGCATTGACTGTCTCTTAATTAAGTTCTGGTCCCTTAAACTCCCAAGAGACGAAGTACTCGAAATTAATTCAATAAGTTTCGCTATCAACCCCAAACTTCCAACAAATTGATCGAAGGAAAGTGAGTAGAACCATAAATTCCTGACCTAATATGTTTCTTCAACAGGCTCAATAAACACTATTGCCATGTTAAATAGTTAACTAACCTAAAACATCAAATTATCAATTATAAACTAATTTATAATAACAATTTAATATATGTGTATAAAATAGAATCAAACTTATGTAATTAGTATTAACATGGCTTAAAAATGGAAAATAAATTAAAATAAAACATGCCTACGTACTATCTAGAATTATATTAATTAAATTTGTAGCTGAGGTTTTTTGTTACAATGCAAATTTGGATACCATCAAAGCTTCTAAAATTTAATCCAAAAGAAAATAGTTAAAAGAAAAAAATTGGTAAGATCAATATTCCGACAGACGAATTTCGTCGGTGAGGCTATCGGTAAAAAATTTACTAATGAATTATGTGTCTTATACGGACGGAATGCATCCGTCGATTAAACTGTTTAATGGTGTAGTGTAAGTTAAGGTATGTTTAATGGTGTAGTGTAAACTGTTTAAGGTATGTAGAGAGAAAATTATTTATCTCCATAAAACACCTAAATATATTTATTAGATAAGATGTAGATTTAAGCTTTGAATCAGAAAAAAAAAGTTATTTTTTACACTAATTTTCAGAGTAATGTAACGATCTTGTGTTTCTGTATAAATCAAAGTGCTTGAAAGGAAAGGATGGCAAGTCATTGTTCAATTAATGCTATTTAATTAGCAGATTGTAGAAAAACTACCAAAATAACTCATAAAACTTGACTTTGTGATTTTTCGGCACTCGGCAGGTAGGTTTATTTTGATACAATATCTTAAAAAAATATTAAAGATCATCATTCACGGTAATATATGTTTGACAATTTTTTATTACCTTAATATATACTGAGCTGGTTAGTGCTTATGACATAATTACACGCAAGAGCATATTCGGGAAAGCTGCAATGACTTTGCCTGCAGTTCAAATTCAAGTATGCAATCTCTGTCCATCACAAGCTTTATGTGTATATATATATCTTATTTTAATTTATCTCCTTTCTCAGCTTAACTGTATACAAGTCAAAATTTATCTCTGAGCCCAAATTGTAGTTACATAAGAGTAATAACAACACTCCAAACAAGCTGAATCAGCGATACCTTAACCATAGCTAGAAGCTACTCAAAATGCACATCCAAGATTGCTGGAAAACATCATCCTTGGACAGCCCATGATTTCAAGCTTCCTTTTTAACATCTTCAGCGCTGTTTCTTCAAACTCTCTCAAAAGCCAACAATAAATCATAATTAGCTTTCGCGAAAAAAATGAAATAACAGACTAGGCACCTTATTGAAGACCAGAGCCCCAGACGGTAGCAGCCCTAGTTGGTGGAAAAAGTGGTGCAAGATTGAGGAATCTGTACTGGAGATCCGGGCAATCCAGGTATTACACTAGGTGTACTAAGGTTGTTAGACCCATCTCTGCTCCTTGGTGTACCCATACATGTGGAGATAGCTGCTGCTAAGGCTGCACTGAAATTTGGGTCAGAAGCAATGGCCGCAGTAACTGTCTCAACCATTGAACCGTGCCGCTGCCCTAATTGCACTGATGGAATTGCAGGTAACTTAGAAGCGACATACATTGGGTTCCCTGGGAGTTGTGGGCCGCCATGCAAAGGAAAAGGGAATGTGACTGGAGAAGGAGAAGTGCAGGGGAATGGCATTGTAGTGTTTGGGCCGTGTGTCAAGTCCAGGGTTATAGTGGGAAATGGTGCAGAAGCAGATAAGGTAGCCATTGTTGATGCATAGGGCAAAGAAGGGTAGAAGCCACTACTTGAGGATAGGCCTTCTCTGCTAGAGGTTGAACTTGATAAGAGCATTGTTGCTGCAGCTGAGGTAGTATTAGCCATAACCGTAGCAGCTGGGGGAGAGGGTGGTTGTGATTTCCTTCATATGTGGTAATGAGAATGGTCTTGTCTTCTGCACATCTTTGCACCTGTTAAAACAAAAACATGAAAAATGTCAGTAAACCAGCAATGAAACCTAAATGTACGGTTGGTCAATATTAATTTGAAGTCAGAATACATATAGACCTCAAAAAAAAAAAAAAAAATTCATTGTACTCTTCACCTCTTGATCTGTTTAATTTCGAAGGAAATGGAAAAAATAAAATCCCATCTTTATTTTGCTCGATTAATTAAACTTCTACAAGTTTGTAATTTATCTTATAATAATAAAAAAGAAGTTGAACGATACCGACCATTAATATTTATTGACTAAAAAGTGAACATGAAGAAACCAGCACCATCATCACATTAAATTATATGTTGAGAGTTGAAAGGCGCCGTAGTATTTGTTATTGACACTTGACTATTTACCTGCTTGCGAACTGGGCATCCTACAGTCATGGAGCACCGATAGTAGGCACGAGGACAAGGGTTACCTTTGGCCATCTTTTGACCATACTTCCTCCACTGGCATCCATCGCTTATCTAATTAATTAAACACAAGAAATTCACTGATCCCATTAATTCATTTAAATTATTATTATTTTGCAGCACCGAAGTGCAATGCTTTTTCTTTTTAATCCATGAAAATTAATGCTCACCAAAGGAGCCTCCGATCTTGCTCGAACGGACACTCTAGCCTTCCTGAAAGGGACCTCAGGGACTTGCTCGTTAGGCTTTTCTTCTTCTAATTTTGGAGAGCCCAAACTCTGGGATGTTTGATCAATATTACTATCCCCAATTGAAGCTCGTTTCCCTGATATCTGAGACTTTGTTTCCATTGTATTTGTTGGAGAGACCAGCATTTCATGCGTCTTGTCGTAGGATACCGAAGGTTCAATATTGGCATCTAATGTTGCAGATGGCCGTGGGTCCATTAAGAGTTGAGCTGACATTACTGGAGTTGGTGTGTCATTTAGCTCCCCTTTCTGCATCAAACATTAAAATGATTCCATACAGTGAAAAAGACACCAAAGAGTTCCGCCAACCACTTATTAAAAATAAAAAATAGATCCTCATATCCCTTCGTATCCTATTGAAGATAAATTGAATATCTAAATGAAAGATTCAAGTTTTGGACCATCTGATTACATTCAATGAATGCCGTGCTTCGTAACTAGAGAGAGAAAATAGTGCCAAAGAGAAAAAAAGGAATAGTAGCATATGTTCACTTTATAGGTATTGATAATGGAACACCTTGTACGATCTATTGCAAAACCTAGGAGATATTGCAGGCTTATAGGCTGGTGATCCCTAAAGAAAAAAACTTGGGACAAATCTTTGTTAAGCAGTAGCACTCCTGCAAACACGAGATCCTATGGAAGCAAGTTCAATGGTGGTCAAATAGAAATTACTTATTCAAATTATACAAACTCGGAACTTTCCCGTCATCTGTCTTGGTGGTTTTGGAACTGGAAAGGCCTAAAAAATGTGTATTAAGGTATTGAAAAAGTAATACTGAGCCGAGTAATCGCACTTTCCAATTTAAGGGAAGCACGTTACTCATTTCTTAATTGCTAAAATAGGCACTTGTTAATGAATTTCAAATTACCGTAGCTATATCACACCATGACCATTTATTCAAGAAATTCGTATGATTGGTAAGGATGAATGAAAATCCATCTATCTCCGACCAATACTAGACACACATACTAGTGGAGAGGTAACTGATCAGTTAAGCAACTCAAACGATGAATCACCTGCTCAACCTGACATCCCTGTGTCTGTTTTTGCATTGCCACGAGTAGTTGAGCTTGCAGGTCCTTGTAACTCTTGGTAATCTGATCCAACAAGCTTCTCAGCTTCTTATTCTCATCATGCTGTCTCCCTAACTCTCCTCGGAGTACTCTCAGCTGCAAAACCAAATCCTCTAACTTAGAAATAAAATAAAAAAGCTTGTGAATTAATAGCATCGGAAACTCAAAAGACTCTAATTAAGTACCAACGTGAAAACTCACTTCATTATCATTTGGTTCTTTGGCATTCGCTATTATTGAAATCCCAGAACTTGAAGTTGACAGATTCAATCCAGTCTGTAACACATGAAATTAAGTCTGTAACAAGCAAACACAAATACGTACCTACTGTGCTCATATATTGTTATGTAGTAAATACAGTATCGTCATGGCCATGCCCTTAAAACCTAACCTTTCACAAGTGCGTGATCACATATAAAGAGTAATAAGTGGACAAAAATAAGGTGAAACAATTAAAGAGGTAGGTAAATACATTAAAGAAACCTTACGTTTAGGCTAGAATCAACCAGACATGATGATCCAATATTAATCTTCATCTCTTGATGCTCACTTGGTGATTTACCATTCCTATCAGTAGAAAAGAAATCAACTTCTTTCATCGTGGGCTTGGCATGATCACCCGAACTATAATCATTTAAGTGATCCGATACACCTGGGTTTTGCCGTAGAAAGTCGCCGGAGTGCATGAACACCAATTCACGGCCTTGTTGATCCATGACTGAAACGAGGGGAGGGAGGGAGAGAGAGAGAGAGAGGAGATATTGTGAGCGTAGTGGTTGTGTAGGCCTTTCAACGAGAAGTATTTGTATTGTTTAGTTAACAAAAGACTAAAGAGAAGGGAGGGGTCCAAAAAATAATTACAAGTCCCTAGAGAAGACCCAGCCGTTATTTTCTCAAAATTGTTGACATCATTGTTGTGTTAGGTTACACGTGGCATTATTAGAGAGGGGGCCATGCCGCAGCCGTGCAGCTTGTAACATAATATATTAACTACTTTATAGCATGTAGGAGAATTGGGGATAACTTGTGCCATTAGCATACAATTTTTTTTTTAAAAAAAAAATGCTAACTAAAATAGCAGAAAAAGTTTTGATAAAGTAGTATATTTTGGGATGTTATGGTTTTGAACCGCAAACACGATTAAATTTTAATTAATATCAAGATTCACAACCACGACATCAATTAAATTCAAGACTAATTGGTCGAACAATTCAAAAATAATAAGAAAAATTACAAAACTATCAAAACAGGGCCCTAAGATGATATTCTTGAAATCTAAAGATTTAACGGTCGGAGTAGCAATTCTATAACTACTTTAAGAAAAACAAACTCTGAAAACTTCTATGAAAATTTAGGTGCAATCCAGCGATCAGATTAAAGGTTATGACTTTTTTGAATCATCATTATGTTCTGGCGCAACCAGACCTTCTCTTAAATCTAGACCTATCACAATGGTCCATAAATGCATTTGCTAGGCCTTCAATGTAATTTGTTCGAGGCAGATCCTCATCTAGTTGTGGCAGCCTCACACTTGACTGTTCAAAATCATATGTTATCGCAGGTCTGACTATATCATTGACATTCATAAAATATATTTGAAAGAAAAAAGTTCATAAAATTATAGTTTTTATGTGAAACGGTCGATCAGTTCATACAACTAGATCAACCGGCCGACCGGTTGAGCCAAGAAATTGGTTGTGAGGCTACATGTTAGTTGTCGCCTTCAAAAGCACGACATGATGAAAATGTGTTATTTTGTCAAATCTTTTACAAATAGTGTTATCCTGCTAAAATTTTCAACTTACTATGCTAATTTTAAAAAAATATATATGAGAATTAGGGTAGCTAGATTTTCGACATAACCATAAAGATATTGTAATAGCGGTTGCTTTTGTGTTTCGCGCTTGAAAATGAATCAAAATAATTTTTTTTATTTTTTTAAAATTTATTTTTGACATCAACACACCAAAATGATTTAAAAATACACAAAAAAAATTAATTTAAAGTAAAAAAACATCCAAATTTTCTAAGAAGCCCGATGTGGCCACAATAACAAATAAGCTTAAAATCTATACTTATAATTTTTTTTCTCAATGCTTGTTAAAAAAAAATTCAAATGGAGTTTCTAAATTCAAAAATAATGTATTTCTATTAAGATAGTTTACAGCCAAATTTTCAAAGAATTATATAAAGTAAATATTTATGGGATAATATTAGTCATTGAATATCAAATATAACCATAAAAAATAGTTATTTTGATTGATTAAGTTTTGAAAACTGAGACAATTTAATAAAAAACAATTCAAGTATAAAAATCTAAATATAAAAAAATAATCAACTTCAAACAACTAATTTTGCAGTTAACTCCTAGAGTCGTTGTTAATTAATGATAACGGAGTGGGGTTTCATTTAACGGAGATTGAGGTTGAGATTCAGTATGGTAAGGCCTTCCATATAGGGGTGGGGATGACATCTCTAGAGGTTAACGTGGTTGACGGCACAACTTTATCTTATGGTGGTTAGAATAAAAGGATGACGAGTCCTACATATATAAAGAGAGTAACAAAAAAGAAAACCTAATCCCATTGACTTAAACTATATATATAAAAAAACCTTTTATGCATTAAGATTAAAGATAAAGTGCCTTGCTTTTTCCTTTTGGAAAACTTTAATTTTGAAGAGTACCTAAACATTGCTTGTATAACACCCATTTGAAATTAAGGCACATTAACTAATTGATATGATTTTAATATGATTTTTATATGAAAATATGAAAACATGTCTTTTTATATTATCTTGTTTCTTGTTCTTAACCTTTCATAAAGAAAATTAATTTTCAATTTTAGTTTTACTTTGTTCCTAGTCTCTAACATACATATCTTCTACAACAATTAATTCCATTAAATTTAATTACTATTTTTATTGCACATGATAGTTTTTGTGTAAACCGTGAATGGCACAAAAACAAATAAAAAAAAATTCATATTGAATTATGTAATGACTTGATCCTTTATTTATGGAGATACATAGATAATTTAGGATTCATCATGATTTCAATTATAAAAAAATTCAAATCACATTAAGAATAAATCATATTTCATTATTCTACTCTTGGCCCATAAAAGTATAAACTATGAAAAGCACAAAAACAAAAGCAAGAAAAAAAATCCACTTTGAACAACTTTATAACTTGATCCTTCATTTATTGATGTTCATAAACAGCTTAAGATTCATCTGAAGTTAATTAACAAAAAAAAAATCAAATCGAATCAAGAACTAGTCATGTTATATTATAATACTCCTCGTTCGTAAGAGTATAAACTACGAAAAAGAAGAAAGCATGAGTCCAAGACAATACTCGCCAACAATATATCTATCCAAGAATTCTACAAAAGGATTCACTAGTGTTTCACGTTATCAAGGATCCTATAAAAGGATTTGCCAAAGTTCTAAGTTTTCAAGGATCCTCTAGAAGGATTCACCAAACTTTCATGTTTTCAAGGATCCTCAAAAAAGGTTCATCAAAGTTTCAAGTTTTTAAAGGTCCTCTGTAAAAATCCATAAAAGTTTCAAGTTCTCAAGAATCCTTCATAAGGATTTACCAAAGTTTCAAGTTCTCAAGGATTCTCCAAAAATTTTTACTAAAGTTTCATGTTTCAAAATGATTTTCTTTTAAAAGGTTCACCAAACTTTCATGTCACCAGGGATTACCTAAAAGGATCACCACCTTAAATTCTTGAATCCTATAAAATACATAAATCTAAAGGTTAAGATTCAAGAAAATTGAGAGGGTTTAGAGAGAAAGATAAGAAAGTAATAATAAAAAAGTAAGACAAGAAAAAAAATGAAATAAAAAAAATCCTCTCTCCAAAATTAAACCTCCAAAAACTTTTGAGAGAAAAAAAACTCCTTTTCCTAAAAAATTCATCAAGTAAAGTAAAGAAAAAAAATCAACCTAAAAAATTCATTTATTAAAAAAAAACAAGCATTAATGTGACATTTATATCTTATTATTTTAAAGGCTTGATATGATTTCTCTAAATTTTCAACACTATATATTTGAGGACATTGGTGTGGTATATATATATTAAAAGTGTCCTTGTTATACTGAGAGATAACTTTCTCTTTGGAATCAAGTACCTATTTGAACTAGACATACTTTTGATCCCACCACAATTCCAAGTCAAAAGAGATAAATTTACTTATTGTACCAAAATTGTAAAAGTAAATTAATCTTGAGGAGACATTTGTAAACACAAAAATTTCAGTAAGTGCCCATGACTCAAGCTTTCTATGACAAATTTTTTTTTATTAAGGTTTGGACCCAAATTAAATTAAAAAACATAGTCCGAATACATTTCATGCTTCTTACTTTAATTTTATAAAATATCTTTGTGATAAAGGACATTTGAGGTAAATTGTATCTAACTTGTCTATAAATAGATAACTAAGCCACCAAATCAAACACAATAACAATAGAAAGAGACTAAAGACTAAGCACAATACTTAAAAGTTCTATAAAAAAAATTCAAGTTCATCAAGGAACCAAATGATCAAAATCATTTCCTTCATCAAATCAAACCAAGAAAATAAAGGATCAGAGTCCTTTTCTTCATCAAATCAAATCAAGAAAACAAAGGATCAAAGTCTTTTTCTTTGTCAATTCAAATCAAGTTAAGATCTCACACAGTTAAATATTTTGAGCTTGTATGAATGTTCTTTATCTTCATTAAATCAAAGCAAGTTAAGATCTTACATGGTTAAAAATTTTGAGCTTGTGTGAATACTCTTCATCTTCTTCAAATCAAGTTAAGATCTCACACGGTTAAAACTTTCGAACTTATATGAATATCTTTTCATCCAAAGCAAGATCCAGATCTAACAGTTAATAAGAGCATTTGTGCACGTGAAGAGCACTTCAAGAGAGTTTCAACTTCTTCTTTCAATCAAATTCATTATTGTAATTTTGACATCATTTTTAATGTATTTTTAATCCGTAAAATTTTGTATGTATAAAATACGTTGTGCTTTTATATATGTATACAAACAATTCTTTTATAATATAAGTTATCTTTATACCTTGTCATTAAGAAACATTTGATAGGTACAAACTTTGAAAAAGGTTTTTAAGGCATTACTGAAAGGAGAGTTAAGTTATGTCTTTAATTTCAACTTCACATAAGCACTTGTATTCAATTCCATTGTTCATTAATATTGAACATATTGTCTTCCCCTACAAATAGGGCATATCCTATATTTGATGCTGCCGGGCTGGGACCTATATTGGAATTCTTGGCTGCTATATTAATCTGCTATCGATTTATGACCATTTGTTGCATGGTCTTCCTTCTACAAATTCTGAAAAGTCTAGGCGTTTATACGGCTGTTAATTAACTTCTGGTCCACTTCCCACTAATCCAAAGAAGCAAAGAAATGTAAACTACTCCATCATATATATTCCCACTGTGCCAACTGATCTACACCTTTGCTGGTTCTTTTTTCCACACGCTAACTGATCGCCTGATTAATATTTTGGTAGAAAAATTGTGTTGACTTCGATCTTTTCATATTACAATGCAAAGATCTCAGTATTACTACTACATGTCTAAATATACATTATATCTATGCCTATTTATATTTTGCAGTTTACTCTGTCTGTGTAGTAACTGAGATCTCTCTCTCTCTCTCTCTCTCTCTCTCTCTCTCTCTCTCTCTCTCTCTCTCTCTCTAATATTCTCTTTTAATTACTATTTATAAAAATAACATTGACAGAAAGAGATCTCAACAATTACAAAAGCTGTGTTCACAGTGATAGGTTGAAATGTTTAATTAATCAATAAATCGGTATCTTATCAACTTGGTTTGTCAATGGCATTTTTCACAAGTTGCTTGAAATGTTCAAAGATCTCGGGTGCACGTGAAAATCACATTTAACTAAAACAGCAGGGAAATTTCATTTCAATATTCCTTGACAGATGTTTTTGATTGGCCCAAGAAAGGAGAAAATATGAATAAAATTGTGAAAAATAACAAATAAATATTGATTAGGTGTTTTAATTTCTAGCATATTTGCTTAAGAAGGACCCGAATAAGATTTATTTTTTATTTATTTTTAAATTAGTCCACTTATATTATTATATATTTTCCCATTTCCCATTCACAAAAGTTTCTGGGACTCACTACTGCAAAAAAGATATTTCACTTTGTGAAAATCCTTTTTAAATGATTAAGAACTAAATATACAGAACAAAAGGAAATTATAACCTCCACTTCTAGTGGCAAATATCCAACTTCCGTATGAGCCTCTTTCATCAGTTTCTGCTTGTTTCTGCTTTGTGTTAGATTGGGAATCTTATATGTTTTGGTTCCTCTCATAACCATTGTTGGTTTTTTCACTGTTATTATTTTTGCTTTTTTGGTTTCCCAGAGAGCCTGTTCTCTTTGCTAGTTTATGTATGTCCTTTGTTTTGCTGGTCTCCAGCTTGTATTTGTACTGCAAGCTTGTCTTGCTCCTTTTTGATCTATACAATACTTACATTTGATCAAAAAAAAAAAAAAATTTCCAACTTTCGTATTTTATTTTAGATAAATTCCACATGAACTTGAAACCCCTCTCTCTCTCTCTCTCTATATATATACATATATATATATATATATATATATATATATATATATATATATATATATATATATATTGTATGCATGCATGGCAAGCATGTAATAGTAAGATTTTAAAAGTTTTCATGCTTTGTCATCACATATTATTATAATCAAATGTAATTTATTGTCAACAATCTCAGTTTAATTGGTCAGGATGTGGAAAATTTTGGTCAATCGTGGAAGATGCTGTATTTGACACTGAAACTAAGAGGTGGAAGGTCCTTCTCGTGAGTTAATATAATAAAAAGCATTGAGAATGATCAGTTGTCTCTAGCTCTGCACAACAAAACAAGGCCGATCTTTATTTTCCATGTGAAGATATCCACAAGTCAATGAATTTTAGTTAAACAAAGATAATCATATCTCCGTCCAAATCTTCCTTCTCGATCTATCCATTGTTTTGAAAAAGAGGCCTGCTAATCCAAATTGTCATCACATTAAGCTATTGAATTATTCCTTTTGTGATTGTCCACTTGGATTCAAGTTTTTTTTTTTTTTTTTTTTTTTTAGAATTTTTTTGGCAATAGTCTAAAAGAAGCCTGTTTCTGTCAGCATAGCCTAATTAGGACTGGAAAGTTACATTACTACGAAAATCTAATAATATGAACAACTTGAAAAACTTGTAGGTCTCCTCGATATTCTATATCTTTGCCTTGCAACAAAAAAAAAAGAGCAAGAGGGATTAGAAGTTCTTAACCACTTTCTTGGATACACACACACATTATTCCCAACTTACAGGAGATATTAGAATCGTCTCTTCCGTGAGAAACATGCATGGGTGTAAATTAATTAACATTCATTCTCTGTCAAAAGGGAAAAACTTGAAAAATGTAAGCATGCTCATCACAACTAGCAGCCTCAGAGACTGGACGGGCCTTGACGACCAATCTCCAGACCTAGTGATGAAACTCTTACCTTGAACAGAAAAAGAGATGCGAGGTTTTTGACTTGTATGGGTAGTGTCCAGATAAGGAAAAGAAAAATATGGATTTAATTTGTATAGTTGGAGAATAGAGAAGGTAATATATTCAGCATGGGAATCTGAAACAGGGAAGGGATGTTAATGGGATATATTGGGATGGTTACTAATTAAGGCTCGTGGTCATGTCACATGCAACGTGACTGCGTTTGAGTCAACTCATAACGACATACCAAGAGATGGGAGCCGAAGTAAAAGAAAGCGCCGCCCCATTGAGCTAGCTGGAGCTCAAGAACAACAGCTATATACCCCAGTAAAAGAGACTATCTTTACATGTCTAACTAGCATTAAACAATGACCCAGCCATCAGGGCATCCATCTTTGCCTGCACGTTCAGTTTCCAATATTCAAAGAAGTCGAGACTGATCAAGCTTCCAGTGCATCATCATCTGCTTAATTAATTGAGTGTGAATAGAAAGATGATATTAAAATCATTAGGCAATGTTGAGGTCAAGATTGAATGCTCAAAGTGATAAAAATTAACGTTGTGAATACGCGACTAAGCCTCGTGATCTCAAGACATTTCGCTACACAGTAGTTAACCTTTAATTAACATGCATACAAGCACTCAGCTACAAACTCCAGTGCTGTTTACATAACGTAACGTAACAAAACCAAACCCAGCCTTATCTTTCATATATGCTTTTCACCCTACCGAACTTGTGGTCCAGTTAGGTTTGTAGGTGGACGTGAATCCATTGGACTTTGTTCTCAAGGGAGGTTTTTTTCTAGAAAGAAAGGGGAGATTTTTATTGTGCTACAGTATTGATTACACCTTAATTTTCGTTTCTGAGGAGGAGATTTAATTTTATTATTCTGGGCACATCACTCTGACTCTGCCTAGCTCCCAAATTCATTTAGCCATGTGCCTATATAGGGTCGAGAATCATGTTCCCCCAGCCGAGTGCCGACCTCCAGCCCGGAAGTTCGTACGTGGCAAGCATAAAATGATATCCTTGAGGCATAATCAAATTAACAAATAAACTAAGAGGCGTGGTGATATTATTGTGGACAAAGACTCATTAACATTGTAGATTATAACAGTGTGGTTACGTTTTTACCTTTTATCTACTAAAGAATCGGGGTGTATTGAAGGGTTTTTTTGGTTTTTGGTCATTGTGGCCATTCTGGCTTTTGGGCTGAAGAAGAGATAGGAGAAGCACATAACAAACAAAATATTGAGAAGAGTAATTAAGACGCATCAGAGAAGAAAAAAGGCTAAGAGAGGGTGAAGATCACGTTGGTAGAGGTGTCAAGTTCTTCTTCTTATTTAATAATCCGAGCCAAAAGAAGAAAGGGATGGGAGAGAGGTGCTAAACAGACAAATGAGAAAGAGGAAAAGAAAGTCGCAATAGAGAAGAGGAAGCTGCGAATAGAGGACCTTTCTATCACGTAACTGATGCTGAGGATGGTGGTGCTAGTGGTGATTCTTTTACCATGAGGCAGAGGATGTTGGATAGAAAAGGAAAAAAAATTGTGTTTCATCTGAAATCCTGGCTCTCTGATGTTGTTTTTTAACTACCCATCAGTTTTTCATCTGAGGATGTCGTTTTTTAACTACCCATGGAAAATCAAAAGATTTCTTGCCAACCAAACACGGCATTGAATGCCTTAAGTCAAAGCAAAAAAAGCTTTTCTTTGAAACTTGCCTGTGATTAGGATCTTTCATTGCATCATAAGAGATTCCAAGGATTCCATAGTTTCCAAGTTTCATAACAGTGAAGAAAATTGTTATCGAGCAGTACCAAGGGCTTGCACACTTTCTAAGATTTTGTCCATAACTCTAATTGCATATCGAAATAGTTTTGTAAGGCCAGAGAAGATTTACATGCCACCTGAGTTGTGTTCAAACTACGGTCATAGACTCAAGGTTTAGGCATTATATTTTGTTCCCATCTTCATCTGCCTAACTCCTAAATCACTATAACCAAGATTTTTCCCAGAAGCTACTAAGAATGTACAAGAAATTAATAAATGATATGATAATTGCAGTATCAAATGATTTGTTTGACAATGCTGCTGAAAAAAGTCCAGTGCAGATAGAGAAGCTTCGTTCAAATTCTTATAACTTCGCAGAGACCTGTGTTTTATTTGCATCATGTCTAAGTATAAGAATATGGAAACCTTAGAAATAAGAAAGTGAAAGGTGAGAAAGCTTAGGCAATTTGGAAAGGTAGGTTAGAATATATTGCCTAGTTAAATTTTTTTTTTATCCTTAGTTTTTGAATTGTTATTTTTTATTTTGATTCTTTTTTTTATAATTTTCTCTTTTCAATTTTATCCTTGAATGATTTGAAATTGATTTTTATGGTTTTTTTCAAATATGGTGCTTCTAGTCTAATGACCTGCGTCACATGTTTAAAAGTTAATATAGGCTGACATTGATTTTATTTTTTTTAAATGAGCTTTATGATTTTCATCATTTTTTTGTATAAAATTATCATAATCTCATGATCTAGATCACGGGTTTGGTAAGACGACCTAAGTTAGCTTAACCTTGATTAACGAGGTTACAAGTTTTTTATGCTAACTAGGGTTGTTGACTCAAACTAATTTTTTAGATCATTTTTTTACCCAATTTTGTCATTTCCATATTTAATGGGCTGAGAATTGAGCTACATCATTCATTTTTTATTGAGAAAAATATTTTTTTCTCAGGTTATTGTAATCATTTTTTTTTAATTTGGTTTATCTATTGTCATTACCTATTGACCCATTTGACCTAGTCGGGCTTATAACCCGAATCATAAATTTATCTTTTTTTCTTTGGAACGCCTTTGCAAAACCTAAGCATAAATTTTTTTGCAAGAAAAAAATCAAGTTTTTTTCATAACACAGCTAGTTAAATACTATTAATTTAACAATTAAGAAAGTCAAGTAATGCTTAGGAGTTGAAGTATTGAAGTGATGTAAATTCATTGTTGTTCCTAATCATATATAAACTAACAAAGAGAGGTTTTTCCTCTCTTTTTTATGCTTTCTTTCCACGTCAACTTTACTTGTTTTTTCTCTCTCTAATAGCCAACCCTAGGGTGGTGATGTTTTCATACAAAATAAAGTTATATTTATTGTAGTTCTCAGACCTAAACTAGGAAATGATTCGAAAAAGAACTTGGATTACTAGGTTATATTGGTGAAGTGAAATATGTAAAAATTATACGTGCGAGGGCTAATTTTAAAAAGAAAGGAAATATAAAGGTTTGGAATAATGATTGGTAAATAATATTTATTCCTACACCCACTTCTTTGAGCATTTTCTTTTTCATTTAAAATTGTTTTTTTTATTTCTTAACGTTAATTCTTGAACATCTAATGATTGGGTATTTTTGTAATTTTCATTATTTCTTAAAACCCCTCAAACTCTTTTTTTATTTCTTTTTTAATACATACAAGGGTTAATTTTGAGATTTTCATAATATTTTCATGGAAATTGTTAGGGTCTTAACTAAAAATCCTAATATTAACAAAATACTAAAAGTTATAGGGAAATATTGTTCTCCACGTCACTATAACTCTCCTCACAATTCATTGTGGACTCTCACAATAATTTTTTTCATTTTAGTGATTAGACTTTTTTTCTCATCAATTGCGTCCTTCTATGATCAAATTAAAAATCAATTGCTTCTAATTTCTTAAGGAATAGTAGAATTGAAAGACAATATACCAATATGAAAAGGAATGAGAAAATAGATGGTCATTTTAAAATTGACTAGAAAAGATTACTTTGATCCTCTTAATTTGCAACAAACCTATTTTTATCTCTTTAATTTTTTTCAAAGTTCATTTTTGGTTCAAAACTTCATTTCTCTTTTTTTTTTCTTTAGTTTGAGGTAGGAGAGAGAAAGTTACCAGATTTCACTGATAAAAAAAATCAATTGACAATTATTACAACCACCAAAATGATTAATCTTGGTGTCTACATGTTCCACTTAATGACAAGAGCTTCAATAAGGTTTATTTCGCCTTCAAATAGCTTGAAAAATCATATATGAACTTGGGAAAGTTTTTGGATAACAGGTTGATTAGTTGTTTTTGGACTTTTTTTAGGATATTTGAAGGCTTAAGCGAGTTTATTTAGGTCTTTAGAGTGTTTCAAGTGTTTTTGGTTTAAAAAAATGCTTGAAAATGAATCTTTTAGATGTAAAACACCCTCGCCTCGACTTCCCAAAGAACCTTTGGTTGCTGCAATCTATGCAGAGCAAGTGATGTGTTATCTGCCTCAGCATGCGACATGTCGCCTGCTATTTTTTTCAAAAGAATTTGTTGTTCACCCAAAAAAACAAAAAAAAAGAAAAAGATAAACAGGCCCAGACACGTGGGCTACCTTAGGTCCACAAGCACCTGGGCTTTTCTTTCTTTATTTTTTTTATTTTTTTTTCAATTTGATCATTCACAATTGAATCTTTTCATCCTTTTATATTTTGTTGATTTTTAGTTGGGCAACGTAATTTATCTTGGTTTGATATTTGTAGATTTATCGTGATCTCAAACAAACATCCTAATATTTATTTGGTTCTTAGTTTTGCTAGTGTCTATTTTTGTTATCATATAGTTAAATAAAAAATATTTTGTTTGGTTAGGAATCGAGCTTTCTATTTTGTTTCGGTTATACGAATAATTCTCAATTTATTTAATTAAATACTTACATCAACTTTTAAATTTATGATTGGGATTTGTTTATCTCAAAAACATGTATAAACTACTATTATCTTTATTTTTTATGTTGAAATAAAAATTTATTTAACTCGCAATAAAACACGGGTGAAATAGCTAGCAAGCTACTATTTCCTTTAAAATATTATTTTTGCAAGTCTTAAGTTATATCACCTTACCTGTCTCCTTTCTGTTTCTCAACCTTTAGTTCCACGTCAATTCTATTTTTCATTTTCATTTTTTTATTTTAAATTCTACAATATGCCATCCCCCATTGATCATCTTTAATATTTTTTTCTATTGCTCTTGTCGATATACTATGTGTTCCTTCTTTTTTACCGAAACAACACATCCTCTATGACCTTGAAAAAACCTAAAACATATGAGAAACCCTAAATACAACGCTTTCCTCATCTTTCTCATAACAAAAAGATACCGTTTATTCCTCTTGTTTCATTGCATTTTCTAAAAATTCTCAGTTTGTCAACATACTAATAATTAAAAATGGTAATTGTAAGATTACAAAGATTCTTTTACAACTAACACTATGAGATTTCATTGTTTTACCGATGGACCAAATTCATCGTATGAGTTTCAGACTTCGTCGGTAAATTTTTTACCGACTACATCACCGATAGAAAGTGTCTGTCAGCATGTCTTTTGTCGGTAATTTCTCATTCCATCGGTAATACTGTCGGAAAAAAAAATTCACAGATGGTTTTCCAAACGGAAAATGCGAGCCAAAAAAAATTCCAGCTGGAAATATTATGTCGGTGATAGTGGCATACAAAGTAAATATTTTTCAACTCTCGGTGAAATACCGACGAATGGCATCTGTCCGTGAAAACATCGGTGATTATAGCATTTGCAGTAAATATTTCTCAACTCTTAGTAAAATACCAACGAAATGTTTTCGTCGGTGATTGTGGCATTTCCAATAAATATTTTTCAACTCTCTGTAAAATACCAACGGAAACACTCCGTCCGGAAATCTGTTAGTGATGTTTTTTTTAATTAGAATAAATAATATAAATTAATAGTAAAAAAACCAATTATGTAAATAAAATTGTATAAAACATCAAAAATATAAAAACAAAGTTAAATAATATTCATAACAAATTTAATGTGTTTCCAAAAAAAATTAAACTAGAACAATGGCGGAGCGGGAGGAGGAGGAGAAGGTGGTGGAGGCTGGTCGTTTCCGGGACGAAATGACCAAAAAGAGGCGTATATATATCATCACCCATATTTGATATAATGTCCATGATCATTTGGTGGAGGTGTTGATAATCCGTCGAGAGTTGAGCGTATTGTTGTTTCAAGGCCATGAACTCCTCAGACTAGGTGCTCGATACTAATTGGGAGCTCCCGACGGTTAAGACATTACGGGTCGCCTGTAAGTTCTCGGTAGTAGTGTTGGAGAGTTCGTACACCTGATTTTTATCGGGTCCACCGGACAATCCTACCTCCATCCACAAATCCAGATTGAAATCCGGATGGGTTGAAGGATCGTCCCTATATCTCTCCCTCAACCGGCTATTATAGGTCTCCTGAAAATGAAAAAAGAAATCATCATATTCAATTCAAGAAAAATAATAACTTACGAAATAAAATGGTTGAACGAACATACCATGAAGTGTTACACTCCCTTTTGGCGGTCTTCACTCTACACATGCGTATCTACAAACAACTCCATTGGGCTCGACTCACGTCCAAGAGACGTAGCCTCTAAGAAAAAAAATTAATTAAGTAACAACAAATTAATTAATGATATATTTTATTTAAATTAATCTTACCATCCGTTTCACATGTGCAGCAAATAGAACAGAGCCGCCGGTGTGCGTTGTCACCGAACCATGAATTTACCGGGATTCCGGTTGCCCGACCAGGACTATGAGCGTCATGTGAACCGTTCAAGCGTCACGTGCTCAATATATTGCGACCATATATCTCCCGGGATGTATAGCGGTTTGAAATCCCTCCAACTCGCCATGTTATTCCAGCCTTGGAGACCGTTATCTCTCGTGTTTTTTTTTTTTGCCTTTTTTTGTGCTTCATACCAAAAATCATGCAACCTACTTCCATAGTGACAAATTAAAAAAATATTGTATTGTTTTTTTATTTTACCTAGTTGCCGCATGATTTTCCCACACCCTCCTCACAGCATTGTCAAACGTGCTGTCCTAATCAATTTGTGTTGTGTATAAATAATTTATTTAAAATAAAAATAATAATTTATTTACAATTATAATAATAATTTATTAAAAATAAGCTAGAAATTAGAAATTAACACCAACCTCAAATTTGTCAAACCATGTATCAATATAAGGTCTTCATTCAGGATGTCTGGAAACCTGCCTTCATTGAAATAATGGAATCTTCATCGACAATTTAAACACCGATGATATTACTCGGGCAACCTCAATGTTTATGAACCTGAAAATAAATTAAATTCATGAAATATTGATTAGTTGTTCATAAATTATGTTATAATTAAAAAACACTAAAACCAAAACAAACTTACATTGAAAGGTCGTCCTTCCAATGTGCCTCGTACTTGCGGGTGAATTGATTCTGTTTTGAAGGCACACCGCTTCGACTTGTGAAACCACGTTGGAAGAGACAAGATCGCGAGTTAGCACAGTGTCTCTTCTTGATCGACACGTAAGGACATATCATCCTCACTGCTAGAAGAACTAGTTGTGACCATATGTGAGCGACAAGCTGTTGATTTCATTCTACGCATTTATACAATTTTATACGAATAATTGCATAATTAAATTCGATTATTAAAAAAACATTCGGCAAAGACCTCCCCCATACTGGAGACTACCCAAAGTTTTCAAACCTGCAAATATTGACAATAGCCACAACCAATTGACCGCATTCAAAAATTATATATATATAACCTAACATCTATACAAATAACAAGTAAAATTAATGCAATTAATTAAATACATATCATGCAATAATAGAGTAAAATTGAGGTAAAATAATTAAATTGAATCCTATATATTCAATTACTATTTACAAGGAAAATTCAACAATAACATTAAAATTCAACAAAGTATTAAATTAATATGGCAATACAAATAATAAAATATATTGAACAAATTAAAAAAAAAAAAAAAACTATAGACTTTAGGAATGAAAAATTCTTACCTTAATAATGTGTGTATTTCAAGACTTTATCTACATTATAAAAATACACCAAAACAAAAAACACAATAAAAATACAACAATAACTAAAACAAAGAAAAAATAAAAAAAATAAAATCATTAAACATATTAAATAGAAATACATACCTTTTAATTTGCTGAAGATTGAACTAGAGATTACAAGCTAGAAAAACAAAAGCTTTGAAGGAAATGAGAGGAAAAAAAACAAAAATGAGAGAACTCTCTCTCAAACAAAGCAGATGAAAAATGAACTGAAGGGGCGGTTACTGGGATTTATAGCGTAGTTTTTCCGACGGACTTACCGATGGACTATTTAAATAATATTATTTTTAATTATTCCATCGATGTAATTTCCAAAATCCGTTGGTAAATTTTGAATTTCGCACTAAAACTTTTAAATGACCCTCCAGAATTTTCACAGTCCGTTGGCAAATGCACGCGGTTATAGATGCATTAATACCCGCCCTTTGAAATTTGCACTGTCCGTCGGTAAGTTTGTCAGTAATTGTGAACTGCATCGACAAATACCGACGGACGATATCCGTCTATAGGGACGTCGATGATGATGGCATTTAAAGTAAATATTTTTGCAACTCTCTGTATAATGCCGACGGAATGTATCCGTCTGTAGAGTCGTCGGTGATTGTGGTATTTCTAGTAAATAGTTTTGCAACTCTCTATGAAATGCTGACGGACTGTATCCGTCTATAGAGTCGTCGATGATTGTGGCATTTCCAATAAATATTTATGCAACTCTCTGCGAAATGCTGACAAACGTGCACGTAAGGATTACTGTTCTTATTTGCAACTTCATGCACGTTGCTAGCACTAAAAGTTGAACCAACCACTCTTTCTCCCATATCTTATTACGAACAAATAATTCTCTGTATGCATACCAACACATGTAATCCTCCATGAACCCTTTGTGTAGAAGATGCATTATTACAATATCTAGATGCAGATACTTTTTATTTTGACACTTCCTGGATGGACACCTAATACTGCCTCCAGTAAAAGTTCTGGGAATAGATGTTGTGAAATTAATAAAACCCTGAACCCCGTTTCAATAATTCATCCTTCGCAATCCTTGGGGTGAATCTCGATACATCCATGAACGATTGTCCATGACTTCTATCGAACCTCTATAAAATTATGATGACAACATATATTAATTAACTATGTTTGGTAAATAAATTTGCAAAAATATTAGTTTACCTCAAGATTATCCAACAAACTAATTAAAACTTCTCATAAATATTCATTATCAATTATCAAGCTATATACAAATTTATACATATCAATTTACGGAAATTACAACTCCGTAATAGCATTGATAAAAATTAAAACGAACCCATTAAACAAGCTATTAATTATTTCGCCACAACACATGTAATTCGGTAATTCAACAAAGTTTCAACAATTTACAAACAAATACAATTTTATAAAATCTAAAACAAACCATAACAAGTATAAAATTATACATTCATACTACAAGTTTGTTTGAGAAATAACAATAAAACATGTACATATATACACTAACAAAATACATATACTAAAAAAACAATAAAATTGACATTTAAATGTTAAAATTAAAAAAGATAGATTTACTTACAAAAAATGATAAAATCCACAATAAATCAGTACACGGATGTTGTGACCACAAAACTTAAAGAAATATGACTTATGTTGAGAAGAGGGGGATTTTTTTGGAGGGGTGATTGTTTGCAGTTTAAGAGAGGAGAGTTGGGATGGGGAAGAAGAAGGAGAAATAGTGGAGGAGACAGTCGGCAGAGTGGTGATATATTAACTTTTGCTGATGGAATCACCGACGGACTCATTTTGTCGGTGGTTTTGTCAGGCATTCTGACAGTGAATTGGTCACATCATTGTATGAAGATCCTGTTTTAAATCCCTCGGTGGGTTCATCGGTAAAATCGCCCGTAAAAACTTCCAAGTCATCGAACCGCTTTTTTTTTCAAATTCTATCTATTCCGTCTGTAATGTCGTCGGTAATTACTACAAGTTACCGAAAGAATTATTCCGTTGGTTTTAGATGAATTTCTGGTAGTGTAAAATCTTTTCCCACCAAAAGAAATTTGTTTAGTAATTGATATTTGACTATAAATTTGTTCGTGGTTTAGGTTTCATTCGACCACCAACGATTATGGGCTCTACGTTGGGGTTTGTGAGGACTGGTGTCATGGAGTTTAAAGGTGGTGAAGGGTTCGAATAGGGGTGATTTACTGAGTTTTGCGATCCGATTAGGTTATTCATTTTACAATCTGCAATAGAAGGAAGTTGTGGGTGTTGTTTTTACTCTTTATTAATTGTTGATGTTTGGGTTTGAATTTTTTATTGATTCGTTCAAATTAGGGAAGATGAAGATATGAAGTTTCTTTTTAGCTAATAAGTAACGAGACCCAATACATACTTGGTTCAATTGGTTCTATTAAGTCAAAAGTATTAATTGATTTAAGTAGCAACGTAAGGGTTAAATTCTAAATTTCAAACTTTTCAATTAAGTTGGTTAGGTTAAGGAGGTGTTTGGGAGTGTGGTAATGATTACTTTTTAAAGTGATTTTTACTCAAAAATATATTAAAATAATTATTTTTTACACCAGCACATCAAAACGACCCGAAAATATACAAAAATAATTTTAAATAAAAAAAATTGAGTTTTAGAACTTTAGATTTACAATAAGATACAAATTCAAGTGATATCAGCTAGCAAATGGATCATTCCTTTCCGAGGGTGTTTGGCGTTGGGATTGGATAGCGCTTTTCAAAAAAAATTATTCTTTGTTTTAAATTATTTTTTTATGTATTTTAATCGTTTTGATGATAGTAAAAATAAATTTTAAATAATAATAATAATAATAATAATAATTTAATTTATTTTTAGATATAAAAAACTTTAAAAATAATATTTATTACTATCCCAACACCTCTAAAATTTGAAAAGGAAAACGATAGAATGGGAGAGCCAGGTAGGATGTCAAGTGGTATTCTCATTTTCAAGGTTGTAGACTTTATGTTAAAGCCTCTCTTAAATATCTTGGCTGTTTAATTAAATTTCAAAGGGGCTATTTTGTCCTTTTCCTGGTTAATTTATGTGTGTGGAATGGGATATTTGGGTGAGGTTGACTCAACCTACCCCCTGGCCATAACTTAAAATTTCAAGTGCTATGAAATTTCAACAGAATCATTTCAAATTATTGAAAAAATAGCCATCACCAATTTATAATTAGTTCCTGAACAATACCAATTTTAAAAAAATATTTAACTTATTGAAAAAGAAAAAAATATTTTCTTGATACTATTAATTTACGGGACACCCTCATTTAAAATTATTGACACCGTCACTATCAACACTTCAACAATAACCACCGTCACCTACCATCACCCTACCGTTACCGACCATATTATTACAACCATAATTTTAATATTAATATAATTATCATTTTATTATAACCTTATTATAAAATTTTCAATAATCAAAACAATAATTTTCTTATTATCATTGTCATCACTACAACAACTATAACAATTGTTATTGTACGAAGACTTTTATTATTATCGATATTATATATTATTATTTTAATTACCATCATTATCATTATCATTATTATCTTTATTATAAACATTATAACTCTCATCTTACTACAAGAACAACTTATTTTGTAAATAAAATTATTTTTTTTTATTATATTTGAATAATAAAGAGTAATCACTCTCTGAAAAGATTTTCCATGAAAAGATATATCCCTAGAAAGAATATTTTTAAGTCAGCGTTACTTTTGTTCTAGACTTAATTGTGGGATTAGCAACATCTTTTCAAAGTGATTAACTTAAGCATTTAAACACAAGAGTACAGGTGGGTTGTTTTAGCTTAGAAAAGACGTTGAAGAATAATGGTTTTGGATAGGGACGGAAGGACCGCATGCATACGAGGGATTGTAAGCGAATTTGTCAACAGAGGCCGCCCCCCACCCCCACCCCCCCCCCCCCCCTGTCATTTAGCAGCTTATACCACTTCTTTCCAGGGAGGACCACCCGGAGAAGACCTCTCTCACCTCCTTCCATCTCTCCGTCCAAAGGTTCTTTGAACGATCGATGACTTGATCTACACATAACCTGCTCTTTACGGTCTTTTCTTTTCACAGCCACCCTTGCAGCCTGTGAATTGATGGGATCCTCTTCGTTTCCATACCTCACTTGGCGGTCTTGACACGGAAACTTTGTGAAAATTCTATGGAATGGCTGGCCCTAGCTAAACAAATATATAGGTACAAAGGAAATCTTCAAACGTCAAAATATAATAGACTTTCATGTGGTAAGAAATAATTTATATTTTATTTATTTGATGAGTGACTTTATCTTATTTTATTTTTTAAGAAAAAACAATTGTATTTCTCAAAAGAAAAAAAAAGAGGAAGAAATTAGCATTGTTTTCTAATCCTCTCTTCTTTTCTTTTTCTTTTTCATGTTTCAGATCGCCTCGATCCCCTTTATTCATTTACGTTCAATATGCAATGAATCAAAGCAATTTATTCCCAAAAATTGATTACATGAACCCGATTATGTTGATCAAATTAATCCATTATAAGCACTCACCATAACAACTAGTGATAATAATGGAATCTACTAAATCTAAAGTGTGTAGCTCAACTGGTCAGACTCTAGACTTGCTCCATAGAGATCACTGATTCGAGTCTCACAAACTTTAGGATCACTAAAAGATTACATGGTCGTTAACTTCAGGGTCTGTGAGATTAGTTGAGGTACATACAAACTGGTTCATAAACTCACGTTAATTAAAAAAAAATGAAACCTACTACACGAAACAATCAAATACCTTTCGTTAAAATGAAATTTATGCATAAATCCCTTTCACCTATGTTTGACCGAGTTATTTCTTTTGTGAACATCCAACTCTATTATGCATGGTTCACAAATGTCAAAGAATGTGTCCAATGATAAACTATAGCCTGTTTGGAATTAATTCTTAATTTAATTGAATTCAATTATAATATGTAATTTAAATTTAATTAATAAATTAGTTGAATTTATATGTTTTTAAAAAATAAAATTTATTTTATTTTATTTCCTATATTACTTTTATCTTATTTCTTTAAAGATATCTAAAACAAAAAATGAGTAGATGGATATTTTAGAAAAGTTAGTTTTAATATGAATATTTTTTTTTGAAATTGTAAATTAAAGGAGTTAACTTTTGATTTCCTTTTGTATAATTTTTAGATATTGAATTTTATTTGAAATTTAATTTTTAAAAAAAATTAATTCAAAGGGTTTATATATACCCCTTTGATTCTTTAAAATAACTCAAAATTTTATTTTTCAACTCAAAATAACTCAATGCCTTTCCTCCGCCTCGCGTCGCAAATGGTGAGCTATGTTATGAACTTTTCTTTAGTCTTCAATTTAAATGAAAATCATCCTTTTCAAAAAAAAAATATATAGATGAAAAGATAAATCATGGATATCTCCCTCTAGCCCGTGGATTTTCTAGGTAAGTCCGAGCCCATTATGATATCTCGGCTAGGTGCCCATAATTGTCGAGCATTGATAACACTGGGTCAAAGCCTTCAATCGAGCCCTATTCCGTATTCGCACTGTGACTTCTATCAAGCCTTCTATTGAATATTTAAACAGATGTGGAATATGTTAACCGATTTCGTATGGATTTCTCTAAATGGGGCGAATACACGTTACCATCCCATCCCATAAGCAAAACTAGGAATTGCTTAGGGGCCACAGCACCCCCAAAGTCTTGGGAGTTTTTAATTTAATCCTTGTTTTTTTTTTAGTTTTTCGAAATAATTAAGTATTTGGCATCCTCATTTAAATCCCCATTTCATGAATTTAAATGCGAGTTGTAACCGGAGAGCATGGTGCTAATGCACCCTAAAAGAGGGTCCGCTAATGGAGGCATCACATGCTCTTTGTTTGACCTCCTAAAGTGGTGCTCTGTGGCCTGTGGGAAGAAACTGCTCAGTCAGAAATCAACGTATATAATTAAGCATTAAACGACTCGCTGGAATTGGATGGCATTAAGAAATGACAAGCAGCTGGGTTTTCAGTAGCGACTAAAAATAAACTATTGTGCTTGGTTTCGACATTTCCGCTTAGGTAAAGACTATAGAGGAGATCATTAATGGGAGAATGTGATATCTAGTTAGTCAACTGCAAACCATTCGAAAAAGGGATCTCTTGAATCTCTTTTATATGTATAATACATGCATAGCACCGTCGGAGAAAGAATCGCACGTATCTGACTTTCTTTATGGAGTTTTTGGAACTAAAATGCATAAACAGAACTATGCTTAACACCAGTATAAGAAGCCTTGCTCGCCTCTTTAATTACATCCCATTTTAGCAAAGACAAGATGGCATCTTCTGCTTATACTTTATTGTCATTCACTTTTTACACCATCTTCCTCTCGTCTGGATCATATAAAGCTGAAGCTAGGAGATTCAATGACATCTCTTCTCTTGTTAGTAAAGGCCTCTTTGATTCCATATTTCTACACAAGGACAACAACGCATGCCCTGCTAAAGATTTTTACACGTACAACTCCTTCATTCAAGCATCTAGATCTTTTCCTCGGTTCGGCAGGACAGGTAGTTCTATGAAGAGGAAGCGAGAAATTGCAGCTTTTCTTGCTCAAATATCCCATGAGACCACAGGTGGGTGGCCTACCGCACCCGATGGACCATTTGCATGGGGTTTGTGCTTCAAGGAAGAAGTGAGTCCACAAGGTAATTACTGTAACTCAAGCAACACTCGATGGCCATGCTCCCCTGGGAAATCCTACAAAGGAAGAGGGCCTATTCAACTATCATGGTAATATTCATTCGTTAAACAAGCATTGCATTCAGGATCCATGTTGATTTCAATTTGGTTTCAATATTAACAAGGCTACTTATACTTATTTTGATGATGTTGGGCAGGAATTACAATTATGGACCAGCAGGTAAGGCATTAGGATTTGATGGGCTTAACAACCCAGATATAGTGTCTAACAACTCCTTAATCGCCTTCAAGACAGCTCTTTGGTTTTGGATGACTAAGCAGAGCCCAAAACCATCTTGCCACAACGTCATGATTGGAAAATATAAGCCAACAGCAGCTGGTGTGGCAGCTAATCGGACTGCCGGCTACGGGTTGGTGACTAACATCATCAACGGTGGTCTTGAATGTGGAATACCTAACGATGCGCGAGTTAATGATCGGATTGGGTTTTTTCAGAGATACGCAGCATTGTTTAATGTAAGTACTGGGCCTAACTTAGATTGTGTAAATCAGAAGCCCTTTACTTAGATTTTTTTTCCCGTTTAGGGCAGTGGAATGCTGTTGTGGTTGCTTGTTGCTATGATTAGTTCTTGCAATAAATTATGATTATGTATATGATCCATATTAAGAGATCATTTTGTGACGACTATATGAAAAATATCGTTAATTAACTGAACTGTGCTTTGAAGGTAATTTAGAAAAGTTAAATTGTTGATATAGCTTTTTGAATATTATAAATATATTTTTTTATGCACACTCCCATGAAAAAAATCATTTTAAAAATTTATTTATACTTTAATATATTTAATATTAATATTTTCAGCTTTTTGTTCCAATATAGAAAAGAAGAAATCACTCGCTTGTATGATGAAATTCACCTCTACCATATCTAGAGGTGAGCATAATTCAGTTTAACTGAATTTTTAAACTAAGAAACAACCTGCCTTGGTCAATTTTGTTCGATTCTTCGGATTTTGAAAGCCTATCTAAAAATATTTTGGTTAAAGAAATTTTAGAGTTTGGCTAACTAAATTGACCAATTCATCACATCATAACTCCATATACAATACAAAATGAACTAAAACACATAGATTTTTACTAAGCAAAACACAGATCACTTACACTTATTTTACTGTCATAGCCAGTTTTTTTCCTTTTTGATCTCTGAAATTCTTTACTTACACTTTGGTCATTGAACTTTAGTTCCTTACAATCACATCCTTGCAAATTACATTAACATGATTTTATATATTGAATTATTTTTAGCTTTTCATGTTCTTGCATATACAAAGTGTCAAAAAAATATTTTAATATTAAACTAAAGGTCAATATTACGAAATATAATTTTAGATTATAGTTAAGAAACTATGACCAAAATTAACATAAAAAGAGTCATTTTCATTTTCACTATTCAAAACGCACATAAACTTCAATTTGGCTCTTGAAGTTTCAATTTATACATATTTGGTATATGCTATTTTAGATGTTTATGTATCGGTTTGAATTTTTTTTGTCATGTTTCAATCCTTGTTTATTGAGAGAGAAGAGAAAAAGTTTTTTTAAAAAAAAGAGGAGAGATAAAAGGTTCAGTCGACCACATTCTAACCGCTAAAAATATCAAACTTTGTATTAATGGGTTTGGCTTTCAAATGGGAGTTTAATAGAGATGATTTTTCCCTTCAAACATGATGAAAAAAAAAAAGCAAAACATGACATGAAGTTTTGCATTAAGATTGTTTGTTATTCTTAAACTTACTAGAGGGTTTTAATGTTTGAAATAGGTTTATTGATATTTTTAAGATGTCTTTAGATGAAAAAAAGTTGAAATTTGGAGTTTTGGGATTAAATAGTTTAGAGATTAAAATGAGGGGAAAAATGTTTATTGAATGGGATTAATTATGATAACCAAAAATCAACTTTATAAAATTAGATTTAGTTTAATTGAATCTATAGTTTGGTGTAATAGGTTATATTTTAAACTACAGTAATTTAAAATCCAATAAGGCTGGGATTGGAATCGTATACAAAATAAAAAGGATAGACACGAGATAAAGATATCATGTTTGATTCATAAGGACGGGATCAAATTTCATTTTTATCTCTATCACAAGAATAAAAATAAGTGAATTTTTGTATAGGGGACATGTGGAATGAAGACAAAGACATAGAATATTATAAAATTTTATTCCAAAACTATCTTTATAAACTTTACAAAACTTCATGTCATGCCCCTCACTTATCAATCTTAACCATTAATTTCACATGAATTATTTTTTACTTTTATATTTGTCTAAACAAAATATCAAAAATATAAAAGAAAAAATCTTGAAAAATAAGAGATATGAAGAAAAAAGAAAAGAGAGAGAAATTATTAGCGATATAATCTAGTCCTTGTTATGGCCAATACCACAATCAAATAAAAGTTGTCATATTTATGAATTCATAGACACCAAAATTTTACTATTTCGCATTTGAAATTGAAAAATATCTGGATTTGAAGTTTTAGAACTAAAAACTTTCAAATCAAATTTTATGTTGTTTTGTTGTTTAAAAATAGTTTTTAAATTTAGATTTGGATCTTAAAGAACAACGGGAATCGTTAGAAGTGTTTTTTAGTGAAAAAAATATTTTAAAACAAGATAATATGTAATAAACCAAGTTATCATCCACAAGTCAACATGGACGAAGACCTTGCAGCCTCTCTCTCTCTCTCTTTTATTTTTAGATACACTGAGAGAGTTTAGGAGAAGATATAGTTAGAAGACTCGGGATAACATTGATCTAATAATAGGAAATGCAAACAAGAGATTAGATGTTGATATCTAAGCCTTGGAACTCAAAATGATAGTGTTGAAAAGCCACCTCACAACAATAATATTTTCTTGATTTTGCGTCAAGTAATCAAATCAATTTCAAAATTCAAATTATCTTCAATTTAAGATCTTTTGCATTATATAAGAGAAAAATACATCAAATTAAAATCATGTTGATTTTTATTAAGAATTGGACTTAGTACTTAAGAGCTCTAGACCACCTCAATTTGGTACACCAATTTGTTTTTTTTTTTATCTAGTCCATTGTTCTTGTTTTTACTATTTTCAATTCAATTAAAGTCTTACAATTTAGCCCTTCTTAATTATATGTTATTCTTTGAATTAGTCAAGCTTGTTACAATTGGTAATAGAGTCTAGCGAATAATGGATGATGGAACCCAAATGTCATAACTGTTGGACATAATAACTATTATGAAACAAGAACAAGATAACAAAATGACTCCACCAACGAGACGTAACAAAAAGTTTTATAAGAATTGGTATAACAATTACCGTAGATTACCGAATTTTAAAGAAAAAGTCATGATAACTCTCCCCCTAATATGTCTATCAACTTCGTTAATGGACATCACAAGCCAAGGATTAAAACATAGAAGAACCCGAAAATCCATCTTAGACCGATGAAATTAGACTTCCTTATCTTGACAAGGAATGTCCAATGAGGTGGGCATAAAAGGCCAACCAATTTTTCAATTGTCATAAAACAATCCTCATAAATCATTATTAATGGTGAGTTTTCACATGGAAGGAAAATTTATTACTATCTAGGAATCTTTTGTGATTCTCTATAAATAAGGTTTGGTACCTTTTCCTATAATAACCTCGTAAAGGCTCTCATAAGCCTGAAGCAGATATATTTCATTAAGACTTATATGTCTCAATCGAGATAGTTTCCCATAGAGCCCGTGGATTATCAAACTTCTATCATTAAAGTTTGTTTTTAGGAGGGATTAAAGAAAGCTATTAAGGTTGGGTTAGGATGTTAAAACCTCAAAACCTTATTCCAGCCTATGTTCTTGCAAGAACACAGGAAGAGAATATTTTTGTCATGCAAAAAAGTTGAAGGCCCAATACAAGTAGGTCGCTTAGGAAGTTCAATCAATTAGATTAGCCTAAAATAGAGCTCAAGCCTAATCTTCTCTTTTAGAATTTATCACAAGCCCAACTTAAGAAAAAAATGAAAAAAGATATTTGTTTTAAATATAATAGCAAGTGGAACTCATGTCATAAATGTGAAGGCCTAAAATTGTTTTTGGTTAAAGAATGTGAGGAGGAACAAAGCGAATCGAATTCAATCAATATTAGGGATTTAATTGATTTATAAATCTTATTGTTGTTAGTGAGGAAAACGAGAGATCCCTATATGTTATTCAAAAACCATAAAAGTTAAAACAATTATCAATAACCAATCCATTACAATCCTGATGGATAATAGAAGTGCCCACAACTTTATCTACTCAAATATTACTAAGAAAGTATGGATTGAAGTGGAAAATCACAGGTCAATTGAGGTAAAGATAGCTCACAACACTAGAATCCAAATTCAATAGAGTTATTCTAAATTTAAATTTGAAATCCAAGTAACTCAATTTCAAGCACAGGCCTTGGTTATCCAATTAGGGAGGTGTGACATGGTGTTAGGGATCTAGTGGTTAAAAGTTTTAGGGCCTTTTTTATAGGACTTTTCAGATTTGACCATGGAATTTTAATTTAATGGGCTCCAAATCCTCCTTAAAGAGTCAGGGGTCTAAAATTCTGAAATTAACTGCAAGTTCAATTTTATTCGAGAATTGAAAATTAAGGCCAAGAGGCTAGTTATTCAAATATAGAGGATGAAGATCGAGCTCCAGTCTAAGGTAAAGCTACCAAACCAGATAAACTTACAATAAAAAATTAAAATTGAAAAGATTGCCAAGGAACTATTAAATTTGGAAACAATAAAACCCAACTAAAGCTTATTTTCTTTACCAGTTCCTCTAGTAAGAAATTTAGATGAGTTATGAAAGATGTGGATAGATTACTAAGATCTCAATAATGAGACTATCAAAGATAAATTCTCTATACCTATAGTAGAAGAGTTATTGGATGAGTTGTGGGGATCACACTATTTTCTAAGATAGATTTAAGATTAGGATACCACTAGATTCAAATGAGGCTATAAGATATCCTCATAACTGCTTTTAGAACTCATAAAGGGTGTTACAAGTTCCTAGTTATGCCATTTAGGCTAACTAATGCTCCTTCTACATTTCAAAGCTTAATGAATAAGATATTTAGACCTTTTCTTGAAAAATTTGTGTTTTTTTTATGACATCTTAGTATATAGCAAAACAAAGGAAGAACATATGAAACACTTGGGGGTTGTTTTAGATAGATAAAATGGAGAATATAAAACCCTCAATGTTGCTATATTCTCTCTCTATTCTACAAAATATAGGATTTTTCACTACTTTTAAAAATGAATTAAGTCATCACGAGTCTTTTTATTTTTAGTTCTTTGTTAAAATTAGTTTTTTAAAAAGAAATTATATTTTTGAATTAAATTAAATTGATTAATTAAATATAAACATGAGGTGCTCACTTCAGGATATTTTATTTGATTTGTTATCCAGATCATTATATTACTCTAATAGCTCATGTGGCGTTAGAACTGTTTTGATGAACTATTTCTGATGGTGGGGCAGTGTCTGTGGTGAGAGACGGTTAATCTCCAACGAGCTTTTATTTCTTCTCCTCTCGTGTATGATATTGACAACTCATTTTTTATAGTTAATTATTGTCATTTTTTTTCCTTCACTCTATTTGTTGTCAATGTCTTTTTTTTGAAATCATATTATTAAATTAACTTAGTTTATTGAATTTAATCAAATCAATGAACCTTATCTCATATTTTTCTTGTTTTTTTGAAAACGATACTACTGTCTGAATATTTTTTTATGCTAGAAAAAATTTAGGTCAACCTACAATATAATACGAGCCACCTATCTTGTTATCTATTAAACAAAACATAAATTAGTCCCGTCTCTCATGTATCATACCATATTGTCCTTGTTATATAATCTTTACTATATTGTACATAATTTTAAACCTAACTTAACATAACCAAATTACTTAAGTATTATATTTGTAACTAAACACACTGAATATTCATTATAAACACAGCTAAAATGCTAAAAGTTAATTTAACTGTTCATATGAATAATGAAATTGATTAATATTTTTTTATCAATTGTTTACAAGATTCATATTTCTTTAATTGATTGGTTACAAGATTTGTGTTATAGCTCAATGGTTAAGGCGTGGAAATGACGTGAGGTTATTGGTTTGAGAATTGGAGGCGCCAAATTCTTTTCTCAACTAACCAAAAAAAAAAAACAAGTTAATATATTATTTGAAGTGTTTTATACAAGATAAACTCGTAACTCACTATACCAGTAGCTTCTCCACGCCCAAATTACTCGACAATTCTCCTATTAAACTTGGGTGTATATATATATATATATATATATATATATATACCGGCGTTGAAACTATATAAATTTGAAAGCTATTTTTTTTAAGGCCACACTAGCCTAATCACTACACAAGATGTGGTTACTTGTATAACAAAGATAGGTTTGGGGCCTGCCCCAGTTTCGCGAGAAATTTAATAGATTAAACAGCTCTGCTAGGAGTCGTAAGATTTAATTTTGTACTCACTCTTTAACTCGGTAAAGTAACAATTGGTGTTAGGCTATTTATAACATAATAATAGGAAAAGTATATCCTATGAGAAATACTAATAATATACTTTCTCAAAAAAGAATTTTATAATAGCAAGTAGCAAGTGGTATCATATCAATTGACAAAGAATATGATAAACTCTGAAAATCCTTAATTTACAACAAAAGACCAACTTTTGTTCTATCATCCTCAACATATTCATATGGAGTTACCTAGCTGTCCACTACCTAGTTATTTTCGATTCACCATATACAAGTGCATGTCTAGGGAGAAGAGGAGACTGCATATGAATCATGAACCAAAATCATAGGCTGTCTGCCCTGGTGATCTTCAATCTCCGCACAGAAGGTAAGAACACCCTACAAATTAAAGAAAATAAATTAATATTAAGGCATTTATGTTTGTAGCTGCTCTCTTGCTACTTTGTGTCAACAGAGAAATATGGTTTATGATTAAAACAAAGAAGAAGATTAAAACGAAGGAACTCACTCCCATGGAACATCCCCAACAATCAACCAATCGCCCTCTTTGTCTTCATATGTCAGCACATGGCATTTCCCGGAATGTTCAACATCCATTTCAGGCCCTGCTTAATCATCTTCAGCTTAATTATTATATACTCTCCATTAATAAAAATAAAATAAAATTGTATTGCTATGGAAATGGATCAACGGAAAAAGAAGACACTTAACAGAGAATGCTAGTGTTGAACATTTGGTCAAGAGTCTGTATCAAGTCATGGTAACCATCGTGGGCTAATAGGTTCAGTTTCCTTCCAATTTGAATGCCTTCCATGTACACCTTGACGAATAAGGTGGAACTACAGCACTCATTTTCTTCTGATGTTACTGCCTTCCCCGGAGACGGCTTGCTCGGTGGCCAATCCAATAGCTGCTCACTGGATTGATTCGTATGAGATCACCAAAAATTAATAATTTAAGAAGATTACCAATAAGTTTCTTCAAATGGGAACTATTGGTTTATTGAATAATTAATTAGAGACACATGTACCTTGGTGTAGAAGGGTTGTCCTGTCGAGAGGCTGATATGCCAAGTCCAAGCCTTAGATCTGTGCTAAGGTCCCTCTTTACCTGAGGGAAAGAAGACTCGCCGGAGACAGATGGGTAGCTGCTGCTTTCGAAAGATGATGAAGAGCTAGAGGCAGCTCCTCTGCCCATTTTTGGAGATGTGAAGCTAATGAAGCCGCCACCTTAGGCTCAAATACATAGCATAGAGAGCATAACACGTTTATGAGTATTAATATAGTGAGGAAAGGCATCTCCTCATGCAGCTCACGGCCCTGATATGTTGTCCATGTAGCCGGCATCTACACGTGTCAAGTTGAATCCTGCTTATAAGGTGTCGTGATATCTGTTCGAGCTTAAATTCAATGTGGTTCATGTGCATAAAGTCTACATATATCGGTCGTTTATTCGCAAATTATTTTACTTTGTAGGCCTATTGTAGTATTCTCTTTGCTCGGATTTTCCGAAAACTCATCATTGGTTTATAGCTCAATGATTCTCTAGAAGAAAAGGAAATTAAAAAGAAGTGCGAAGAGACCTCGACCCTTCAATTCTCCTATACAATCTTCATTCAAGAAATAATCATTTTGACTCCTAAATTGAGATAATTGATAAAGTATTGTAGGGTTTTTTTTTTTTTTTGAATGTAGTGATCAAGCAATACAAATGTAGTAGAAGTATAAGTGTATGGATTGATTGCTCGCTTAACAAGCTGAAGTCATGGGCATGATCGTATCCAGGGCTTGACAGATGAAGTAAAATATTGGTGTTGCAAAGCGTTTTAATGACATTGGAAAGATGATTCTGCAGGCATGGTTGATGAAGACTAGCTCTTGAGGATAGTTGAAGAGATGAATGTAGACAAACTAGCTAGGGATATAATTCAGATAGGATACAAAGGCATCGGTATTCGAGGCCCTTCTCCTCCACAAAAAAAAAAAAAAAAAAAAAAAAAATACACATTGAAGTTAACACACAATCTCATGCCAATGTTCAATGGATTAGATTATCGAGCTGCGCTTGAAGGCCTTGGGTACAGTTACATAATTAAGGGTATTGGTGGTGGTGAGACTACGGCTTGTTTAGTAGTAATTGATTTTTAGAATAATTTTTGTTTTGAAATATATTAAAATAAATTTTTTTATTTTTAATATCAAAACAATCTAAAACTATAAAAATAAATTAATTTAAAACAAAAAAAATTCAAAACTTTATGAAAAACTATACAACCGTCCCAAGCGGACATATGCTATTATGTATGGTGACAAGATAGCACACTTCAACATGATGCATTCATTACATTTTAATACCATACTAGTAATAAACTCTCAGGTTGCTTTGATAATTATCATATGCTATTATGTTTAATGTTCATGTGTGTGTTTGTCTATATAAAAAAAAAAATAGCATTCTAGTGTCATCCGGATATTCAATAAAAACATTTATATTTTAAAAAAAGAAAATTGTTAGCTAAGTCCTCAATGTATTTTAAAATTTAATCAGAAAATAAATATTTTATGAAATTTTCATAATGCCTTTTTTAAATATATTTAACATGATTAAATATATTTAGCATGATTAAAAAAAACAATGTTTAGATTTCCGGTAAGTATCTTATTATATTTTCAAAAAATACATTTTAAATGAATTTAGTTAAGATTATAGGTGATTGTATTTTTTAAAATTAAATTTGAATGCCTTTTAAAAATATTTTTTCACAATATAATTTGTAATAATTTACTGTTGCATAATAAGTCAGTATTTTTTCTAGGTTAGAGATGACACCAAACATATTTCGTTGCAATATCAAAGTATATCACAGTTAAATGAAGCTGCTCTAGAGCATATGGGAGATGCCTGTGAAAACTTGTTATTTTAAAAAGGAATGCCATTGTCATGTGTTGAGTTACTGAGCACTATTAAGTACTCAAATACATTAACAGAATCTAAGCCCTGTGGCCAAACTATTGTATAATAGGCGTCAATGACTGTGAATTATAATAGCGGTGTTTTTACCCTTAAAAAAGAAAGCTCATTGCACTGCCTAGAAGGATATATTTATATTTTTATATGGTTCATTTTGTCGTTTTAAAATTGTTAAGAAGCATCTATATATGTCCTTTCCTAGATTTTTTGGACAATGAATTTACTTTAATACTCTTAAAAGCAAAATATCATGACAAGGAACATTTGTTGTTTTTTACTTTTTTAAGCATGGTATAATAACTTTATCGCTCTTAAAATTAAAATTGAAAAAAAATCTTTGTAGGGGCTAATTTATCATTGCATAATAGTTTTTTTAGCAATATTTATTTGGTTATGACGGTAATGTTGTCTTTTGATACATAAAAAAAAAAAAAAAAATTGTTGATGCACTAGGCACTCTGTAACCTTTGACCGACATGTGTTGTTAACTTCGGTGGTGGAAAAAAATGTTATGTCGTGTCATTTGATGCGTCTCGGCATTCTCTTTCTACCTGGACAATGCGTGTATAGTGATTCTGTTTGATTTGGTGTCGGTTTGATTTTCTTTTTTCCCCTTCGTTTCTCTCTCCTCTACCTTGGTTTGTGCGCTATCCATATAAAAAATCATAGCGGTCTTTCAATTTCTTTTTCCTTCAAATTTAGTCCATATTCTTTGAATTGCAATTGTTTTATTTGAAAAAATCACTTCAAATTGGAAAACAAATTCCAATTTTATCCTCCTTCAATTTCTTATCTCTCAAATATAGTCCCCATTCTTTTGATTGTATTATTTTTGTTTGGGATGGTTTATAAATTTTATTTATTTCTTGCAATTTCATCCTCGTTCTTTTTTTTTCATGTTTGGTCTCCATTCCTTTTATTGCTATTTTTTTTCTATTTCTATCCTTCAAAATTAAATTTGAATGGGAATTGAGTTTCTTATTTAAGCTCAAGTCTAAGATTTCACAGGTTGTGATTTTGAAAATTAAACCTGGTTTAGAATATTCATCAAGGTATGCTTGTTTTTTCATGTTATTAAATTGGAGTTGTTTACACACACACAAACACCAAACTTATTAAACAAAATCGACTCGAGTCTCGAATTTCTTTTAATTCTTTGAAAATCATAGCATCGTCTTAACTTTTTTCTTTTTTAGGTTGACAAATTTGTCTCATCCCAAGGTGTTGCATAGACCATTGATATAATTTTGCTCAAGTTAGGTTTTTTTTTGTTCTTTTTTTAAAATTAATTTTTTTTCACTTTTAACTTTTAATATTTGGTTTGTTATAATTAAACTTTCTATTTTGTTTCGTTATTGGTTTCGTGGTTTTATCACTATCTCATACCTATATTGCAGGTTTTGCACAGTAATCATAGTTATTCTAAATCAATCTAGTTTATCGTTGTCTCAATACCTTTTTCATATAAAAAAATATCATGCCATATGTCACCAATCAAGTATTTAAAAAGTGTTTCGGCCTGTATAAATCAAGTTTTTTACTTTCTAACATCTTTATATCTTTTTAGGTTGAAAAAAATAATTTGACCTGTGACGTAGCACAAGTAAAAAAAAAATCCACTTTAAAATTAAACTAAATTTAGCTATTAAAGTTTGCAATCGCTGACCTATGGAGAGAACTTAAAACATCAAAGAGAAAGAACTTAAGTCTTACTTAATTGTCAAGCTAAAAGCTCTATATTCCATGATAGGAACACATCAACCTAAATAAGATACCTAATGTTCTTAACAAGAACATACTGAACTTATATTCAGGTATCTAAAGTCATATATAATTATAGGTAAGTTTGGATGATATAAGAAAAAACAAATTATGTAGCATATAAAATAATTGAGGGTTATGATGAATTTAATGCCAACACAATTAAAGTTAAAAAAAAAATTCACCTATTATATTGTGTTTCCCGCATAAGTTAATCAGTCATCTGAGTAAAGATATCCTTAGAAAGAAAAGGGACATTAATTTTCCTGGAGTGCTAAAAAGGAAGGAAAATATTTCAAGAAAGAGGCAAACTTTGGCATCACATCTAATTTGGCTATGCTCTTGTTTTTTTTTTCATTTATTTGTTTTTTTCTTTTTCTTCTTGTTGACTCTCCCCATTAGGCTTTTGTGTTGTCTCTTTACTATTTTTTTTACCATAAGTTAATTTGCTTCCACTCAGCCTCAGCAACAAAGACACTCTTTGATTGCATTATATTTTGATTGCAATCAGGTTTGCCTTACACTTTAGTTGTGTGTAATAATTTGGTTGGTTATGGGTACTGAAAAAAAAATAAACAGAGAAACAAAACTTCTACAATCTTATTATATCTTTGTTATATGTTGTAGTGTACACACACACACACATACACACACATATATATACAAATCTGCTTTATGTTCTTGATCTAGAATCATGCCAAAATATATGTAATTACATATTTAAATCTCTTAATTGTAGGAAGAGCCTATTAAATCCATTTATTCTGCATCTGCTAAATATGTTAAGCAATCTGCTTGTATATGCAATTATCCTAAGTGATTTGCAACTGTCAATTTGCTTCTGCTAAGAATTTTGCTCCCACCAATGCTCCCTCTCTAGCTGGATCAAGAAGATTGAATTGTCCAAGCTTGGAAAGTAATTGATGAAATTTAGTTGAAGACAAAGGTTTGGTTAAGATGTCTGTAAGTTAATCCTGACTCCGAGTGTAGTGAGTTGCTATTATTTGAGATTGAACTTTTTTCTCAAACATAATTGCAGTCAACATCGATATGTTTAGTTCTCTCATGGAAAACTGGATGAGATGTAATTTGCATGGCAGCTTGATTATCACAACAAAGAGATATAGGCTAAAAAGGCAAAAAACCCAAATCCTCAAGCAATGTCTTCACCCATATAAGTTTAAAAGCAGTGGATGCCATAACATAATATTCTGTTTTTGCGCTAGAACGAGCAACAACCAATTGTTTTTTTCTTTTCCATAAAACCATATTTTCCCCAACAAATATACAATATCTAGTGGTTGATTTGTGATCAAAAGTGTTTTCTGCCTAATCTACATTAGTATATCCAAGTACCTGAGTGTGACCATTATTTTTCATGAGTAAATCACGCCTAATAGACCCTTTAATGGATCGAAGAATCCTTTTAACAGTCAATATATGATTTGTAATAGATGCATGCATGAATTAGCTTACAAGGATGACTGCATGGCTTATATTGGGTTACGTATTTATAAGATAAATAAGCTTCCCTACCATCCTTTGATAAATTTGCAGTTGGTGAAGAAGTTCAACATCCATGGTCATTTGCTATTTGTTATCCAAATGAATACTGACAGGCTTGTAGTTGGTGAAGAAGTTCAACATCCAAGCTTGCAGTTAAGCATATTAGCTTCTTATAACAAATCAAGAATGTATTTCTTTGGTTAAAAAACAACCCCTTATATGAAGTAGTCATTTCTATACCAAGAAAGTATTTGAGAGCACCAAGATCTTTTATAGCAAATTTCTAATAAAGAACCCGTTTAAGATTAGTAGCAGCAGCAACACGATTGGTACCAGTGACAATGAGATCATCAACACAAATTAACACCACCAAACTTTTACCTAATTTTGTTAGAACAAATAGAGAATGATCAGCATTACATCTTATGAACCCATTTTCTTCAAATACTACACTTAGTTTAGCATACCAAACACAAAGAGATTGTTTTAATCCATAAATGGATTATGTAATCTGCAAGCCAATTTAGGATCACAACTATTTAGATGTCTAAGTTGGAGCTTCATATATATTTCCTCTTGGAGATCACCATGCTAGAAGGCCTTTTTGACATCCAGTTAAGACAATGTCCAGCCATGATTTACAATAACTGAAAACAGAATTTTATGTCATCTACTCTAAATTTTGATTTACAACAACAGGTTCAAAAGTTTCTTTGTAGTTTATACCATATGTTTGGGTGAACCCCTATGCAACTAGTCGTGCTTTATATCTCTCAATGATGTCATCTACTCTAAATTTAGTCTTGTATATCCATCAGCAGCCCATAGCCATTTTTCCTTTTAGAAGTGATACAACACTCCAAGTGTTATTTTCATTTAAAGCTTAAAGTTTCTGCTGCATTGTCTTCTACCATTCCTCTTGTTGATTAGCTTCATGAAAACTCTAAGGATCTGACCTCTTGGATATAGCATTAAGATAGGCAGCATGTGATGAAGAAATTTATGATAAGTTAAAGCATTATTTATTGGATGTATATAATATATGTGACAAAGTCATGAAGTATGGATAATGGCTATCAATTATGAATTAAATGGTGTCTATAAAAAGCTTCAGATTCACTAACAGGGGTAGCTGTTATATTTGTATCAGCAGTTTCATATGGTAAAGGATCAGAATCAATAGAGTGTCCCATATTTGTGGTGTTGGATGACAGGTCTGAATGATTTGTATCGTCATCTGAAAGTGGCGGTAGAAAAAAACTGAATATGGACTCCCTGTATTTGTTAATTATGCTAGAATAAGGGTGATATGCAGTGCTCCCATCAAAACGTACGTCAATGGTCACTAATAGCTTCTATGAGTTGGGATAATAGCATTTATATCCCTTTTAGGTAGCTCAATAACCCAATAAATATATAGTTGATAGCTCGGTGGTCTAATTTGTCTCGTTATGAGGGTTAAATGTGTACATAGCATGAACACCCAAAAACTCTAAGATGCATCAAATTTAGAGTTTTTCCTGTCAACAACTCAGCATGAAAGGTAAAATTTAAAGTTTTACTAGGTAACTGATTTATAAGATAAGTGGTTGTGAGTACCCCTTGTGACCAAAATGTTTTAAGAACATTCATTTAGATTATTAGTGATCTTGTTTTTTCTAGAATGTCTTGATTTTTTTTCTTTCTGCTACTCCATTCTATTATGGAGTTCCCACACGGCTAGTTTGATGAATAATGTCATGCATGCTTAGGTATTATGTCATGATGTGTGACATATATTCGGTGTCATTATTTGATTGTACAGTTTTTATTGTGGATATGAATTGAGTTTTAACTAAATTACAAAAGCCTTGAAAGACAGTTGCGACTTTATTTTTTGTTTTCAGAAGAGATAGACAAGTATATCGCAAGTAATCATCAATAAATGTAACGAAATACTTATAGCCATTGAAGGACATTAAAATTAAACCCTAGACATCAAAATGTATCAAGTTAAAAGATTTATTAGAACAAGAAATAGAAAAAGAAAACGGTAGACATGTAGATTTGATAGATGATGGACATCACAATTTATTGAATTATCGTTCAAATAAGGAAATAATTTATACAAAATAGGTTTTGAAGGATGAGTCAAATGTTGATGCCATGGTTTTAGTTCAGAATCTAGACTAGTATTGAAGTGAAGTCCTATAGAGATGCAAGAGTCTATTTGAAGATAACAAAGACCTTAAAAAAAAATCCCTCACTAATCATCTTTTTGATGGCTAGATCCTGAAACAGAACAACGTGAGAAAAGAAGCTAGAAACACAATTCAACACTATAGTAATTTTCTTAATATACAGTAGCTTAAAAAGAAACGAAAGAACATATAAAATAAGAGACGTAATTATTTAAGAAAGTAGTTTCACTTTCTCTTACTCAACAACGAGTATTCCGTCACTATTAGCAACTGAAATTTGAGATGACGGAGACATGATTTTAAAGTCAAGTATGAGATTATGATCATTAAATACGTGCAATGGCACCAAAATCTATGACCCAACAATCATGTACTTTACTTATTGTAAAAGCTTATGTCAAGGCATTCAAAATACCTAGGATTTCTTCAGCTAAAACACTTTTATTAGTAGCAAGAAATCCTGCAAAATTTCCAAGCAATGCAGAGGAGTTGTCAGTTTCATTTTTATTCCACTTCGCTTGAAGATATGCTGCAAACTCATTAATGAAAGTTATGGGACTAGAGATAAAATTGGATAATCCATTAGTTGTTGTATTGGTCATCATATTAGCCTTATATCCAAATGCTTAAGATCCCTTCTAGTCTTCCATGTTATCTCTTGCAAACTTTTCTTTCAGGTCTAAATGTAAAACCCAACAATGATCTACAGAATGGTTGAGATTATTGTAGTAGTTGCACTTCAAGTCAGATCACTTACCTTTGTTTCTTTTGTCTTCAAAACGTCTAGAGTTTGATAGATATACTCTAACTTCAGATATGTTAGTTTTGGTGTATACATTCATGGCCCTTTTTTTTGTTTCCTCCCGCTGGATGGTTGCACATACACTTGCAAAGGGTGGAGGTTCTAGATTTATAAGTATATGACTTCAGAGATCTTCATATTCAGGAGATAAATTGGCCAACAATTGGAAAATCTTGTCTTCTTCAACTTGTTTCAATAATATTGTAGGATCAGTAGTGTGAGGTCTATAAACTGTTAGCTCATTCCACATGTTTTTCATGTTTTCTAGATATTGAATAAAATATTTGCCTTCTTGTTACATACATGAAATGTCCTTCTTCAGCTGAAATACATGTGCAACATTATTCTGATTCTTATACATCTCCTTTACTTCCTCCTATAAATCAGCAGCAAATTCTAAATAGCTAAAGATTTCTGTAATATATGGTTCCATGGTGTTGAGCAGCCATGATTGAATCATCTGATCATTTGAAAACTAAGATTTATATTGAGATGACTTGACATCATGGACAACATTGCTTTTGTCAATGAAGTCAATTTTAGATCTTTCTCTAAGAGCTAACGACATGGGCCTAAACTAAGAAAGATAATTGAAATCGTTCAACAATACTGAACACGGACGTTGATTTGTGTTGTCATCAGAATTGTTTGATGGAGGAGGAATAATCGAGGTCTCCATCCCAAGTGAAGAGACAAGTGGATACTAACTCGCTTCCGATATCATGAAGAAAAATAAACAGAGAAACAAAACTTCGCAATCTAATTATATCTTCGTTACATGTTGTAGTGTGTGTGTCTATATCTCTCTCTCTCTAGAATGATGTTAAAATACATGTAATCACATATTCAAATCTCTTAATTGTTGGAATAGCCTATTAAATCTATTAATTCTGCATCTGCTAAGTATGCTAAGCAATCTGCTAGCAAATGCAATTATTCCATTCACATGCAATCTAGTCGTCCTAAATTGGAGACATGTAATCAACTAATTTTGGGAACACAAGGAAAAGGTGTAAAAGGAAGGAAAGACACAAAGCAGTGATTACATTCTTCCTTTCTTCTTCAATTCAATCTCTCAATCACGTGTAAATCCATGGGTCAAATGCTAATCTCTGATTCAAATATATACTCCATCTTCTTTAACGCAGGGGGGAACATGAAATCTCCGCTTGGGATTTCAAACAAAACACACAGGGAGAAAAAGAATAGGTAAATGTCCCCCACCACCCCTACCAATGTTGCTTAGATTTGACATTATAGGACCTTTCCCTTCCTCCAACGACTTTTTGGTTTTAACCCGAAGGCATTAGCTACGAACCTTACCACTCTTTCCAGAAGCCTCAATGTCCTTAGTTTCCTATAGCAAACCCTGTCATTTTTCTCTCCTCGCCTAGCTGTGTGCTTCAATGCATTCCATCATGATGTCTGTGCCTTTTGAATGTTAATTCTATTCAGTCAAACTTCAGATTGCCTTTAATTCTCCATTCAAGCATGTCTCCAGGATTAGGCCCTGAGTGGGGCAGGATCCCCTCTTTGAGAGCTGCTTTACAGATCCTTTTCTCCAATCAGCATGACTTTCTCACCAAATTTGTTTCGAAATACGATACAGTTGGAAAAACATAGCCGCCAGGGTAGTTACCAGGCTAGACTACGGAACCCTATGAACATCGGGCTCCTATGCACGTGTACAATTTTTCTTTTCTGCATATTTTTTAAAAAAAAAATTAAAAAAATTATCTTTTTTATGTATTTCAAATTAATATTTTTTAATATTTTTATATTATTTTGATGTATTAATATTAAAAATAATTTTTAAAAAATAAAAAAATATATTATTTTAATCTATTTACAATCAAAATATATTTAAAAAAAATTAATACAGGAACACAACCATACTGTCAAATATCCCTTCAACAACATGTTGTGCCCTGCTTTTTGGAAATAAACTCAGCTGTTTGCGCTTAACAATTTGGAAAACAGCACGTAAAATTAATTGTGGTTCCTATGCCTGTTGGTATAGAATAACCCTGGGTTTAGTTGATTTCGATTATATTATTCTTTGTACAGTATTTTTAAAAATATTTTTTAATTAAAATAATAATTTCTCATTATTTTATCTTATGTTTTACATAACACATTAAAATTATAAAAATATCTAAAAACATTAATTTAATATTTTTCAAACAAAAATAATTTTAAAAAATAAAATAAAAACAGAAGCTATTGGAAAGCCATACAGTCACTTAGAGGTGTGTGGTTCCTTCGAGTTTAAAATCTATTAAGGCCCCATGGTCAACTAAGGTCCAGGAGAAAACACATCATTCAGTGCCAGAAGCTGCCACATTTGTGGTCCTCCACGCGTTAGTGGGAGAAATGCCTGTTTAAACCTGGTGTAACTGCTGTTGTTATCGTTAAGAGCCTGACGCTACAGGAAGATGGGTTCCCAAATCTTAAGCATTGTGCTAACTGCATTTCTGAACATGGTGTAGCGATAAGAACAGAGTTATTGCTACTGTCACTAATGATAAAACCTAAAGTGGAATTTGAGTAATTACAGAGTCATACAGAAGATCTAAACAAAGAATAACTAAGCCAATCAAAACTTCATGCAACAGCCGTAGAGAAATCGCTTATCTGATCATTCCTACAGGATACCAGAACACTTGACTAACATCTGTAGTGATCGCCCAGCATCTGACACTATTTGTTGGCATACTGGGAGAGGAAATCAGTTACCTCAGCAGCAACTTCATAAGCTCCTTCTACACATCGGCCCAACGCAACACCAGATACATAGTTCCCCCCAAGAAACAGCCCCTGCAACCCTTTAGCCTTGAGAGCATCTCTTGCAGCATCTAGGATGTCAAAATGACCAATCAAGAACTGAGGAATGGCTTGTTGCCATACTCTCACCCCTAATACAAGAGGATTTGTCGCGTTAGGATTTATAAGCATCTTTCTCAAATCACGATCAACTGCTTCTACAAGTTCACTCTCTGTCTGCAAAGACAAATAAAGTGACGATAAGAAATTTACCCATAAAACAAAAGGAGACTGAAGAACATGAATCTCAGAGAGGAAGTGATTATCTGTTACTCTGTCAAAAAGAGGAAAAAGAGACTTTAGGCAGTATCCCATAAGATACAATTGGCTTACACATAAACCAAAAATCAGATAATTTAAGTAAACAAGACCTTTGGTACACAAGCCATAGCATAGATATGATAGCTACAATGAACCAGGGGGGGACAAGATCAACCACAAAAATTCAAACTGAAGTTGCTTCGTTGGAAATGAAACCCATCTGAGAGAGATGGATGAGCGATTAATACCCTTTGGTCATTGGGTTGGTTATGGGAAATGAATGGATTACAAGCTATTATGGTAAGGCACAATTTTGTCAGCCATTGGTTCTTGTGGAACCCAGGAATTCCATAATTTTGCAATTCAATCCTGTCTAATCAACTGTAATGGGATAGAAACATTCTTTTAGAATTTATAAGGCGTTCCTGGATCCACTTCCAGGGCTTCATTTGGATATCTCTCTTTTCTGATATTCATTTATCAGGCGTTTCTGATATTCTTTTCACCATGTTGTTTCGTCTTTTTCCTTTTAGTTCTGATTTTGGAGGAAGACTTGTCCTCCATCCTGTAAATAAGACTTCTGATCTACTTATCCGAGTACAATTTTCTTTATTAAAAAAAAAAAGCTGATAAATGTGTATGAGAATTCAATGTTGAGTAGGCAATTGTTAGGACCCAACTAAGCATCTTTCTGGAGAACTAAGCTAAAAATACTCTGTGCATGAGCCTATGAGGTCGATAATTTATCACCAACCCCACCATCATATTTCTCCTTGGATCTGTGTCTTGGATCATTCACACCAGAAATCTAAATGTTTCTATAACTGTCTTACCTTAGACACTATTCCAGGGTTAGTAGCTCCTCCAATGTAGTTCAAGAGCAAAATCCTTCCAGTAGGAGCACGATTAGGAAAAAGAGATGAGCTATATATAGTTCCTGCAGAACACACAAAAATTCACAAACAAAATTAGACATTGTTTTTTTGGTAAACTGTGGAGTATTTTGTCTTTATTTTCAAACTTGAACGGTGACTTCTAGGTGCAAGACAGGGTTTAAGATTGTGATACAGTAATGGCAAATAATTTTCGCACTAAAACGTATGTACCTAATGTTTCCACCCCTTGGCTTCGTGGATGCAGCTGACCAAACCCCTTGAGCTCACCATCTATTAAGCGTTCTGGTCTAATTGCTTCCTTTGGATATGAAACAGACACTGCTGCCACTGGTGGGTAATAAAATTTTGAGAGTGCATCTGCAGCTGTAGCCTGTAAACAAGAGTAAACATGGAAAGGATTAACTGCATATTTTGGAAATCTCTTCTAAAGAAAAAAATAAAGGAACTGCAAATAAAGCCTCCATTGGTCAGTTAAAACAGCCAGACACCAATTATTTTATTAAGCCTTATTATTGGATATTTTGGTTAGATACCACCAATGCTTTTACAACAGATTACTAAAAATTTACGCATATTTGAATTAGGCATCATGAAGCAGATTATATACTTTACAAAAACAAATTTCTGACACCGTAAGACATTTGGGCTAAAATAGGATGACTCGTATTCTTGAATGTCTCATGGGGAGATATGCATGATGTTAGGATAGTAGAAACCAATACAAGGAATAACATTGTCACAAGAGCACAACAGGCCATTAGCATCTATCAATAAATTTAGAAAACAAATTTAAAAGAAAGTCAGATCCATGAATGATACAAACAACATTCGAAACAGATTTTCTTAGAAACCTGTATGCACTAATTCAACCCTATTAGTTTCCTCACTTCAAGAACAAGTTGTAACTTTCACTAATTATAAAGGCACACAAAATCAAACACTGCTAGCATGGAAACAACTTGGCCACAATCCAATTGTTATTATTCACTAACAAACAGCAGCAAAAAGGATTGATTTGAAATAGGGTAAAGTCTTCAAGAATGAAACATACAGAAAGCGGATGCAGTAGAGTGCTTGCAATGTGGGATGGAATAGTGAAGACCACGCTTTTGCTCAGTAGAGAAACTAATCCTTCAGGTGTTTCATATGTCAAACTATATCCACCACTATCCAATTTAATGACGCTTGCCAGCTTCCAAGATAATTTTACATTGCTACCCAACCTGCCAAAATCAACATGGCTAATTAGTACCTGAAAATCATCAAACCAAAAAAAAAAAAGCCACGAAAAAGACAATTTCAAACAATAGCACAAGGGCATTGACTGAATCAAATAACAATGGAGGAACTTCGCTCATTGTGAAGAACGATAAGTATCCTTCAAACAGAAAGTCTGCTTTTCAAAAAAAGAGATTCGGTAGCAAGGCGCACCTTGTTGCTATTGCATCAGGCAACATAGCAAGTCCTTTTCTAAAAGATCCAACAGTTTGGCCCTTTGGTGTTGGTAGGCGCCTGAAAGATAATTATGAGTTAAGAAACTGAGGATAAACTAACAAATATAAGATAATAAAAAATGATTCAGTCCAAGCATATATTATTACGGGTCTCGAGGTGGCTTGGGGTTTTTTCTTCTCTCCTGGATTGTTTTGAAAGTTCCACCAATGATACTACCACCAGTTTGCTCCAGGTTCCAAACTTTTCCAAAAGCCGCTTTCATGCTTAGTTTGGAAGGATCACCCGCATAAACACCTGTGTACTGCAAAAGTTTTAGGTAAACCCAGAAACAGATTGTAGTATAGATGTTCTTGGCAAAAAAAAAAACAGATTAGAGGAATTCAGTGTGTGACAGATCTAGTTCATCTATTATGCAACAAAATACTGGCTGGTGGTTTCCAGAACGTATAGTCAGTGGAGTTAGATGGATGACCACATTGTATTGCACACAATATTTGTGGGAAGGAATAAATAAATTGTCTTGCATGGCCTAATAAGAATAAAGATACAACCATCAGAGAAAAATCAAGTTTAGCCAATTTGACAAAATGTTAGAGTTTCATTTTTCATTGTCATTCATTATAGAAGCAGACAAATACAAGAAACACATGATGACTAAATAAATAAAGGAAAAGGTATTGCGAAACTAATTAATAACAGGCATCAACAATGCTGCATGTGTTATACCATGAAGTGACGCGCCGGCTTTGAGCATGGTACAGTTATAAAGAACAGAAATGGGCATCATATTAGAAGTTATACACATTGGTTGACAACATAAGCTACTAATTATCACCTGAACAAAAAGGCTCAATCAATCGCTCGAAAACCTCATCACCAAGGTTACGCCGCACAAACTCTTCAACTGATTCTTCATGTCCCTGTCACCTTTGTCAAAGTCTAAAATTACGAGAAGACTCGTTGACAAGAACACATAAATATGCACCATTACACTATCATTTGATGTTCTTATCAAGTGCATATTATAGCAATTAATTAAAGTTAAAAGGAGAACAAACTGGTGGCGGAGGCCGAAGTCCAAGAGCACCAAATCCAGCTCTGAGTTTGCCACCAATACTCATCAAGTCGAAAAATGGCAAGTCATTAGGCTTGCCTGGTACTGGCCTTAACTTCCCATTCCACAATACAAAACGGGGCGCATTTGGATCCCCTAGTACCAAATCCTCTTTTAATCCACTATCCACCTGCACACAAATTCAACCAATTCAGTAATAAATAAACTCTTAAAACTCCAGATTATATAAAGCATTGATTGATCATATATGACACTATCTGCAATTGAACTAGAAAAATAAGATAAAATAAAATCTGACTGGTAATTGAAGAACTTACCACCATAGTGAGCATAGGATCGGAAGGCTGGAAACTGTTTGGGCCCTCTTCCCATAGATAACCATCTCTTTCCAGGGTGGTAATGTTGCCACCGACGCGATCTCTGGCTTCGGTGACAATCACATTGGGAGCAACATCCCGGTGTTTGGTTGCAAGAGCCTGGGCAATACAGAGCCCACTAATGCCTCCTCCGACAATGACACAATCCGCCGCGGCAGAATGTCCGCCGTTGGACTGGGCTTCGCCGTTGAGCTTCGACGGAGTAATTGTAGCTGACTCTTCGGTTAGGGAGCATCGGAGTTTAAAGGGTCTGGGAGTGGAGAATTTTGAGAATGAGGAGAGGATGAGAGAGGGCTTTGTTGGACGGAGAAGAGAGAAGTCAATGAAGGTAGTCATGGCGGGCACACTCGCGGTTTTACAAGCAAAGAAACCACCGGATGCGTGTTGTTATCTTTGATGAAGATTGGAAGTGTTTTGTTTCGCTTATACGCCCGCATCTCAATCCGTTGTGTTGTGCCTTGTGATGACGCATGCGTCTGTAACCACTTGTCTTTTTTGTTTTTTATTAATGCGATCCCTTATTTAATTAATTATTTTTATATCAACCCGAGGTTATTAAAATGGTTGCTTCATGTAAGATCGGTGGAGGGTTAAGAAATTTGGATTGTAAGATCTTAATAGTTTACAAATTATGTATAAAACATAAAAAATTAATATATATATATATATATATATGTTGAAAGTGTATATTTTTATCAATTTTCAAGTTATTTTGGTAAGAAAAATATTAAATTTTATTTGAAAATATTTGAAAAAATATGGAGAAATAATAAATTGAAATCATATTTGAAAAAAAAAATAAGAGAAACAAGCACAATTTATAGTGATGCGAAGCCACTTCATGTTTAATGAATAAATTTTAGTATTTAAAAAATATTAAAGTTTTTTTTTTCATTCTACTTTTCCTCCCTCTTTCAACTTTGTTTTAAAAAAAAAGACATGTTTTAAGCGCAATTTATTAGGAGTAAGTAAAAAAATTGAAAAACCGATTAAATGGAGAAAACTAAAAAAAATAACTGAAAAAACTGAACCGTGAAAAAAAAAACCAATTAAACCGATTAAAATTTTAAGAAAACCGACCAGTTCGGTTCGGTTTCGGTTTTATAAGCCTGAAACTGAAAAAACTGAACCGAACCCAAACCGGAAAAAAACACGAAAAAAAATTGAGCCAAAACCGAGTCAAACCAAAAAAACCGAGCCAAAACGAAAAACCGATCCAAAGTGGTTTTTGCCCTAAAAAAACTAAATCGAACCGAAATTAGTCGGTTTGGTTTCGGTTTTTTAAAAAAATATTTGATTTGATTATTTTTTTTTATAAAAACTGAACCGAACCGAAAATGATAACCTCTATAATTTACAGTGATGTGAATCCACTTCATGCTTAATGAATAACAAGGTGTCAAAAATAAAATCGTTTAAATCCCTGTGAGATTGCAATTTCAATGACCTTACCAAGTTAAAGAGATAATTTAGTATGATTTCAACGGAGATCAATTGTATAATTTAGTATGATTTCAACGGAGATCAATTGTTTAACTGACTCAACTTGTTCAACTTAATTTGTATCATAAAATAATGTGATTCTAGAGGTTGAATTGTAATTTTAATAATTAATGAAGTCATGGAAACTTATATAGGCTTCTACGCTTCCATGACTGTTTTAGGGTGCTTTTCTACGAAAAGAATTTTTTTTTTTTTATCAAGAGGACCCTCTCTAATTTAAATCAATAAATTAAAAGAGAAAAAAAAATTATAATAACAAAAATATAAAAAAAGTATATATTGTTGTGATTGTTGTAATGTAATGTGACTTATTTTGTCTCTTGATAATTCGAAAATGTATGCAAACATTGATTATATGAGATTATCTCATAGAATGTAGAGTTGTAAACATTATATGAAATAATGATGGAGAATAATTGTTTAGGCATCGTACTAAAGGGTTAGTCATCGTGACTATTGATGGAAAAGGCTGACGACCATAGATGAATGATGGAGAATAATTGTTTAGGCATCGTACTAAAGGGTTAGTCGTCGTGACTATTGATGGGAAAGGTTGACGACCATAGGTGATTGGCAAGAAAGATCAGTGTCATACTGATAAGGTGTGTGTTATACTTATATAGATATCGACAATAAATCTAGGTGCAACACTAACTTCTTAAAGGTCATAACATTGCATTATGGTGTGTGTGTTAATGTTAAACTTCTTAAAAATGAGATTAGAAGTTGGGTTGAGACCCATAACTTAACGAATAGAGGTTGTTTGATTTGGACAAGGCCTTTTAATGTATAAGGCTATTCCTTTCACTATTTTTTTTTTTTTGTTCCATTAGTTACTCCTTGTTTTGGAATTGTATGATTTGAAAGGCTCATGAATTTCTTCTCATCAAGCTAGGGGGGAATATTTGTGATCGCCAAAGTTATGTAATGGTAAGAATTGCGCCAATAACAAAGGAGGAGTAATGAAGATATAAGATATTGTCAAGATGAATGTTTAGATAGCTCATTATTTAGAGACATAAAGATTTTGTTGGAAACATGAAGATTTTGGGTCTATTTGGAATTGTGGTAGTGATTGCGATTTAAAATGCTTTTCGTTTAAAAATACATCCAAATGATATTTTTTCATTTTTAAAAAATTATGTTTGAGATCAGCACATCAAAACGATCTGAAAACATAAAAAATAATAATTTTTAGCAAAAAAAATAAAATTTAAGGGAACGTGGTTTCAACCGCGCGGACTATTCATATGAAGATTTTATCTAGAAATATAGATATTTCATTATAGACATAGAGATTTTGCATGAAGATTTTATTTTAGAGATATGAAGATAAGTAATGCCATGGGGAATAATGTATGGAACTATTGGAGAGACTATTTTTTTTCATTGAAAAGTTCAAGAGATTCTCTTACATAAGTGAAGATATAATCCTTAAAAACTATATGATCTCGACTAATGTTTTATAGGATGCAATAACCTCTCTTTTTTTCTATTTGGGTTGCATTTCCTTCTTTACAAACTATTAGAGATAAACTCTAGCAGCTAGTCTTTTTATCTTCTTCTTTTTTCATGACATAATAGTCTTCAATGTCATGTTCAATATCATGGTGAAATAAACAAAATTTATCAGAGTTTTTTGTGTTCGCACCATATTTTATAGAAGGTGGATATTACATGAAATTGTTTTTAATGGAAACCAATATCAACAAACGTGATGGTCAAAGTTGTGGTCATGAGCTCAAGAAATATCAGTCAATCATGAATTGATCCATTGGTGTTCCTCTTGGATGCCCTGGAGTTGCTAGGAGATCAGTAACATTTAGGAGATTTTATTCTTTGTAGTTGGAATTGAGGGCCTTGCCTTGTCATGCTCATTTCTTCTACTCAAATATGGTTTTTCATTTCTTGTTTCAATTTGAGAAGATTTTGGTTAGGAAGAGAGTACAATCATTCCTACAAAGAATAGTAGTAAACTCCATTAATCAAGGTTATAATGGTAATAAGCTTAAGTAGACTTTTTATGTTGAATATTTTCTCATTAAACCTTTGATGATATACTCTGATGCTCTCATTTTCTCATAGTGTGATGAAAAAGAGCTTAGTTATACTTTTCTTAGTTGATATACTTGAGCTAAAATAGAAAATAAGTTTGGTAGTGAGATCGTGAAAGTAAACAGCTAAGCTTCAAGCTATGACATTATACTTAGACAAATCAATTGAATGTTGTTAGAAAGACTTTACACATAACATAATTGTCTTGAGTTATAAACTCCAAGTAGCTTTATACATTCCATGTGTTTTCTTAGTTCAGCTGTAGTTGTTTAAGTTAGCTTTATTAGATACATAATTTTTAAAAGGATAAGTTTGTAACACTCGATGACAGAGGCCGAGGGGTGTATACAAACAAATTGCCATCCTCAATAATGATATAAAAAAAATCTTTTGTAAAGCCTTGTTTGTTTCTAGAAAAACACTTTTTTTAAATACCGCTTTTTCCACTTTTCCATGGTTAGTACTTTTCTAAGAAAGTAGTTTCCCACCAAAGAAAAAAAGGGACATTTCCAGAAGAAAAATATTTTCCTTTTTTATCTTTGTAAAACACTCCTCTCATCTTTAATTGGTAACCTTGTCAAAACATTTCTCTCTCAATATGAAAAAAATATATATTTTATCTACAAAATCAATTAAAATATTTTTGTATCTACTTATCATTAATTATTTTATCTTTTTTAATATGAGAAAAAAATATTTTGAGGTTTAAAAAATAAAAAAAAAATATTAATAAATTTTACTTAAAAAATATTTAACAAGGTTTTATGTCTATAATATTATATTTATATTATTTGTATAATTACATTTTATATAAAAAAAACTTTATATAAATATATGATACAATAATATTTTTTCCATCATTACATTTTTTATATCTCATTTTTTATTCTAAGTAGTCAGATGATTACATTTAATTTAATGTTCTATATATATATATATATTTAACAGTTTATTTTTTATAATATAATTAAATAAGAAAAATTATTTTTTAATTTTTTTTTGACACTATCAAATGTAAAATAATAATCAACTTTCCAAAAAATTTCTTTTCATAGAAACCACTTAAAAAAACAGCAAACATACAAGGTCTAAGTTACCATTTTGACTTATACAATATAAGTAAGAATACAGGGGTATTACTGTCTATTCGAGAATCATGGCGCGATACGCACTCTAAACAAGTTAGAATCAGCAGGCCGTTTTAGATTCATCAATAACACATTTTTAATTTCCCGCCTCGTTCGGTACCCGCAACACTACTGTAGTATTGTTTCGAAATCAATCCCCCCTTCTCTGTCTCATTCCGCCAAATCTCTCCACTGCGTCTCACTTCTCTGTGATTCTCATGTTAAAAATCATAAGATAAAATCGAGCTCACCGATTATCACCGCCGAATAATCCGTAAGCGACTTCTCGTATTAATTACCGTAAATTTTAAATCAAATGCTTCAATTTAGCACGTACTGCTCAATCTTGCTTCTTTTTTTTCATGACTAGATGATCTGCTCTTACTGTACTGAGTTCTAAATATGCGACTGATTATAGTTGTTTTTTCTAATTTCACTATCTTAATTTATTCTGATAAAGTAATTAATCTCAGAAATTCGAAACCTAACTTCGTTCAATTCGAGATTTCGTGCGCTTGAAATTATGTAATGAATAACAAATTAAGTTGAACCTGCAGATTATTAGGGTTCAGATATCCGTAGAAATTTGTGATGGTTTGTGATCTACTTGTATGAACAGTGAATTTGTCACTTCAAAATTTTCCTGGACTGTTTTCATTTTCTCTTTTGATATTTCACTATCTCATGTTGATTAGGAAACCGAAACTTACAATCTTCTGCAAAATATTGTATTTATTTTTCATATCAAAGAAAACAGCTGATCTGAGTGGAGGATTACGTGGATTTTCTTAGATTTAAGTGTTCTAGTTTTTTTTTTTCTTTCGATTTCATAATGGATTTTTTGGTCCTGAATTATTTCTCTATTTGACTAATTTGCTTGTTATTTGGGCTGCAGATTCTTGCGGTATACATTTCATACCTTTTTGGCTGAAGCAACATGATGGAGGTGGATACACGGCAGAAATTACAAGATGTAAGTGGTGAATACGTGACTCTTAGGACTATACTGCTAATGGAAAGTGTTTCTACATGGTTTCTGCTTGTTAGCTAAAGCTTTGTCTATTTTTATAGTGAAATGTATTATTTGTCAGAGAAATAGCAGAGTGATTGTTTTATGATACAGATGAGATTATCTGCTTGTAAAATCTTGTGTGATGAATATTTTAATTTTGCATTGCATGGAATGCTCAGCTGCATGTTGCTGGTCCTGGTTGAATTTTATTTGTGCAATTTGGAACCCTTGGTCTGCTGGTGAAATTTTCTTAGTCATGAATTACCCTTGAATTAAATTTAAATACACAAACAATATTCAGGGGAATCGGATTCCTAGGACCATATGATGTCACTGTCACCTGTTGCCACTTGGTGAAGTCTTGTGAAATTAGATATTTGACAACTTCTAAATACACGTTTCAGGATCAAATGAGTGACTGTCGCAGCTTTGGCGGCAATTGTCGTCCATCTAGCCAGTCTAGAAAGATTTCGATTGGAATTCTGATTGACTCAATGTGGAAGAAAGGATCTGGAGGCGCTAAGGAAAATGAAGCTGCAGTACCAAACACAGAAAGGGTAAATTCTAAGAAAGAAAGTTCAGTTGAAGGTAAAAATATGGGAAAAGGTGCTTTTGATGCTACTAAAGGCAACCAAACTGAAGCTCCTGAGCAGGTCCATTCCCCTTGGATTACTACAAGATCCTTTGACCAAAAATTGCCAGCTTCTGAGGGTGTCGTTTATGCAGTAGAAACTTCCAATTTACCTGGTTCTACTGGAAGAAGGAACAAGATTAGCAGAGTAAAGAATGTGCCTGTAACGCACTCGGTAGAGTTTTTTGCCAACCAACCATCAAATTCACATTCTGGTGATTTAAAGCAGAAGTTTAGTGGATTCACCTACAAAAGGAAGGGCGGAAAGTATAGAAACTCAAATTCAGAAGAGGAATTTACATTTGCAACTGAAAAAGAAGGCACCATGCAAGATATAGCAGTGACTGATGTTAAGACAGAAGAGAGAAGAACTGAAACTTTGAAAATGAAACTATGGGAAATACTGGGAAATGTTTCTTCACCGAAAAGTCAGCCATCTAATTCTCAGGCTGATCAGATTGGTGTCAATAATTTAAATCAGAAGCAAATTCTTGATCAAACAGATGATGTAGTTGTCAAGCCTAGACAGAGCTCAGATACCATAGAAACTGATTCTGAAACTCCTGATCATACTATGAAGAGACCAGTGACTCGTTCCTTGACCCAAAAAAGAGCTTCAACCAAACAGAAACCAGAGAAAACTGAAGTTGATCCATCCTCCAGTCACAGGCAAAAAATTCAAGAGAAGGATGCCTACTCCTTCGAAGAAGGATTGCTTGGAAAACAAAATGTTGCTGTCAATGATGGCTCTTCAATGTCTACAAGGAAGAAGGGCCAGATAAAGTGTTGCAGCATCAAACCACGTAAGATTCACTTCAGTGAAGACAACAATGGAGATGAGATTCAGGAAGGAAGTCACAAGAGTGAAATATCACTCCCTGCTGAGAAAATGTCTTCTCATAGCAATAAAATGGGAAATATCCATGGTTCTCAGAATAAGAGAGACTACTGTGAACCAAAGAATAGAAACAAAGAAAGAGATCCCCATCAATCTGCAAGGAAAACACCTTTCCCTGCTGAGAAAGCATCTTCTCTTAGCAACAAAATGGGAGATTTTCATGGTTCTTGTAGGAATAAGAGAGAATACACTGAACCGAAGAATAGAAACCAAGAAAGAGATTCCCATAAATCTGCAAGCGAAGACTCCCACCAGTCTTTATGGACACTCAGGACTGGTCAACAGAAGGATTTTAGCAGCTCCGCAGTACCTGAACATGGGGATCAACAAGAAAAATTTGATCCTCCCTCCTCAAATAGCGCTGTTGATCCTCAGAATGATTTCCAGAGTCCACCATTCAAAATCAATTCCTGTACCTTAAGCTCCCCCCCAAGCTCAATGCCAAAATCTGACCAGATAAAACAGGTTTTTGGCAGTCCTGAACAAGCAGTGAGAAACTTTACTGTGGGAAAAATAAATAGCTTCAGGACTTTGTGGACTTCAAAGGCAGATTGTTTTGCCTCAAATAGTCAAACAGAATCGCCTGTATCCTTAGCTATTTTGAGGGCTTCAATATGATAGTGTATTATCATGTTAGTGATGTATAAGGTTAAGTTTTGTTTCATTTTGCCTATGTGTTTCCTTATTGAACTTCAGGATGTTGCAGCAGAAATTATGGATTCCCCACCCAGCAAAACATCACCTCTTAAGGGGGAAAAAGATGTGGAAGGTGGTCTTTTTGAATCATCATCTGAAGATGGATACTCTGAGAGCTCTGAAGAAGGTTCACCAATTGTTAAGGGTAACGACTATTTTATTCCTCATGCATGCTTGTCATAGAATGTTCACCAAGTAATAAGGGTGATCATTCTTTGTTCTCAAAAATATCATTTTCTTTATTTTCTCTTTTTCTCACCTCCTTAATCATGGTGTGCAGGTCATAGAGAAGGAGATAACTTCTCTCCAGAAATTGCAACTGCTGACAGATCAAAATTCATGCTTCATCCAACTAAAAGGCTCCGCAACCACAATGTTGAAAAACTCAGAAAATTTAGTCCCACATCACCCTCTCCAACAGGCACTTCTTATAACATAGTTACACTTTCTGCTCCATGTCCACGGTGTTACTGCCATCATCTGACTTTTTTTTATCTGTCCTTTCTCTGTAAAATAAATCCTTAGGCATTGTTGAAACTGAGCTCACTCCTGAGATTTCAGAACAAAACCAAGGGAATGAACTGGAAAGGTATTCCTTTCTGTACTTAAGACAGATATGAGAATTAATTGGATCCAAACTATTAAATACCATTATGTTTTTAATTTTGCATGATTTTGGGGCATAATCATGTTTCAGGGCCATTATGCTGTTCGCCACAGCTTTAGAAAACTTCAAAAAGAAAATGAAGTTGGAGACTAGAAAGAAATCCTCGGACATTTTGATGTCTGTCTCAGAGGAGATACGTCTACAGTTGAAGAATATTGAGTCGCAAATCCAAACAGATCTGTAGGTTTTTTGAAATTAATTGATTTTCTAAATGTAAAAGTCAGTTATCAGGTCTAATCTCAATAATGTTTTCAGGGGGAAGCTGTCAAGTGTTAGTAAATCAAAAAGGAGACGCCTGGAGTCAAGATTTGAAGGTAATGAATTTCATCTGCTACTGTACAGCTTCATGAACTTATCTTAAATGTTTGCTGCTATTTAAATTTATCAGAATGTTATTGCAGTAAAAGCATATCTTCAACTTTTTATTGTTGAATATGATGGTGTATTTTTCCGCTTCTTTAGGATTCACCCAACATATTCTGAACTCCCATTAGCCATCTATTTGCAGTGCAAATACACATTTTATAACATCCAACAGTCCCTTTTATTAGCAATCAAACCTCGCTTAGCACCACCTGTTTTGAATCACTAGTGCATTAGACATGAAGATCCATCAACTGACAGGTGAGGTACACCATCAATACCGAGTATGCAGTTTTTTTATCAAGAAATTATCGAGTCTCATATTTATATTGCCAGGGATGGAAACTAGCTTCAGAATAAGAACATTTAAATTTTTTACCAATTCCTGTCTTAATGACTTTGTATTTCTTCTATGAAATCTTGTGTCTCTGATGTTAGTTTCCCTTATCACTGCATGTCTAGGTACTATTGCCTGTAATGTAGGATTAGTGATTCTAGAACCATCAATGATTGGTGAACCTGTGGATCCATTTGCAACTCATTTGGAAATAAAGCCTTAATGGTATTTCTTTCCTATATTTCAAAGCTCTGCGATTGAAAATATCTTTTTTAGGAACCAGACCGCAATAAGGTGTATTTCACTTTCTTTACTACTAGTAGGAAAGGTAGAGAATGGAAAAAACCACAACTAAGGTGTCTTCTGTAGCTCCATCTTGATTGATTGCCATTGAAGGTCCCACTGAACAGAAGTAATTTAGAAAGACTCTTCTTTCTCGAAGGTGATCGGTCATGGTATCTGCCGTCCCCTTCCCTTTCACCACTGGCATCTGAAGGTCTTCAAGCTGTCAACAACTGATTGTTTTATTAATATAACATAGTATTAGCAACTCATGCAGATCCATACCAGGCATACATGTTTCTTTAAATAAAAGGTTCTGTGGATTTGATAAATTCTAATCAGTCTACCTCAGCCTTAACTTCTTAAGGGTCATCTAGCTGTTATGTTGAATCAATTCATTGTCTGAGAATTTTTTTCTTGCCCAAGCTTTAATAGCTGGTGTTCTGATTCCCTTTTTTTTTTTCTGTGCAGAACAACAAGAGGAACTAAAGTTGATACATGATAAATTCAAACAAGATATTTATCAGCATCTCCAGGAGTGTAAAACCACGCTTGAAGGACTAGAATTGCACCAGATTGACTTCAACGGAACTGTGAAAAAGCGAAGTATGTGAGCTTATGTTATAGCTAGTAAATTTTTTTAATAAATACATTATTGAAATGTGTTTGATTGATTTCATATTATTCCTAATTTTTATTAAAACTTTTTAACTTGAGTTACACATACAAGCATGTGAGTTTGGACGTCATGATGCTTGTGGTGGATCTGTGATAATTGAAGTTTCAAGTTGATCAACAACTTCCAAACATTTTTAACTGGCATCTTTATGTTAAAAAGTTTTCTATTTTTAATTGGTTACTTGTTTATCCAACGTAAATTAATTTTTGACTTGCAAAGTTTTCATTTGATGTAAATGATTTGGGATAGCAACATGTCAGGGCAATTATTTGGTTGAAGATTAATTGCAGTCATATGCTCCGTCTCTTTAGTGCTTTGGACCTCCACAGGAATGTAAATAGGTGCCTACATTATTTATTTATCATTTTGCATCAATAAAGTTACTTCATCTGCAATGCTCTTATTTATTGTGATGGTATGACTTAAGTTTTGACACAACATGGAAGTATCTAAATGCCATTAGCTTGATCTAGGGCATCCTATATACACTAATGAGTCACAGTCTGGTAACAACAGAAACAGAGTTGAATGGAGATGTACCCTGTGTGGAAACTCTGAAATACCCTAGTGTTTTATTTGTTGTCTATCTCCATATTGCAGAAGCATCACACCAGAAGCTTCTTATGCAAGCGGAAGAAGCAGTGAAGACACAGCTAGATGGTGCACAAAGAAGAATCACAGCTGTGCAAAAGGCAAGTCTGCTTCTATTTTAGGAAACATGATCCTCAGCATTTTCTAGCATCTGGGTTCTGGGTATATTATTCCTGATAATTGTATCATTGCATGCTCTACGGCCTTTGCTTGTGTGGATACGTAGCTGTTTTTTTTTTCCTCCGTTGGTATGAAATTAATTATGAAAAGATGGCAAGACACCTAACTGTATGTATCTATAATGGTGTGAGTTTACATTCGTGGGGGTCACAGTCTAGAAGCTTATGAATTAGTATTCTTCTTGCAATATCAATCTATTAGTGGTTGAACCTTTAATGTTCATAATTACACCTATAGATTTGTCAAGTTGTTGCCTATTGAAGGTTATGTCCTCGTGCATCTAGGATTATGCCCATAAAATAATAATGTTAGTGTTTATAATTGAAAGAGAGCTTGCGGAGCTAATGTGAACCTTCCCTGTCATTCATTCATTGCAGTTGGCAAGGGAAAAGACGCTCCAGTTGAAGTATGTTGTAGCCGAGTGCTTGAATGAGGGTGTTCTAAGTTGACGAGGTTTTTGAACTGATGGCTAACAAGATGGGGACTTTGTACAGAGACCAGAATTAGGAAGAGGCCGAAGGTTTTACGAGTTTCCTAGAGGTTGAGCCTGTAAGCTTTTTCTAGGTTATAAGATTGCACATCATGCTGTGGAATTGGTCATTCATTTCATAACTGCGCTGGGAACCATGCTTTAATTGTTGTGACAGCCAAGTCCCTCTGGCAGGTATTTTTGTCATACGTCCACGGTGTTGCCGTTTAGCTATATAGTAAACCATACTGAGATTTTTCATTTAGTAGTCAACCTCAGATTAGATAGCTTTTTTCTTTCTTTCCTAAGCTGCCTTTGGACGAGTTAAACAGTCCATAATGGTAAAAGTATGTTCCAGAATTTTCGTTTCTGAAAATATAGAGCGTAGCGGTGCATGAGAATGATTGAGGGTAGTCCAATTTTACAGTCTAAGTCACTGCATGCACAGAACATTTTCACTAGAAATGAACTTGACAATGTTCCTATAAGTTGCTTCAGGAGGCACCTGTGAGTCTTTCTTGACAATTTGCTTTCTAATTATAAAGTGATAGTAGGTTCAAATCTTTCAGACCACTACTTCTCAATAGAAAGAAAGGGAAAAGGTTAAAAATTTGTGAGAGCTTCAAGAGAGTATTTGATGTGGGGCATGTGGTGTGAAGAGCTCACGGATAAGTTTGATAGACAAAAGCTCAAGAAGACGTTGTGGAAGGGTAAGCATGCATTGTTGCTTTGATGGGTTATAACTGTGCCTGATTGATGCAACATATAATCCGAAATGCTAAGTATGTCGGAGGCCAACAAATAGCGGAGTGTTGAAGGCTATCCAGGTCATTTTTGAGGTTAAAATATATTTCAAAGTTTTTTTTTTTTAATCTTTTTGTGATCTGGATTTCTTTATTATACGCTATGTCAGCATTTGACATGCTTTGCTGGGATAAACCACAAGTTTGATATTCCATGTACATCCATTATTAGCCAAGAAATTCCTAGGTTATAATATATGATAATGACATGACAAAGAAAGGTGACCTGGGTTAGCCTTTTGACATTTTAGAATCCAGCAAGGATATATTCCAGCTGAAAATGAGAGAATTCCTTGGCGTGCTGTATACACCATTCATTGCTTTGATGGTGGGACCTGCATCCTCTTATCATTGTTTGTAATCTGTGTTTTCATTGGCAATCAATCCTCGTCTGATTGTTGAATTTTATAGGCTGTGATTTTGTTTCGTCAGTCGGTCGGTCGGTCGGTGTCCGGGGAGGGAAAAGGGCGCATCCCAGATAAGAAAACAAAGAGGCACGTGAACCACCACGCGTGCACACGTGAAGTGCAAACCTTTTATTATATTTTTATGAAGAATTAGGGATTTAGATTATTTTGTAAGATTATATAATCTAGATTTGATATTCCTTCTTATTTTACTGTTATGAGATATTATTTGAAAGTGTATAAGAAAGAGAAATTGAGGAAAGTTCTTAGGGGTTAATGTATATGTTTAATAACTGATATATGGATATCAATCTAAAATATTAATTATGTGTGCTTGACAACTCACTAGATTGATGATAAATGATATTTGCATAAAAATTCTAAATTTTTATCAAAGATTTTAATTATAAGGGTGAGACAATTGATCAAATTATTGAGAATTGTTTGTTAGAGTGGGAGATTGATAAAGTTTTGATTGTTGTAATAGGCAATGGAAGCTCTAATAATTTGAGTATTGTATATTTGAAGAATATGATACAAGATTAACCAACTATTATATTGTTAAATGAGTATTTGCATGTTACATATTATGCATATATTGTAAATCTTATTGTGCGCAAGGACTTGAAAGAGATTAATGTTTTAGCTGTTAAGATTTAAAATACAGTTAGGTTTGTGGATCTTTACCATATAGGTAACATACATTTAAGAAGTGTTCGGAGAGGTAGATTGAAGATATGGTGTAAGAAATCAATGTGTTTTGATATTGTAACTCAATGGAATTCAACTCATTGATATTAGAAATTCAATTCATTGATATTAGAAGCTGCTAAAAATTTTGAGAGGATATTTATAAAGTTAAGTGAAAATGACTCTATAGATATGAGTTATTTTATAGAGGTTGATTTAAAGAGAAATAAAAAAAAATATAGAGACACTTAGTTTTGAGGATTGGAAAAATGTTAAATCTATGGTGAAGTTCTTAAAGATTTTTTACATGGTTACATTGAAATTTTTTTACTCTTTGTATGTTATATCAAATTCTTTCTCCAATGAATTTATTTACATGCATACAAACATATCATAAATGTGTAGAAATAAAGATAATCTTTCATATAGAATGAGAAAGAACATGATGTTAAAGTATGAGAAATATTAGAAAGATAAAAAAAAAATAGAATTTCTTGTTGTATGTGGCTATTGTCTTAGATCCACATTTCAAAAAAAATAGAATTTCTTGTTGTATGTGGCTATTGTCTTAGATCCACATTTCAAGCTGAAATATATGAAATTTTGTTTTAGTGCGTTATATGATGTTGAAAAGGCACAATTATTAACAAAAAATGATAAAATAATATTTTGGTGAGTTTGTATGATTTTTATTTGAAAGTTGATGGGGTGAAGGATGATATGAACAATGGTAGAACATCTACTAGACACCAACATGATGTTAATGCTTGTAATGACATGGAGGTAAATGATATGTTAAACACTTTGGCTCAATTTAAAAAATATTTAGAGAAGAAAGATAGTATGGAGAGTAGAAATGGAATTGAGAGTCATTTGATTGACGGATGTGAAGATTTCAATGAAAATAGGTTAAATATTTGGGCTGGTGGAAGTGTAATGCTTTAAAATATAAAATTTTTTCTAAGGTCTCATAATCATAACATGTGTTAGTTCTTTATCTTAAAAGTTATTTCTATATCGAAATTGCTTTTAAAATAACCTTTAGCATTGATGGTCATATACTCAATCAATTTTGAAGTTTTTTATTTCCAGCAACAGTTCAAATATTTATTTATTGTCAAAATTGATTGCATTATAAATCAATTCCAATCAACATTAAAACAAATCAATTCCAATCAACATTAAAACCTTGATGGATGATATTGAAACCTACAAAAACCTCAAGTAATTTATCTTATAAACTTACACATTTTATTTTATGATTTATTAATTAATACATTTTCAACCTAACATGTATAATTTGTTAAAACGTTTAACATTCGAATAATATTTTTCAGTTTTTGAAAAATCTGACCCGAAGGGTCAATTATCTAGTTAAAAGATCATAAGAAAAGAAATGGCGGGACATGAACCGACTGGATCAAAAACCAAATATATTTATCAACTCTCCAGACAACCAAGATTTATGAATGGTCAAATTAGACATCATAATAGTTTACATTTTTCTAGTGTATATACATGTAAAATATGCGGAGAGTGAAATCGTTATATACATGACCACAACAGCTTGACCAAATGACCGAAAACTCGACATCATATTTAGCCAGTGCAGATGATCATAGTACCATTCCGGTAAGGAATTCCTTTAATTATGCTGCTTCAAGCATCGCATGCTTTGAATTTTTAGTTCTCGTCGGGAATGGAGACTTCTGACTTGCAGATTCCCTAGCTGAACCATCATGGAGCTTTAAATTTGACAAAGCATCAGTCAGCGAGTCAGTGGATCCCAAAGCATCCATTTCTCCTGATGTATTGCCAACCTCGACTTTCGATATTTGAAGGTTTTCACTTTCTAATTCCAACTCTAGCTTTTCTAATTCCTCTTCTATATCTTCATCTTCAATACCTGAGATTGGATTTGATTCTGCATTTGACAAAGAAAAAATTCTCAGACAAATCTAAGAAACTAAATTTGCTGAAATGGTAATGAATTTTCCAATTGGCATTAGCTATAGTTTATGTCCAGGCATAGAGGGGAGGGGAGACAGAGAGGATACCTAGAGCCTTTTCAACTTGTTTTTGTGCATCAATACTCTCCTCAAGATCTTCTAAACAGTGTTCAACCTCCTCTACCGTTATCTTATTTTGTTTCATTGCTTCAGCTCCAATTCTGATGGCCTCAGTTACCTGGCACAAGGAGACAAGTATTAAAGCCAAATGATTTTCCGCGGTGAAACTTTGCTAGGTGGCTCCTTCAATTTGCAAAAGCTGAACTCACCAGTTCATTAGATCATAGAACTTGATTTGTCATCAGAAACAATTTATAGAAAAATGGGTTTTTTTAAAATAAAAAGAAATGGGAGAATGTGTTGATGAAATAACTAAGTTGACATAAGACAATTCAGACTTCAGAGTTGCAGCAGAAGCTAATTGCAAAAGTTTACCTTTTGTGTAGATTCAGCATTTGCGATGACATTCAGAACTTCCTCCACTCTGTTCAAAAGTGACGTACACCTTTCTCTACTCTCCAAGGCCAACTTCATCTCTCTAGCATGCCTCAGGGCTACTTTCTTGTTTCCAGAATTTAAAGAAGCTAATGCTGATTTTCTTGACCTGCACAGAGAATAAACTGAATCTGTGAGACAGGAAAACTTGTTTCAACTGACCTATCAAATTACCACATTAAAATGCTGCTTAAAAAACAAACCATACGAGATGAAAATGTAGAAACAATTAATCCTAGTACATTAGCATGTACAGTCAACAGACACGTCCCCTTCTCCTGTTAACAAAGCTGGCCATATTTTTCAAGAACAGGCATAGGACTAGACATCCCAAATTGTTCAATAAATGATATACCAGTGTGATGATCACTTGAAGATATGGGTGAAGCAGAATTTTATGTCAGTCCAAGTTCACATGCAGGACATCGTCATCAGTTTTTAGCTTTAATTATAGGCCTTTGCCACATTAGTTAAGATCTGGGAGAAATAATTATATCCAAGCTAGCTTCAATCCTAGGGAAAAAATGTACTAGTGTACAAGTAAAGGGAGAAGCAAATACATTTCATATCGTCTGTCAATCACGTCAATTTGGTCCTCAAGCTTTTGCGCTGTCCAAATCAAGTGCAGGACATCCAAATCTAGACTTGAGATGGCGGGAACTGATGCTGATGAAAGGGAAATTTTCACTCCCTGCAAGTAAGTTATTTAATTACTCTCTTTATTAACTGAAATGCAATGAATAGCAATTCTTCTTCTAATATAATTAGGTAGAAACAAGCCTTTGGTTAAGGTTGTTTTATGCATTGAAAATTTAAAATGTAACTACGTTTATACTAACAAAAGTACATATTTTTATAATTTCATCTCTATAGAAAAGTAAAAAGAAAACCATATTTTAATACCTCTATAACCTCCTTAGAAATTGAGAAATATTGTGCTTTCCCAAGTCCAGATAGATAACTCAAGAGAGGAGCTGCCTCAGATGGTCCTCCACACATGCCCTGGAACTTGCTCATAGTAATAATGCACGAAGAAGTCCAATGACTTTCAGATAAGCATTTGATAATCTGAGCAGTTTTATCCTAGATATCAAGAAAAGGATTCTCAATAATGAAAACATCAGCACTATATAGAAATTCAAAAATTCCATAAAAAAAAACCCTCTCTTCTGGCACAGTTTAAGGTGCCTACGATCAGAAGCTCACGAAAAGTTCTGAACCCATCATTTACAATTCCAAGAATAATGCTGAGAGGTGCCGATCAGCTTTTATTCCAAAACCCAGATGAGAGTTAAAAGAATAAATAGCTAGCTACCTTCAATAATGGTGTAAGAAAGAGATGATCTTCAAGCATAATTATTTCTGGAGTAACAGGTGATCTGACCATCAAATTTCTAACTTTTCTGAATAACTGAGAGATTCGACCACTACTTGGGTCTACAAGATCCACATTTCGCACAATATCACCTTCATTATACATTAAGCACTGCAATATTAAAATAAAATAAGAATCGTAATTTAGAGTATAAAAAAAAATAGCGTAGGAAGTTAATTGACTAATTACCAGTACATGATCAAGGCATAAAGGCGTTAAACCTCCACGATTGAACCACTCCTCCTTTACCTTCACATTTTTTAAATAAAAAAAATATTAGTATTAACTCTTGATTAATGAAAAAAAAAAGTTAATAAAGAAAGAACCTGAGAAGGTTGAATAATGAAGATGTCGAGATGTCGAGCAATTTTGAGGATTAAATCTTTCCAGAACAAGTATTTGGGTTCCCAATCGGATCTTTGCCCACTAAATGCTTTGAATCGGGCTGTGGCCATTATTTCGTCGTCCCAATCGGGGACTTGTTTTCTTATGAATTCCTTCACCGACGACACGGAATCCATTTCTATTCTATTCTGTTGAATTTCAATTCAATTCCCGCTTCGCTCACCGAAATCGAAAATTTGAAGGAGAAAATTGGAATTTTCAAAGGAACCGAAACTTCAAAATCCCGGGTCTGGTTTGATACTGTGGTCAGCGAGCGGTACTTGCAGGAAGGTTGGATTGGGACTAGAAGATTTTTAACTAAACCGACACCGTTTGAGGTAATTGCAGCTCCAATGCGGCAACTTCCTCCAGCCTAAAAAAAAAGGCTGTGAGAACTTCCAAGTGAGAAAATTTTGATAAAATCCTGTGACTTAGGCTCTATTTTGATTAGGGTAAAACTAGATAATTGTCCGGGCTACTTGTGTATTGATTAATTCTTTAAAATGTAAATAAATATCTATATTAATGTATTTTTAATTAAAAAAATTAAAATCTTATAGAATTAACCCACTATTTTAAAAAGAAAAGTTGGATTCTAAAGAAGAGTTTTGGCTTTAAAAAAGGAGCATCTTGCTTTATGTTGTGTTGAGCTTGCCTATTTATGGGTAACATCTTATAATTTAATCTTATAAAAAATAATATGCAATACACAAACGAGTCATGATTTTATTTAAAAAAATATCTTTTTTTTTAAGGCTAAAACTTATCAATATAAATAAATTATTTTTCTTTCTATCAAAAAAGATTTTTAGAAGCATGTAATGCAAGCTAAGGTTCATATCTGTGAAAGAATTAGATACATATTGTACCCAATATCATGGCAAGCCCATAAAAAATAAAATGCTTGTTTTATGTTTAGAAAATAGGGTAAAAATAAAAAGAGAAGTTGTCACCTAATATTATGGTCATTAGCAACCCTAATTAGTCCCTAGAAATTTGAGATAAGGAATTGATTATGTTAAAAAGAAGATACAATCATCCTAAAACATTCTACATGAGATAAGATGCATTGTTACTTGTCTTTTATTCCTAATAATTTGTTATGCTTAGTCTATTGATGGTCTATTTAGAGGGTGATAGTAGATCTATTGTTATGAGTTAAACCCTGGATTGAAAGTTAAACCTGGTCATTATATGGTCTGGTTTACTTTCGCGACTCCTAATTATTATCTTTGAATAACATTTAGTAAATTGATAGTTCTAAAGTTGGTCACTAATGGTCACAACTTATGATTAATTATTGATCAAGTCATGTTAGGTTCATTAAACCCAACCTCAATCCTAAAAAAGGTTCTTAAAAGGTATATCGATGAAGTTCATCTGTCTTATGGCACTTGAGTTTCACTCACGATATTTGATAAATGAAGGCTTAATACTCTCAATTCATGCTTAGATGTGATCGATGAATATTAGATTGAAAATTCAATAATCCTGATTTTGTATTTAGTTAATATTATACTAGAAATTTAATATTCCTGATTTTGTTATTGATAAAGATGAGATTGAAAAAAAATTTGTTTGAAAAATTAAAAAGATGTGCTACTACTCTTATTATTGAGAGTAACGACCTACATTGAATTCATTTATCCTAAATACTTAAAGAATAACAAAACAATATTTTGACATGATTTTATAGGAAAAAAAAAAAGATAGGTTTTAAAAACTTAAAATGTTGTCCTAATGAACCTTTTAATATGAGTTAAGCCTAAATGAATCTTATAAACTTGTCACAAAACCCAAAAAATAACATGCAACATGATAAAAAAAAATTTTCTCTTTATATATATATAACATTCAAATGATGTTTAATGATGTAAAGTCACATGATTACTTATTCTTTGTAGAGATTCTCTAAGTTTGTTGTCTGGGTTTTAACATTTTAGTAGTTAATCTCACTTTAATTTTAAATATTTAAGTTCTAACTCATTTTTTGTCATTGATATTTGTCTTTAATTATGAACTTTGCACAAAGAGATACTTTTGAGAGCTTTTTCTTTTTCTTTTTCTGCTATCTTTTGAAATGCTTGTCATCCCTTTCACATACTTCTATTTTATTTTTATTTGGAAAATTTCATTAATCATTTTAAAAAAAACATGTTTCTAATTTGAGGAGTAATCTTAGTCTGAATTATTATTTAAGAAAGATATTTTACGTCTAAAATATGATGACATAGATAAATTTTTATTTATGAAGAGAATACCAAAAATGACATTTTTTCATCTTAAATTCAAATTTACTTATGTTGATAAACTTTAGACACAATTATTATTATTTTTCAAATTTTCTCTAAATTTTTTATTTTCATTTACAATCTAATTATAATTCTGACATATTTTCTCAATTTTCTTTTATCATCCTCTTAGTCATTTTTTTCTGTCTCTCCATACCCTAAAACATAGTTTCTCACTCTAACTCAATCCCTTACCATTTTAACTTATCCTCTTTCCCTTTATCTCTAACACTTTATTTCATTCTTCCCTCCATCAATTTTATTCTAACATATTACCTCTCATTTTATTCTATACCACATTCTATCTCAATTATCATCTAAGTTTCTTGTAAAAAAGAATTACCTAAAAATTAATTTAAAAGATTTACTTTATTATTTAAGTTAAAGCTAATAACGGTGTTAATCTCTAGAAATAAAAATAAATTATGTTAGTAACAATTAATATCATGATGATGATTATTAATAATTTTGGTAGGAAAATTAATTATTTCAAAAAATCATGATGATGGTTATTGCTATCATTAATAATATTTTGTTTTTATTTTATGAAGATTAATTATTCCGGACTAAAGAAAATTTTATAGTTTTATTTTCTTATTTTGTGACCAATTCGTGGCAACAAATTTGATCACAAATTCCCATATAAAATAAATATAAAACAAAAAAAATAATATATAAAATTGAGACCGGATCACTATCATAAAAATTAAATATTTTAAATGAAACCAAAGTAAATTAGCATACTTGTTGTTTGTTAATTTATTTGAGCTAGTTTTTTATTTTAGACTTAAAAGAAAATCCATAACTATATTCAATTGAAACCATTTTATCCAAAGTCAATTGTTTTCTAGGCACACCATACATGAAGGATAGATAATCGCTACTACAATATCAATCACTATTAAAACATAAAAGAGCCATTGGGTTGACTAGACTCGGCTCAATTGCCGGGTCAAACCTCACGGTGTACAAAAGAAAGACTATATAATCATGCATGCTCTATTAATCAAGGACCTAATTGTTCCCTTGATGGAGGTGAATGATGCAATGCGTAATTTAATTTGACTATGATTCTCCACTATAAACAGAAGGGGAGATGTATACAATCCAAGCTAGGGGGGATAAACTAAGGGTTTAATCCTCCCCGTAATGCTGCCTTTCTTCTCATTAAAGTCAAGTTGGTATTATAAATGAGATCTCTCAATTTCTTTAATTTTTATTTTCAGTAATTGTGTTTTCTTGGATTAGCCCTCTCCACGTAATCGATCGTCTCGAAGGATCATCAAAGGTGTTTCCCTTAATTATTGTGGTTTGAACGTAACCACTGACTCTCAGCGAAAGAGACATCAAATTTATTTTTGTTTTCCAAATTATGATGATTAAAGCTGGTGATGGGAGTGCAAGGAAGGCTTGAGAGAAATACATGATGCAGATGCATGTGCTTATGCTGCTTGCGTCCAATGCCTATGGGCCAGCTGATTAGGGATATATATGCATTAGGGTCAACCTCGAATAGACTCCTTCTCAGTGCTTAGGCCTTTCAGTACTCCAGGAGGAACGTGGTGTGCTCCTACAAAAAATGTGGATGTGTTCATTTTGGGCCAAACTTACAATAGTGATAGAAAGCTGTCCTGCCACAGCCGGGAAATAATTAGCAATTCAATGTATTGTTTCTTTCTACGTCTTAAAAATATACTTTTAAAAAAATTTAAATTTAAATTTTATTTTATTTTAAATTAATACTATTTTGATGTTTTTGGATCATTTTGATATACTGATATAAAAAATAATTTTTAAAAAATAAAAAAAATATTATTTTGATACATTTCCGAGCTTGTTTGAAATTGCGGCGCGAACTTCGTTATCTTAAATTTTGAATTTTGTTTTTGTTAAAAAATATTTTTTCTTAATATTTTCAGATAGTTTTAATGTGCTGATATTAAAAATAAATTTTAAAAAAATAAAAAATATATATTATTTTGATTCATTTTCAAATGAAAAAACATTTTTACCGCAACTACTGTAACAATCTCAAACAAACTTTAAATATAATTAGGTTCTATTTGGAGTGTTTTACAAGTTGTTTTTTTTTAAATAATTATTTTTTATTTAAAAATATATTAAAATAATTTTTTATATATCATGCACAAATATTTTGAAAAATTAATTTGGAAAAAATATTCAAAAGTTTTTAGAATAAAGGGCAATCGTACTCTCAGACACTATAGTAGCATTTTCCAGAGGGATGATAGCTGATCTTTCTTGTCATTCTTTTTGAAAAGAGATGGATTAAAGATAATGAAGCACGAGGAGGCTACCTCTCTTCTTTTTCTTCTTTTTTTTGGTTCAAGGACGTATAGAAAAATAATTAACATTTGAATTGTTAAATAAAATGCTCATCATTATAGAAAAATATAAAATACTTGACGTTTTATATATAAACTACTATTTTTTTATTTAGTCTGAAAACTATATCTTTAAATCAGTTTGGTTGTTGCTCTTAAGAAAAAAATCAATGCGGTCAACTAAAAATTAAATTCACCTCTGCAATCCAATAAAACTATAATAAATGTTTCAATCGTTAAAGTAAAATATTGAACACTTTAAATATTCTTTTTATAATAAGGTCGGTCAAACAAATCTAAAAAATAAACAAAAATAATAATTTGGTCGATGGTGACAGCTGACAAGCTAATTTGATATTATTATTAAAATTAAAAAAGTTTTAAAAGTATATAAAACTTAAAAAATATTAAATTAATATTTTTCAGTGTTTTTTTATTAATTTTAATATGAATGTGTTTGTTTTTAGATAGCTTTTGTGGTTGTGGTTTTAAAAAATATGGTTAACTGTGATTAGATGGATTTAGATACGTGTTCGGTAAAAATTGTGGTTCAAGTTTATGTGTAGCAAAAAACATGTATAAAATATTTGGTAAAAGTATGGTTGCGGTTGCTTTTCAAAAGTGCTTTTTACTTGTAAATGCATCAAAATAATATTTTTTTATTTTAAAAAAATTATTTTTGATATTAGCCCGTCAAAATTATCTGAAAACACTAAAAATATATCAATTTGAAACAAAGAATAAAATAAAAAATTTAAATTTTTTCAAAAGCGGTTTTGAAACGCAAAAACAAATAGGGTTTTACAAAACTCGGTTAAAAAAGCATGTAAAAACTGCTTCACAAAAACTGCGTTTCAAACTCAATTTTTTAGTGGGCACCGCAGTACATAACGCAGTTTGGTTTGTTACCAAACATCTTGTTGTGTTTGTTTCACTGCAAACATAAAACCCAGTAAAAAACAAACGCGGCATATACTAATACTAAAAATAAAAACTTTTAAAAAATATTTTAATATATTTTTAAATAAAAAATCTTATAAAAAACTTTGCACATATATCTCGTGAGCTAAGCTTTGTAATGAACCTAAAAACACAAGATTGAACTGCTGGTGCTACAAGATCAATATGTACCTTATTGGATAAAAAATAATTGATTCGAGTACATGACATCAGAATTGCAATTCAACGGTACTGAAAAATAGCCATAAGAGTGACTTCAATTCCCCCAACAAAAGGAGAGGTATCGCCATGGATATTGAGCCACTAAAGAACAGCATTGCAATCAAAGTATAGGGTTGCCCTAATACTCTTAACAGTACTATAGAATCTTCAATGCAATCAATTCGCATCTTTCTTCTCTTCATTTCTTGCACCTTTTTTTTAATATTTTAAAATTATTTTAATATACTGATATAAAAAATAATTTTTAAAAAATAAAATAAATATTATTTTAATATATTTCTAAATAAAAAATACTTTAAAAAACAATAACTAACCTAATATTAAATAATATCCTTCTTTCCTTCTATCCCACGGCACTCTAGAAACGTAAGAGCCTGGAAAAGGAAACCGTGTTATAATTTTCTAGCTCCTACCCGCATCTAGTTTTCTTCTTTGATTTATAAATACTAACTAACTTTCTATGAAAAACTAGAAACAACATAATTGCTTCACAATTTCTTCAGTAGAAACAACATAATTGACTTCGTTTGCAACGTGACCGATCCAGTCGTGTGGATAGCAATGTTTTGCCTGCTTGATACTATAATTACAGTTGTTTTTTTTTTTAAGTGTTTTTACATTAAAATAATATCTTTTTATTTTTTAAAAATAATTTTTAATATCATCGCATCAAAATATCTGAAAATATTAAAACAATATTAATTTAAAACAAAAAACAAATAAAAAAAATTTAATTTTTTTTAAAATATTTTTAAAATACAAAAATAAAAACAGAAGGTTTTTGGGGTAGAAAACAGTAGCGAACAGTCACCGTCTTTAATGTGTGGCTTGGAAAGCATTGAGAGAGAGGGGGATAGTAATAATTGTTTTTTAAAATAAATTATTTTTAATATTAATATTTTAAAATATATAAAAATAAAATAAAATTTAATAAAATATGATTTCAAACACGTTAGCGTACCCTCATTCCTCCCTTGTGAAATGATATGATATTTGAAAATCTGCAGCAGGCCCCGATTAGGATACCAGAAGTATGAGAAGGTACAGGTGATGATGCATTGAACTAGCTAGCCAGCTAGGCCCCGAATCTCTATAATTTTATTTTTCGGAAATTTCATCCAACAAACAAATCTCAATTATCTATCGGACCCGCTTCTATGCATTTCAAAATAAATAAATAAAAATAAATAAATAAATAAACTGACTTGGATATAAACAATGTGCTTGTAACCTCAAACAATGTGCTTGTGTGCATGGTGTTTTTAAATGTATTTTTCATTTAATTTTTAAATTTAGTATTATAGTTTGAAACCCAGCCCTGTTAAATGGGTTAACTCAAGACCCGACCGACTCGGAACTGGAATATGATCGAGTTGAAGAAAAAATAGGGAAAAGAAAGACTCGGTGTGACCCGGTTGACCCAAATGGTTGACCCGGCAATCTGGTTAACCGGCAAGACCCGGTTGCAACCAGTTGATTTTTATTTTTACTAAAACGATGTCGTTTTGATTTTAAAACAAAAGAAAAGGAATTAACCCGAGCGACCCAGTGACCCGGTCAAAACCTGAAACCCAGGTCTTAGACCGAGTCGGGTCTAAAAGTTTAGTATATTAAAAAAATTTAAAAATTTAATTTAATATTTTATTAAATAAAAAATAAATTAAAAGACATCATGTAAAGAAAAGGCTAACGTTTCATCTATCAAACCATTGACGGAAGCCATACACTAACAACGTTTGATCCAAAAAAATAAAATAAAAAAATAAAAAGAATCTGTCTATTCATGCAGGCGTTAAATCTTGGAAATTAATTCAATCCTAATAGTTGTTTGGGTGACCGAACTTCCTCCCTTTCTCCATTGGCATTGTTATTGAGCCATTTATTTTGGCAATGTAATGACAAAAAAAACCCTTAAAAAAGTCTAAGAATTATTGATTCTTAATTATTTTTTAAAAAGAAAACCGTTAATTATTTTGTCCAAAGTCACTTATTTGCATCTTATATTTTTCCCAATTCGTCAATAAAACCCCTCCTGTTATTGTTATCAGTTCACTTAATTAAGCATATGTATTTTTAATTTCAATTAATCAAGTACATTGAGATTTTATCTCAACTAATTAATTACTTTTCTTCACTACATGAGTCATTTTTAAAAACTTTTCTAATTTATTTTCTGTTAATATCATAATCAAACCTATTATATACTATACTTTAAAAGTTATAAGAAAAATATTATGCAGGTACTATGAACATAAACTTATTTCATTGTAGACTATATTATAGACATAAATGTTTGTACTGTAGACGATATTATAGCACTAGGGACGTTGTCTTTTCTATTTTTTAATCAAAAAATATTGTTGGGTCTCGCTCGCAGCCAGACCCAAGAAAAAAAATACATTGCATGTACTTTTTAAATTGTTTGCATTGTGCACGATACTGTAGCGCTAGGAGGCGTTGTTTTTATTGTTTTTTAATAAAAAAAAATGTTATTAGGTCTAGCTTGGCAACCAAACTTAATGCTATTGGATTTGATGCTCTATACTTTTCATATTTGTTTTACATTTTTAAAAAATTATTATTGATGCATTTGGAAAACGCAGGATAAATATGTTAATTATCTTAATTAAGCAATCTTTATTTTCTAATGTAGATGATTTGTATTTAATTGACTGAGATTAAAAATATAAGTGCTTAATTATGGGTGGACAACAAGAGAGACCTGAAGTTACACGTGGAAGTACGGAGAAGATATGACGTCGGATTTGCGTTGGCTGAGGTAGTTGATGGGTCACCCGTAGGAGACACAAACGTGTCGAAGAGAGCGCCACGTATTTGTTTTGTTTTCGGGATAGTTTGGGTAAAAGCAAAGCTTCTTTGGGCAATCATTAAACCGTTACGACACATATTGGTGGGTTTTGTGGGGGCATAGTATCCTCTCTAAATAACTATAAAAAAAAAAACAAAAAAAAATTTATTACCCATTATAACACTTTTAAATTTATTAAAAAAATATCTGATAAAAATTAGCAAAGTAATATTTCTCTAGGTAAACTGTTAGTAAATTATAACACGTCATGTTACAGATAAAATTACCAATATAATATTTTATTATTATTTTTATTTTATCAATAATTATTGAGAAAATATATTCCGTCTTTAATATTGAATATTATGTGGTTGCTATTTGCCGAGTTTTTTTTATAGTAATGTATGTGGTTTGATAATATATAATCGTTTTAAAAAATGATAGATGAGATGGGCATAGATGGGGTCTAATTAGAGTTATGTCACATATTATTAATATTAAGACCCCAAAAACCTTATCTAATTGCCCAATTTTCGTTCACTAGGTTAGATTCGAGAGGGTTCAACACGCAATGAACCTGGACAGCCCAAGGTTTTCGACCTCACTAATGGATGGTCGGATCTTCATGTCATATCTCGACGATCCTTGTTGGCCATGACCTCATATATCTGGTCTCAATCACCCATCCGTTCAAATTGTCAGTAGACTTTTCATAAGTTCGCAATCTTTATCAGGGGAATAGGCATTACTTTGTGTCAGTATTCTTCGATTGAATTCCTGGTGTTTGTATTTTATTTATTATTTATTACTAAAAAAATTTATATTTATAAATTATTTATTTAGTTTCGTGTGTTCACTGAGTATTTATTACCAATTATTACTTATTTAGTTTCGTGTGTGTTTTATATCAATATCAAGATATGTATATATCATATTGTATTAAAAAAATCTAAAAACTCTACAAATATATATATATATATATATATATATATATATATATATATAATCCAGATAATTATTATTATAATTTTAAAACTCGATTAGAGGTTAACTTGAGGCAAGGCCAATATCAAAGATCGTGATGGTCGATCCTAGTTGACCTGAGACAACATAAGATAAAAATAATTATTATTATATTTTTAAAACTCAATTTGAGGGTTGCCTCAAGAAAAGGCTCGAGTCACATGTTGAAATGTTAATTTGGGTTGATCCATATTAATAAAAGAATACAAATAAAAATAATAATTATTATAGTTTTAAAATCTAATTTGGGAGTTAACCTAGGGCAAGACCTTGATCATGGTTCGGGAGGGCCAACCCGGGTTAATCCAAGTCAATGTATAAATAAAAATTGTTATTATTATAGTTTTAAAATCTGACTCGAAGGTTGACTTGTGGCAAGGCCCGAGTCTTAATCATGAGGGTTAATCCAAATTAAATCAAATTAAAAAAAATAAAAGAAACCTTGTTTTTTTAAAAAAAAAGTTAAAAAAAAAAATCTAAGGATTTTTATACTATTTTTATTACCATATCCTTATATGTATCCGATCATTCTTCTAGGAAGAGAAAGCTAAAGAATATGCTCTTAATTTGATGTTTCGTTGTCATATTATATGAATATAAATATAGCACAGAGACTATTCATGGAATATTTGCCTTTCCACAAAGTATAGATAAGAAGTAAAAGCATATTTGTTTCCTTTAATTTCTATACTTTCTTTATTCATCTTTACATGGATGAAAAATCTGAGAATCCTTCCATGCCGCACGGTAATTAATATAAAACAGTGTTGAATTTTCTTAATTAAAAGGCATGGTCATATTTTAAATAATTATTCCAAATTAATATAATAAAACTATCATTTTATCTATAAATATTGTTTGTTTAAGAGTGTGATTACGGTTGCTTTTTAAGTGTTTTTCACTTGGAAATTCATCAAAATAATATTTTTTATTTTTTAAAAATTATTTTTGATACCAGCGCATCAAAATGATCTGAAAACACTAAAAAAAAATATTAATTTAAAATAAAAAAAATAAAACAAATTTAATTTTTTTAAAAATATTTTTAAAACACTATAAGTAAGTTGTACAAAGGACTCGTGCTGCTTGGTTTGCTCCAGGAAAGAACCTGCGCGTTTCCAAAGCCCCTTTTAAATACAGCAGCGCAAGATTCTTTTTCCTGCAGGGTAAAAGGATTTAGGAAGAGGTGACGACTTATTAGTACCCTCTGCCTTTTATTAAATCCAAACTTTGGAGAGGGTGGGGCAGACGCACAGTATACGCAAAACTGTTATGAGAAATCTTGATTTAAGTTTACTGGTTAAGCCATTAACCCAGTTAAACGTGTTTTTGATAAAGTGATTGAAAATACTTTTTATTTTAAAAATATAAAATTGATATTTTTTATGTTATTTTATGATTTTGAAAATTATTATAATAAAATTATTAAAAAATAATTAAAAAACATTAATTTTATATTTTTTTTCAAACAAAATAATTTTAGAAAACACTTTAAAACACACTGGAATGTCAAACATTGCTTAATCAAGTCGATTAAATTGAGTAGTACTCTTTCTCGTGATGTGATCAAACTTTGGATTCACAAATCAAAGAAATTGTATAAAAAAACTAATTTTAAAAAAGGTTAAAAAAGGATTAAAGTTAATTTGTGATAGGACTTGAAACCTATAATCTTAATTAAAAACCCGGGACAATCTCATAAAAAGAAATATATAAAAAAATATAAATTTTATAATTTCTTTTAAAATAATAGGTATGCAAACTAGTTTAATATGTTTTTTTACATAAAAAAATCAAAGTGTAAATTGAAAAGCCTATGCAAACATCTTATCAAATAAATTGATAATCATCTATGTAAATAAACGAAAAAAATTGTTAACCGAACTTATTTATTTTCAATAAAAAATAAATCCACACCGTAAAAAACATGTGACCTAAAAGATAAATATAAATGAAACTGACTAAATATCTCACTTCCTAAAAAAATATTATGTAAGGCCGAACACATCAGAATTATTATTTAAAAAAAGAATATGTTTTATTTTAAAAAATAAGACCCCGTTTGTTTGCTGGAAAGTAGTTTCCTTTTGCAAAGTGAATTCCGGGAAAGTATTTTCCGATGTTTGGTAGTGTAATGGAAAATAAGTTGGAAAACACTTTCCAGTGTTTGGTTATGTCATGGAAAATGAGCTTGGAAAATAACTTATTAATGTTTTATTTTTTTTCAAGTTTATTAAAATAATAAGGAATAAATCTTACAAATTAAAAATTTGAATGAGAATGAAATTGAAAAAAAATATAATTTCATAAATTATCTCAAATAAAATAAATAATAATCAAAATAATAGAGATCAAATCTAAAAAATTAAAAAAAAATGAAAGGTGAATAAATTAAAATAATAATAATTAACATTTCATAAATTATTTCAAATAAAATAAGTAACAATCAAAAGAATGAGGACCAAATTTGATAGATAAATTTTTTTAATAAAACAATGATAAGGAAAAAGCAAATAGCAATTATAAAAATAAGAACCAGAATTAATATAAAAATTAAATTTTAAGAGATGAAATTGAAAAATAAATATACAAAACAAATTATATATAGCAATCAAAAGTTTAAGGATCAAATTTGATATAATCAGCAAATAATGACATTTCTAAATTTTTCACAACTTCCGAAAAGTGTTTTCCGCTCAAATTTTCCAGGAAAACACTTTCCTGAAAACCAAGCCAAATTTTCCTTTGACCGGAAAGTGTTTTTCGTTGACCAACTTTTCTAATGGCAAACAAACACAGGAAAGTTTGGAAAGTGGTTTTCCGAAAACTACTTTCCGGAAAATAAACACAGCCAAAAGGGAAAACACTTTCCTGGAAACTAAACCAAATTTTTCTTTGACTGGAAAGTGTTTTCCGTTGACCAACTTTCCTAATGGCAAACAAACACAGGAAAGTTTGGGAAGTGGTTTCCCGGAAAGTGAATTCCGGGAAACAAACATGGCCTAAAGCTCATTTGAGTGTGTGTGTGTGTGTCTATATATATATATATATAAAGAAAGAAAATATAGATGAATTAGAATAGAATCTTGAAAAATCAAACACATACAAAACAATTCTAAAAAGGCTTGCAAAACCCACAACCTAGGTCATGAGAATAAGATAAACCTATAGAAAAGAAATTGAAGAAAATCACAAAACTAATACTTTTTTTACAAAAAAAACATTAATGCAGAACAATAATATCGCATGAAGTAGAATGCCTAACAAATAAAATATCGAAAGATGAAACCAGGGAAAAAAACCAATCACACGAAAGGATCTAAAAAAATAAGGGTGAAAATAAAAAAAATTAATAAGAAGGCAAACAAAAATTTTCAATTGGAGGGTTAAATTGAATTGAAAAATATCTTTAACAAAGAGGGAAAAAAAAGAATGAGGGTCAAATTAGAAAAAATAAAACAACAAAAATTTTGATTGAAAGATGAAATTGAAAGCTAAAAAATCTTTAACAAAAGGTCTAGGGAAAAAAATAAAAAATCAAAAGAATAAGGACCGAAATGAAAAAAACTTTTATAAAAGGAATAAGAACGAAATAAGAAATTAAAAGAATGAGGACTGAAATTGAAAAATAAAAAACAGAGGATAATCATGAACTTTACCTGGTAGGAGAGAGAAAAGAAGGGAAAAAAGAAAAGGCCATCGACGACAATCCAATCACCATACACCGTCATGTATCAAACCATGTGGAAGAAGATATAGTAGCACTTCCAAAGACATGACAGAAGGTGAGGTTTGACCACTGGGTGGTGTTACACACGCTGCCTGAAAAGCACGGATGTGACCCATCCATTAGCGAGTGCTCAACACGCGCCAACAACTTTTCGATTAAAAAAATAAAAAGTCAATGTGAAAAATACCAAAACATCTCTCAAGACCCTGGTAATTACCAAAAAACCTTTAGTCAACAACTCTAAGTTTTGTTGATTCAAGAGGAATAAAAGTAATTTTACAGTGTAAAAAAAATAAAAAAATAGACACCCTCAAACAATATTTTAATAACCAAAACACTCATAAACTCAAGGTTTTTTTTTTTTCAACTCAAGGACACCTAGGTTATTTCATTGTAACAATTCACATAAAAAAACCCACGTCTTATAATATTTTGGTTAATATATATGAACACCCTCAAGCTATATTATTTAGTTATTAAAAAAAAAATGTGATTTCAAAAACTTTTTTATATTTTCATTAAAGAGTTATGAATTTAAGTGGTTATATAATAAGTTCAACAATAATTTTTTGAATTAATTAAAAGAAGAAAACAATTTAATTGAAATAAGATTCTTAATTCATTTCGAAGAGTGAAGAAATATGTAGTTGAGCCTAATTTTGAAAACAGGATCTTAATTATTTTTAAATGTAATTATAAATATAAATAGATAAATGATGATACACTTTAGCAAAAAAATCTACATTTCTCAAAATATAGGTAAATAAAAAAACTTAAGCATTTAGCAAAATTAAGAATTATGCATTTGAGCGATAATTGGATGTGGTTTTGAATATAAGTTGGTAATTTAAAAAACAAAAAACCTTGATAATTTTTTTATGTAATTCTAAATTTATATAAGTAGTAGAGTTTAGCTACTAATTACCTAGTCAGTCGAAACAAAGGAAAAAAATAATTTAAATAAGGTTTTAAGGTATTTAGAAGTGTAATGATTTAGGGATAATTAACGTGTTTTAGCTATTCTGAAGAATTAAGATAAATTTGTGGACTTCAAGTGAAATTTCTTTGAAAGGACAAAAACTTATCGAACCCGCATAAAAATTTCAAAACTTTGTATAAAATATTAAAACCCCACGTGACTTTAGTTTTTACAAGTCAGCAGGTTGGATTTTTGACAGTAGAAAAATAAATGTGTAGACATTATCTTTAACATTAGTAAAATAATTAATTGTAAATTAAAAAGATACTGCAGATAAAACGATCATAATATTTTATTAGATTTTTTTCTTTTCTTATTGAAATATTTTGTTAATACATAGTTTTTCAAAATATGTTGTTTATTCAATAAAAATTAAAAGCACGTACATAAATGTTTTTTTGAACAACGATAAGTTTTTACTTTATAATAAGTATTTATTAAGGATAATTAAAAATCAATAATTAAATTTAAAATATTTTTGTAATATGATTTGTAATTAACAATGAAAATTAACAACTTTTTTGACATATCCTTACTTTTTAGTTAACATAGTATCTGTGTATGAATTAACCCTAATTACATAATAACCTTTATTAAATATATAAGAATTAATTACGTGACATCATTAAAATCAAAATTGATGCTATTGACTCATGATAATTAAATATACATGCATAATTATTTAATAAATAATCAAACATGGGTTCAAAAACTAAATACTTCTCCTACTTGAGTTAATTAGTCATGCGCATCCAATATAAACCAATCAATAACAATAAGTTTGAAAACAAAAAAACATATGCTATATATTATATAGAATCTCGATAGTCAATCATCAATCATCAATTTTAATCATAGAAAAATATAAAGATATCCATGCATCACAATCATATATATAATAATTTTAAGCACAAATTCTCGTGATAATTTAAAATCAAAGAGTACTAACCTCTTTAAATTAAAAATTATGCTTGTCACAAGTTCAGAATAAGATAAAGATAAAAAGAAATTACAAAAACAATAGAATCTCCTTTTCTCTTCTTCTATTCTTTAAATGTGATTCTCTTCTTTTTTTTAAGAGTTTAGGATTAGTTATGTCGTACGTGTATGATGTCACAATGATTATTTTTCAGATTGAAATTATAATTTTAAATATTAAATATAAAAAAATAAAAAATATATAATATGAAACAACTGAAATTAAATGCAAAATCAAACACAATCTCCTAATGTTCCACGATCAAGATAAATCACAAAAATCATATTCAACAACATTAAACCCATAAAAATCAAATCAATGTGTCGACCAATTTCATCAAACATTAATTCCAAATTAGTCATATAAATCATTGAAAGCAAACACACAAAAATGATTCATTAAAACTCCTTTAAAGGTGCATGCTTCAAAGTCTTGAGAATTAGATCTTCAATAACAAAGAAAAATGAAGATGCAACGCTGCTGCTACTTTTCACAGTTGGGTCAAGTGTTTGCTGCTCCCGGTTAGAGCCAAAGAATCATCCACAATTGAAAATAGAGCTAATGCTAATGATGGAAACCCGCTGCTGTTAAGGAATGAGGGACTTTATTGCTACTAAATGAGAGGCTCTGCTGCTGTCGTCGACTGAAACAGGAAAGAGGAGATGCCGATGCTGTTTGCTGATGTTGCTGGAGTTCACGTGGTGCAGAGCTTCTGGAGTAAGTTGATGTCGCTGGAGTTCACTATTGTTGTTGAGGAGCAGTCGGTTGAAACTCCTGCTGTGGCTAGGACAAGGAGGTGCACGGTGCAGCTGCTAAAGACTTGCTGGAGATTCACGGTGCTGTGCAAGAACTACTATTATTGGCTTCTGTCCATGAGACTGTGGAGCTTCACTGAAAAGAGAGGTTAAGCGTTGCTTCTGCTACTGAGAGGTCACGTTGCTGATATAGGGGTTGTGCTGCTATTGGAAGACTGTGTTTTGCTACCGGAACGGACAAGGCGAAGCTGCTGTTTGTTGTACCGAGATCCTGCAAGAGCTGGAAGTAGCTGCACTATTATACAGAGAGGAGGAGGTCATTGTGCTATGGAGGAAGAGTAATGGGAGAGAAGAGTGAATTGTTTTTCTCTCTTCACTCTCACGGGTTTGGTGTTTTTCTTTGTTTTTGGAGAGAATCTGGGAGACAGTTTTGGCTTTTTTTCTTTTTTTTTTTATTGGTTAGCCTCTCCAATTAATTCTCCACTTTTTATGCGTGGTACACCTACCTACCTATTTATAGGTAAATTAATTTGTTATTATTTTTTTCTAATTGCTTGGCTCCAAACAATTAAAAAAATCATTTTAGTTTTTTATTTTTTTCCTGTGTATTTTTGATACCTTTGTCCAAATATTTTTTATTTTTGTTTTTGTATTTTGATGCTTTTGAAAAAGACGATGTCAACATGGACTCGAAAAATTGATCAATAATTTTGAAATGAGTGTGTTAAAAAACGAACATGTCAAAAGTAAATTTTTGATTTTTTAATTTTTTTATAAAGAAGCTGAAAATGCCAAAAACAACACCAATACATAAAAAATATATTTTTATTTTTTGTTGTTTCTTGCTATTTGTTTTGGATTTTTTCAAAAAAAAAAAGAGTATAAAAAGGGTGTAAAAAATCGGGTTATGATAAGTTATATAGAGTTGAGGAGGTGAAGAAGTTTCCTAGTTAATAACTAATTTTTAATTATATTACTTTAAAATTTTCTTAAACTAATCTCATTCTAATAACTTATACATTGACTTTTACCTTATAGAGAGATTTCAAGATCATTTAGGACATTTTCTATATTATTAATGCCCTGCTATGTCATCATCCCAACATGGAAAGATGGGTTGGACTCGTGCTAGTTTGCTGATAGATTTTATATCAGACTTAAAACATGTCATTCTCTCTCACATAGATGGAAAGATTGAGATGTTTTGTTTTCATTTCAACTTGAATCATAGTAAAATTTTGTCTATAGCTTTAAATAGAATCCAAATAGTATATAGCGGTCCAATTTGTCAAGTTTGCTCTGACCAATCCTAATCCCACTAGGATTCCTTGTTCAAGTTGAATTCCTAATACAATTAAGATTTTCACTTCTTAGCTCCAATGACTTCTTTCAATGCGATCTTTATAGTTATTTGCTTGAAATTGTGCTAAAAATACTTCATTTAACTTTTTTTTATGCTTTGTGTCTCCGTAACAATGTTAAGAGAAAAAATAAAATAAAAATTTAAGTAAGGTATTGTAAAACATAAAATATCCATAAAAGACTAGTAATAAGGTACTAAAAAGGCAAAATAAAATGTGTATCAAACAATTTAAAATAAGGTTAAAAAGGTATCTTTTGAATCAAAACTTCTTCATCTCTTTTTATGTGACATTTATCAACCAAAATAATTGTTTTGTGAATAATATCTTAAAAAAATATAAAAAGAATTAATTATATGATAATGAAAAAAAGATATTCATATAAAAGATAATGGAAAAAGATTAAATAGAACAAGTGAAGAACAAGTAGCTTATAAATTTTAGTGATATATTCTTTTTCTCCAAAATAAGGAGGCTTGAACTTGGATTCAATTTCTAGAAAAGCTCTTGCATATTAAGAACAAAAAATAAAGTCTACTCAATGAAAGTGGGGTTAGCAATTTATTTTAAAAACATGGGTAATTGGCATTTTTAATATCAAATTAAAAGTAAAGTCCACTCATTTTTAGGATTAACTTTGTTGAAAATTATTTTTAAACAAAAATACTTTAACATGAAATATTAACTTGTTTAAAATAAATTATGTGTGAATGAGAAATTGATTTAAAAAAACTCTTGGTTGATATGTTTTATAAATTCAAAAACCCCTAGTCTCATATTAAAAGATTACAAAAATTTCTAATAACTTATATAATGGAAAGTTGAAAAGTTAAAATTAGGCTCCAATGACACCCAAGTTTCTAAAGAGAAAATGCTTTATGCTAAGTGAGCTTTGGACTAGTCACACGCGCTCACTCAAGTCTGAGGATGAGTTTGGATTTGAGATTACTGTAAAATAATTTTTAGGTTCATAAAAAATTATTTATTACTAACCCATGATTAAACAATCTGAATAGTAACATTTCTCTAACTAAACAGTTTATTTTCAAAGAGAAAATGTATGTTTTTTCAAGGAAAAAACAGTCATTTTTTTTTTAATTTTTATAGAGGGTAATTGAGATAAAATTGCGAGAACTAATTCTAGTAATTCCGCATCAATTTTAGTTTAAAAATCAGTATAAAAATGAGTTTAGAGGAAGATGTTCTACACACTAAGCAGTTGCTCTTCTGCCTTCTTCTCATCTATTTTTCTTTAGTTTTTTTCGCTATATTTTCTCCATTCATTCTGGAGTTTAGGTTCAAGTTTTTCACATATATATTTTTAAATCTATTTTCATAAGTTCGTGGATCTTAATTAACAGTGCAACTAATAAGGTGATGTTGTCGGTATCTTGGAAGACTAATTACATTAAATCTATTTGCACCAAGCGACGAGTAATAAAGCTTTAAGGATAAATGATACAATCTTGATACTAACATAATATGTATCTCATTTTGTATTTTAAGTACTCTAACAAGTAAGTATACTAAAGATTTATTTAAAATATTGTTTTCTTTAAAATGTATGTTTAAGACCTTAAGGCTATTATATGTTCTTAAATTGTTAGTAATTCAATGTTAAGTTTACAAATTAACAAAGTAAAGATACTTTTTTTATATTTATATAAATCCATCAAGTTAAACTAAACTTTATCTTTTGCATTGCAGATAAGAATCTTAAAGTTTTATCTATTTGTTTAATTTGTCTAATTTAATTTTTGTATATGTTTATATGCTTGCTAGTAACTTTGTTTTACAAGGTTAAGTTCCTCTAGTTTATTATTTCAATGAAATTTAATTTATATGTTATAATTTGAATTAAACCTTTTATAGAAATCGCAAATCCCTTGGATCTTAAACTTATATTTGAATTAAATTGTTTAGTTCAATAACCATGTTTAATTTTTTGTTATTTTATTTACTTGTTACCTACATATGAAAAGCCAAAAATTCTAATTATAAATATTTGGATATTATTATAGAAATCTTATAATGAGTTCAAGTTAAGAAATGGTTATGACAACAAATATTGTTTAAACAAGTATTACTTTGGTAGGGAGGATTCCACTATCATATTTTATGGTGCAAGGTGAGAAACCTAAAAAGTTTAATGAGTTGAAAATAAAACGTGACAACTTAAGATATTGTTCAATCTAACCACGTTAGACTTAGCAAAGTTCGTTATTGATGAAGCATCAAAGTTTTCAAATGATGAATTTGATCCCACTATTATGAAAGTTATGGATGCTTAGAATCTTATCAATTTTATGTACAAGAAATACATCTTGAATGGATCGGACAACATATTATATGATGCTTATAGTTTAATTAAGAGCACAAAGACATTATGAGAGGCTTTGGACAGAAAGTACAAAGCCAAAGATGTTGGTATGCAAAGGTTTATAGTTGGAAAATTTATGGACTTCAAGATGGTCAATTCAAGGACTGTGATAAATCAAGTTAAAAAATTCTAACTCATCTTACATGATATTTAAGATAAAAGGATTGTTCTGAGTGAATCATTCTAAATGGTTACAATTATTAAAAAACTTGTCTTTAAAAATTACCTTAAGTATAAGTGTAAGGAGATTAAAGTTAAATTCCTTATTATATGGTACAAGATAGAAGAGGCAATAAGTTATAAAAAAAAAACCCAACTCTTCCAATATGACCCCCTAAGCAAATATAATTAAACAAGTGGTAAAGACCCCTAATAATAAAAAAAAAGCTTGTTGTGAAAGGAAACTGAATTACCAAGAAATTTAATGACAAATGCTTCATCTATAATAAGACTAGACGCAAACAAATGATCATAGAATAAGGCTTATAATGACAACCCTAAAAGAGGAAGGATTGTTTAAATCAATGTCACTGATATTAATAACCTTATAAATGAAGTGTTAGAGATGAACTTGTTCGTGGTTGTCTCCGAAACAACTTTATCAACAACTTTGAGAAATGATGGGTTGATAATAGTGCAACAAGACATATATGTACCAATGAGGATGTTTTCCAATTATAAATATATGGATGATGGACAACTAAACATGGAGAATTTGTCAACATCAAAGGTATTGGATGTTAGGAATGTCATGCTAGATATGAATTTCAAAAAGCTTCTCAACCTTAATAATGTGCTCCATGTTGTTGGCAATAGGAAAAACTTAGTATATGACTCATTATTGAGCAAAAATAGTTTTAATATTGTCTTTTAATATGATAAATTTGTACTTATTAAAATTAGAATGTTTGTAAGAAATGTGTATCTTTATGATGATCTTTTCAAAATGAGTATAATGACCATTGTGACAGAATGAGATGAATAATAATAATAATAATAATAATACCTTTTCATCTTACTTTTTAGAGTCTTATGATATGTAACATGGTAGGTTAGGATACATGAATTATAATTCTATACAAAAATTAATTAATCTTGAATTATTACCAATTATAGTTTTTGAAAAAAATAAAAAATATAAAGTTTGTGTAGATTTCAAATTCATATAGATTTTTGTTCAAACAATTAAAAGTAGTTAACCTCTCGATTTAATTCACTCTAACATTGATGATTTAAAATTTATGCAAATTAAAGGTGAGAAAAAGTATTATATTGGTTTTATAGATGATTATACAAGATACTATTATACCTAAAATCTAATATTAAAGAAATGATGAATACCATGTTGGTAAGTTCAGAAGCACCTCTAAACTTGTAAGGGAGATAATTTTAATTGTCAATTATATATTAAATAAAGTATCCCATTAAAAGATAGAGTCTTTAGTATATAAATTTTGAAAATGTAAAAGACCTTCCTATAAATGCCTCAAAATATAAGAGTGTCTTGCAAAAGTGACAATACCTAATCCTAAAAAGGTTAAGATATGACCTAAATATGTGGATTATGTTTTTATAGGATATGTTTATAATATTAGTGCATATTGATTTCTTGTATATAAATCAAATATGAATGATATTCATCATAGTACAATAATAGAATTAAATAATGTTACATTTTAAATTTATTTTCATTTAAAAAAGCACAAGAAATTTATTCATTTAAGAGAAAGAAGGCTTGAGTAGTCTTTATCAAATAAAAGATGATGAAGTTATGCCAAGAAGGAGTATGAGGAAAAAACAAGTAAAATATTTAGTATGAATTTTCTAATATACTTGTTAGAAAGTAAATCTCGAAACTACTCTAAGATAATGTTATGTCCTAAACCTTTATATTTAAAAAACACAGTCAATAATGAAACTAAAAAAGCATACATGGAAATTAGTTAATCTCCAAACCAAAAGTAGACCATTAGGTCATACGTGGAGCTTAAAAAAAAAAAAAGATAAAAATTGATGGAATTATTTATAAATATAAAAAAAAACTTGTTAAAGGATTCAAACAATTTTTTTTTTTTGACTATTTTGACATATATTCATCATGTCAAGAATAACTTTTATACAAATGTTAATATCCATCATAACTACTAACAAACTTAAAATAAATCAAATAAATGTAAAAATATCTTTTTTAAGTGGTAATCTTAATAAAGAGATTTACATTGTACAACTCTAGGTGTTTGTTGTTAAAGGGTAATAAAAGAAAGTTTGTAAGCTTTTTAAGTCATTATATAGTTTGAAACAAACACTTAAACAATGACATGACAAATTTGACAAGGTCATGTTGCAAAATGAAATTAAAATAAAGGAAGCTAATAAATATGTTTATGTAAAAAACATAAGTAAATGTTATGTTCTTTTATGTCTATATATACGACATGCTAATTTTGAGCATCAATGATTACATGATTAAGTCTACTAAGAAAATATTAATTGATAAGTTTGACATAAAAAATTTAGGTGTTGCAAGTGTCATACTAAGAATAAGAATTACAGGGGAATCTACTGGATTTGTATTATTTCAATCTCATTATGTGAAGAAAACTCTCAATAAAATTTTTAAAGGTGATAGTAACATTATTAAAACACTAATAGACATAAGTGCATATAAGTCCAAATTAAAACAAAAAAAAGGAGTACACCAATTAGAATGTTATTGGATAATTAGGAGCTTGTGGTGTGTTATAAACTACACAAGATCAAATGTTGCATACTTGGAAAGAAATAAATAGAGTACTCAAATATTTGAGGTGCATATTGGATAATGAGTTATGTTATTCTAGTTACCCAGCAATACTAAAAAGGTATAATGATGCAAATTGAATATCCTAAATTAAGAATTCAAAATCCACTAGTTGATATGTCTTCGCACTTGGTGGAGCAGTCATGTCTTCAAAATACTATAAGAAAATACATATCGCAATATCCATGAGAAAATCAAAGTTTAATGGTCTTGATAAAGCTGTATAAAAGTTGAATAACTTTGGAATTACTTTGAGGATATGTCATGTTGGCCTAAGTCAATATCATTAATTTATGTCCGTTATGACAATCACTCAACAATTAGAAGAGTATAAAGTAGCATGCAAGTATAATTGTAAGTCTAGATAGATACATCATAGATATAATGATATTAAAGACATGCTCTCAAATAGAATTACCTACATTAACCATGTAAAGTCAAAGGAAAATATTATGGATCTGTTCATTGAAGGTTTAACTAGACAGCTTGTTTATTATTTATCAAGGAGAATGAGATTTGAACCTTTAAATATGAAAAAAATGTCATGATGGTAACTTTACCTATTTGACATGAGATTACAAGATTTAAGTTCAAATAGAAAACTAATTTATTTGGTATTCTCAACAGCATTAAAAATAATTATTTCATTTCTATTTTGATAATGAAAATGGTGTTACATGCAGTGAATAAGGGTGAGCCTCACTCTTAATGATTTTCATATCTTGGTTTACCAAAGCTTTTAAATGGGAGGCTCTAAGCTAAGTGAGCTTTGAGTTTCAACCACATAGGTGCGCTCACACAGTTTGTTCAGGGCCTTAACTTAAGTTTGAGTTTATTATAAAATATTTTTTATTCTCAGAAAGAACTATATGACGAGAATTAATTATAGTAATTAACATAATTAGTTTTGCAATAGTTCAATTTCAAACATCAGTATAAAAAAAATGTTAAAAGTGAGGTGTTTTGTGCACCAAGTAGTAGCTCTTGTGCCTTTTTCTCCTTTATTTTCTCTAATATTTTTGGGTTTTTTTTTCTGTCATTTTAGAGCTCAAGTTCAAGTTTTTTGTAGAGAGATTTTTTATAGTATGTTTTTTAAAGTTCATGGATCTTAATTAATAGTGCATCTAATTAAGATGATATTGTTGATATTTTAAGAGGTTGATTGCATTCCATCCATTTATAGAAAGGAAAAAGCAATAAATTCTTAATGATAAAAGATACAATCATTAACATCAACATAATGTACATCTCTTTTTAAAGCAAGTATACTTAACCATTTGTTTAAAATATTATTTTCTTTTAAATATATATTAAGATGTTAAAGATAATTATGTGTTTTTAAGTTGTTAGTATTTCAATGCTAAGTTTACGAATTTACTCTGTAGAGATATTTATTTTATGTTCATGCAAATCCATCAAGTTAAACTAAATTTTATCTTTTGCATTTTAGATAACAAATGGTTGGATGGCTTTATTTAATTTCATCCTCTAATTTGCCATTCTTATTTAACTGGGTTATTTGACAAGCATGCATTGATAGAAAAAAGTTTAATAAATATTGTACAGATTTAATTAAAGAGATAATTGAGGGTAGTCCGTTGCGTTATGAATTGCTATAGTATAATAATGTATTTGTTCTTCACAGTACAAGCCAATGAATGCAAATTCAGGAGTAAAATAATCTTTTCACGGGGTTCATTTGACATTATCAAATTTATCAGGATTAAATTAGTCTTTTTATTTTTTTAGCACAGTAAAAAGACTTAATTAAACATAAAAAACAATAAAAATTATCCTATAATTCAGAGGCTTCATAGTCTTTTCACCTTTTTCAAAACAGTTAAATGATTAATTTATTCTTAAAAGCAAAAAACAATACTAAAATTGTTAGGGTTTTTTTACATCTTTTTATCATGGTTTTTTTTAATTATCACGTGTATTAAGGTGTGATTTAGTAATTTAATAAATATAAATATTACAAAGAAATATGGTTGATGCGTTCAATGCACACGTTAACGTGTGCTTGCGGGGGTTCAAGTGTTGCGTGCGACTTTGCCCGGTGGTTGAACGATTGATTTCAGGGTGGCATTGGAATCTCCTCATTGTCTTCTCCATGACTGGGCGTCACGTACAATCAATTGACCTCCGGTTTGGTGCCGATGACTTTGTTTTTTCCTTTTTTTCTTTCTATTTAATTCCATGCCAAACCCTCTATTTTTTTAAACCAGCCTTTCAATTTGTTTTTTCCTTCATATTTAGCTAATATTCTTTTGATGACTATTTGTTTTATTTGAAATAATTTATAAAACTAGAATTGTATCTCAATCTCATCCTCCTTCAATTTCTTCATCTATCATATTTGATCCTCGTTTTTTTAATTGCTATTTTTATGTTTTTTTTATCATTTTCTTGATTTATTTATTTTTTCAATTTTTTCCTTCATTCTTTTATTTCATTTAATATTTACACCAAATTTGGTCCTTATTTTTTGTATTGCTATTTATTTTGTTTTTTAATTTTAGATGATTAGGAATTTTGCTTTGTGATTTTTTTGGGTTTGTCTTCCATGGGGTAATCCATTCTCATGACCCAGATTATAGGTTTTGAAGATTAAGCTGGTTTAACTTTGGTCTTTTTTTTTTAAGGTTGTTTTTTTAAAATTAATTTTTTTCTCCAATTTCATCCATTGATATTATATTATTAGGCCATCATTTTTTTTTTGGATTCGAGGAAACCCCACCCCCGGAAAGCGCACTTTATGGGCCCGGGTGAGTGAGTAAAACCCCGTTTGTCCCAGGCTCTTACAAGAGGTGCACGCCCGACTCGAACTCGAGACCCTGCTGTGCGAGATCTCAAGCCCTTTGCCACCACGCTACGCCCCTTGGGAACTATTTTAGGCCATCATCTTCGTGAGTTTTATCACTTTCCTTTCCATGTAATTATTATGATCTCATATCTCGGGTGACGAGGAAGTCGAGTTAACCTGAGTTGACTCGAGGTTTTTTGTTATGTTTTTTTTATTGATTTTGTTTAAGTTTTGTGTTTCATTATTTTGTTTGCCTGGGAGTTGACCTCCATTGTTTTATTAGATTTTTTTATCCGGTGTTATTCCACCCTCACAATAAAACTATGAGTTTGGCATAGTGATTAGAGTCAGGTTTTTCTTTTGTCTTTTTTAAAAATGATTTTTTTTTAATTCATCATTTCAATGTTTGATTTGACGATAACTAAGTTTCAAAAAAAAATTTATTGGTCATTGTTTTTTTTATTGTTGTTGGCATTTTTTTATAATCATATTATTAAGTTAATAAAGTTTATTAAACCTCTTTGAATCAATGATTCGGATACCAAATTTTTTTATTTTTTTAAAACCATTATCATCACTTGAGCTTGTTTTTTACATAAATATTTTTAACTTAGAGTGTAGTTCTTTTAATCGCCAAGTCATTAGGACTTTTTATAAATGGGTTTCTCGTTCAAAATGGCTTCGTCTTACAAAGAGTTATAAAGCTTTATTAACGTTTTCAAGCTTGAATTATCGATCCTGATAGATTGAACGTCGTTTTTATATGGCCCAAAAGCTCAAACCTTCGTCATTTCTCTCCGCCATGAAACTGTGCAGCGGGTTATACTGTTCACCATACGGCAGAGGCTGTAAATAAAGGAAGTGTAAGAATACTTCAAATTGGTTACAGAATAAATGGTTCATTAGTCCCATATGATCATGATGGAAGTAAAATGCAGCAGATCCCTTGCGCCATGGCTCAGATATATAATGAAACCACCCTCAGTCGTGTAAATGAGATTTTTGTTTTAATTTTTATCTGGTTAAAGATTGTGTATTAAAAAGAACACGGAGATTAAAACCACGCTGGCCGTGTTTGCTGGTGGGGTTGGCGGTGGCGGGCAAAACTATATAGCCGGTGGTGGGCCTGGTGGTGTTGGTGTGGCATCTGTGAGCTAGTGGCGGTGGCTTTCTTAATGATTAATTAGCTAGAAGATTAATGGCGTGAGCGGGTGATGAGTTGACCTATCCTCCGGCGACATTAAAGATTCGTTTTGACTAGTAGGCATCACAGCAACAAGAAAATTGGTCAGTGTCAAGAAATTTCTTCAATTTGTATGTCCACAAATGAGCCAGAAAAATAACTAAAGATGGATATTCATCTTGACAGAGAACAATACTATCTGTACAGGAATGGTAGAATACAACCTCTACGTACTCATTAATTGTCAATCAATTTTATGTACTGATATTTGGCTGCATCACTTTAAATTCCATTTAGCAGAAATTAGAAACATTGGTGGGTAGCCGTGTCGACAAGGCATCCCTATCTTGATTTTTTTTTCACACGTGAGGCCAAATAAAATAAAAAAATATTTATTACATCAAAATATCAACCTTAAGTAACGTTGATATTACGTTAATATTAAAAATAAATTTTAAAAATATAAAAATATTATTTTTATAATTTTTTAAATAATAAATACTTTAAAAAATAATCTAACGCATTACTAGCAAGCATATTAAATGGATTTCATCAGAAATGGCAAGATAATTTATTTTTTAAAGAAAATAACCGAAACAATTTGTTCTTTCGACGTAATGATGAAACTTTTGTAGGTGATCATGATTCGGAAGAATTGCCCCAAAAAGCTCAGAATAAAGAAGTGACAGGAAACCTGTTTCTTTGAGACACTAGAGTTGTTATGCACAAGCGAAGGAATATTACACGCGGTCCCATTCATTGTTTTTTTAGGCACAAAAAAAAATAAATAATAATAATAATAATAATAAAAATTTCTGATAGTGTGGCTTGAAAGGATTACACAGTAAATAATTGTTTTGCAATTTATCTTGTTTTTTGTTCTTTGAAATATCATGGGGCAGGGCTTAATTTAATATCCCAAGATTTTATTTCCTTTCTCTAACTCTTTTCATAAATTTATAATCTTCAATATTAAACCATTAGACTAAACACTCATGGATCATCAAGGCTTCTTTAATACGTAAATATTTTTTTATTTAATGGGGGGTTTGATAATGCGTTTGAGATATATTTTTTTTTAATATTTTACTCTTTTTATGCCTTTTCAATTATATTTTGATTCTTTTGATAACCTCTATGATGGGAGGTCGATTGGAATAAAAGGAAAAATACCAAATATTTCTATATGATCTGAGGTAATCATACCAAATAGGTAATCATACCATCATAGGATACTTCACTATTCTATGATGAAATAGATGTGGACTGAGATTATCTATCAATTTATGATATTTATTTTAATGATGATTATGATATTAATTATGTCATTAACAATAACACTAATAGTAGAGATGATATCATCAATGATGTTCTCATTGACAAGCTAGAAAATTGAGTATAAAGAGAACTTCGGGCCTGTTTGGGATTGTGATAGCAGTGGCGGTTCAAAATGCTTTTTGCTTAGAAATGCATCAAAATAAAGTTTTTTTTATTTTTTAAAAATCATTTTTGATATCAGCACATCAAAACAATCTGAAAACATAATTATTTTTTTTCATTTTAAGCAAAAAAAATTCAAAATTTTTGAGAATGTCGTTTGCACCGCGTTCCTAAATACTCCCGAAATGTTCACAATAAAAAATAACAAAAATACCCTCGTTGATTTAGACTAAGTTGATCTTTTTATTACAAGTTTTATATAATCATAAGGTGCTTGACAAAATGATTATATGGATACAACATATGTTGAAGGAGCAAATTTAAGGTTTGCAATTCATTGCTCTAGAAGTTAATGAAAAAGAAATAAGTTATCGTTAATGTTTCTTATACAAAATTTAACATGAAATGACTAAAGTAGATATCTAGAATTGTTATATACTTAACGCAAAGAAAGAAAAGGGGTTGGAGAGTCTTGATTAAGCATCTATGAGATCGAGGCAAGAACGGTTTCAATTAGAAGATGAGTTTTTTCTGACCTAAGAAATATTTATAGTATTAAGATTACTTAATTGATTAAGGGACATGTAATTAGCATGCGACTTTTTAAAGTATCTTTTTTATAAGCTAAGTGGTTTTATAATGGACCTAGAATGTGAATCATTTTTCTATAAGGATCTAGTGTTTTAGGTTAGTACTGGATATGAGGCTCGCTCTATGCTGCAGGCCGACCCAAATTTTTTTAACATAAAAAAAAATGTTAAGGCAACACAGGCGTTCCTAAAAAAGTGGGTCATTGATTTAATTATATTTAATAAACTCAACTAATTCGAATAATATGATTAATAAAATGCAATGATGATAAATAAACTAACAAAGAAAATTGACAACCGATTCGAGCCTATCCATGTTAGCGTGTCAAATCTATGACTAGGTTGTGATATCGGGTAACCCTTTAAAAAAAACTGAATAAAACTATGAAACTCAATTATTAAATAATAAAAATGTTGAAGGGCAAAACTGAAAAAAAAAATAATTAAAAAAAATCCAAGTCAACCCGGGTTAACCTACTAACCTCATGACTATAGGCATATGATTGAGATAACCCCATTGAAAGGAAATAAAAAAGAAGAAGCATGAAGACCGGTTTCCAATAAATCGAATATTGAAGGATGAAATTGAAAAAATAAAATAAAAAATGACCTAAAAAACAAAATAAACCCATGTTAACCTTCAAAATTCATGACCCTAGTCATGAGCTTGAAACTAATCTCATATAAGGTAAACCCTAAAAAATAACGAAGGAATATTTCAAATCATCAAAATAGTAAGCGATGAAATTGAAAAACAAAATACAATAAAAAAAGATCTAAAACAAAAGAAATAACAATTAAAAGAATAAAAACTAAATTTGATATAAAAATAACTCAAAATCAAATGTTAAAGGATGATATTGAAAACAAAATTCAAACGGCAATCAAAAGAATGATGACCAAATTTGATATAAAGATTAAATGAAACCAAATAACGAGGGGTGAGATTGTAAAAAAAACAATAAAAATGAGTTAAAAACACAAAACAAATAGCAATCAAAAGAATGAGAATCAAATTGAAAACAAAAAAACAAATTAAATGACACATTTTATATTTTGGCAAGGGGATAGAGGAAAAAAAGGGAGAAGAAAAAGATCATCAGAGCCCACTCACCACATCATCGTGCACACACGCTACACTAACAGAAAGAGGATGGTGAGGCACTTTCAACGTCGTAGTAGAAGGCTATGTTTGGAGATGGGATGACAAAACACTCGCCACCCACTCGCAAGTGCCAACAAGTTTCTTTAATAATATTTATATTGATCAAAAGACCGAATCACCCCATACCAACTTGTTTATTAAATAAAAAACAATATGAAAAATATGAAAAAACCCTTGGATATAAGTTTATTATTATTATTTTTTGTTTTTTAGGGTAAAATAATCTTTACATTGTGACTTTAAAATATAAAAAGGTCGATTTGCCCCCATTCAACCTTTTAAACAATGTTGTTTTTTAGACAAATATAGGCATTACATTATGCATTTGAAAGGTAAAAAGACGGAATTGTCCACAATCAATTTCATAATGACTAAGTGACCCTTAGAAAAAGACCATTCTAACCGAACACCGAGGCCATTGATTTTTTTTTAAAAGGATAAAATAATAATTATATTATTGTGGTAAATAGTAATATGTGCATAAGAGCACAATAAATTCTTTATGCGTTAAATTTTTTTTTAAAAAAATTTAAAAGATGTTACTATGGTATAAAGTAACAACTTTCACATTATGATAATTTATAAAGTTTTTTTTTCCTACTATTTAGCTCAGACAATAAGCTTTAGCTATATAACCTATCTTTAGTTTTTTTTTTTAAAAAAAACAAAATAGCACTATTTAAGAACATTTTGGTAAAATAGCACACTTTAACCTTTCGCGCTCCTGAAACGTGATATTTACTAAATATAACTATTTATAAGAGCGACAAGATAGTTGTCACGCTTCAGAAGAGCGATAATTAAACATGTTGAGCTTAAGAAGTGTGACAACTTAACATGTCACGCTTTAGAAACGCGACATGTCATGAAATTTAAACCCTTTTCTAGATTGAAGAACACAGACATACACAACCCCTCTCTCTAAAAATCATCGTTCATTACCTTTCTCTCTCTGAAAAAACCCACCAATCACTTTTCCCCTTAAACACCCATAAGTCGAACTTATTTTAGTCTACAAGCATTCTAGGATGTTCTTCTTTTCAAAATTCATTTCTGTTATTGTTGCTGCTGCCGCCGCCACCCCAACCCTTTTTGTAGTCCTACAAGTGAGGTAAACATACTATATTATTATGAATTTGTGTTTGATTTAGTTGAAATGAAATCATTGTTTAGGGTTTACGTTGAATTTAGGGTTTGTTGAATTAATGATGAATTAGCTATGAATACCATCAATTATGATTAAACATGAAAATAAATTAAATAAATTATGAATTAATTATTTCAATAAATTATGTGTTGCGTTAAATTTTGGATAGGTTTCTAAAATAGAGATTTTGGGTGGATTGGCTGGAATCAGCTAATAATATTAGCAACTACGCTTGATGATGTCACGCAGTAGAGCTTGAATATGGTATACACAAACATATTTGTAATGATAGGTGGTGCACTATTAGAGTATTTTATAACAATCCAACACATGAGTTGTCATTTTATCAGAGCGAGCTAGTTAGGCAGCAGCTGAAATTGTTGCTGGATTTTCGTGGAAAGGTTGGGAGGCTACCAGAATTTAATTGATGTCACAATTCTGAAATGCAGCATCAATTGATTATCGTGTTTCTGAATCACAACATTTAAAAGTATATTATTTGACCAAAACGTTTTACGGAAGGGTCAATATGCATATTCTTTTAACTTTCTATGCTAATTATCCAATATGCCCCCTTATCTTTAGCCTTTTTTTTCCTACATCATATGTCCTTGGAAGAATCATAAAACAAAGAATATTAATTGACAATCATCACATGAAATTTATACTTTTTCCCTTAAAACACCCGTAAATCGAAGTTATCTTAGTCTGCAAGCATTCTATGACGTTCTCCTATTCAAAATCCACTACTGTTGTTGTTGCCGCTGCAACCGCAACCGCCGCCACCACCTTTTTTCTAGTCCTACAAGCAAGGTAAACATACTACATTATTATGAATTTGTGCTTGGTTTAGTTGAAATGAAATCATTCTTTAGGGTTTAGATTGAATTTAGAGTTTGTTAAATTAATGATAAATTAGCTATGAATACCATCAATTATGATTAAACATGAAACAAATTAAATTAATTATGAATTAATTATTTCAATAAATTATGTGTTGCGTTAAATTTTAAATAAGTTTCTAAAATAGGAATTTTGTGTGGATTGGTTGGAATCAGCTAATAATATTATCAACCACGCTTGATGATTTCATACAATAGAGCATGAATATGGTATACACAAACATATTTGTAATGCTAGGTAGTGCAGTAGTAGAGTATTTAATAACAATCCAATACATGTGTTGTTATTTTATCGGAGCGAGCTAGTTAGGCTGCAGCTGAAATTGTTGCTAGATTTTCGTGGAAAGGCTGGGAGGCTACCAGAATTTAATTGATGTCACAGTTCTGAAATGCAACATCAATTGATTATCGTGTTTCTTAACCACAACATTAATTAAATATCACGGTTTTGAACCATAACATTTAAAAGTGTACTATTTTACCAAAACTTTTTACTAGAGTGTAAATTCACCTATTCTTTTAACTTTCTATGCTAATTGTCCAATATGCCCCCTTATCTTTAGCCTTTTTTTTTTTTCCCTACATGATATGTCCTTGGAAGAATCATAAAACAAAGAATATTAATTGACAATCATCACAGGAAATTTATACTTTTTACCTCTATTGGAAGGACTGTGTATGAGCATTCACTGAGATCTTGAACAGCTTGCGAACTTCCGTCCGTTGGCATTGAACTTACTTAAGTTACAAGCATAGGTTATTATCAACCATTGTTTAAATTTCGTCCAAAACATATAATACAATCAATGAGATGCCCCACCATTTTTGCAAAAGACATTATTTTTGAGGCCCCCTCTGATTAGACGTATGTATGCAACTCAGGCTGTACTGGTAATTCATTTCCACTTCCTGACAACAAAATGAAATACATAATCATCAAAAAAAGAAAATGAAAATAATATTAAGGGAGCAGAGAGAAATGGAGAGGTGACTTTAACACCTTATTGATGGTGACTTATCTCTCTTGAAGGCTACCCCTTATATTAACTCAACTCCCTTTCTCCGCTGATGCTTCATTTTTCCTGGCCTCTCTCTCTCTCTCTCTCTCTCTCTGCTTACATCTTTTCTACTAAAGCGCTCCTTACAAATCCATTTCACAGACATCTGTGTTCATTGCTGACACTTCACCTAGGATTCAACAAAAATTGCTGTTCTAGGAAAGCTATCTTTCATTATCTTTCCCTCATTGCAGGGGAGTCTTTCTCTAAATGGGGAGGCACTCTTGTTGCTACAAGCAGAAGCTACGGAAAGGCCTGTGGTCACCTGAGGAAGATGAGAAACTTTTAAGTCATATTACTAAGTATGGTCATGGTTGTTGGAGTTCTGTCCCAAAGCAAGCTGGTAAGAACAACTTCACTTTCTTCATCACTTTGTTTACGGTATCCTTTGAAACTAAAGTGTGTTTTTGCAATGTTCAGTAAAAAAAGAGTGCCCTGTTGATGGGCATTAATCAGATTTGTATTGAGTTCTTCAGGTTTGCAAAGGTGTGGCAAGAGCTGCAGACTAAGATGGATTAATTACTTGAGGCCTGATTTGAAGAGAGGCACATTCTCACATCTGGAAGAGGACCTCATAATTGAACTTCATGCGGTTCTAGGAAACAGGTATTCTCACTTCCCATAATTAGTTACCCCTCATTTTGAATGTCTTCTTTTTTTCTCATGGAAGCTGATACTGTTGAGCTTGTTTATATGAATCCTCAGGTGGTCTCAGATTGCGGCGCAGTTGCCTGGAAGGACTGACAATGAAATAAAGAATCTGTGGAACTCTTGCTTAAAGAAAAAACTTAAGCAGAGAGGCATTGACCCTGTCACCCACAAACCACTTTCTGAGGTTGAAGATGGAGAAGACAAGAATCCAGCTGCCAGTAGAAACCAAGATAAAGCCTCTGCAGTATCCAATACTGAACTCAACCTCCTCAAAGCTGATCATTCTAAGCCATTAGGAGCAAATTTACATGAAAAAAGATCATCTTCAATTTCTCCTCATGGCAATCAATTGGAGAGGGAAAGTACTTCCAGCTTCAAGGCCATGAATGACAACAACAACAACAACACCAATGACCATGGTAACAATAATTTGATGACACCAACAAGCAACAAGGACTTTTTCTTGGATAGGTTTACAGCTTTCCTCCATGAAGGCTCCACGAGTAATTGCCCGCCCTCGGGTTTTGTGGGACATTTCCCTGTTCAGCAATTGAATTATGCATCCAATGCCAGGCTCGCGACGAACTCAATTCCTTCTCTTTGGTTCAGCCAAACCAGTAAAGCTTTTGGCATGAATTGTGAATTCTCTTCGACTATGATACCCTCCATTCCTCCACCAGCTGTAACAAGCTCATTTCTTTCTTCTTCTATGGGCTACAAGCCTTCCATTACTGTTCCACCAGACAATCCTTCATTGCCCTCTTTTACAACCAACAGTTATCGGCCGTGGGAAACCGGTGCTCCCAGCAACAATAGTAACAGCAGTACTGGAAGCAATGGCAGTACTGAGCTGCAAAGCAACAGCTCCTTCTTTGAGAACACCATCTTTTCTTGGGGATTAGGAGACTGTAGCTCAACAGAAAAGGAGGCACAGAACCACTTGATTGGAAGCCAACAGGAGGACATCAGGTGGCCTGAATATCTTCAAAATCCATTGCTCATGGCTGCTGCTTTGCAAAATCAAAATCAGCAATCCTTGTACAATGAGATAAAAACAGAAACACATCTCCTAACAGAAAATCCAAGTGGTATGTGGCCTAATAACCAGCAGGAACAAGAACCTTTACAGAATCCTGATATATGTCCGAAAGATATGCAGAGAATCACAGCATCTTATGGATATGTTTAGCTTGCATTGGTACATGGAGCCTCAATTTAGAGGAAATATTAATTAGAGAGGCTTGAACAGAAGCTTTTTTTCATTTACAGGTGTGCGTGCCATAGATTTTTCTCTTGTACATAGGTCTGATACAGTTAAAACATTTCTTAACCTCTGGTTTTGGAATAGTTGTGAGCAAAACAAATCCTTTTTGTCAGCTTTTTTACTTCTGGGTGTGGGGTAGAATTGCAGAATAAGGCTACTACTTTTTGTGTATGTTCTCTTCTTTGCCTCATTGCATATTCATCATCATGTTGCAATTCTCTCTGTAAACAATCCAAAACAAACGTTATTTGTCAAAGGGTTTTTTTTCAATCTTTCTTCTTAGTGCAGCATGAGTGAATATCTGACCATCCTTTTCAAATTGGATAATTTAGTTTTTTTTTCCATTTATCCAAAACCTTCCTCTAGGAATTGGTAAATTGATAATCAGGTGAACCTGAAATCTTTTTCTCCTGTATATATCACTATCCTCGATCGGCCCCGGGAGACAACTGATACTAATCACTTGAACAGCTGCATTTGTTCACTTTTTTCTGCCTACAATTTAAAGAGCACAGCGCTTGCAATACGTCTCATTCCTTTAAGACTCAAGAAACCATTCCTCCCCGCTCCCCTTTTCATTTGCATGCGCGCGCCCCACACACACACACACACACACGCAATGAACATAATGCAGATTAATATGGCTGAAGAAGAGAACAGGTGAGGGTACCATTTAATAATAGAAGCAAATTAGGAAAGGGAAACAGAGAGTTCTTCACTTTCTAGTCCGTACATGGGGGATAATGACTGTCAATCTAACAAGGGCCATATGTATATGTACATATGCTCATGACCTCTAGCTTTCTTAAAACACTAACATTATCTTAAAAAAAACATTTTATATGTAAAGCAAGAAACTTCCAATTCATGTGAAAAGATCTGTCAAGTCTATAGTGAATTAAAGAAGAAATTGTATATCTGTACACGCACATATATAGCAAATCACTGTCATCTACTTGTCAGCATTCTGGAGAGAGTTGTCCTTTTACGATACTGGTCCAACGCACAACTGATACACTGATATGAGACTACACACATTTTCATTACCGTTTATTGGCCGCAGTTGAAATTTGCTTGGGATTTAAGAAACGAGCCTGTAGAGTTAAAATCAGTTGAAAATGCTCGGGCTCCTTCCTTCCTTCATCGGAAGTCATGATGAGAAGGATCATATTGTTGACATAAGAGTGAGGAAAGGAGGAGGAAACTCCCTTGCTAACCAAAAGAGATCGATATCTTGATAGCACTTGTATATATCAACTTCAGAACACAAGCACACTTTCCAGTTGTTTCTACCTTTTCATAGGCAGCAAGTTCATAGGATCAGCTAGAGGGATTGGAGGAAATTGATGGGAAATTAACATTCAAATGAAAATCACTAGTGACATTGATGGGTCTGGATAAAAGGAAGGGCAAACTTTCTCTCATCAGAATTCCAATGATTAATGGACAACAGAACTAGTTGTGGACTGGGTCGAGGAGGACCCACTATAGACATTCAATCCTTCTTACGTGACTCGAAGCGAGCCGAGGAAGATAATCCTTTGCGCAGCCGCATGGACAGCCATGCCCTCCTCCACTCTCAGTTCAGCAGATGGATCATCAAATGAGCAGGCCAAATTATTGGGCCTTTTTGTTTCATCTGTGAATTCTTTCAAACTAATAATTGATGGGTGACCACCGTTCAATTATTTGCCCTTGGAATTTGGCTCTAACACATACTCCCCACCGTCCCATTTCTTTCCCCAAGAACACAGCACTGCAGGCCTTCATTAATTAGTTTAGATCAGTACTCTCTGCCAGTAAAAGCATCTATATATATATATATATATATATATATATATATATATTGAGCACAAGGGCATACACATTAAAATGTTGATAAGGGACAATATAGTAATATATGTTATATTTTTTTTTTTTTTGAATTGATATGCTTTCCATTTGTTGGGAGTTCCTTAGAGCTCATACTAACTTCAAGAAATGTGGTTCATTCTTAAATTATTGACAGTAGAACGAACAATATTCTAAAGAAAATAGAATTATTCGCAGTTTTGGACCATAAAAGAAAAAATAAATAATAAACGAATTATTTCCAGTTATGCAATCCAATTATTGAGGGAATGACTGAATGGCAATAAGATAAAACAATTGTCAGGAAATTACGATGTCAATACTATCCAACAAAAAAAAAAAGACCTCTAGTCCTTGATTTGACTTTTAAATTTACAAGAATTTCAAATCCCCAAGTAATTTGTTTTCTTTTCGGGGAAACCCTCTAATTAAAGTCGAAGAACACTCAGGATACTAAAATTATATTAGTTAGGTTGACTGTAATTGTTTTTTAAAGTATTTTTAATTAAAAATATATTAAAATAATATTTTTTTATTTTTAAAAATTATTTTTAATATCAACATATTAAAAATATATTAAAATAATAATAATAATAATTTTCGTCCTCTGACTACCATTCTTGCTTTGCCACTCAATTTTCTTATAACCATTTCTGAACTTCAGCCCATGTGATGGAGTGGCGTTAAAATCCAATCAAAAGACAGAAACGGAAAAAGAATTGTCTAAGAGTTTAAATTTGAAGAAGAGGGAAACGTGCTGAAGTTGTCGAGCGGAGAAAAAGATAACCATTATTATAAATTTTAGTGTAGTATGTGAGAGATTCATTGTTGATTCAAATAGTATAATTACTATGTTGCCCTTCATTTCTCTTAACAGTTGTATTGGCACCGAAGGTAAAATCATATTTTTTATGGGATCCAAAAGTCATTTGAGAATTGATAGGGGATAAAATTATCATTTTGTGTATTTTATGTACAATAAAAATACTATATTGCCCCTACGGCTCAAAAGATTTGGTTTTCAGTCCAGGAGCATTGGCGTCTTGACATGTTTATTTGTATAGTAAAATAACGTTTGTTTCCTTCAAGTCTGGAAATATTGACCTTTGAGTGAGGAGTTGTTATGTCTTTCTATACTTTATGTATAGTAAAATTTCACTTTTGTCCTTTGAGTTCGATAAATTAAAGGCTGTTTGGGAGGGTATTTTTGTATTTGTATCATAGTTTTTTTGTGATATTCGTATGCCTTTAGGACCGTTTTAGTAATTTGCATTATCATAATATTAATAAATTGATAAAGTTAGCCCACACGTGCCATGCATGCATAGGCGCATCATCACTCCCCGCTATATTCAGGTGGCGCATGGGGGCACATACGGTGGTAAAAAAAGGCTGATCGCCTATTCACTCGACACGGAAGGTCGCTGATCATCTTTTAAGGTGGCTTGTGTTGTCATTTGAGCGGCAGTTCAATGACGATTGATCTTTTTTCTCCTCCCTTTCTTTTCTCTCTCTCATGCCTCGATATATGTGCAGAGCTTTGACAAATTCAATTGTGTCCTCCGATTTAAATTTGTTTTGGGTTTGGTCCTCATTCTTTTAATTTCTATTTTTGTTAGATTTGATGCTTCTTTAAGTTTGTTTTGTTTTTAATTTGTCCTTAATCATTTAATCTAATTAGATTTTTTTTTTTATCAAATCTAGTTCTTATTTTTTTTATTGCTATTTTTTATCCTTTTCATTATTATTATTTTTATTATGTCATTGGGAGTTTGATTTAATTTTGTTTGGTTTCCAATTTTGGTCATCATTTTTTTATTACTCTTTTTTTTTATCCTTTTTTTCATTTATGTTGTTTTCAATTTAGTCACTAATTAGTTTCTTTCAATTATTTTTGTGCATTGTTTAGTCCTCGTTGTTTTAATTTTAGTTATTTTAAATTTTTATTTTTTTATGGTTTGAAATTTTTCTTTCTGGTTTTTTCATGTTTGCCTTTTACAGGGTAATTTCAGTTTCATAACCTAGTCCACAAGTTTCGACGATGAACCCAGTTTAAGTTTGATCTTTTTTAGGTTTTTTTAATTTCTAATTTTGTTTTCATCATTTGACATTGAATTGTTGGATCTTGAGCTTTTTAATTTGTTCTGCTTTTCTTTTTGTGGGGTTATTCCTGCCTCATATCTCAGATTGAAAGTTAGTTAAGTTAACCTGGGTTGACTTGTTTTTTTTTTAATTTTTTTTTTCTTTTCCATTGAATTATTGACCTTTAAGCGTGTTTTATTAAATATTATTTAAAAACAAATGCACGCGAGATGGGTTATCCCGAGTGCGGGGTGGTAAAATTAACTCTAGTTAGCTTGCATTTTCTTACTAAGTTTTTTTATTGAACTTTGGTATTTTTTGCTAAGTGCTTCTTTCGAAGGTTTGAATTTTGTTTCCTTGATTTTTTTTATGGGTTTTTATTTTTTAATTTTATCATTTTGCATGAAATAATTTGCCCCTAAGCTTTGTCATTTTTTCAGTTTTCTTTCTGTTTGGTTATTACGATGGTGGGTTGGTAAAGTTAACTCAGGTTACCTCAGGGTTTTTTTTTTATTATTGAACTTTGTTTTGTTTGCTAGGTGCTTCTTTTGAATTTTTTTTTTATCCTTATCTCATATTGCGGGTTGTGAGTTTATCAAGTTAGGCCGAGTTGACTCGGGTTCGCTTTTTCGGCATTAAATCTTTAGATTTTTTTTCATCCTTGACTTTAGGTTATTAGGTGTTGAACTTTGCAATTTCTTTTTTATTTTCTTTCTACGTGTTATTTCAGTCTTATATCGCGAGTCGTGCTTTGGTAAATTTAACCCGATTGTCTCGTGTTATCATCGTTTGAATATTATTTTTTTGCCTTGAGAAAATTTAGACAGGCCCGCGACATAGCGCGGGTCACCTGTCTAGTTCTCTACTAAATAATATCACATCGTTTTGTCTAAAACGCTTCACCTCACTTACTTGTTACGCGTTATTTTGTTTAATATTACAGTTTTTAGTAATGCTATGTGTGTGGAAAGAAGGCTGGTTTTTTTTTTTAATTATTATTCTCTTTTAGAATGCCTAGGATGTTATATATGCAACAAATTACAACAAAATACATGATTATGAAACGATGAAAGAATGATGAATTGATAAGTGCAATCTCTCTCTCTCTCTCACTCCCTTTCTTCGGGTCACCTGTCTAGTTCTCTACTAAATAATAACACATCGTTTTGTCTAAAACGCTTCACCTCACTTACTTGTTACACATTATTTTGTTTAATATTACAGTTTTTAGTAATGCTATGTGTGTGGAAATAGGGCTGATTTTCTTCTTTTTTTTATTCTCTTTTAGAATGCCTAAAATGTTATATATGCAATAAATTACAACAAAATACATGATTATGAAACGATGAAAGAATGATGAATTGATCAGTGCAATCTCTCTCTTTTTTTCTCTCTCTCTCACTCCCTTTCTTCTTCTTCTTTTATGTGATTTCAGTACAACCTCCATTGTAGGCCACTACCAAACATAGCTTTGTATTTCAACCACTCCTGGGTTTTGTTTAGGTTGGTTCTATTACAGTGTTACTTGCAAGAAGTGATATTAGAGTCATTGATCTTTGGACGCAAGTTATTGCTCATGAAACCAGGTCCTAAGATCTCAGAAGGTTAGAGGAATCATTGGAAACTGCGAACAATAAATAGTCATAAAAATATAAGCAAGTTATGAAATCACTAGAAGTTACCAAGTTTGTTAAAGAAACTAAGTTTAAGAAGCTCGAAGAACTCATTAGTGGGTTGTCCCACCATCATAACACTCTTTTATAGAAGTTAGAACATACTTCTAGTGAGCCCAACACTAAGAGTGACTATCTAGCATTCAACCAAGAGGATCTTGTTACAAAATCAGATTAGGCTTGTGATGATAGCTACTCCACCTATAAGGTACACAAACCCAAAAGAGACTTTTCTAATTTTGATGGTGATGATGTGTATAAGTGGTTATATAAATGTAATCAATATTTTAATATAGAAGAGATTATTAAGGCTAAAAAACTTAAGTTAACTTTCTACTATCTAGAAGGAATTAATGGCCTCGTATTAGCACCAGAACTTTATAAAAAAAAGCAAAAGTGATCAAAGGGTGACTTGGGGTGAATATGTAGAGGGAATATATTGTCGGTTTGGGGGTCAGAATGATCCACTAGAAGAGCTTAAGGATCTTCGATAGATGAGAGATTTGGAAAGTTACATTAGGGACTTTGACATACTATAGAATAAGGCTGAAATCAGTGAGAAGCAAGCCTTGGTATTTTTCTCAGCAGGATTAGAAGTGAAAATCAATAACTTAGTTAAGATGTTTGAACCTAAAGTCTTAAATCAAGCCTACAACCTGACACATTTATAAGACAACACTTTAGCTTATAAAAGATTTCACTAAAATTACAATAAACTTGCCTCATTAAACACCAACCAAATAACTCAATCTAGGCCTAGGAATAATAATAATAATAATAATAATAATAATAATAATAATAATAAACCTTATAAAATTTCACCTATGTTAATCTATAATAATCTTAAACAACCACAAAACAACCTATTACCCACTTCTAACCCACATCTCCTATACAAACCTACCATGAAACCTATTAAATCTGTGAGGAATAATGAGTTAGATTAGAGGAGAGCCAAGGGATTGTATTTTTGGTGTGATGAAAGGTATGTACCAAGCCATAAATGTAGAAAAAAGAAACTATATTCCTTGTGTATAGTTGATGGTGATGGTAAGGAGGTAGATGACGATAAGAATATTGTTAAGGAAGAACCTAGTCTTGAACATGTGACCCCTCACATATCTATCAATACATTGAAAAGAGTTACTAGTTTCCACACTCTTAGGATGATTGGTAAGGTAGATAAACACCTGTTTTTTTTTTATTATGGTAAACTCAAGAAGTGCCTATAACTTCATTGACTCCAACATAGCCATCAAGTTGTAATACGACTTTAGAATAATCAAGCTATTAACAATAGAGGCAGTTAATGGGGGAACAATATGTTGTTTATAATTGTTTGCAAGAATTTTAAGTGAAAAATACAGGGAAAAAATTTCATAACTGATATATTCATTGTTGAACTGAATAGTTATGATGGTTGACAACTTTAAGAGACATTGTATCAAATTACAAGGAGATGTATATGTCTTTTAATTGGTAATGGTAGGAAGTGATGATCAAAGAGGATAATCCCATCAAGTTATAGACTATCAGATTTGAAAAGTTCAATAGTCTACTAGACAATTCTACTCGAATATCAGAGGTCAATTTTTACAGCCTAAGACTAATTTCAGAAGTGGGTGATGACTTGCATTTGATGTTTGTTACTTTCTCACCTAACACTGAAGGGAACCCTACTCTAGAATTAATACTAAAAACATATCAAAACTTATTTAAAGAACCTAGAGGCTTACCACTACCAAGGCTACAAGATCATTTAACTCCTCTAAAAGATGGAATTAATTTGAGGCCTTACAAACACTTTAGACTCCAAAAAGATGTGGTAAAGAAGATGGTGTCTGAAATGTTAGAATATAGGATTATACAGCCAATTCACAGTCCTTTTGCTTCCTCTGATTGATGAATTATTAGAATAATTAGTAGGCACAACTATCTTTTCTAAGATTGATTTAGGGCTGACTACCACCAAATTAGAATAAGTCACGAGAATATTTCTAAGATTGCATTCAAAACCCATAATAGCCATTATGAATTTTTTGTTATACATTTTTGCTTAACCAATGCTCCAACCACTTTTCAAAATTTGATGAATGAAGTCTCTCGTGAGCATCTCAGGAAGTTTGTCTTAGTAATACTTTGATGATATTTTAATCTATAACCAAACTTCCAATGACCACCTAAGACATCTACAAATTGTGTTTGAGTTGCTATGGTCTCATAAATTGGTTGCTAAAAATAGTAGTGTATTTTCTATAGTGACACAGTAAAGTACTTTAAGCATATTATCTATGTGGTTACTGACCTAAAAAAAATACAGGCAATAGTGGATTGATAAATTTCCAACACCATCAAACAACTTAAAGGGTTCTTGGAGCTAACTGGTTACTATAAAAAATTTGTTAAAGACTATGGTTATATATATAAACCCTTAACTAAGTTACTTAAAAAAATATGGGTTTGAATAGGAATGAAGAAGCTATTCCAGCCTTTAGACTTCTTAAGAAAGTCATGACTAAACCACTTGTTCTAATATTACCAGATTTGATTATTTATGGTAGAGTTTGATGCTTCAAGTGTGGTATGAGGATAGTTCTTATGTAAAAAGGACTTATAGCTTTTATTAGCAAGCCTCTGGGTCCCAAGCAACAAGTATTGTTTGTGTATGAAAGGAAAATACTGACAATATTCAATGTTGTAACTAAGTGAAGACATTGTTTATGGGGCAGACATTTCAAAATCAAGACAAACAATGTCATCCATGTCATCCTGAAGTATTTATTGGACCAAATGGTAACTTTTACCCCTTAATACTTGTGGCTGAATTGATGGGTTATGACTATGAAATTGAGTATAAAAAAGAAAGAGAAAATGTAGCTGTTTGTACACTTTCTAGAATCACTAGTATAAAGCTATGTACTTTGGGGTTATTTACCATTTCAACCAATCTTATAGAAGAAATCGAAGCCTTATAAGTGAATGATAAAATAGTATAGGTTATTATCCAGGACCTTCACTATCCAGGACCTTCACTAGGATCCTATATTCTATTTTCACTGCAAATGGGTCAATAACCACTTTAACATGAAGGGAAGGTTTGGTTGGTAATGATCCTATATTGCATCATAAACTAATATCATTTTATTATGATATTGCTATGGGAAGGCATCCAGGTGTCATTGTTACTAGTAAAAGTGTGAAAAAGTTATTCTACTAGAAGGAGCAATAGAAGCATATTAAACAATTAATGAGAAAATGCCCTGCATATCAGAAAAAACAAGGGAGAAAATATACTTCCATCAAGACCATTACAGCCTCTCCCCATTCTACAAGCACCATTCATAGACATTAGTATGGATTTCATTGAAGGCTTGCCTAAATCTGATGAAAATGAAATCATTTTGGTGGTGGTGGACCAATTTAACAAATATGCACACTTTATGGTCTTCAACTCATCCCCACACTGCTTCATCAGTAGCTAAGGTTATTATGGATGGTGTTTATAAGTTACATAGCTTGCCAGCTATCATTGTAAGTGACCGAGATCCAATCTTTCCCAGTCAATTCTGGAAACAACTTTTCATTCACCAAGAGGTTGATTTACACTACTCTACTGTCTATTACCTTCAGTCTAATGGACAAACCAAGATAGTTAACAAGTTTCTAGAGAATTATTTACGATGCATGATAGAGGTGAATTACCAATTTCCATACGTCAACTAAGGCTACTCGCTATAAGGTATTGTATGGGCTTACTCCACCAACTCATATACCCTATTTCCCTAAAGATTATATGGTGGAGGCTGATGATAATTACTTGACTACTAGAGAAGAAATGTTAAGACCAAATTTTCAATCTGCTCAGCATATGATGGTTCACGTGGAAAACCAAAAAAGGAGTGAAAGAACATTTGAAACAGAAGACCTTGTCTTATCTCAAATTGCAACCATATCGATAAAAAAATTTATAGCTCACAAAATTTCGTAGAAATTGGCATCAAAACACCATGGTCAATACTTGGATTTGGAGAGAATTGGCTTTGTGGCATATCGTTTGGACCTGCCCTCCTCCGTAGCAATACAATCCGTGTTCCATGTGTCACAACTGAAGAAGCATATTGGCAACAAAGTGGTTGAATCTTCTCCACCCCAATTTCCCAAGGCGCCAACTCTTCAACCTCAGGTTGTTCTCAACTGCAGAATGGTTAAAAGGAGTAATAAGGTAGCAACCCAGGGTTTGATTCACTGGAAGAACCAATCCCCATCGGACGCTACTTGGGAATCTGTGGAAGAATTCAATTTCAGGTTTCATCAGTTCTCCCATGAGGACAAGGTTGAATCGAAAAGGAGAGAACTGTCAAGAGTTTAAGAGGGAAACATACATAAATTTCAAGTGAAAGAGATAACCGTTATTATTCTCAACTAAATAACAACGCATCGTTGTCTTAAACACTACACCTCACTTACCACGCACCACTTTGTTTAATGTTTTAGTATTTAGTAATGCGCATGTGTGGAAAAAAGGCTGATTTTCTTTCTTTCTTCTTCTCTTCTAGAATGCACAAGCTATTATATATGCATCAAATTGTAACAGAGTGCATGATTATGAAATGAGGAAAGAACAATGAACTAATCAGTGTAATCTCTCTCTCTCCCCTTTTACGTGATTTTAGTACAACCTTCATTGCAGGACACTACCACATAGAGCTTTGTAATTCACATTATTCTCTTCAACACAGTAATTTCTTAATGCAAGAGAAACTGCTTACAAATGTTCCACGGGATACACCATAATTAGCATTCCTAATTATGTGTTCAGGAGTCACTATCTCCTGCTATACTTTCTCGTAGAAACGAAATACTCCAGAAGTTCACAATAAGAATGCTTGTGATGATAAGACACCAGGTCATTAAATAAAAGGGATGTAGCCTACCCAGGAAAATTATAGCAGCATCGCATCCCTCAAATAGACCTCATCCAGTGCCCAGGGGAGCAGAAACAGAAGTTGGGTGTTATCACAATGCATTTATCATCCTCTTCATCTCAGCAGACCTCCTGGGATCTAGCTCTTCAATTGCTCTCTCGGTGAGAACATGCTTGATACGACACATTGACTTCCTCACCTGAATTTCATTGTTCATTCACATGGAACAGAATTTCCCATTAGGTTTGTTAGAGTATAAAAGGGGGCAAAACAAAACATGATTTTGCATCGTAAAACTGACATAAGAAATTAAAAGAGAGGCATTATTCCAGTAATCCTTCTTTTACTTGATCGTCTTTGCGAAATATCAAAACACAGGTGAGAGTACATGGCAAGGCAGCTTATAGTTGTCCTAATTCATCTGGCATGAAAGCAAGCTTTTTAGTTTCTAAATGCACCGGCTTCTCTATAGATAACGCAAGGGAGAACAAAAGGGAGAAAATGATCATGAAACACATTAAGCCCATGTTTGCATGCATATGAAAAGCCAAATCATTTCCTTGGTCTTTCTGATTAGTAAGAAGAATAGGTGAGATTTATTTTTAATGATTCACTGGTTTTAAGGCTAACATATTTAAGTCAGTATTGGTGCAGGGAGATAAAGGAAAGCATTTGAGCTGAGAGCAACAATAATGACACGCTCATATCACTATACAAGCAAAGAAAATTGGATATACCTTGGGTAAGCATTCTGGATTGGGAAATCTGAAGTTCTGGGCATGAAGCATCTGGCGTTGAGTCATCAGCATGTTTTTCTCCTTCAACATAACATACCATAACTTATGAAGATCGTCCCAAGCCTTTATGCCTAGTTCAGAAGCTTTCCAGCTTCGCCCTGGAGAAGGTACAGGTTAAGAGGAAAACACATTCAGTAAAAATAAAGGTTATCGTTTTGCTGAGAGGAACAGAACATAGAGTTTTCATAGATAAGACAAAGTTTTCTAAGTTGATTAAAGTACTTTGTATTACACTTGCAAAGAAAATGCCATGATGTGCAGAATAAGAAACCGTAAAATTGTCAAAGAGAAAAAATTTACACTTGAGCATTTTCAGCACATTCAGAGGCAATTTATCTGCGAGGTTAATATCATATAAATTGATATTGAGTCTTTGCTCTATCATTCATCCAGGAAACACAAAAACTAGGTTATAAGAACCACCAAGCATGCAAGTGCACAAGTCTAATATAGCAGGCTTCAAAAATAATATCAAGTCATGCAAATATGTACTGCTAATTTATCAGTTCAATTGTTCAAGCCAAGGAAACTTTGGACCTTAAAGCACTTGGACTCATGAACTTTTTGTCACACAAATTGAATCGACAATAAATAAATTGCAGCAAAAATATATAATTGCCCATGCAACAGTTTATTTTATAGTGCTCATTATTACAATCCCACACATCCAATAAAATAGGTTTCAGAGTAAGCCAGTCCAACAAATGCATCCCAATCTTTCCCAAAATCTTATCTTGATTCCACATGGCTTGTTGTGAGGCCCTTCTATTTCAGCTATGCCTGTATGTAACACTATATATATTTTAGAACCATGAGCTCCACCAGATTGCCTAATGGGCAAGATGGTAACAAGGAAATAACTCTGGTAAACATTCTAGAAAATGAAGAATATCTTGCATTTATAAAACCATATATGCATCACCTTTGATGACAGAATCAATCACGTGAAAGGTGATCAGTTAGCTACAACCAGAGGCGTTCGATCCTACATATACATAAATGATTGGATATTATACTGATATTGTGCTTCAATTTTTCCTTTTGTTTTCTTTTCAATTTCTTAATCTTCATGTGTTGAATGCTGCTCTCGTTTCACTAATCAGAAAAGAAACAATAAATTGTTTACCAGCAATATGTGAAATGAAGGGTGGTGTGGTACTCAATTAGTAAAATAAAAAGAAGAGAATAAGACCATCATATCATACCGTATACAATCAGTTTATCCTCATCCTGGCTCCTGTCAAACTCAAAGAAGTCCTTAAGTGGGTTATGTCCAGATGTAGCTGTAGCAGCAGCAGCAGAGGCAGCGGGAGTTTCAGATTTAGCAGCAGCAAGGAGTGTCCTCCCAGTAAATCTTGTCAAAAACATGATTGAAAAATCAGATATCTGCACACACAATTGAGCAAGAAAATGAATTAGGGAAAACCAGAAAATAAAAACAAAGACAAACACTAGAAAACAAATCGTTTGTGGTGATGGAATATATCAACATTTGAGACTGCATTCACATATTTTGGACCAAATATGCGTTGGCATGCAATTTTATTATCAAAAAATAAATAAATAAAAAGAAAGCCATCTGAGCTTTTAAAACCAAATCATTCAATTTTTCAATTAAAATCCTTCTAATCAACTTAATCAAAATATAAATGAAAGCGGCAGCTGGGATTTATGATGCTTCTGAAATCCAAAATAGATAAGTGTGGATCCCACGTCAAACAGTTAATACAGATTTTTTATTAAGAAATTATCCCAAGTGATTATAAATTTCAACAAAAGTAAAATTATGACAAACATAAAGCAAACAGAGAACAAGCAAGTAGAATTTTCTCAAAAGCCCAACACAAAACATACTCTTTTCAAGCATTTTCAAACACAAACGGCAGAATCGTCATTAGTTACTTAAAGCCCTAACTGTTCTCGAGTTCCTTTTAAACTGAAAATCATCAATGAGAGATACCGAAACCCAAACGACCCTAAAGCTTATTAACTGAGTTAATGACATATTAAGACTCAATTCATGCTTATGAAAGTTCCGACCATATTCGAACAATCACCCATACTTACTCCAAGGCATTTCAAAATCAAAGATATTTGTACCTAAATGCAGTCTCTTAAATCGAATTAGAGCCCTAAAGTCATCCTCTAACTAAATAACCGGTGATGGAAGTGTTATGGCATCAACAGGGGATGCAGGGAAGTCAGTTGAAGAGGCTGGTCGCCGCTTCGGCTGCTGGGGGTATTGGAGTGGCTTTGCAGGACTGAGGTTTTATGGTGGAAATGGGCTTAGTTTTGGACTTTTGGACTTTCTACAGATGTGTGCTATTTGAAGATTGTGGAAATGGGCCAGGTGAAAAGGTTTGGGGTTTTACATCTTATTTTATTTTTTCGTAAATGCTACGGAAATTAACATTAAGTCGGATAAAAGAAAAATTTAAGAAAAAAAATTGATGTTTGTCAATGCAAGTGTGTTTTAAAAAAAGAAAAAAAACCAATATCAAATAAGAATAATTAATATCAAATGATGAAAATAAAAAATAAAATAAGAAAAAGAAACATTATTCCAAAACAATAGCTTGATTCCGACTATGTTAACCCGCTAAACCAATGAGTCACGTTATGAAATCAGGATAACCTGATGGAAAAGAAAACAAAGAAAATCATGAAACTCAAATTTTAAAAAGATCAATGTTAAATTATGAGATGGAAAAAATAAGTAAAAAAAAAAAAACTAATGGTAACCCTTGTACGCTTATAAACCTCATGTACGTCATTTGATCAGAAGCATCAAACACAGAAAATCCATAAAGATCAATTCTTAAAAAATTAAATATTTAATGATAAAATAAATAAATAAATAAAATCAACCATATAAAAGGATCTAAAAGAAAAAATACAATAATTAAAAGCACAAGAAAATGTGTGAGCCCACTTGAGTTAACCTGCCATACCAACGGGTTAAGTCATGAAATCGGGATAACCTTATATAAAAAAAAAGCAAAGAAAACCATGAAGCTTATTTAAAAAAAAATAAAAAAAAATTAATGTCAAGTAATGAGATTGAAAAAGAAAATAAGTAAAAAAAAAAAAAACAATATAAACCCGTGACCTCGAGCCATTTGATTAGAAGTACCAAACTTGAAACAACCATGAGAGCCAATTTTCAATAAATCAAATGTCAAATGATGAAGTTAAGAGAAAAATCAATCACAAATAAAAAATAGCAATTAAAAGAATGAGGATCAATTTTATTTAAAAAAATAATGGATGGACAATTTTGGATTTAAAGGTGAAATTGAAAAGAAAAATTAATTTCATAAAAAAAATTAAAGAAGAAACCACCAAGAGAATGAGGGCCAAATCTAAAAAAATAATAAATTAAATTTTTTTATTAAAATATAAAATTAAAAACAATTGAAAGTGTACAAAAGAGACAAGAAACAAAATAAAGAAAAACAATAAGCAGGACCAAATTGTAAAATAAAAAAATGAAAAATGACAAATTGATCACATGTAAAAAAATGAAACCAATTATCTAATTTTTTTGTTTTTAAGGGTAGTGAAGGTATTTTATTCTAAGAAAAAGAAAAAGACCTTTGTACTCCCAAACAAAGCAAAAATGACAAATTGATATCACATGTAAAAAGTCATTTTATCCGTGATCTAAGTCTTCTTGGCTGATTTGATGAAGGGCAAAAACTTTAATTTACTATTACAATCCAATAAGGTCTCTCTAGTGCTACAATGTATTTTTCATGCCCTATATATTTTTGTAAATTAACAATATTAATTAATTAATTAAAAAGAAATATAAAAAAATGAGGAAAAAATATTGTAACTCTTCTTCTATTCATCTCTTCATAAATAACTATTTAGAAACATGGTGCCTTGCGCGAGTTTATTTTTAATACTTTAATTTTTTTATGGTTATCCAACTTTAGTTTCATTCATTTTAGTTCTTAAAAGTTTCTTTGTTTTTATTCTATATTTTTTCATTCTCTTTGGATTGCTTTTTCCATATTTCTTGGATGTTTTAGATTGTTTCAATAGTGAATGATATATCAATTTTACATAGAAAAATATGAAATTATTATATATATATATATAAAAGGGTTAATACCACCAAGCCTTCTATAGTTTGCTTTTTTTTTTACTCTGCCTCTATTTTTTAAAAAAATATACTTTATATTCAGGTCAAAGAAATTTTTCAATTTGAATACAAAAACCAAATTAGAAATGATTTCCTTATCACATTACCACTCATCTAGCTAGATCTGCATTTTTTTCTTCTTTATTTTATTTATGTTTAACTCATTCAAACCCTATATATGATACTATATTTGGGGTTGTTAGGGTTGTTATGTTGCCAACAAGAGGAAAGAAAAGGAAATATGGGTTGTTAGTTAAAGATTTTGACAAAATAAGAGAGATCAAGGATTCAAGATTTAGATATTGAAAAACTTGTGCAAACTAAGTTAAAATGATCAATAGAAAGACTTCAAATCCTAAGGCAATGTGACATTCATACATCATGAAGTATCATTTTGGTAGCCTCGCAGTGATAAGAGGTAAACATGTGAAATTTTGCATCGAAACAAAGTTGTTATCTACAAACAAATCCCAACCAATTTATCAATCTCCATATCATGTCGTTGTAATTCAATATTAATATCATCATCTATTAGCAATAACAAAGTCAAATAACTGGAAGATGAAACATGGATATTGTCAAGAGACACTCCTAAACTAGTTGAGACTGATTGCAGTTGCAAGAAATCAACAGAGGAAATCTGGAAATTATTCTCTAAAAAGTCTTGATCCCTTAATTTCTTTCTCTAAGACCATAATTCCATTGTACTTCAAATCACTCATCACTGCCACCATTTATACATTACCAAAAAATTGGCAAAAACAAGCGGAAATATCGATAAAAACATTTTCATCGGTAAATTATAGTGACATTTACTGATGGGATATTTCATCACTATGCCTTTCAATATATACTGACAAAGATTTTTGGTTAGTGTATACTGAGGGAATTACAGTTGAAAATGAAGGAATGAAAAAAAATGACGTGTCATTATTACAGATAGTATTACATACGAAATAAACTTGTCACTAATATCTATCGGTGAATCTATTGGTAGTTTTTAAGTTATAAACTGGAAATCAACTCCCTTCTCCCTATCCCTTATTTTTTTTTCTTTTTCTTCCATTTTTCTGAAAAACAAAAGAGCAAAAGATCACTAGCTACTCGCTCAGTTTATGTGATTCTAAAAAAGAAGGAAGCTGAAAATTTTCTCCAGTTTGCTGGCCTAGTCATATCAATAAACAAGAGTGTTGTGTTATGTATAAATTATGTGATACGTTAGTTAACCAAGTCCTGACAACACTAGCCTCCTAGCAAATGGAATGTCCCTTAAGAAGTCAAAACTCAGGCACTACACCACCACTATAGGAATTTGTTTGCTTTGTTCTATAGGTGAATGGCATCGGTTGGCCCAATTTGATGGAGCATGCCTAAGAAAAAAAATGAAAAAACTATATTCTACTCTTTTTTTTTTTTAAAGTTTTGAAGTAATATAAATCTTTAGATTGTTTTTTTAGTAGAGTTAAATTTTTTGAATCTCGAATATCCATTATCATTAGAAAAAAAATTATTGAGTTATATATAATTTTTTTTTCTAAATGCATTTCATGTGAATAGAAATGATATAGAATAATTGTGTAATTTTGATTGTGGAAGGCACCGTATGGCTCATGGTCATCGCAAGAGGAAGCTAACAACACAGGGTGTCTTTTGGTTAAAAAAATGGACCTATGTAAGTGAACAAAATGATATGTTGGTAGGGACAACATTTGAAAAGCAAGGATGACCTATCTATTTAGGACTTAACTTAAACTAATTTTATATCGAAATAGGTTGAAAGTTGATCCAGTTAATTTGTGAGCTGTTCTAAATCTAAGTGAGATTCAATTTACCTAAAAAACCCATAAACAACATTTTGTTAAAAAAAAAATCAAACTACATCATTTTGCATTTAACCAGGTCAACTTGAGTTGATCTGCTAACCTATAATCGAGGCCTTGAACTTCATGATTTGGTCAAAATTAATACAAAAGCTAGACTTCACATATATTCCTTTATTAAGAAATGATTGTTCTAGGGTTGATTGGTTGTTCGTAGTGAAAATCAAACTTAGAGCTCATGTTCCAGTTGTTTAGGAAGATAACTGTGAATTAAATGCGGTAAACGATGTCTTTCAAATTGTTGATATTTAAATTTTCGTGTAGCAGAGAATATTTTTGTTGATATTGATTTTGATGATGAGGAGATAAATAATGTTTTGAATCAACAAGCATCAATTCAATAAAGAAAACTATGATGGACATGTCGATGATAAAATTAAAGAAAAAGATATTTTTGATTAAATTGTAAACGTCAATGTGTAATGAAATTGACTTTAATGTAATTAGAGATAGAATTACCGACGTACTAAGTCGGTCAGAGAGTTCTAGAGAGTTGAAAAAAATTACGTGACTTTGTCACTGACCATTACAAATAAAATTACCGATGGACTGAAAATTTATTGAAGAATTTTAGAGGTTCTTCTTAAAATTTTAGGTTTAATTGAAAATTTTAATTTTTAATTACAAGCGGAATTACCGATGGAAGTTTAAAAAATATAAATATTTAATATTATTTTGATAATTTCATCATTACAAAACCCCTGATTTCATAAGAAACACATCTTCTTGTTTCTTCTCTCTCCCTCTATCTCTCTCTCTCTCCCTCTCTCTCTCTCCCCCTTTCTTTTCCCCTAAACGTTTTCATCCTTCTTCCACTACGCATCCACAACTTGTGCTTAATTTTTTGCCTTATGATGCTCCTAACTTGTGCTTTTTTTTTTATCCATGCAAGCAATGGTGTAAGCCTCACTGAGTTGGATTAAAAGGTAAGGTTTTTCATTTTTCTTCTTTTTATTGGGTTTTATGTGTTATTTTATGAGTTTGGAGCCTGTGTTGCTTTGTGATAGCTTATGCTCTATTTTTTAAATTTTCTAAAAAGACATTATCTGATACAAAAAAATTCCATTTAGTTTCTGTTTATTTTACATTATATGTTTGTTATTGTTATTGTTATTGTTGGTGTTGGTAGTTTTGATATGTTTGTGTTAAAATTTGACAATTTAGGGTTTGGGGTTAATTGATAAAAAAAACTAATTATAATACATTTTTAATAAATAGTGTATTTGTTGGGGTTGAATCGAATCTCAATTTAAAGTTATGTATAAAATTTTAACGTGTTGGGTATGAATTAATTTACAATTTAGGATTTGGTGTAAATTTGAAAGAAATTGATTAGAAAACATATTTCATAAAATAATTAGTTTTTTTTTGTTGTTGAATTCAATCTCAATTTAAATTTTAGTTAGTAATGAAGGTGTTAGGAGAAAATAATATTGTGATTTAAGGTTTAATGTTAAATTTTAAATAATTGATTAGGATGTGTTTTTCATAAAATAAATTGTTTTAATGGTTGAAGCCATCTCATTTTAAAGTTGACTTGGGAATTACCTTGTTAGAAAAGATTTATTTTATAGTTTAGGATTTGGGGTTAATTTGAAGAGAATTGATTATGGCGTGTTAAATAATGTATTTGTTCAGGTTAAATTAAATCTCAATTTAAAGTTTGATTGGTAATTTAAGTGTTTGGAAATAATTATTTTTGAATGTTATATTTTCTTTTTCAATTCATTGTCTTGTTCATCTTATAAAATAATCAATTTATAAAAAAATATTAGTCATAAATAAAATAAATTGATTTGTAGCTTTATTTATTTATTCATATTTGTAGTTACATGAATTTTAGGTAGTCTCTTGTATAAGAGAGGTGCTGCCGATTTTTTTTAAATATAATGTTTTTTTATTATTTAATCCTTTTATTTTAGTTTTATTTCTTTTAATTTTTTTCTAGTCTGTTTATTTGAATTTTCTTTTTTAAAAAATATTAAACACATCACTGACAAAATTATCGACAAACTAAGAATGTCAGAAAGTTCTAAAAAGTTGAAAAACATTACATGAAATGCCACTGATAATATGTTTATCACCAATGGATTTTGTCTTTTAGTAATATGAAATAAATCACCGATAGAATTACAAACGATTTTATCTGTCGGTGATATGACATACTCACTAATTGAATTACCGATAAAATGATGCCGGTAATATTTTTTGTTTAGCATATTTTGTTTGTTTGTAAATTCATCAGTGTTTATATTACTGACAGGTTGATTGACATAATAAAAATTATCGACAAGAAGTTTCTAGACAAACATTATATGTCTATAATGCCATCAGTTAATGTTTTTCTAATAGAATTACTATCTAAATAATGATGGAATAATCTGTCAACAATATATAAAATTCTAGTAGTGATAAGGCCCAAAACAAACCCCACCATATGAAAGAGAAATGGGTTATGATGAAGTTGTTGTACTAGATTTTAGTAGATAATGTGTGAAGTAATAAACAGGTGAAATTATCTAGTAAGTTATGTTTTCTAAATGTTATCATTGGATTTGACTAAGATTATTCTTTTGGGTCATTTCCATTTTGTTATGTGAAGCACAAAAGTTCGGTTTTTTAGAAAGATAATGAAAGGTTTATATGAGGGGGGTAAAAGGGATTAATGGAAAGAGAAGAATGGACATTGTTTTATTTGGGGGGTTTTTTTTTTTTTGTTAGAGATCTAGGTTTTGGATAAGAGGGTAGTGGCTAGGATTTATTTCTAATTCAATGATAAAGTTGAAATATTTAATATAAGAGTTTTTTAGTCATTAAATGAGATATAATAACAATCCTATAAATAATTCGATCTTTTTGTTGACTTATTTTTAGTGTGTGTTAGTGGAGATTTAAAGCATTATGAACTTGTAAACTACATGATGTAAAATATAATTTTAGAAAAAATAAAGATAAAATGAAAAAATAAGTAAACTAAATAAGACTCAGTGTAATTAATTTAAAATAAAATCCAAGAACAATAACCATAATTGATATTTGTCAAATTTACCATGTTTATTAATACCAAGTGAATAGATCTATAGTTTAATCCCTCAATTTTAAATTTTTAAAGTTTGGTCCCTTATGATTTTAGAATGTTGATTTATGTCCCAAAACTCATTTATTTTATGTTTCAGTCCCTGGAACTAAAGAGAGAAGTGAAAACATCACTGGAATATTCTTAAGAGAGATAAAGTTTTTAGGTGACCATTTTTAGGTGACCAAACTCCTGTCACCAATAACTTTGATTTTAGTGTTTATGGATTCATGTTTGAGAGTGAAACTTAATATAGATGATTTTCACCTTTAATGATACTGGAAAAATCGGAGCTCAAAAATGTTTTCTATTTTAAGCCGATTAGAATGTGTTTTGTTTTTAGAAGTGAGTTTATAGTGGTTCATGAGATGTTTTTTCATGTTTTTGGATGAAAAAATAGCTGAAATATGGGTTTTCAGGGTCCCAAAACTTGAACCTTGATTTTTGAGACACCAAATCTTTTTTAGAATGTATAATTAGCTAGTGAATGCTAATTAATAAGTTGTTATTAATTTTTTCATAAAATGATGTATAATGGAAATCTACAATAGGTGAACATAAATTGAAGAACATTAATTATTGATATTACAAATAATTGGTGACACTTGCATGTAAGTTGCAAATACTTGAAATGTATAACCGTGTTTTTTCAATGATGGTGATATTACATTAATTTTAAAGTTTTATCCCAATTAACAAAAAAATTGATGAAGAACTTTAATATTTATTCCAGTCCTTACTTTTACATGCATCGGGTCATTATTGTCAAAATCACGAGTTGACTTGTAAAATCATATGAGTTTTACGAGTCAACATGTATCTAACATCTAGAATCAGACTAAAAATTTGATAACCAATAAAATCAAACTTGACTCATGCAAAATTAGTAAAATCAAACCGAGTTTACGAGTTTACTAAATTTAACTTTTGGAATTAGCTTTGACTCAATAGTTACAAAAATTAAAAAAATTTTATTATTATTTTTACCATAGCTATAAATATTAACAAAAAGACTCTTTTAAACAAAACAATTTATACCATTTATATTCTTGCCTATATTTTTATTTTCTATCATCCAACATATAATTTCAATTCTAAAATAATAAATTATATTAAAATTTAAAATATTATTAATTGGATCTTAATATTTTTTTTTAAATAGACATTTAGCTATAGTCTAATCTTATTTTTGTCATCATTAGATTAAATTATGTATTTCGTCTGAGAAACTCTTCCTATTAAAGAAAACTCATGTCAAAAGATAGCATAAAATTTTTATATTTGTCTATATTTTTTATATTTTCCTCACATTTATTAAAAAGAAACTCTTTAATATTTACTATATATTTATTAAAAAGATATAATTATATTACAATTCACATCAAACTAGATATGAAAAATGTTTGAAAAGATGGAAAAATCTAGAGTTTAAATTACTATTGCTTTTCACTACCTCACTAAGCAATGGATTTGATTCGCTAATTATTATAAAGTACTAAATTGGTATCCTTCTAAGACTTGGTCTCTTGCACTTGAGTTTTTCTTCCCATCAAGGTGACACGAGGCCCATTTACAGTTGTAAATGACAAAATGTTTCATGTCACCAGATCCATCCACTTCATATTAAAATTACTAAAAACCCTTTCAATTTGTTGAAGCAAAACACTTCTCTCTTCTTCGTCTTCGTCTTCTTCTTTTTTCTTTTTTTTTTCTTTTTTTGCAGTGAAAAAATCTCCAACGCCGTCCTATCAACTTTTCTTCAACTTTCCATCCTTTAATGTTCTATTCTCCAAAATTACAGTATATCTCAGGATAGAAACAAAATGTTTAGTCAAGTATTGTATTAAAAAAAACCCCTTCTGACGGACTTTTCAGGCATGACCACACAATATATCTCCCTCGAACAACAATCCATGCCTTTGGAGCCCATTTCCCCGCTCCCTTTCTTACTTCCCAACGCGTGTGGTCGGTAATTAATATTTAAATGCAAGAGCATTGCATCTATCATCAATGCCATGTTTGAAAATCGAGGCCATAATATCTTGCAATATATATATAATGAAATTCAACTCTCGTGTAACACGTTGATTATTATCACATTTTCTTATTGTAATTTATATATCAGGTGATATATCAGATTGATGGAGCCATTGTAGTGTATAATGTGGACATTACCACGTTTCTAATGGAAATGGATAGAAGGTCCAACCGTTTTCTCTTTTTTTTAGCGGGGTTAAACCTAGCCTGACCATATAGGCTGGGTCTAATTCAGCCTACATAACCTGATCACTAACCCGGACTAGTGACCAAGTTGCAACAAAACTTGCAGGACGTGATTATAATTCACGTTCTAGAAGCTTGTATAGTGGGGGAGTTGGTACATGTGTTACTGGACTGGAATGGAGCTCACGGTGCTATGCCAAGAAGGTGTTGTTCGCTAATGAGCTGGACTGCGATGTTGTTCGCTACGCTGAGAAGAGTTCCACATTGGCAGGTGCAAAGACTGAAATCACGACGATTGCTAATGGAGAATGTCACAATGCTAGTGTAGAGAGCTACTGGACATCTCTGTTGGACAGTCTTGTATTATGATTGACTCCTAAACTTTGATTTTCTTGCAATTTCATCCCTGATTTCACCTAATTGAGTTTGGAAAAATTAAATCTGGTCTTCTAAAATTTCAATCTTCTCAATTAAGCCTAAATTAAGCTTCCAAGCTTATTTTTTCACCAATAAAGTCCCTAATAAAATTAATTTGACATATTAAAAGTCCAATCAAGTCTTTACACTTAATTAAATCTTTTAATTTGACCCAGAATAATCTTTAAACTTAATTGAACCTTTAATTAGGCCCATGATTAAATCAAATTGACTTATTAAAAGTCTAATTAAGCCCTCTGACTTAATTTTTATGAAGATTCATCCAATAATAATTTATTGTCCTTTAGTCTTGGGTTTAATGAGGTACAATTAGACTTTTAATTTTGTTCAAAATTCTAGCTTAGTTCCTCCATACATTTGAAACCCTTCTCAACCAGCTCTTGCCAAATTGTCAATCTTTTTTATTTTTAGTTTTGTTTTAGTTTTATTTTTTTCAAAAGAAAATGGTAATTTTGGAGGGAAACCCAAAATTGAGTTATAACCATTGCCCTCTCTTTACAATACTTATGACAAAAAATCTTATAAGAGTCTTTAAATAGTAAGCTTCTAATGAAGAAAAAAAATGAGAGATTGTGGTTTGTGGATTCACCAAATCAAGATATGATCAATCCTTAAAAAGTATTAGAAATAAGGGCTCAAAAGCGTGCTAAGAAAGAAAAGAGATAGGCATAGAAAGCGTACTTAAAGGAAAATGGATAGGGCAAGAAAATGCATTATCTGGTATACGAGGACTAGAAAACGCACTCAAAGGAAATAAATAGAGCTAGAAGACGCATTATCTGATGAATGAGGACTTGAAAGGAGAGAGATAGAGCCTGAAAGCGTACTATTTGATAGATGAAGGTCTGAAAACACACTCGAAAGGAAAGAAATAAGGCTTGAAAACACATTATCTGATAGATGAGGGTCTGAAAGCGCACTCGAAAGGAAAGAGATAGGGCATGAAAACACAATATTTGATGGATGAATGCCTCAAAGCACACTTAAAAGAAAATAGATAAGGCTTGAAAATATATTATCTGATGGATAGGGCTAAAAAGCGCACTCAATAAAAAATGAATAGGGCTAGAAAGCACATCATCTAATATATGAGAGCTAGAAAATACACTCAAAAGGAAAGAGATGGGGTCTGAAAGCACATTACCTGATGAATAAAGGTCTACAAACGCACTAGAAAGGAAAAAGATAAGGCTTGAAAGCATATTATTTGATGGATGAGGGCCTATCCAAAAGCTTACTCAAAAGGAAAGAGAGAAGGCTTGAAAGTGCACTATCTAATGGATGAGGTCCTAAAAGTGCACTTGAAATGAAAACAATAAGGCCTGAAAGCGCACTATTTGATGGATGAGGGCTAAAAAGCGTAGTCAAATAGTGTCAAATATGTTGTCTTTAAGAACCTTGTTCTGAAAGAGTTGGAGCCTTGTTGTGGTTAGAATCTTACTAAGTTCTTTTTATTGAAAAAATCCGAGTTTGTCAAGGATTTTTTTTGTGGACTTCCAAAAAAAATAACCTAAAAAATAGCCTCATTGCTGTAATGGTTTTAACTAAAAAATCATAAAACGTTTTGGCATCTTTGTTGCGCTTTTAACTATAAAAACAAATTTAAATTTAATATCAACATCTAAAAGTTCAAAATGAAAGTAATGTCATTAACGTGCCACACCCAGTAAGGTTTAATTAAATGTTTAGTTTCAACTTCTTAAGCTATACGACTTTTGTTCTTTTGTTCGGCCATAATGAATTTTTTATTTTAACTTATTTTTTCCTCATTGTTTTGACGGCTCAATCTAGATATATTTTTTACTATTTCATTCTCAGCCCTTCTAATTATATTCTTTTTATCATATCATTATGTTTCTAATATCTAGAAAAATTATTAAACTTTTATGGATATATTAGATTAATATATAAAATATGTTTTTAAGTTCATTTGTAGAAAAAAATAATAATTTTAATTGATATACAATTTGATTTAAAAATATTTCTCAATCGAAAAAAACTTATAACGACTGCTATTATAGTATTCTCAGAATATCTATAATTAGTGAGAGTTTATGTATTTCAATATTTTCTTCAATTCGGATACGAATTTTGTGAATTATGGTAGTAATAACTAATGTTGACATTTTTCATTATGTGTCTCGATCATGCCGAATTACCTTCCCTCAAAAAAAAAAAAAAAACAACAACAACAACTAGAGTAAATCCTAGTTAATTCATTCTTCGTATGAAAGTAAAGGAATTGCCATAGTTATTTTATTTTTTTTAATTTTACCTTTTAATTTTTTTTAATTAATTATTCAAGTTATCTTAATAACTTCTATACTGATTAATTTTAAACTTATACTACACAAGGAGTTGATTCGAGAGATTTCAAGGATGACCTGCTGGATTGAGACTCCTTTCTCCTCGTTTGTTTTTTATTTAAATTTTTTTTTCTAATTTTTTTTTCTTTCAATTGAATCTTTTTTGGCTTTTACCTTTTCAATTTTATTATTTAACATTGGATTTATTTTGAATTGGTCTTTATAATTTATTTGAGTTTGTCTTTTATGAGATTATTGTAGTCTCAAATAAATATCCTGATAATTGATTGATGCTCAATTTTATAAGTGTCTATTTTTATTGTTATATCATTAAGTAAAAAAGTAATTTATTAAAAAAACAAAGTTGTTAAACTTAGTGAAGTCCATGATTTGGGTTGCAAGTTTAGCTAATTAAACTGTAAAATTCAGATCGATCCAATATATCGCAGTCTCAATATAAAATATAAAAAATACCATCTTGATTTATTTTAAAAAAATTAAACCATGTTTTTTACTAATCATATGAGTTTGTTATAAGTCGATTAAGTCATGTTAAAACAACTCTTAAAAAAATTAATTTTAAACTCAAATTAAATAAAGAATTCAGTAAAAAAAATTAAAATTAATTAATTAGGTTAAATTTAATAATAATATCAAATAACTTTTTAGAACTAAATAATTTTTTCACATTCATTTTTTTTTTTATGCCATGGGAGCGTAGCGCGTGACAGTAGTTAGTGGTTATGTCTAATTAAAAATACATGCATAATAATATTCAACCCTTGCGTGCTTGAAAGGATCATGACCTCAAATATTAGGTGGGGTCCAGTCGCTGAAGAGCAATCCTAGCCACAAAAACTCCGAGCCGGCCTAAATCATAAGTTTTGTGCGTGAGATTGGCCTCTCCAGATATATTTAATGTTTATTGTGATCAAGAAAAAGAAATACGTGTACTTATCCCAATCACTCTTCTTGCCATACCAACCGTCCATTTCCATTGCCATCAAAAGAGATGGCTTGAAATAGCAGCTAGTCAATAGATCAACGGTCGGCGAGCGGCATGTTTACCATGCCCATTAACCCATGCTCTGTGTCTATTATATCAATATTCTTGGTCCGAAGCACATTGTCTAAGTAATTATATAGAATTTATTATATAATTTTGACAGATAAAAAGGGTGGCTGAAGAAATTATATAAAAACAAGATTTTCTAGAGCAAAAGCAAGAGCTCCTGATATGTATAGGAGTGAAATATGGGGACCCACTCACTCCTCTTCAATGGAATGATGCCATGTGGCGTGTGCGATTGATGCAATAATTTAAGCTGGTAATTTTGTGTTCGTGTCGTTGGGTGGACCCCGTTGGGCCCTAGGTGCTGTAAACCCTCCACTCCCTCCCTTGGCTTTGAGAGGAGGAGTGGAAGAGCAGAGAGAGAGCTATAAACGCGGACAGCTGTCCAATTAAACGCGGTTATATACATCGTCGTCATCAACAGCACAAACATCATTATCAAATCAGGCACTGTCTGGTGGGCCTGATGGAGCCAAATTTATAGCTGAGGCTGCCAGAATTACTCTCCACACTGCACATACTGAGGAGGGTAATCTTGGAAATGCAAGTGCAATTTAGAGTACTTGTTTTATGTGACTGAAATGTTTTACGTGATTAACATCTGTGTATGGGTGAGAATATTTAATGTCACATCTCATCTCAACTCGCTAGCTAGATATTCTAAAAGTGAAAAAGGTGAGGCAAATTGCCGGTCGCTTCAAATTATTTTTTATATTAATGTTTAAAATAAATTTTAAAAAATAAAAAAATATATTATTTTAAAAAATATTTTAAGAAACAAACTCGATATAAAACGCTGTCCACTTCAAAACCAAGCCACAAAAAAATGGGCAAACAGTGTGAGAAGAGATTGAATTAACAAGGGCATCCATGTGAAGATCTTTTGTTTTTTGTTTTACTTGCAGTTGTATTATTCTGTGACTAGCCACAGGCACGGCAAATCAGGGCAAATCGAGCTGATATGAAGTGGTTGGTGGTTCATCAGATGGACCCGTGAGCATTGCCTGTATTAATCTCTGTTTGGCCATGTCCAGGACCTCGTGCAGGCATGTCGTTATCTATATTCCTTTCCTTGGTTCACAATTGCTCTAATGGTGTAGCTAGCTAGTCGTGTCGACCCATTAACAATAACGAATCATACACTGCTATTATCTGTGAGAACGTGTCACTAACTACACCGATCCAGTTCGTCTATTATCTTTAACCTTGCCGTGATGATTTTTTCACTGTCAGAATTACAGTGTTAGTTGAAATTGTATTTTTTTTTTAAAAAAATTATGTTTTGAAATCATTTTAATATAATAATATTAAAACTAATTTTTAAATTAATAAAATATTATTTTAATATATTTTTAAACAAAAAAAATACGAAAATACTTCTAAATACTCAACCTACGAAGGGTCGCATTAGCGCTTAAAATGTCGCGTACCCTATTCATATTACCAAAACAGCCCTCGCAGTCAAATCCTCCCATACGAGAAAAGATAGACACAGAGGGACACCTGGAAAGGGCATATTAGGGATGCAAACAAACAACATTGTATAAATACGAATATTTGGTCCGGGAATCATGTTTACACTTTCCCTCATCGTGGAATGAGAAACGAACGATTCACAAAAATCCAAAAGCAACAATCATTTACTTGATCACTCCTACAAAAAGTACTGCACTTTCTCTTTCGCACTTCCTTGAAAAAAATTGAAACCCTTTTACTACTTCACTTCTCCTTCCTTTTCCTGACACATACACTTTTGAATTTTGATAGCTGGTGATCCTCAGTACTTGTCAGTTGGCAAATGGCTTCTGATGCGAGCATGGCCACGCTGTCTTCTTCTGTTCAAGAAGATGATCAATATGATCATGATCATGACACGGATGATGGGTATCACCCCCCTAGTCTTCATAACTTGTCTAGGCTGTCCATGTGTACAAGTTCCATGTACACTAATGAAGACGATGATTATCAAGATTGTGATGGGATGACGATGTTTGCGTCAAGACTGACTATAGAAAGTTTCGACGCTGATGAGGAACTCTCTGATGATAAAAAAGAAGGTAATCACAAAAACATACTGCACCTCTCTTCTGATTCTGATAAAGAAACAGGCTGCTACTCGCTTCCAGCAACACCACCTCGTTGGAGAAATCGCGGTGGCTTAAGAAATCAAGTGCAATTAATCGGAGTAACAGATTATGCCAGTGAAAATGAAGCTCAAAAGGGTATTATGAGGCAAAAGATGAGAAAGAATTTGAGGAAAAGAAGGGTCATAAGAGAAAGACGGATGGACAACAGCAATACGAGTTTTAAGAAGAAAGAAGAGGAGATCACAGGGCTGAGTAATTACGGTTCTTGTAATAGTTTTAGTGGGGAGAGTGAAGGTGGTGGGTTGGTAGTGATAACAAGGCCAAAAGGAGGGAGGAGGTCATTGTGTATGGACTTGGAAGAAGTGAAGGCTTGTAGGGATCTTGGGTTTGAATTGGAACATGAGAGGATGCTGGAGATGCCTAATAGTCGTGTCTCTCTTTCAGGATCCACTCTTGACACTAGTAGTGGTGGCGATTCTCCTATTGCTAACTGGCGCATCTCTAGCCCTGGTTAGTGTACATTTACGAGTGTCTCTCTCTTTCTTTCTGTGATAGGCTTACAGATAACAAAAGATAGAATCCTTGTTATGATTTATGGACCATAACTTGAGATCATGGGTGATTAAGAGTTCTGAATATTGTCAGCACTGTCACTGATTCTTGACTTAGCGTATTATAAGGACCGTTGAGTTTCACCTAATTTTTTCAGTGTTTCTCATAGTGATCTGAAAGTTAAGTTTTTGTGTCTAATTGAGAGAGAAATTTCTTGTGTAGGTGATGATCCGCTGGATGTTAAGGCTAGGCTTAAAGTATGGGCACAGGCAGTGGCAATGGCGTCTGCATCTAGACATGGTGGCATCTGACTGCTGATGTTTGCGGATTCTAATCTATACTTTTTTTGTTTTCACTTTATTTTGTGGGATGAAGAGAGTTTACCTTACTTGTATTAAATAAATTAGTTTGAAAATATACTTAGTTTATAATAACAAGCTTGTAGTTAAAAAATAATTAGTATGTATTAATAATTTATCATTATAAAAATATGTTAAACAAAAGATATTCTAAGAAAAATCAGAGTTTATACATTTTTAAATATATAAACTCAAGACAAAAAAACTTAAATCAACTATTCTTAAATTAAAATAAAAAAATACTTATTTATTAAAGCACTTTAAAATAATAAATTTTTTATTGTCGTTGAGGATGAATCATTTGTCATTAAAGTTTTATTACTGTTTACTTGTGCAGTGCAACTATAATGCATATAATATATCTCGCAAGGTTCCAATAATACACCGCATGCATTGATTTACATGTACTTCTAAATCAAGATCTTTGAATAAAAAATTATGAAACTTAAAAATCTCTCAATAACATGAACCTCAGCTTTAGATTTGGAAAGAAAACCAAAGCATAAAATGAAAATAAAACACTTAAATATGAGGTAAGGAAGAGAGTGTAAAAATCTGAAAAATTCTTAGATTAAACTCTTCCTTCATCCCCACCTCCTTTTTTAGTGAATTTTGAAAGCTAAAATGTTGAATAATTAATAAGAATTAATTCCTGCCATTATCAACCTTTAATTAGCGGCCATAAATAAAGAATTAAATATAAAAAAATCAAGGGTTCTTTGAGTAGAAAAAGCAAGGGTTCTTCAAGATTAATTTCTCATTCACCTATAATTTGTTTAATTAAAACAAATTTCCCCACATGAATGAAGATTTTCTCATCAGTTTGAAAATAACTCAAAAATTTGTTAAGAGATATTGATTTGGTAGATTATTACATCGGGATAGATAGATTTTGACCTTAAATTTTTCTTAATGAAATATTATTGAATTTACTCAACTAGATAATGAATGCGATGTCTTCAACTATTTGGCCTTTTATGTAAACCAAGACAATAGTACTCACACAATTCTATCTATAGATTTTCTTTGATTCTCATTGTTGTGTTTATTTTGGTCCTGAACAACTCTTGGATTCATGAGTGCTTTAGAGAATTCAACCTTTATCGAAAGTCTCAAAGAAATAGTCATATTTCTCACTCATATAGATCATTTTTCATTAAGAGTATTCTGTTATATTCAACTTGGTATACCAAGATATGAAAATTATTAGGAGCTTAACTCACCCTTCATCACGCTGTAGTTAACAATTATTTCATCATAGAAACAAGCAGGAAATAATAATCTCCTAGTGCTACTGAGAATGTTATATGACTTAGTTTTCTATTTGAACCTAGATATTGGGATCTCCAATCAACTAGATATGGTTACCATCATTACACATTTTTCATCTTTCAACAACTTTAGGCTTATTTTCCCTATATGAGAATTACACAAAAGCTCTCTTGACAAACCTTTGGTTAGCGGATCCGTAATATTTTCATTTGACTTTACAAAGTCAATGGAAATAATTTTATTTGAGAGCAAGTGTTTACGACATATATATTTAGACTTACAATTATGCATGCCACTTTATGCCTTTCTAATTGCTGACTAATTGTCACAATGGACATAAATAACTGAAACAAATTTTGGCTAAAATGGAATATCCTCTAAGAAATTTCAAATCCTTTCAACTTTCTTTCCAGCTTTATCAAGAGTAATAAACTTTGATTATATCATGGATTTAATGATACACATTTGTTGGAGGATTTTCATGACACAACTGATCAACAATGTGTGAAGATATATCTTTAGTGTTGGATATCCAATTAACATTATTATACCCTTCTAGTACTACTAGGTAACCAGTATCATGTCGTCCATAGTTAGCGATGTACCTCAAATATTTGAATGCCCTTCGTATTACTTTTTAATAATCCATAGTTGGATTACTTAAAAATCTACTCAATAAGCAACATCTAGTCTTGTGTGGTTCATAACATACATCAAACTCTTAATTATCCAAGAATATTCTAATTGGTCTATTCTCTTGCCTTTATTTTTTGACAAATAGACATTTATGTCCATTGATGTGTTCACAATGTTATTGTCATCTTTAAAAAATTTGTCGAGAACTTTCTCAACATAATGAAATTAGTACAATACAAATTCATCAGATGTCCTAGAAATATTTATTCCTAGTATGATATGTGCAACACCCAAGTCTTTCATGTCAAACTTGTTTAGTTAACATTTTCTTAGTAGACTTGATTATGTAATCATTACTGCATAAAATAAGCATATCTTGCACATAAAGATATACAATGACACAACATTTATCTGTGTTTTTCACATAAACACATTTATTAACTTTTTTTAAATTTTAAATTTATTTGATAGCATAACCTTGTTAAATTTTTCATGTTATTATTTAGGTGCTTATTTCAAACCATATAATGATTTGACAAGTTTACAGACTTTCTTTTCTTTTTCATTAACAACAAACCCCTCAGGTTGTTCCATGTTAACCTCCTCATAAAAGTTGTTATTTAAAAAAAAAGTTGTTTTTACATTTATTTGATGTATTTTAAGCTTATTAATAGCTACAATGGCTATTAACGTTCATATGAATTATTCTTGACACATTTGAGTATATGTCAAAAATCTCAACACCTTTTTATTATTTAAAACCTTTAACAAGTGTAGCTTTATATCTATCAATAGTGCCATCAATTTTCATTTTTTTTTGTAGATCCACTTATGGCCTAATAGTTTATTTCTGGTAGGAAGATTTACTAGTTTTTATGTATGATTATTTATAATGGATTCAATTTTACTATTGACTGTCTCCTTTCAATAAGAAGCTTCCGGACATGATAGAGTACAATAAAAAAATATCTCTAATCTTCTTCTTTAATAATAAAACATGGAAAACAAAATGGATTTTAGCATCTTCTAGAAGTTTTAATTTTTAAGCCACAACTCTAACCTTTTGAATTACCTTTTAAGGGGCATAAAATTAAGGACTAACCTTGAAAGTTTTCTTTAAAGCAACATTAGTATGTTTGCAGGGTTGCAATTTCAAATACATAAAATCTCCTACATTGAATTCCTTTTTTTTATTTACCCCTATCAGCTACTTGTTTTATCCTATGCCTTGCTATTTCTAATTGTTTATGAAGAAATTGATCCATGCTCACCCTAACTTGAAGTATTTTTGCCACAACAACTACTAGAGAAACCTTTTGTGTCACAATCTCTCTATTAAGAGGAGAGTGTCCATATAATGCTTGAAAGGGATACATTTTAATAGTTGAAGGATAACTAGTATGTACCATCATTAAACCATTGTCAGCCACAAATACTATTTATTAGGATTGTACATCGCTATAAATCTTACGTAGATTTCTAAGCATTGGTTAAATCTTTCAGTCTACCTATATGTTTAAGGGTGATATGCAAAACTCATGAGTAGCTTAACCCTAAGCTTTTAAAACAATTCTTTCTAGAACAGACTTATGAATATCTTGTCTCTATCAATCATAATTGAGGCTAATAATTCATGAAACTTATAAAAGTGATCCAAGAATGTTCGAGCAACATCTTGAGTAGAAAACAGATATGCTAATATAATAAAATAAGCATACTTCATGAATTGATTCAATACTACCATAATAATGTCTTTTCCCTCAAACTTTGGTAATGATTCAATGAAGTCCATTGTGATATTCTTCCATGTGCCACCTGATAAGGGTAAAGGCTGTAACAGTTAATGGTATACCACTCTCTCTAACTTTTTCATGGTTGACAAATAAAACAAACCTTCAGTCTCTTGTATGAATTTTAAACTCTAACATAACCTCGTATATAATATTTATAAGCAACAGTTACAAATCTATTCCTCAACGTTTCAATATTGTTGCCAATAAAAGTCATGTTCTTATACCTCGACACTCTATTTGACAAAGTAAATTCTAGCCAACTATTCATATTCAATAATCTCTTAGTTACCATATTGTTTAGCTTAGGATCCAATTCATATGACTTGTTAATTTCTTCATACCATAATGGTACAATTGTTGTCATAGTATAAATGTTATTGTGCTCTTCATGTCTTGACTCCTTACCGGTAATTAAACTATTAAGCAAATCATCATTCCTTGATAAGGCATCTACAACCAGATTCTCTTTTCCTCTCTTATACCATATAACATATCTCAAAACAAAAAACTTAATTAAGCATTTTCTTTGTAAGGGTATGCGTATCCTCCGTTCCAATAGGTATTTTAGACTTTCATGATCAGTAAAACTTAATTAAGCATTTTCTTTGTAAGGGTATGCATATCCTCCGTTCCAATAGGTATTTTAGACTTTCATGATCAATATTTATGATGAACTAATCATGTTCTAAATAGTATCTCCGCATATCAATTATCATTAGAATGGTCATGAATTGTTTTTCATATATGGATAAACCTATATGCTAAGGACTTAAGACTTTACTAATAAAACTTAAAGGCATTTCCTCTTGATTAAACACAACTCTTAATTTCATAACACAAACATCAGTTTCAAGCATAAAAACCTTGTGATAACTAGGTAAAGCTAACATTAGGGCTTCACACAATGCTTTTTTAAGTTAATCAATCTTGTGCTTTTTTATTCCATTTGAAGTTGTTCTTTTTAAATAATTCAGTGAGTGGATTATTGATGATACCATACTCTCTAATTAATTTTCTTTAATGACCTATTTATTAAAGGAATCCTTTTAATTCTTTGATAGATATGGAACAAACTTGGATCTCATATCTTCAATCTTTTTAGGGTCAGTTCTCACCACTTTAGAAGAGATAATATGACATAGATATTGTACCTTTTCTTTAAAGAGTGATCACTTGGACTACTTAATATATAATTGGTTACTTCTTAATGTCACTGACTTAGTTCTAAAGGGGTTGATATGCAACTCCATAGAATAACTATATATCAATATGTCATAAAAAAAACTAACACAAACTTTTTTAAGGCTCTAACACACTATTCATTAAAGGTTGAAATGTAGTAAAAGCATTAGTCAAGTCAAATGGCATTACCTTGAATTTGTAATACCCATGGTGTTCTAAAGGAAGTCTTCTCCTTATCTTCCACATTTATCCTCACTTGATGATAACCTAACCTTTAATCCGGTTTTGAAAAGAACTTAAATTCATTTAGTTCATCCATTAACTCATTTGTAAGAGGAATTGAGAATTTATTCTTGATAATGAAGTTATTTAACTATCTATTAGGGCTGAGCATTTTCGGTTCGGTTCGGTTTTGGACCAAAATAAACAACCAAACTGAATATTTTTTTTAAAAGTTTTTGAACCGAACCGAACCGAAAACCAATTCAAACCAATTAATTTTGGTTCAATTTAGTTCGGTTTTTTCCCTTTCAAACCGGTTCAAACTGAAATTATGATGCTCAAGCTAATTTCAGATTCAATCCACTCCTTCTCCAGGGAATGTTAGAAGGTCTACCAATTGCAAACAAATAGAAAGCAATTCCCAGCATCATGCATGCACCCAAATCTCATCATATTGAGGTCACCAAAGATCAGATCGAGTCCATGATTACTGGATTCAACCAGAAGCATTTCCAAAAGCAATTACCAAACATCGCCGTAGGGAAAGAATTAAACAGAAGCATGATCTGAGAAATGAACCTACTAAAACTGTAAAGCACCACAAAGCCACAACATTTGGGCCAAGAACATGCAGATCTGAGAGATTAGAGACAGAGATAGAGAGCATGGAAGAGAATAAGAGAAATTTGACACAAATCATTTGAGAGATGAGAGACAAAGAATAAGGAGAGGGGGCGGCTAAACGAGCATGGAGCTTAAGCAAAGGAGCATGGAGCAGGAGCTTAACAACTAATAAGTAACAATCGTGGAGCTGAGCATGAAGAAAAATAAGAGAGGAGAGATGAGGGGGAGATGCAGAGAGCAAGGGGAGATGTAGAGAGCCAGAGAGCAGGGGGAGGGGAGGCGGCTGAATGTAGGTTTAGGGTTAGAAAACTTTCTATTTATACTTATTTTTTTTAAGTGGTGGCCTAGAACCAGTTCGGTTCGGTTCTGTTCAATCGGTTTCAGACTTTGGAAACCGAAACCGAACTGAACTGGAACTTTTTTGTGATTTTTTAATCAGTTAATTCGGTCTTTTTTTTCGGTTCGGTGGTTATTTTTTTTCCGGTTTTTTCAGTTTATCAGTTTTTTTGCTCACCCCTACTATCTATAGTCACATGAAAATTTTATGTACTGTCATTTTTTAACTAAAAGAGCTGGCGATGCAAAAGGGTTGCAACTCTACCTAATGACTCCATTAGATAGCATATCCGTCACCAACTTCTCAATCTCTTCTTTTAGAATGAAGGAATTCCTATAAGGTCTGATTTTAGCAGGTTTTGCACCACGTATAAGAGGAATTATATTATCTAACTTCCTTATTGGTGGTAAATACATTAGTTCTTCAAATACAATCTTAAACTCTTCCAAAAATGCTTTAACCTTTGCATTCTTAGTATTTGAAGTAATCTCCTCAAAGTAGTGATAGAAAATAATTGTCCCACAAAAACCAAAAATATCTTCCTTTAAATCCTTATGAACCTTTTTAGCTGTAATTAAATGCAATGTAGCCTTATCAACTATTTCTTTAAGCTCTATTATTTTATCATCTTTCTTAAATGAGATTTTCATCTTAATAAAGTCAAATAAAACAGAAGTGTCTTCTCAAACAATCCACACCCAAAACCATGTCACATTTTCCTAACTTTAACAATCTCAAATCAGTAAAGAACTCATGCCTTTGCATGAACTATGTGAACTTTGGACAATAAGTATTGCACTTCATAACACTATCATTGGCCACAATCACAGCCAATACAATAGTTTTCCTAACCACAACTTTGATTTATATATAATGATTACCTCATCTATAAAATTATAGGTTTTTCCATTGTCAATCAAGATCACCAATTCTCTTCCCTAATAGCTTTATTTGATTCTTATTGTATGATGGGCATAGCTTTCTGCAAAAAAACCATACTCTTCAATTGCATTTTCTTTCTCTACATTAACTCTATTATTACCCCCTTCATCGGCTTCCACAAACTCCTCCCCATCTTCTCCATTGCTTTTAATCATATGTATTCCTTTTTTGTTGCACCGATGGCTTGGATTGTATTTTCTCCATATATATAGTGTTGCCTCAGTCGTCTTCTTTGCTCATAAAATGTTTTAGGATGTTGTTTTAGGCTTTGAGATGTGTCACTTCTAACTGGATTGTAAGGTTTTGAAGGTTGATTTCCTATCTATGTACTTATACCAATTAAAGCAATTGATCTACTAACCAATCTACTCTTTTAAACGTAGCTAAACTTGATTCCTCCTATCATTGGCTTGTTCAAAAGCCTGCGTCAAGGTGATTAGTTTTAAGATCTTCAATATTGGTTTAAAATCTTCGTTGAAACTACTTATTAAACTAGATATATAGTATAATTCTAGCAAAACAGGGTTCAAAATAGTCATAAGAGATTTGAGTTCTTCAAACTTCTCTATGTATTCCTCTTTCTGGGGTCAATTTATTGAATTCTTCTACCACATCTTCTCTATTTCCAAACCTCATCCAAATTCATTTTTTGAACTCATCCCATCTGCCTACATCTCTACTACTTAAAACAAAGTTGTCAAACCAAACAAATGCCCTCCCTTCCAAGTATATGGACGCACACAATCTCAACCTATTGGAAAACTAGAGTGAGGTGCAACTTAAAAAACTTCCTACATCTCCTCAGCCAACCTCTAAAGTTTTCTCCATGAAATGATGTTAACTCCATTCTAGGAAGAGCCATATTATATCCCATCTTGTTTCCTTTATAAGAATCCATCTCTTCCATTCTTATGTTACTCATTGGATTTGGAAGAATTCCATCAGATACTGGACTGTTCCTGCCATTAAACTTCTCATCTTCTTGATTGTTAACAATGGTCTGTAATGTTGCCAGGATCGAATCCAACCGCGCATTGAATTGATCATTATTTCTACGTTGTTCCTCCTATTGTTTCTGACTATGTTCTTCCATTTGCATGAATTCATCATGCATGTTCTGCAATTCCTCGTGTATTCACTGTACTTTCTCTTCCAATTTCTTTCTCTGTTCTTCCAAGGCTCTGACCTTATTGTTTTCTACCATGGTTAATGATTGAGTGTTTAATCAAGATTGAGGGTGGATCTTTGGCAGCTCTGATACCCAATTGTTAGCTCATGAACTAACAAGAGAAGATTTTGAGAAATTAAGAGAGGAAAATAGAAGAAAAGATGGAGATATTGAACCTGCACATAGCAGAACTTTCTGGTGTTATTTCTTGAGTATCACGTTACAATTACCTGCACTATATACAATGAGATTCCTTCAAAAAGCAACTGTCATTCTAACAAACTCCTAACTGTTAACAATTCTAACTACTAACTAACACAATCACATGACAGTTGGTTAGTTATCCAACTATTATTCTAAGTGATATGACTCCAGCTTCTTCTTCTTCTTCTTTTTATTTCCCATGTTTTCCTCCCGCATATTCTTCTGAGATTGAGATTTTGTTACATTGTATATCTAAAAAGGAAAAAAAATGTATGAGGCTATCTAGAGCCTTGCGTGGTGATATTGATGGAGCCTGTTTTACTTGTTATTTGCTTACAGAGAGAAGATAGTTTGATTCTTCAGGATTGGTAGCTTTTTTATGCTAGGTGTGTGCCCCCTGTTCTTTTTCAGAACAGAAACAACCATTGCATTTGTTTACAAGGCATTGATAAAAACCTTGAGTATTTTAGGTTCAACGCCCTTAATCTAGAGCCAAGGGATTTGCATGGCTGTCAGCAAACAGATCTCCCCGTTTTCTTCATTGATATGTCCTTGAAAGGTAATTGTCACCGGTCAAACTTAAACCCATGGTGCTTATAGAACATAAGGACATCAAGAATACGATAAGTAGGTTTAATGGGGGTAAATTTAACCTTGTAGACTAGGAGAATGTTATGTTTGAAACCACACCACTGCAGAGGGAGATGCTAATTTTAGTTTTCGACAGTTGAAACTCAGCAAAAATGGTGCACGAATTATACAGAAAGAGAAGAAACTATACGATGATATAAACTTGCTATTACCATTCACATGACTCGAAGCACATCACATGTGGGATACATGGTGACAACCAGGGCAAAACAAATTATTTAACGTGTTCTTGGCAACAGTAGTGTCGTTATTTTACCCATCTTAATTCAAATTCAATGATCTTAAGCCAAAATATATGTAAACAACTTAGACTCGTAATTCTGACAAAAAAACATTTCCTCATACAATGAACAAAATTTAAATCTATGATTGGATTGAATTTCCTGCAATTCTTAGTGTGTAATTGCTGGGTATATTGGTAGGAAAAAGAATAATTATTAATTTCAATTTTAAGCCCGGAGTACTTTTATGTTTTACTGGGACAGTAAATAGATAAAGAGAGAATGATGCTATTCACGGCCTTCACTCAGCCAAGTGATGCCATAACCATCACCACAAACAAATGTGCTAAGTTCTACATGAGACAATCAGGGAATGAAAGAAGAGGAAGCCATAAGAGCCAACAGATAGGTTATCACTCACAAGGGTTCGAGATTATGGCAGGTATTGTCAAAAGGGTATGGACAACCAACAGTTTTAGCAACTTCTCGTTCAAAATACCAGTCTCCAACATATTGTGCAATCATCTGCACGGTGGAAATTTAATTAGTGCAAGTTTTGAAGTTTTGTACATGGACGCACGCAAGCATCTTGAGTGTGCACCAAAACTTTCTAAGATTCTAGCGTTACTTTTGATGCCAAATAATTCATCCTGTTCTTTGAAAAGAACAAGGGACAAACAGATCACATATGAATATCTATTCTATCATCCCTATACGGGGAGAATTATCAGCGAACCATGTTTCTTGTTTCTCAGATTGGCAATGAGCAAAACAAGAATTTATGAACAAACCATTTTGATGGGATGTTGAGAAAACTTTTATGGCATCCAGCATTTGATTCATGAAGTCTGTTCCATAATAGAAAAAGGACAGACCACTATATATATGAATCATATGTTCTAATTCAAACTGAATATTGATCCAGAGATTCAAAGACCAAGCAAAATAAATTACCTTGCAAAAATTGGATCTGTGATGAATTACATCGTGCATGATTTTGTTTGCATTGTTTCCAGGTATCACTATGATCACCGATGGTGGAGCTAAACGCCGCACCTTTGCCAAAAATAAAGAAAAGAAATTATACTCAAACTATCCACCCTTCAGGAAATCACCCAGGTCATAAAATAAACTACAATTGTCGATTTTGATGTTTCAGCAGTGTTCACATGCAATTTCTTGAGCCCTTTTCCTACTGGCTGCTCTGATGTTCATCCTTTTATATCTTCTGTTTTCTTGTTTTCAATAAAATCTCCATTTTCATAATAAAAAGTTGTCTTCACCTGTAGTCCTGTTTAAACCGAGGACTCTTCTTGCCTTGGAAATCTTGTGTCCGCGATGCCTGCCGTTGGCTTTTTCTCCACTATTCCAGCCCCCTTTAATACTTCTCTTCCACTTCAAAAAGGTTTATTTCAAAACCTAAATATCTATTGAATAATTATCTTGTTTTATTAATGATTTTGATGTGTTTTGTGACGAGAATTTTGATATTAAATAGTTTTATGGGATTGATATTTGTGTTAGAATGATATTGGCCTAGTCCTATAATCTTGCATCTTGTTTTATTTTTTATTTTGATGTGTTTATGATTATATTTTAGGATTAAGCAATGCTTATTGAATTGATATTTGTATTGAATGCACTTTTAATTTTGCATCTTGTTTTCTCTCATATTCTTGATCATTTATCATTAACCTTAGCATTGCAACATGTATTTCTTTATGTATGAACAATGATCTATTCAACAATATGTATAGAGATGGTCTTTTGTTTCAAATGATACAAAATCAATACTCATTCCTACGTATATTTGCTTGAGTTTTATAACATATTTATAAAACCTATTAAGGGTTCAGTTCACGTTAAAAGGTTTATTGTGCCAACATTTCAATCTTTAAAAAACCCACTCTTTTTATTCTCACAAATCATATCTTGCTATTCACTCTTGATATTCAGGGAAATGGAATTAACATGGACCATTACTTTGAATATTAAAAAGAGTAGCTTGTTCTTTTGATTTTAAATGAAAATAAGTCATAGAAATATCTAAGTCCAATATTCACCAAATAAATTTAGTGTATTAGCCTCTTTAATAATTTCCCGCATGTTAATAAGAATCCAAAAATTTATTCACTTACGGTGAATGTACATACACAAGTCATAGCACTAGTGTATACAAACATTAATAAAGGGTAACCAACTAAAATTGAAATGAAAAGAGGTGATTGATAAATAGCATACCATATGGAAAATGAACCTTAAAAGGGTTATTGTCAAGACTTAATCCATAAGGGACCCTTATATCACTAGATCTTATTCCAAGTAAATGAACTCATTATGGTCACTACTTGGGTAGGATTGAGGCATACAATATTCATTCATTCAGTAAATATTATGAGTGAATCGTGGATACTATATTTTAAATGAATCTTAATAAGGTATTATTCATGGACCCTTTCTAGAATTTGGGTTGGGTTCAATGAGCCTAACATAACCTCATTGATTTTTCATTTACATGACTTGATAAACTATTGATCATAGGTAATGATCAAGATTCACCAACTATAAACATGTCAACTCACTGATTAGTATCAAAGGATAATAAGTTGGGGTGGAAAAGATGAATCATGCCTTAGAATGGTTAAGCTTGAGCCCACATATTCATCCAAAGTTTAACTCATAGTAGTAGACTCATTATCACCCAATTATATAGAATAATGATACATTAAGCATAACAGACTGTTAAGAATAGAAGACAAGAGTAGCAATGCAGCTTATCTCATGTAAGATGTTTTAGGGTGATAGTATCTTCCATTTAGCATAGTTAGTCCCTTACCTGTGAGTATAATATTAGGTGGTGATTTCTTTTTAACATGAGAACTTCCCCCACTCTAAACACAAACAACCTTTCCTCTTCCTAGGAAAGATGGCTTTAATTCGTCGCGATGTCAGGTGTGACACTATATCACATACCGAGCCAAATTTTTTCTAACATAAAAAAGATGCTCATGTGACTTTATAGTTTTTAAAGAAGTAAGAAAAATTCAAGACTCAGGTCATTGATTTGATTGGGTTCTGTTGGGATCTTGATTTAAAATCATAATTAATGATAGTTGTTTTTAGCAATTAATAAGTTTTAAAGACTTAGTTGTTATGATTAAATTAATTTATTATACCTAATTTTTTAAAATATATTTATTAATTAATACCTTTATTGAGTGTGTGCGTGCGTGTGTGTGTGTGTGTCACATATGTTTACGATGGAAAAATACATAACTTTCTCATTATTATAAATTCTTTAAAAAGACTTTCTCATTTTACTTGGTCTCTCATGTATCTTTACAAATAATTTAAAAACCTTTCTTTTTTTACATATTCCTTTTCAATTTCACTACACTTCATTTCTTATACTTTTTTCATTCTAGCTTTTGTTCATTCTTTTTTGTAACTTATATTCTTTTTTCATGCAAATCCATTTGGCTTCATCTTTTGCTACCCATCCACTTAAAATCATGGAGCACAAATTATCAACAACAAATTATGTTGCTTAATCATAAGGACGACATCGTTACTTTGGGAATCTTCTCCTCATTTGTGATTTTCAAAGCCATAAGAACATAAAACTCAGTGATTCCCAAACTTTGTTAGGAATGAACAAATTAATTGCATATAAGAGCTTTTATTAAAGCTGAACATGACCTAATATATTTAGCATGTCATAAATTCTTAAACTTATTGTTATACATCCAATAAAAAATTAATTTTCTTGGACAAACTAATACCAAATATAAGTTTTCTACTAGCGCATATAGAGAGATAGAGTGTAGAAATAGAATCAATCAAAAACAATAAATTAGTAAATCAACAACAATAATGGTAAATTCACCTCGCATTCTTAATCGTGATTTTATCAAGACTAAGAATGCATGATCTTGTTTCTTTCATCCTCTATTATATTTGAATACGAATAGCTTGTATTATAACCTAAAAGAAAGAAGCTAGATCAAAGTTGTGTAAAACAAACACAACCTTACTTTAAAATACCACTAAGAAGAAAGGAAGAGGTATGTACCTGCATTTTATCACTTACTTTCCATACTGAAGCTTGATGTTTTAAAGTTGCACTTTCCTTAAACATGATTTTATGAAGAGCATTTAGAATGGGAAATTCATAACTAAAAATAATAAGCGGAAGTACAAAACTAATGATTAAACATGTAATTTGACAAATGAAAGGCTAAGAATAACTAGTAGAACTGTAGGATTAGCAATAAATTGAAGGCATTTATCATACACATATTATGAGACTATCACATTCAAAACATCTCACTTAACCCTTTCTTCTGTGTTAAAAATAAAATGATAAAACTTTGATATTTTCTCAAAATTAGAGATGAATGATGCTTTAAAAATGTTATCCAACCCTCAACTCACATACCTCATGGAAATTAATTTGTTAGGGTTAATAATAACCCATAAAAATCAATTTGGGATTTGTTTTAAAGTTTTGAAAAAAAAATATTTGGATTAAAATGATTAAAGCAAGGCACTTCACCAAAATCACATTAAGAAGACTTTAATACATATAATTCTTCCTTATTTTACTTTAACCCCACATCTTTTTATAATCTCATTTTGGCCCCCTCTTATTTTTCCATGTTTTCCCTTTGTCCTATGATTCATTTTTTTTATTAACTTTTAAGTCCCTCCAATCATGAAAGACTTTATTTTAAATTTTGTTCCATCCATCATATTATTAATTTTGTTGTTGTTGTTGTTGTTGTTGTTCTTGTTCTTTTAATATTTCTATCCGGGGGTTTACAGAAATGATCATACGATTTCATTTAAGATTAGAGGCTTACTATGCCCTTCCTCATCTCTAGGTGCCTAAGTATCCACCATAAATCTTTCCTCGTTTGAACCTTGCCCTTAACTTTAAGGCTACCCCATTCTAAGGTGCTACTAAATGGAAATGATGCAATCTTGAATACGACATCAAAGGATCCATTAAGAGTGTCTATTAGGTCTATTCTAAGGCCTAAAATAAAGTGGATTCAAGATAAGTTCGATGGGCTAAGTCAAGAGAGTTGGGTTAAAAAGGTTCAAAACTATCAGTTTGAACCTTTATGTACTTTTCAGGTCATATATTCAACTACAAGAAGATTTTTTATGTGATTCTATTTGGATTGAAAACTAGACATATGTACCTTTTTAACGATATATAGTAGGCCTGCTAATTCATTCGGACGAGAGAGAACAACGTGTTTAAAATTTGGACAACTTTTAGACATTAATAAAATTCAGTTTTTCTTGAGCAAACTTCTTCTTCTTCTTTGTTGGGACAAAGAGTAAATTCAACTTACCAAGATATAATTGGCCTTATGGCGTCATTCGCAATTATCCAATACCTCTGGTTCTTAGTTACAGGTTAACTCTGGGTCAAAGTTCAACTAAACCTGATTATTCGACTTTCTTGGGATTTGTTGTCAATCTTGTTATAGGTTACATGATCACCTGATTACGAGTTTCACATCATATACTTCGTATGCATGTTAGTATTCTATTATTATTTTTATGTTAAAAACATATTTATCATTAGTTATGTTTTTGCATGCTTATAGATTTAAACTCGTATGAATTTTAGGTTTTTTTAAAAAATCTTTTTGTATTTAGCATTTCTTATTATGATAAATTAAATATCACTGCTTACTGGTTTGATATACATCTATAAACTTTGATTTAGCGTGGGTGCGTGTAAAGTCCAATTTTAACAACAATCTTCACTGACTTAATCTAAAGCACATTAATTCTTTGAAGTTTTCTTCGAATTTATCTAAAAGTATTGTTTTTTATAATTAGTTGACAAAGGCGCCGGTGGTTAATTAAAGCATGGCATTGGTTGTGTATGTTAATTTCAATTGGAAACATTTATTTTCCCTTTTCTTGCATTAAAAAAAAAGAAAAAAGAAATTTTTTTTTCCCTTTGAGGTTACAAAATGAAACCCAATTTCGTAAATCTCCATGGCCTGTCATTTAGCATATCTAAGTCCCTAATACTCCAACCATTTTGAAACGAGAAGAGCTCTCTCTCGATCTATTGCTACAGACACTGCACCCATTTCCTTCTTGCTTGGGAAGCAAGAAATTTGTGGGGCCCTCAAGATACTCGCTATAAAACTACCTGCATTCACGTTTCTCATTCCTTCACGCCTTTGGCAACAGAAAATAACAACCTCCTCCTTCATCTCTCTCTCGCTCTCTCTCTCAAATACCAAAAAAATGGAAATCACTGTTGAAATGATCAAGGAATCGCTCAAAGACCCTTACTGCCATTACAACGGCTACACCATCCACGTCGAGAACCACCGCATCCTCACCGTCATCTCCGGATGCGACCTCACTGTCAGCAAGTGGATCAAACATGTCTCCAAAACCAACAACGACTCTGCTTCCTCCTCCTCCAAGAAATCTCTCATAGTCGGTGTCTCCACCGATAAGCAGTACATTTCCGGCAGTAAAGGCTCCGAGAATTACAGTCCGTACAACATCTTACAGCTCTGCGTCGGCTCTCACTGTCTCATCTACCACCTCCCTCACCCTGAGTGTTACCACACCTGTAAGTCTCTCCGAGACTTCTTCTCCAATCCTAAAGTCATAGCTGTAGGTGTTAGCATAAAGCCGGTGGCTAAACAGTTAGAGAAGGAGTTTGAGATTAAGTTTGAGAAAGTGATAGATGTCCATGAGCTAGCTGTGAAGAAGATAGGGCAAGAGTTGTTAGATCTGAATGTGAGCAAGTTAGACTTGGATAATATGGCTAAGGCATTGCTAGGAAAACACATGGATGTTGTGAGGCCTGAGGAGAAAGCGGAGTGGTTTACTAAGACTGGTGAGAAGGTGAAGTTAGCAACTGTGGATGCTTATCTCTGTTTTTTGATTGGTTGGGAGCTGTTATATGATGCGGATGAGTGTAAGCGCAATGTTTCTCTTGCCTTAAAGCAGAAGATGAAGAAGGAGAGTAAGCATCTGAAGAATCATAGGAAAAAGAAGACCAAGATATTGTTTAAAAGATCAAGGGTGGATTTCAGGGATGATATGGTTTGGTAATTAGTAAAGACTTACTTAGTCTCTGTCTGGCTAGCTATTAAGAGGCTAGTATTAGGACTTGCTGCTCGCAGCGGTGTTGAGTAGTGGTGGAATATTCTGGACGTGTACGTGGATGACTGGTCAGTACTATCTCTATCTTTGATCAGTCATATTTCATTTGCGAATGCAACTGATAATTAGTCTTTGGCCTATGTGATCAATGAAGGAATGCTATATAGATTTTACAACTATATATGAGAGTTATGCTTTAATTCTGTTGTTCAATGTTTTCGTTTTAAATTTGTCGTCGGGTGTTTGGGAGCTGTGTGCTGCATGCTGTATGGATATGCTGGGGGGGGGGGGAATTTTATGGCACTGTTGATGATTCTGTTTTGCTCCTCCTGATGAAATTAGAATTTAATTAGAATTTGGATCCCATTAATTAATTTGATAGGCTTGCTGCGAACGTTATTGTTTGCCAAAGGAGGGGTAAAACTCTCTTCGGGGGGCAATAACCAACTCCTTAATTAGAAGAACGATCCTAGCTGTTCCCCCACTTCCCCATTTCAATATTGTAGAGACCCGTAATTGCGCAAATTCTACTGTGCCGTACAACTAAAAATTGCGAATTACAACTATTGGCCAACAGATTATTGACACGTGGAAAGAAGTAGAGCAAAAATTTGAAAGTGCACGGGCCTCCACCCTCGATGAGACGATCAGTTCTCGAACAGACTACTGCAACAGAAAGAAGAGAAAATTCCAAGTAGATGGCGAAGGCACCACCACCACCCAAAGGCAATATGTTCCAATTTGAAACAAGGCAGGCTCCTCCATTTCACCAGCTTCTCAAAATCAATTAATTAGGTTAAACCAAATAAAAGCACCAATTGAAAACATTATACTTTATATATTATAAAAAACTTGGGGGGAAACATGTGAGCGGTGAAATAGCTTTTTTATTTTTATTTTTTTTTATTCTTCAACATTTATTTAATTTATAAATTATTTTTATTTATTTTTGTAACATTATCAAACTCTCAAACAAAAATCTTCACATTTAATTTATATTTAATTCTACTTGATTTTTCAAACATTTATTTTTGTTATTATATAATTAAATAATAATAAAAAAAAATTCTTCACTTAGAATCACATATTAGTATGTTAAACCGCTAAACCTTGATTGAATTAATATATCACTGTTTTAATATTAAAAAAATTAATTATATTATATCAAAAAAATTAAATCAGACAGATAAAATATATGGTAAAAAGGTTTTAAAATTAACATTTAATAACAATGTGAATATAGCTATTTAGCCGGGATATATTTTTAACGCGCTATAAACTTTTAAAATTCTAAATCAATCGGTTCCCTACATGTGTTTCTCTCGTCCATAAAAGAATGAAGTACAAATGATCAGTAGCATGTAGCCTTGGGGTGATTCAACTTTATCGATCTCAAAAGGGCAAAGTACAGCCCTCTAATCATCAAAATCCTAAACACAAACCCCTCATTCTGATTTTAAAGGCAACAAAATATTCTTACTTGCTTGGGATACACGTTCTCATCCCACACTTTATTAAGTACTAAAAACAAAATTAAATTAACAAATGTCAAAAATATATATCAAGAAATTGAGCCACTGAGCATCTGGTTCTCACCATCTTCACCAAACTGATAATCCTTGTAGACTTCGAGTAATAGTTCCCTACATGGTACAACGGCTCCAAGCTTTATGCAAGCCAAGAAAGCACCTGAAAGCTTTCTATGAAGGCTATATACCTCATCTGGAGGTGGAGTGAGCCTGTGCCTTAGCATTGTTGCCCCAAGGTTTGACATACTGTGAGTGATATTAGAGGATCGGAAGTCATACCCGCCAGGATTAGAGAATGGCAGTCCCACGATAAAACCAGCCTGAACATGAGCATCCAGCATTGCCTCTGATTCTTCTCCTGTGAGGAATCCAAGCCTTTTTGACATCTCAATCACAACATCCCTTTCACCATTTGCACATGCTACAACCTGATCAAATATCCAGAGCACATAAAACATTAAAGATAAATTAAAATCCAAGCATGTTTACAAAAATGTCTTTTTTTTGGCACTTGAGTAATGAAAAGCTGAGAACTACCGCAAACAAACAAAAATAATAAGATGCTCCACTACAATTATTTGAGTCGGCTTTTTATAATATATATTATATATAGTCCAGGCCAGTGAGCTTAGTGTTTTTCCTTTTTCTCCAAAACGAAGAAGGAAAGGTTTAGGATAAATTTCAAGCTTATCAAGAATCATAGTATTTTAAAAAGAAATACTCTGCAGCCAGGGGCTGGAAAGGGTCGAAGGAATAAAAAAAAATAGCCAAAATGGATTTAGATAGTTATGCCATTGAAGACCATAACACAAAGAGAAGAAGCTAAAACAAGAGCTATATTGGTACATTTTTCTTTTAATATATTTCATTATATGCTGAATTCTATCTCCTATAACCAGTTAGCATCTGGATTTTCTGCTACTCCTTTTAAATTCCTCTACTTCTCATGTATTTCTATTCCTGTCCTGGTAATTTTCTAAATAATTGTTCTCCTAAATCTTTGTCAAACACATTTCCTGATATACTAACATAATAAAAATATTCGTTTACTGAATTAGGGTCTGCTCCTGTTATTAAACTAGAAATCTTTTTAACAAAGTATATGGATTAGCTCCTACTGATATCATTCCTTGAAATTCTTCTACATGTTCTTTTTATAACTTTCCCATAATGCTTTAACACTTTCTCCTAGAAATGTCTCTAAATACTTATACATTTCATTAGGGTCTTGATTATTAAAATTATTTATATAATCTGCTACTGTTGTGTTTTTCCATACATCTATTATATGAGTCCATTCTTGAGGATCATGTGCTGTTAAATTTAGCATCTGACCTTCATTTTTTGTTGCAAATTTAATAGGTTCTAATGGGACACAACTACCTATGGGTCTATAAGGTTGGATTTCTTCTAGGTTTGCTCCCGTGGCTACTCTATGTCTAGGTAAATTTCCTGCTGAATAAACTACTGAGCCTGTTCTTGTTATATCAAAAGGTGAATTATCTACTGAACTTACTTCTTGTTCATCCATTAATTCTACCGTTAAGCTTCCGGTTACTGTACTGATTGTATCAGTTACATCTTCTTTCTGAGCTCCTATTCTTATATTTCTTTCTTCATAATAATATATATACTCTTCTTCAGTTAATTGTTTGTTTATTTAAATATCTGTCCGTCTAATTCCATTAATTCTTGTTCTGTTAAATTAGTCATTCCTGATTCTTTAGGAAAAGCTATTCTACCTGTTACTAAATGAATATGAGCCAAATTCATTTCTATATCTGTCTCTTGATCTGAATCTATATCTCTAGCTAGTGTCTTAGTATAGTCTGTAAGCCTTACTGAAGTTTCTCCTCTATTATTTGTATAGGTTAAAGGTGACTGTGGTGCTAATATACTTTCTCTTTTTATAAAATCATCTAATTTCCATTCTAAACCGGCTAAATCTTCTGCACTATACTTGATTGGTTTTATCATTTTTAAACCTTTATTTCCTAACATTTCTACTACATCATCAACTCTCAAATCTGTATCTAGTATTACTACTTCCCATTTTTCCTAGGAATCCAATACACAATAATAAATTATTGCCTTTGAATTGTTCAAATCCTTTAGTCTGAATTCCTATTTTTATATGATCTGTAAAGTCTTTCATATCTAATAAGAAATCTGGACTACAACATAAGAATCCTCTGTTTTCATTCAAATCTAGCTCTTGATGGATCTTGCCATCTATCATCATAAATACATATCATTACCTAGCTCCTAAATGTTTTCTAACCGTACTTTTTAACTCCTATAGTTATCATTCCTAGATGCATTAGGTTATATTCTTCTCTTTTTAATTCTTTTCCTGCATCTGGCGAAATAAGATTGACATTTACTGTGTCATTACCACAGCAACTTATTGTTACTTCTCTATTATGCTTATAAAACCCTGTTTTTATTGCAAAAGTACCTGGTGAACCATATAAAGCTCTAGCTCTCGTGGTTCATAGAGTCTGATTTACAAAAGTATTATAATCTTGATCTACATCTACAACTTCGTCTAATTGAACATCTTCTCTTGTTCTATTTCTACTAAATTATATATCTATTATACCACCTGTACCACCTGTACTAGCCTCTGAAGTGTTGTGTCTATTTTCTTGTATAGTTCTACTAGTGCCTGTGAAGGGTCTAAAATTACTCATTTTGTGTCTGAAGTAAATCCTGGGATAATCTTATAATTGCTATCTTTAGGCTGTACTGCTATAAAATTCCAAGCTGGCTGGGTTTTAATCTTTTTGGGTCCTTTATCTGAAGAATCTATTTTAAAATTGTCCAACTCAGTAGACATTTCTGATATAGCTATGTCCTGTTTTTCTTCTAATCTCCTTTCTTGAATTTTAATGATTTCTGCTAACGGTCTTTCTGATTCTTCTTTTTCACTTAGCCTAGTTTTTAGTCTTTTGATAGTTTTTAGTAATTCTGAATTATCAGTTGTTATTTCTTTACCTTTACTATTATTTTTTACTTCTTTTTCAATATTAACAACTCTGTTTTCTAATAGTGAAATTCTAGCTCCTAATTTGATTACTAATTCTGATAATTCTAATATTAAAGCCTGAATAGTATTATTTTGTTTAATCTGAATTTTATCTCCTTTAGAAGTTGGCTCGTAGGATGTGAATCCTTCTGGGTCCCTGTAAATTTTTGTTTTTAGCAAAGGTCTTTGATATTCTGGTCTGTTTTCTACTCCGCTCATGAAAGTGATATTTCTTTAATATTTAGGGCTATAACCTTAAATCTCATTTATCTCATCTTTAAACTCATCTGTTTGTGATTTTATATTTCTTAAAAAAAATTCAGATTCTAACTCTATATCGTTTGGCTTCTGATTTATTTTATCTATTAATCTAGTTAACTTCTCTGTTGTAGGGATTTTTTCTAAATTAAAGTTCTTCTTAAGATTAGATATAGCTCTGTTTTGATCTACTAGCTGTTCTTTAATATAATCAAAATTTTCTGCTAAATCTTTAAACTTATTTTTATACTCTTTTTAAATTGATTAAATTCTTCTGTGAATTTCTTTTCTTTCTTTTCTAATTTTACTCCTAGATTTATAATCGAATCTACTACTGTGTTTAGATGCTTATGTTCTTTAGTGTGAAAATAATGATTAAAGCCTAGATCTGAAAAATTGCACTTTATATTAAACTCTTTTCGTTCACTTAACTTGTATTTTCTGTTATCTGGTAATTCTAAACTAAGATAATCTAATCTTTCTAATTTCTTTGCACTATTATTGGCTATTGTATCTTCTTTTAATTTTAGCTTTAAATTAATAATTTTTTCTTTTGAACTAATCTTGTTTGTCCAAGAATCGAAAGGATTACCATTCTTAAGTAGTCATCAACAAATCTTTTAGGATAATCTCGAGCTGCTCCAAAGTCAATGAGATTGATGGTGTTTGTGGCCTCATCATACAAGAAATTACTCCAGTTAGGATCAGTCTGCATAAGAAAAGCGCAACACAAGTAAAGGTGACTACCAGATCAATGTGAAATGATCCAAAAAGATGCAAGGATATTTGCATGCTCGGAGAGAGCACACTTCATAAAGAAGATCAAAAGCAAGTACTCAAAAAATTTGTAAGGTAAAAACAGGGGCCTGCCTGCATGAAGCGGAAGACAAACAATTCCAACAATGTGAGTTCTAGCAACTTTCTCCCAACATAATTACGAGTTTCTTGGTTCAGTGATGCTACTTTATCAATTGGAATTCCTGTAGCAAGGACAAACATTGCATTAAAAGATGACCAAAACCAAAGTTTCATGATCTACAGAGAAACACGGGTGTAAACGCACACGCACAGTCTACATTATATTGTAGGAAAGCTACCATAGCTTTTTTTCTTTCTTTTTTGAAAAAAAAATAAAGAAAAGCAAAGAATAGTTATATGCTAATGTTAACACAAACCATGGTAAGAACTAAGAAGAATCGGTTGTGCTAGTCAATTCTGTATACATATTAGAAGCTAAGTATCATCATACAGCTAGAAGATTGTTAAAAGTGATAAAAGGATTATCTTTGGGCTAAATCTATTCATGCTTCTAGAAAATTTTAAGTTAAGGTTCCAACGCCATTGCAAATCTAAATTGATGGCCACAACCACTTCAACCAAAAATCAGCTTTTTACATGAACCTTTTGCTCATCAAATGTCGTACTTTAATAGCAGCAGTCCAAGAGTATCTTGAAATGTACATTCATAAGTAATATTCTAGATAAAGAAAGGATAGAAAAATGGAGTAGCAAGTCATAAAACAAGATTTTCAAAGGTGAAAAGCATGATAAATCTAAGACATGAAGAATGACCAATCATTCATGTGCATGAAACCATCAGAAACTCTCGCAAGTGGACATTTACAGTGTGATAAATCTGTTAATAACCTTAGCTTTCAAGGTTAAATTAGACCAGCATTTTTAAGCAGGAAAGTAACACAAAATACTCAGCAATTACCAGAAACAAACTCGGTACTTAAGACTCTTTTACATGAAAGATCATCCACAACCAATGGAACATAAAAGCCCTCAGCATCAGATAGCAGACTGCGGAACTGTTTCTGATTGGCGGCCTCCAACTCATAGTCACATTCTCGAGACAGTTCTACTTTTGCCACCTTCAAAGAACGGCAAAAGGAAAATTAGCATCCAATCCCAACAGTACAACATAGCTTTACAACTACAGTCAATAATTAACTAGTTTTTGCACCAAGGAGCGATGGATAGCACCGAAGCATACACCAAAGACAAGATAAAAGGCACGATTGGTAGCTGATCAAACAACCATAAGACAGGCTCTATTTTGAATCTCACAAATGAAGGACTAAAAACCAGTCGGTAGCATGTAGTGGCAATCCTAATACAGTAATGCAAATCCACGGGAAAATATGAATACCTTTATAGCTCTGTCAAGAAATAGTCCTTTTGGAATCAGGTTTGTATAATCTAAAAGAAGTTTCACATTCTCAATGTCGCTCTCAATACTATCTGCAACACCAGGATACTGAATTTTCATTGCGACCTCCATACCATCCTTTGTCGCTTTGTGCACCTATAATCATTAACAATAATTAAGCCACAATAAGAGTATGAAGCATGAAAACGCATGTGGGGAAGATATATAAGTTTACTTAATAAAATCAATATCATATAACATATTTAAAAAAGCTTCTAAAAGGATTCTATAAATTAGAGGCAAGCGTTTCAAATATGAATAACAGAAATGTAAACTGGAAAAACAAGAGAAAAGGTGGGGAAGAAAGGACAAAATCAGCTTATGAGGTAATAAAATTCAAAGAGAATAAGAATTGAAGCTGTATGCTTCAAAAGTTTCACATAATTATAAGTACGAACATAGAAATCCAATAGTTTAAATAATAACAATTAAATGAATATTCACATCTTAGTTGGAAAATCAAACTGAAGCGGGAAAAAACAACAAAGTACTGAACTGTTTGCGTAGCACAACAGTGTAGAGCAGCCCAACCGGATATAAGGCATTGTATGCGCCGTTTGGAATTATGTTCCAAATGGGGTTTCATGAAAATTTGAAATTTTTGTTTTTTGCTTGAAATTTTTTTTTATGTTTTCGGATCGTTCTAGCGTGCTTATGTTAAAAATAGTTTTTTTAAAAATAAAAAAATATTATTTTGATGCATTTCCAAGCGAAAAGCAACCGCTATCACCCTCCTAAACACCCCCGTAGTTGGTTTAAAAAACGCTTCTAAACAATAGCCGGTCTGTCTCAATTTGAAAAGACACATGAAGGTCAAAGCAAAAATGAATGGAATGCCAGGGCCAAGAGTCAACTGCTATTGATTGAACATAAAAATGAGATATGTAGCTAGAATGCTTCACCTGGCCTATACTTGCAGCAGCAATTGGTTCATAATCAAAACTAGTTAACTTGGTTGACCAGTCAGCACCCAACTCAGCATCCAAAACTTGATTCAGTTGGCTCTTGGGCATCACGTCTGCACCTTGACGTACAATATCTAAAGCAGCCAAGATCTATAAAAGGTAGAAGAAATCAAATATATAATTGAAGGAAAAATACGTCAACAAAAAGTAAGTCAACAGTTCGGAAGCCATAGTCAAGACAAATGATGATCCGTTGTTTCTTTTCTTTTCTTTTCTTTTCTTTTCTTTTCGAAAAACACCTTCTCTAAAGCCGAGGCAGTAAAAGTAGAGCCAAAAAAGCTTTAATAAAGCAATTATACTATTACTCCTGCTCTATTTTGCAGCTTAAGCAAATATTCTTCAGCAATGCCAGAAATCTCAGCAAACGACAGTCTCCCATAGAATAGAAGTTAGCATCTCCAAGATAAGGAAGGGATGACATTTTATTATCAATTTATGAGTACCAATTCAAGATACCCCATATAGCTACTCCTTAGATGAGTTTCTATAACTCATGAATTCAAACCTTCAGATAAAAAGTTGGAATGCAAGATTTACAATTTTGTGAAGTTTAGAGCCATGAGGACTCCTCAGCAATGCACCTGAGGTGCGCAAACATGACATCCTGCTATCTAAATAAACAAATGAAATAGATAAGCGAATAGACTTAGCATACCGGAGCAGGAACAAGAGATTCGTCCTGTATGCTCAGCATTTGTCCTATCTTGAGCGCAGCTCCACGCATTCTGCATAATGCAAGAGCCAGGCGTTCTGCATTCTTATCGGACAAAAATGGAGAATAAGCAGATTGTTTGTCTTGTGAACTTGGTGTACCAAAGACAAGTCTCTTTGCAGATTCCTGAACTGTTCCCCATGCAAGCCCGGCTCCTAGACCAGCAAACCTTTAGAAGTTATAGGATATAAGTTAAACATATACTCCATGATTCATGTCATTAACTTATAATTTGTTGAATCATCAAGACTAATGCTCTATTATCCTCTACTAAATTGAGCCAATATGTGAATTAACATATCATCATCAAGTTTTGATTTCCAAATATATTGGAAAATGTTTTATAAACTTTACTGGTGTGCATATGCATTAATTCAATCTCAGCCAAATTATATATATAAAAAAAGCAAATGATACAAAAGAATGAATTTCAATCGATAATAATAATTAAAAAAAAAACTACTCACCCAAGCGCTCTTGTAAACGGACTGGAAGGAACTCTCCTCTCCCGAGGCTTCCTCCTCTTCACCACTGGCGGCGCCGCCACGGTTTCCGCTGGTGCCACAGCCACCTCTCCAGCACCTGCATGGCCTTTATTATCTCTATCCAAATCACCAATTTCCTCCTTTGAAATTCGTTTCTCCTCTAAAATCTTGTCTTGAAAAGAAACCGAAGGAGTCACGACACCATCACTGGCGCTGCTTTCCTTTCCGTTGTCGCCAATTGGCAGCTGCGATTCAGCTGGGGTTGATTCTGCTGCCAAGTCAGGTGAATTGTTGAAATAAGCGACGGATCCATTGTGCCTGGGAGGCGAAAACTCGCGTACTTTCCCTTTAGTGAGGCCCGATAGATCGGTGGCGGAGACTAGCGCTTTCTTAGCGGTGGAGGCTATTAGGGTTTCGAAATCTCCAGTTTCGAGAGCTTTGGAGCGTTTGGCAATTTCCTTGGCTACTAGAGAAATGCCGCTCAGCAGTCTTCCTATGTGATTAAACGAACTCATTGCATGGCGCCCTGTAGATTTGGTTTTCGGTTAAATTGTTTTCACCTTTATCCGATTATTGTTGTTAGTAGTGCAATCAAATCAATCGATCAGTCAACACTAAATTTTAGAGCGAAAGCTTTTGGTTACGCGAGCGAGAGGGAGAGAGGCTACGTGGTACTTGTCCCTTCCATGAGATTGGGGAGAAAGCAAAGGAAAAGTTGATCGGTTAGAAGTTGAAAAGCAAAGCCTGCTAACGCACAGGCAGAGACCAAATTGGATTTGGAAGCCAGGCCATCCAAGAGGGAAGTCACACGTGATGACGTCCCAAAGCCGAAGGGACACATGGCCCGAAAGTCTTCTTGCAAATGCTTTAGGTTTGTCATGGACCACGAGGCCTGAGTAAGAAGATTGTGTGGATTGCAGCCCAGCTGCAAATATACGGGCTATAACTGCTAGCAGTATATTTATTTGAATTTTGTTTATTTTACTTTGTAAGAGCCCAGAAACAAAAAAAACAAATGTCTCCTCGTTTATTGTTGTGTACTAAATAGGTGATTCGTGCATCGTAAAGTATTTTCTAATATAAAAAAAAATTAAAATTTTTAAATAAATAAGAAAAATCAAATACTTAAATCATTAACTTGATTAGATTATATAAGTTCAGTTAATTTAATAATATAATTAAAAATACATTACCAATAAATAAAGTGAATAAAAAGATTTGGTAATAATTAACTATAAAAATAAAAAAATAAGTTGTTAATATCATATTCGAGCGGAAAAGAAAGAAAAACTCGTTAGAGACTCATCGTTACTCTGTCGTGATACCATAAGAGGCCACACTCGTCTTCTGAGAAACGATCCGAAAAGCAAATTAAATAAAAATAGCATGTAGTGAGCATCTCATACTTATATTTAATTAATTAGTTTGATTTAAATAAAAAATAAATTTATTTTTCAAAAAAATGGTAAATTTTACAAAGATCAACAAAAAAAAATCCAATATAACCTAAGTCACTTTTAGAATTAGTGAAAATCCTGTAAAAAACAAATAAAAAAATTACGGATCTGCTCAATCTCCAATTAAATAAATACTGAATGATAAAACTAAAAAAAAACATGAGCTTATACAAGGAGAAAAAACACCAAGCAAACCCGATAAAATCTCTTAAATTTAAGTTAACCTTCCAAACTCGCAGCCAATAAAATCATAGACCCGGACTCAATAAAAAATCTCAATTTTCAACCAATTTAAAGTTGAAGGGTAAAATAAAATAAAAAATATCAATTAAAATTTTTTGCTGAAGTAAAAAAAATAGCAATAAAAAAAATGAAGATCAAATCTAATAGGAAAAAAAAACTAAAGAATGATGAAATAAAAAAAAATCATTTTTAAAATTTATCTCTAGTAAAACAAGTAGTAATCAAAATAATCTTGAGCAAATTTAACATATGAAAGAAATTGAAGTAGTATGAAATTGAAAAAAAAATCAAACTTTATAAATTATTTTATATAAAATAAATAGTAATCAAAAGAACATGGACTAAATATGAAAGAAAACCAATTGAAAGACTTCTTTAAAATTTTAAAGGTTATACGTGAAAATCAAGGAGAAGAGAGAAAAACAAGAGAAAAACAAAGGTCACTAACACCAAAATAAAGGTTAATAAGTCAAACAGCGACCTAGGAAATAAAGGGCTACCAAGATGATTCCAACACCGTCTAGGGAGGAAGGGGGTGTCAAGATGATTCCAACATCACCTAAAGATGAAGGGGTTGTCGATACAATTCTAACATCACCTAGGGTGGGATGGGCTTCGTCATTGTATGACACCTTATGCATCGTCCAAAGATGGCTAAGGCTCTCCACATGCTAACGAGTGTCTTCTTGTTTTTGTTTTAAAATCATATTTATATTTGTTAAAATATTAAGTTGTTCATTAATTAGCTTGATCATAACTAAGAAGCTAGGATAAAAATATGAAAAAAACCTCTTGACACAAATTTTAAAAATTTTGCTTTGAAAGGTAATGTAGTCACTACAATATGCTATAAAAATATAAAAAGATTGATTTATCTCTGACCAATATAATAATAACTAATGAAACTTGTAAAAAAATTATATTATCTCCAATAACTAGTTCAATAAATTTTTATTGGAAGGAAAAATTTATCATTGCATAGTTTTAATTTACAATGCAATGAGTTTGGATTAACAGTGAGACCTTAATCTAAAAGTTTTTAAAAATTTTAATTTTAATTTGTTCTACTTTAATCGAAAGAAAAAACATTAGAGAAAACTAAAGGCGAAAAAAAGAAACCAACAACCAAATCGCTCAATAAGCCCAACAAACTTAAAACATTATTAGCCAACACATTTTTATTCCTTTAATATTTATCTTAAAACATTAATCAAATACAATTTAAAACAAAGAATTATTAGCCACTTCCGATTCAGAGCTTCTCCACAAGCCAAAAAAAAAAAAAGATTTATTGTGATAACTATTTGTGAGTTGTGTTTTTTGTGAAAGGGACAATGAATCAAAAAACATCAAATAATTTCTCAACATTTTGATTAAAATAAAAGGAAAACCGTCTTCAAATTTCCCTTATTTTTGTATTAGAAAGGAAGATAAATCTGTATGAAAAACAATTTGGACAAATTTGACTATATATTTTCAAATTTAACTAAATTCAATCCAATTAAACTAAATCATATTATATTTTAAGATAATTACCAATTAAAATTTATTTAAGAATTAGAAAATTAATATGTTTTCAAGAAAAATTGAGATATAAAAATAATTCAAACAATAATTAGTCATTATAATTTTTCAAAATATATAATAAATAGAAAAAAAATGTTTTTTTAATTAAGCTTTTGAACATTTTTAAGAAGTAAAAAACAATTCAAAATGCTTAAAAAAATTTAAAAGTACTTTGACATTAAGTGATGTAGGACAAAGCTAAAGATAACAATTAAATAAAGAACACAAAACTTTTAAATGTACGAAACTCAAATTCACAAGTTTATTCCCTCTGCAAATAATGATAGTTAGTTTGTCTCATTAGGAGATTTACAAAGCCTTAAATATGCCAAAAATCATATCCCAACTATGAAACAAAAACAAAAATTCTAAATTACAATGGAAAAAAGCATAAAATCCCAAAATAAGCAAGAAATCTGAAAATAAAAATGAAAAACATCAAAACTGCCAAAATTAGGAAGGTCTCGATAAGATATTTTATATCAAAAGATCTGACGGTCCGCGTATCGACATAGTAGTTAATATAGGAAAACAACCTCCAAAAACTCCTATAAAAACCCAAGAATGATCTAACAATCAGATCAAAAGTTATGATCTTTTTGAGTTGTTATTCTAGCTTGACGAGACTAGACATCCTCTTGGGTCTTGACATGTCTCATTGGTCTATAAATACATCTGTTAAGCCATCCACGTAATTTATATGTGGCAGATCATCATCTAGTTATGGCAAACTCACACTTAATTACTCAGAATCACATTTTATCGCAAATCCAACTACATCATTAAGTTTCTTTTAAAATTTTAAATAACTAAAAATGATTGAAATTTCTAAACAAAAAAAAATAGAAACGCTTAGGAATTTCTTTTATTTCTTGAACATTTTAGAAAGCATGGTTTGTTATATATATATATATATATACACTCTTAAAATTTTTAAGGATTTTAATAACCAATATTTTTAGCACTTTTTTTTATATATTTTTTAAAATGAAAAGAGTATTCTTAAATAAAATATTACTTTTTATCAAATATTTTCTAAGATTTTTCTTTGTTTTAGAAAAAGATTTTGAGAAAAAGAACTTCTCAAACATTTTTAAAGATTTTAATTGGTATTCATCTTACAATTAAATATAATTGAATGGACTAAATTTAATTCGATAATATAGGATAAACGTTGATCAAATCTTTTTATAAGGATTTATTTGGTAAATTGATACATACACAGGCAAGGACAAATTTGAGGGTTTTTTTTTTCCAAAATGAGAGCTCTAAAGTGCAAACTCGAGCTCAACTCCAAGATTATGTTTGTCGAGAAAAATAATTGTGTTCGTTAATAATAATAATAATAATAATAATAATAATAGGAGGAGGAGGATTGCAACACTTCCAAAATAGAATCGGAATCCTTTACTTTGTCCTGCCATCGATTTGCACCACACTTCGAATGCCAAAACATTTGTTTAAACCTCTCTTCTACCTTCTTGCAAACCAAGAAAAACCAAACGCACGATTATTATTAGCCACGTAAAAGAGCACTGATGCTTATTGTTTTATTATTTTCATTGGCTTTTGCACCAGATAATGGATTTAATTAGCATTTAGCTAGTCACCTTCTTAATTGGTATCCAAGATATGTAATTAAAAAGTTATTTAATATTTAGAATAAGTGCTTGATCTGAAGAACTCCAGGCTTAATTTCTAAAATCTGTGCAACTGCTCGGAGTTATGGACGGGATTTTGCTTTTAAATTCGGAACCAAGCCCTGTAATCTAAATTAATGTGCGAAGTGGGTTAAGGGGGCACTTGGGAAGTCTCAAAAAGCACTCGCAAAATCCAAGACAATGACAGGTAACAGAAAGATGGAAGATGATCCATGATCCATGATCCATGACTGTTAACTAATTCAGAGTTGTTCAAAGGAAAATCAAATATGCCTACCACCTCAGACTTTGTAAGTGCCATCTCCCTCATTCCTCGTGTTGGTGGGTCATCCATGCAATTCTACATAAATAGTCCCTTTCACCTGCTGCTGTAATGCGCGTCGGACCTGTTTTATTTTCCATTCCGGTACTATTTGAGGATGGTTTTTGCTGCTCTGTGATGATTTCTTGTCCAATTATTGCCCACTACTAAGTTCGGAGCTACTATTTTATTTCGCATTATTATGTGGTTAATATTGATGCACCAAACTCATTGCTTTCACCATAATCTATTAAAAATTGCTGAATATGCTATCTCTATGTCTTCTTTAAGATGGATACGCAAACCAGCCATGTATATAACTTGCTATAAATTGGAAACTTCTGAGTATGTGGCCTTTGTTCTTCCAACACGGGATCGTTAGGTCCTTGCTTTCTCCCTCTCTCTCTCTCTCTTCATTCATGCACTTTGATCTCTTCATCCCCCTCTCGCTAATGTTTCTTTCTTTTTCTTTTTTTTCCCTCAAATCTGTCACAGTGAATTCTTTCTTTCTTTTCTTGTTTTTTTCATGTCTTTCAAGTGATTTTCTACTTTATCTCTTATTTTAAGGTTCTCAAACCGGGGAAAGTCTTGCAGGTAACCTTCTTAAGATGGACGCTGCTGGGAGGGCCAACGGACCAAAATACGAGTGCTTGCTCTTTGGTACGTTAAAGCCAGTAATTAGTTAATGAAAAAGCAGGATGTCCAACAGAGAACTCAGGAAATCTGACTTAAATTTCTTAATGTATTCATGCTTATGATTAATAATGTTATGTTTTCCAGACATGGATGATACGTTGTACCCCTTGAGTTTGGGTCTCAACATGGCTTGCCGAAAGAACATTGAAGGTTAGACGAGAGTAACCACGGAACTTGTGTTGATATATCAATTGAAGTACATAAATAATGCGGTTTGAGTTATTTTCTCTGCAGAGTTCATGTTGCATCAGCTACATATTGAGGAAAGTGAAGTTCCGAGATTGTGCTTGGAATTATACAGGGAGCATGGAACAACAATGGCCGGTCTAAAGGTGAAATTATATCCTTGATTCTTTAATAGTAGAGTCCTCCCTCTACTTCTTCTTCTTCTTCTTCTCAGCTGGGAGTTTAACTAATGAATCTTAACACAAATGAAAACCAGGCTCTTGGCTATGAGTTTGATAACGATGAGTTTCATGCTTTCGTTCATGGAAGATTGCCTTATGAAACACTGAAGCCTGATCCGGTGCTAAGGAACATTCTACTTTCCGTCCCACAGCGTAAAATAGTAAGTCAAATTTAATTCCATTCTTTCCTTTCAAGCTAAACATATTTCAGCAAAGTAGACATGGAGTGTTGGCAAATTTTCTAAGATGTGCCTTAACGTCTTCAGATCTTCACAAACGCTGATAAGGCGCATGCAGCTGAGGTTCTCAAAAGGATGGGATTCGAGGATTGTTTCGAAGGCGTCATTTGCTTTGAAACCCTTAATCCTCCTCTAGAAATTGCAAATAACATGGATGCATTAGATAATGATGCAATGATTGCAGGAGGTGAGCCAGAGCCAAGTGGCTTCGATGGTACTATTGCCACTGGAAACAAAAATAAAATAAAAAATGATTTAGATAATGGTATCAGCTCCAAGTCACGAATCCTCTGTAAACCCTCTCTGGAGGCCATTGAAGCAGCTATTCAGATTGCAAATGTGGACCCAAGGAAGACAGTAATATTTGACTCATAACTTAGACCTGAAAACTATCATTGTTCTGCTTCAAATTTGCAGAGATCATGTGGAGTTGTATCTCATTTCTTTTTTCTCCCTTGTTCCTTCATTCTTCTCAGATCTTCTTTGACGACAGTGCTCGAAACATTGCAAGTGGGAAAGCAGCAGGACTTCATACAGTTATTGTAAGCTCTACAAATCACTGCTTTTCTTGTTATCATCAGTAAACACACAGTAGAACACTCTAGTCATGTGTGATTTCAATAATCATGGCAGGTAGGGAGCTCGGTCCTTGTACCAGGTGCAGACAATGCCTTGAGAAGCATCCACAATATCAAAGAAGCAATACCTGAAATTTGGGAGGATGAAGGAGAGGAGATGGAGCAAGTTATCCAGTCCACTACAGTCGAAACAATGATCCTTGCTTAGGTTTTCCTTTCAGTTGCCTCACATTAAACCTGGTTATTGATGGCAAAGTAACCTAATGGCCAAAGGAGGAAAAGGAAATAAAGTACTGATGGTATATTCAGTCTTCGTGTAAAAAATCTCTACCGTGGAAGTAAAAGCTCATTGTATTTGGTATGGGCATGTAGCGTCATACTCTATATAAGATTTCATTTAGCTAATCTGAAACAGTTGGAGTAAGATGGTAACTAGTGAAACGTGGTTGGGATTCTTATTTGAAAAGGCTTTGTTGAACTGCAAGTTTGATACAAATGATATCTGGCATTTATGTTCACTTAACAGTACTATATGTAAAAAATCTCTTCCTACCATGAGCTTACAAAACATAGCTCATATTTCTCTGAGCCGCGGATGAAGTTTCCCAAAACTAATGCGAAATCAAGGGGGTGATTGCTCGTGAATTTTCTCAATGATTATGAGAAACCATGTCTCTAGGGTTGTTGACATGATCTTCGAGAATACAATAATCAGCTATCTAGCGGTAGCTCCCCAGAATTAACAACTCTGCATGGCTTCCGAGGATTATCTGACCTGCTTGTCTCTACAGATTCAAGCTTGCGCACAACATCCATTCCATCAATGACATGTCCAAAGACAACGTGGCGGTTGTCCAGCCATGGAGTCTGCAGCACAAATTAAGAACATTGTTTGCATAGAATTTCAGTGAAAAGAACTCTTTCTATCGATATTGCACTTCAGCTGTTCACTGAACTTAAAGATTAACAAGGCACAGACAGCCATCATCCAATCCATGTTATGTACGAAACTGATAGGGATCCCAGTTAAAAACTAAGATTGGAATGAAGAGGGAGTTGCCCCAATGCAATACGATACAGTAGGCAACTATTTTAGAAGAAAATTGTAAGAAATAACCAATCAAGTCAGTTACAATTTACCAAACAAACACAATTCATGAACCTTCTACAATTTTTAACCTGGACCTCCTATCTGATAAGGAAAACTAACGAACTACCAGGGCCTTCTTTTCTTCTTTACATTCTTGTTTCCAATGTTTCATCAATAAACACTCAACTTCATGTTTTACATTTCCTTTTAATGCCATCTTACCAGATCAAAATGTAGAGGAGAAAGAGAAAAACTAGGATATCTCTCCACCTCCGCACACAGAATAAGAACTAATGCTCTCATTTGTATTCCTATGTACATGACCGCTATCAATTCATTATCTCTATCAGCACAAACCAATCGAGACATCATTAAGTAAATATCTCTATCAGATTGCTGCTGCCAAATGTTTACCAGTTGATCTAATAATAACAGGGTATAAATATGTCCAAGTTTTCAGAATTCTAATTCTAGAAGAAGACAACGTGAAACATTTTTTATAAGAAACACAAAAAATTGTGGAAAGTTTCCACTAGATCTATACTTGAAAAAATGAAGTTGGACATGCAACAACCAAAAGAACAAAACTGCAACAGTTATATTACCTTTACTGTGCAAATGAAAAACTGGCTCCCATTGGTATTGGGACCTGCATTTGCCATGCTCAAAACACCAGGTCCAACATGCTTCACTGCAAATGATGGATTTAGAATTTTAGCACAATATTAGGCAAATCCTCCCAGGAACCCAGCCAAATCACCCACATTATAGAATAAAAGATAAAAATGGAAAGGGATGTTTATGTGATGCTCTGAGTTATAGAAGTTTACAGTATATATTTATTCAGGCTCATGAAAATACTCACAGGAAAAGCTCTCATCTTCAAAACTAGAACCATATATGCTTTTTCCTCCAGTTCCCTGCAGTTATGAAATTAACAGTTTCTTCTTAGTGAAATCAACTTCCTACTTAAGAAGCCGTATGTGTTAGACTGCAGAAACAGAGAGCTCACATCTCCTCTCGTGAAGTCACCACCCTGGATCATGAAATCTTTGATAATACGATGGAAGGAGCATCCTTTGTAACCATACCCTTTATCTCCTGCATGCAGTGTTTTAACATCGAAGGCCAAACACATCACCGTATGATTAAGCCTCAAATAATGCCTCCAACAGATAATCTTTGTTTAAAAAGCTCACCTGTGCACAAGGCACGGAAGTTCTCAGCAGTTTTTGGGACAACATCTCCAAAAAGGCCCATTACAATTCTACCCACGAGTTCACCCCCAACTTCAACATCAAAGAAACACTTGGTCGTCACTTTTGCTTGTAGATCAACATCCTGATACAACAGGGTTATGAGAACACAGGACTCCAATACATACGTGGTTCCAAAGATGGAAGGGGCGACTTATGCATACTTCAAAAAAAAAAGAATAATAATAACAGTAATGAAAACCTTGACGGAATCACATATTTGTCTGTATGAATTACACAATCATCTGAAAGTCTTCTGAGACAACAAATACATAGAATTAATAGAGCACCACCGCAGGCTGAAAACTGAACTGAAAGTGAAGCTAAAGCCATTTAATTTTGGGTTACTTTAGATTGAAATGTACCAACTACAAGAGAAAAAAATGCTGAAACTGGCCCGTATCATTGTTTACATTCCTTCGCTAATTTTGTGGACGGACCTATTCCATGACTAGTTTCAACATTTGAGAGCTAGTTCAGGAGATGATGAATGTTAGCTAGAGATACAAGGAAAAAGAAAGGCCATCTTCTACATTGGCAATCATATCTCAATTTTCTATATCACCACTAAACTCAACATGGATAGAAAAGAAATTCCTTGAGATGTGATATCTGACAATGAAACTTAGCAGTCCATTGTTTTAAGGGCTTTTTAAATACTTTTAAGGGCTTTTTAAATACTATCATTGATGAATACCAAAGCAAAGGGATTGAATAAGTAGTTACATTTGCCATTGAGTTGGCGCATGCCATTCTCTGATTCTTAATATAAGGTGCTTTAGGAAGCCGTATGATAGGGAATTTCGATGCATAGTGAGATCTTGATGTCAATGCTCTTCCAAGGCAGTTCAAGGTTGGAGTTTGAGAGTAACCACCCCGGGCATTTCTGATGGTAGATATCTTATGTGGCCTGCTTGTATTCAAAAAATCTTGTTCATAACTACCCTGCCATGAAAACAATGAATGGGAGGAAAGAAAACAAGTCACATAGTAAGAGTACGAGATACAATAGGTAAAAAAAGGAAGAAAATACAAAAATGTACTGCTTGCACAGAGGCCTTATGATTTTTCTTTCTGTACAATTTGTGAGCAAAGTCTTACTGGCAAATAAATCATTGACCAGCATCAAAGTGTGATGGTTGTCCTTAATCACAAAATTTTGCTTTGGCAAAGCAAATGTGATCAACTCATGTCTAGAGCTTAGAGACCTCATTATTTCTTCATCTCACTCCTTTCAATGACCTTTTAATCACTGATTAATAATTAGTTGTTAGAACCAAGTTTCTGTTAAACCCCCCTTTTCTTTTTCGCAGCTTTCAAGGTTCAGTGTACAGAATGATGAAATGACAGATGCGTTGGCCTTATTTGAATGATTAATACTACATTTCATAAATTCTCAACTTTTTGTTATTCGAAAAATACGTTTGATAGATTACACGAATTCTCCAAAATAAACTGAAATAAAAAGAAAAACACAAATAAAGTTGGCATTTAGTTACAGGCAAAAGATTTGAAGGCCATGCTTCAGTGATTCCTTGTAAAACCACACCAGCAGCTAAGAGTTCAACAGATCCAAGGGAAAGTTGTCCCACATGCAATAAACTTTTGTCTACAAGCCAAGGAAGCATCTTGATAATTGGGAAAAGGAAAAGTCACATCAATAAAATAATCCTTGTTCAAGTTATTAGTATTCTTCCAGGATCACAAAAATATACTATGAAATTAATACAACTGGAATTAAAGAAAAAATACTAGAACAGAACGCAGAAGCCGGGATTCGATAGAATGTGAAATGAATGTAAAGGCAAACTGTCAATCCCATTTTAGTCATAAATACAGAATGATCTTCTAACAAAACCCATTTCTCTACAATTCTCGAAGTTGATAAGCAGTAGTCGCCAATCTGTAAATTAGTAAGCCCAAGAACAGACATTGCAAAATAAAGAAACAATCAACAACAAACAAGAACTGGGTTCTTAGTAGCCATGCAACCAGCAGCGTCAACAATGACCCAAGGTGTGTCATGTCATTCACAAACTTTATCTACCAGTATTTGCTTCATTATTCTTGTCTGTGCGTATTTTCCTGACTTGTGTCGTTGTTTCAATGTGTTAAACTAGGGAGAGAGTATGTGAACATAATATGGAGTACTGAAAGACTGACCTGAATAACAAGGCGAGGACTGTGTGCCATTTGCATTGACGATGTAGAGGCCATTTCCTTTGGCAGACTAGACTAGAGTCTTCTTCTTTCTTTTCGGCTGTGCTTGTGTTTTGGAGTAGAGGAGGTTCGAAGATAAGATCACCTTAGCCGTTAGCGCGTTGAAGCCTTCAAGGCAAGGCGTCAAGGCAGAGAGGACAAAAAAAAATCGACAGACTTGGGGAGGCACTACCTCGTTTTATCCGACGGGTGTCTTAAAAATATCCGCCTCTATTTGTTGCTCTCTCGAGTCTCATCAACTCATTATTGATTGGGTTGGGTAACTGCAACCGGCCTTAGACCATCCACGGTGAGACCACTGCCTAATATCTCTAACCCAATGGGCTAGCTTTAGACTGCTCACATGGCCCATTTAGTTCAATATTTATAAAAAAAACAAAAACAAAAAATAAAAAATTCTACATTTGATCTTTAATATCTTAGGAAGCTATATCTACTTGTTATAATTATATATTTTCAGTCATGATATTGAAAAGATCGTTCATTTACATAAACAAAATCCAAGTCGTTTGGGAGTAAGACTTATATCTTAGATAATTGGTTAATCTTTTAATTTTGACAATTTAATTTATTTTTTCTAGTTAAGGTGGCCAGAGACGGGTGCCTGATACTTGCAAAAAGCCTTCTTTAGCAAATTTAAAGACTCTTCAATGAAGTAAGCATTACTTATGATCACGTGCAAAAAACATGAAAGTTCTTTGGCAATTCCATATACAGGGCCATAAAAGTAGCCAAGCATTATCGTCCTACGTGGATTCGTTGTGTGCCATCAATTAAATGATCTTTCAAGCTCACAATAATACATGAAATTATTATAGCTTAGGTGCCTCCAATAAATATTAGTTGTTGTATGGTCTGTATTTTGTTGAAAATTTGTTTAAAATAAATAAATTATGATGAATGAGAAATTAATCTCAAAAAAAATTTTGTTTTCCAATCCAAAAAAATCTTAGTTTTTTTAAATTTAATTATTGATTTATGGTGGTTAAACAATAGTTGATAATTATGAGAATTAATTCTTATTAATTCTTTAACCTTTTAGCTTTCAAAATTCACTATAAAATAGAGATAAATGAAGAGTTTCAAACAAGAATTTAACTTTCATTTAATTTGTTATATTCTCACATATAGATTTTTCTTCAATACTATATGTTTTAATTTATAACCTTTTGGTTTGCTTTTATCTTTGTTTTTTTATTTAATTTTAGAAGGTTGTTATATACATTTGTTTTAAAGTTATAATTTATCTTCTAAAATTGTAATTCATGCAATTTATTTGAATCTTTTTGTGTTGGTGCATGACATATATTTTATGAACTAAGCTTTTATAAACCATGTTTATATCTTGTTTAGTTTACACATGTTACTTGCATACCTTTTGGTATAATCATGTATTTTTTTTCTTTCTTGTTTAAACATAATGTTCTGACATAATACATGTTTAATTTGAACTAAAATAAACAAAAGTGTTTATTTTTTTTATCTTGGATAATTTAAATATTTTTATTTATCAAGTTGCTTTATTTCAAGTTTTATATTATTTTACTTGCTTGTTGTTGAGCCGAAATGTGTATTTATAGATATTATTGGCTATTGTTTTTATAATGTATTCATGTTTTTAACTCGGAAATTAGTTTTTCCAATCAATATTGTTTCAGCAAGTACTATCTCGATAGTGAGGATTCCACCATCATATTTTGTGGTGTATAATGAGAAACCTGAAAAAATCAATGGATTTAACTTTAAATGATAACAACATAAAATATTGATTTGTGTGTCTGCCCACCTTGAACTAGTTAGGTTCTTGTAGGAAAAATATTAAAGTTGTTAAATAATGAATTTAATTTTATTATTCCGTGTTTCCATAGAAAAAAAACACGAGAAAACTGTTCACTTAAAATAATAATTGAGGTTAGCTCAAGTAATCATCATCAATTAGAAGATGATGAAGTTGAGCTTAGAAAGATTAAATTGACCAAAACATTTGGTCCTAATTTTTTAACATGCTTGTTAGAAAATGAACCCCAAACCGACTTTGAAGCAGTGTCTTATCCAGAATTTCTTACTAGAAGGAGATAGTCAATAGTAAAATTGAATCCATTATGAATAATCATACATGAGAACTAGTGGATTTTTCCCCTGGAGGTAAACCATTAGGTCATAAGTGGATCTTCAAAAGGAATATGAAAGTTTAGGGCACTATTGATAAATACAAAGCGAGACTTGTTGTCAAAGGTTTTAAACAACAAAAAAGTGTTGATTATTTTGACATATATTCATATGTATCAAGAATAACTTCCATACGAATGTTAATAGTCATTACAGTTATTAATAAGCTTGAAGTTTATCAAATGGATATAAAAACAACTTTCTTAAAATGTTACTTGATGAGGAGGTTTATATGGAACAACCTAAGGGTTTTATTGTCAATGGACAAGAAAATAAAGTATGTAAGCTTGTCAAATCATTATATGATTTGAAACAAGTACCTAGAAATGACATGAAAAAAATAACAAGGTTATGTTGTCAAATAAAGTTAAAATCAACAAAGTTGATAAATGTATTTATATGAAAAATACATATAAAGGTTATGTCATTGTATATTTATATATGGAATATATGCTTATTGTGACCAGTAATGATCACATGATTAAGTCTACTAAAAATATGTTAACTAAACAAGTTTGACATGAAATACTTGGGTGTTGCAAATGTCATACTATGAATAAATATCTCTAGAATATCTGATGGATTAGTATTGTCTCAATTTCATTATATTGAGAAAGTTCTGGACAAATTTTCTAAAGGTGACAATAACATTGTGAAAACATCAATGAATATAAGTGTCTACCTATCCAAAAATAAAGGCGAGGAAATAGATCAATTAAAATATTCTCATATAATTAAGAGCTTGATGTGTGCTATGAATTGCATAAGACCTAATGTTTTGTACTCGGTTAGCAAACTAAATGGATTTTTAAGTAATCCAAGTATAGATAAATGAAAAGCAATACGAAGAGTACTCAAATATTTAAGGTGCATTATTGATTATGGGTTACACTATACTAGTTACACAACGGTACTAAAATGATATAATGATGCTAATTAGATATCCGACATTAAGGATTTGAAATTCACAAGTGGACATGTCTCCACTCTTCGTGGATCAGTTTTGTCATGAAAATCCTCCAAACAAATATGTATCACTAGATCCATAATAGAATTAGAATTCATTACTCTTGATAAACTTGTAGAGGAAGCTAAATGGATTTGGAATTTCTTTGAAGATATTTCATGTTGGTCAAAACTAGTATCAGTTATTTGTATATATTGCGACAGTCAGTCAACAATCAAAAGGGCACAAAGTAGTATGTATAATGATAAGTCTAGACGTATACATCATAAACATAATATCATTAAACATTTGCTCTTAAATAGAGTTGTTTCCATAGATTCTGTAAATTTAAAGGAAAATATTATGGATCTATTAACCAAAGGTTTGTCAAAAGAGTTTGTATATAATTCATCGAGGTGATTGGGTTTAAAGCCTTGAAAAGATGAACAATTATAATGATGGTAACCATATCTAGTTGATTGGAAATCCCAATATTTAGGCTTCAATAGAAAACTAAGTCATATAACATTCTTGAGTTTATAGATTTAAACATGTATAAACTCTAGTCTTTCCTAGGACATTTTTGTTTAGCATGCCTCTATGATGATAAATTATTTATCCATGTTAATTATTTTTTTAACTATAATCTTGTTATGATAAACTAATCATATGTGCACACTAGTCTAATATATCTATAAACTTTGATCTACATATCTAATGTAAATGATTCTGAGTATTGCATTACAAGCATGCAAGCCATGACAACCACCATAACCTTAATTTTTTTTCCATAAAATATCTTGGAGACATAAAAACTTTGACACAAAGAAAACATATAAACTAGAAATTACAAAAGGTTTAGATATTGAAGGTTTTAAAGCACGAGCCAAGGTATAATCACAAGCTTATGTATATAACTACTTCATTTCCTAGTCCTTAAGTTTCAATGCTTAATTTTCTCAGTAGAGTATGTTGAATGAAGTTAGGATGGTAAAACAGTGATCAAAATATAGAAGCTGTATTTTTGCTTGGCAGCTGCGAGACGTTCTTGTCTATGGCATTTGGTGTTTGGAATGTAGTAATGTATATTTGGGATTGCTTCTTCTTTTAATGCCTTTCAAAATTATTTTTGACTTGTTAAATTGATAATTTTCAGTGATTTCTAATAATTTTAATGTATTAATATCTAAAAAAACTTATTTTAATATATTTTAAATAAAAAAATATTTTTAAAAACATCCTACACCTTAAACTCCATAATCCTAAGAACAACTAATAAATAGTGTTGGTCCGGCAGACGTAATAAAAGAATTAATGGAATGGTAATGTACAACAGATAGCACAGCGAACCTCGATTTTTCCAACAGTTGTCTTCATAATATCCGTCATCAATACCCAACGATCACACTAACAGCTAGCCCCAACTCATCATTGGCTGCATATGCAACAGGCCGACCTGAGCCGCCCTGCCAGTGAGACTGGAGGCTAATTTCTCCGACCCAACCCAGTGGACTAGCTTCACTCCATTTCATTTCGAGTTTAATTTCGGTTAAATTTTTATATTTTTCAAATAATGTGTTAAAATTATGCTCATTTCGTTTTGAATTTAAAAGGAGAAAATGCGTTAATCTCACCAAAGGTTTTGTTTGGAATTTACTCTCTTAAAACGAAATCCAGTGAGAGATTCTCATTTAATACATGGTATTTCTTGAAATATGAGTTTTGAGAAAATACTCGATAAAAAGTTAGTTTTATCTATTTAAAAATATGTTTCCAATTAATAAACCAATTGGATTTCAAAATATCTTTTTGTTGCTAATATTTTATCTTAATGTTTAACTCTTTTTTTCTTTGTTAAACACATTTCTTGATATTCTAGATTTTGAAAGAATAGAGAGAATATTTAGAAAGAATAGCTCAACCATTTAAGGTTGGGATTCTGTTGTATATATAGTCATCATACAAGGCCATGCAAATCTATAACAGTTATACAATATCATATTGTTTACCTATTTTATAGCCTAAATGTTAGCTAAGAGATAGAGTCAATTGCCTAAATTATAACTATACAAATCTGTCAATATCTTGAATATATCTTGAATCCTATCATGCCCTCTCAAGGTGATGGGGAGGATGCCACAACAACTTGTCACGAAAGGAATGAAATGTTGACGAAGGTAATCCTTTGGTAAAAAGATTAGCAAGTTGATTGTTGGAGCAAACAAATAAGACTTGAAGGAAGCCAGTGGAGACCACCTCACGAATAAAATGATAAGACAATTCAATGTGTTTGGTACGAGCATGGAAAACAGGATTGTGTGTCAATTGAGTTGCACACATGTTGTCAGAGTATAGTGTGCAAGGCAGGGGAGTGTTATAACCAATGTCCTGAAGGATATAAAAAATTCATAAAAGATCTATAAAAGCATGAGTAAGGGCTTTATACTTAGACTCTGTGCTAGAGAGTTCGACTGTTAACTATTTCTTGGCACTCCAAGAGATGAGATTAGAGCCAAGAAAAACACAATGGCCCATGGTGGAGCAACGAATGTCAGGGCATCCTACCCAATCGACATCAACAAAGCAAGTCAAATTGGGAGACGCATTGGCATGGAAGCAAATGCCAAAACCAAGTGTACCTTTGAGGTAATGCAAAATGCGCTTAACGACTTGGAGGTGAGCATCACGTGGAGAGTGCATTAATTGGCAGACTTGTTGAACATAATAAGAGATATCTGGCCATGTAAATGTGAGGTATTAAAGAGCTCCCACTAGACGGCGATATTCATGAGGATCTGGTAACAAATGGCTATCAAAACTAGAGAGTTTGCGGCTAGAGATGACAGGAGTAGGTTGTGATTTATAGTTAAGCATGCTGGCAGACTTAAGCATGGAAAGTAGATACTTACTTTGTGTGAGATGAAGCTGGGTGGAGGTGTGTTGAACCTCAAGACCAAGGAAATAATGAATGTCACCAAGGACTTTCATATGAAAGCATTGAGAGAGTTGACTGACGAAGTGATTAACAAGAGAATCTAAAGAGCCCATAATAATAATATCGTCAACATAAACAAGAAGCAATACGGTGCCAACAGAGGAATGATTGGTAAAAAGAGAACTATCAACCTTGCTAGATTTGAAGCTAAGGGAAGTTAAGGCTTGACTAAAACTCTGAAAACACACTCCTGGTGCTTGGCGCAAGCCATAAATTGATCGGTATAATTTACAAACATGGTATGAAAAATAAGAGTGTATGAAGACAAGAGGTTGCGACATATAAAACTCTTCAGTTAAAGCACTATGGAGAAATGTGTTTTTGACGTCAAGCTGTTGAATGCTCCATTGGCAAGAGAGATCAAGTGAGAGAAGGATTCGAACTGTTGTGGCTTTAACAACTGGACTGAAAGTGTTTGTAAAATCAATGCCCTGTTCTTGATTGTAGTCTTTAGATACAAGACGTGCCTTGTAACGTTCAACAAAACCATCAGCTCGTTCCTTGATTTTGTAAACCCAACGATAACCAACAACATTCATAGAGGATGTACGAGGCACTAAAGTCCAAGTCTGATTATCAAGGAGTGCATGAAACTCATCTATCATTACAGAAACCCAATGTGAATCTAGGCTGACAGCTTTAAAGGATGAAGGTTCACGGGGTATGGAGGATGTTAGTAACGCAACATAACGTTGGGGTAAGGGATAATTACTGGTATAAAAGGCATGGGGTTTACGAATGCCAACTTTTGCATGAGTAATTCTTAGGATGATGATTGGAAAGTATCAGAACCGGAGTAGCTGGTGGGGAAGTAGACGGTTAGATGGCAGGCTGGTTAGGTGCAACACAACTATTGGAAGTGGTTGGGGGTGCAGGAGCAATGTGTGATATAGATTCCACACGTGGGGCAGTAGTTGGTGTGTTAAGAGGTTCAACAACACACAAATCAAGGTTCAGAGATAGTGAATGGATGAGCAAGGCTGGCTCAAAGGCTAAATCCAAGGGTAACCATGATTTAGAAACAGGTGGTGAAACAGTAGTGGATAAACCAGAAGATAACCCATAAGGAAATTCATTTTCATTGAACACTATATGCCGAGAGATGAAGATACGACCACTAGAGGAATCCAAACAACGATAACCTCTATGGATAGTGCTATACCCAATGAAAATATAGTGTCGTGTTTTGGGAGTAAACTTGTCTTGACCAGAGTCACCAAGAAACGGGTAACAAGAACATCCGAAAGTCCGGAGTAAAGTGTAGTCAGGGCGAGTACCAAAAAGAGCCTAATAAAGGGACCGTCCTGAAAGGACCAGAGTTGGCAGCCTATTAATTAGGAACACAGTAGTAGAGAAAGCTTCAAGCCATAAATGTCACGGTAGCAATGCCTGGTGTAAGAGAGATAAATCAATTTCCCGAATATGACAATGCTTTTTTTTTAGCAATACCATTTTGTTGAGAAGTATGTGGGCAGGAAACTCTTAGATAAATGCCATTGGTATCTAAAAAGGAATGAAAAACTCCTTTAACGAGTTCTTTAGCACCATCACATTGAAATAGTTTTAATCGCTGATGAAATTGATTTTCACCCATGTTTTTAAAGGTGGTAAAACAGGCAAGACTATCAGAGCAACGCTTCATAGGATAAAGCTAACAATATCTGTTATAATCATTAACAAAATAATGTAATACCGATAACCAGAAGTCGTAATAGTGGGAGAGAGACCCCAAATATCATAATGCACCAATTCCAAAACATGAGTAAAAAGTCTACTGGATAAATGAAAGGGCAAGTGTTTGCTTTTCCCAGCTTGACAAGCATCACAAAACATCATAGAGGAAATTTTATCTGAAGTACAAATCAATTTATCAGAAACTAACTGTTGCAAGACTTTAGAGCTGGCATGGCCAAGCCGGTAGTGCCAGGTTGAACTAGGAGCAGCCTTAGCAGTGTGAGCAACAAAGGTTGCGTTGTTGCAGGAGAATTTGCAAAGAGAACAAGAGAGTGCATGAACTGGTATCGGATAGAGGTTGTCTTTAATTGGTCCCTTCAAAAGTGTCATCCCGTTGCCAAATCCTTTATAACGAAGCACCATGGAAAACAAACAAAATCACAGTTATTATTTTTTGTCAGTTTAGCAATAGAGACAAGATTTTCCTTTAATTGCGGAACCACTAGAATACCATTCAAAAAGAGTGATTTGGAGCCCATTTTGATTGAAGAATTACCAATATGTGAAATACAGATAGAGTCACCATTACCAACATACACACTTGAGGTACCAGTAAAAGGAATAGGTTTTTGAACTAGATCAGTATGAGAAGCCATGTGGTTTGTTGCACCTGTATCTCCAAGCCAAAGAGGTGAGACACAATCAAGAGAAGTCTCTATGGGAGCTGGCGAATCAGAGACATGAATGCCAACAAATTGAGTAGATATATTGTCACTGTGATTTGAATCAGGGCGAATATAATGATAATTTTAATTGGAAGCAGAATGACCTTCATGTTTACATATTTGACAGCGGCCTCGATAACGTGACCTGCCAAACTGAAGATGATTGTATCTATTATTGAATCGGTGTTTACCAATATTCAAACCATTACTGAAAGTTTTATTAGTGAAGCCATCAGGAGGTGAGTAGGTATGAGTAGGATAGTGACCAAGTATGCTTGTAGAGGAACCACTAAAATTTTGAGAAACAGTACCTTGCTTTGGACGATTTGGGCGATGAGAATTTCCATGATTGGTATGACGAAAAGGTTGATAATGTTGTTATGCGACTACAGCATGATGTGAGAGTTGAGTCAATGGTGGAGTTGCACGTCCACGAATATGTTCAAGTTCTTGTTCATGAACAAGAAGTCGTGCACGAAGCTCTATGAAGGAAATTGGAGTATGCCAATTGGCAAAGCCTTGAGCAAATGGTTGATACTCAAGTGTACGAGGAAGGCTGCGAAGAGTCTGCTTTACTAATTCACTGTCTGGGATCGATTGTTTGATGGCAACAAGTTAATCTGCAATACCTTTAATTTTGGTGAGGTATGCTTCAATGGAGAGATCATTTTTGTAAGTGTCAAGAAGGGTATCATGCAAGATATCAGCACGAGATAAAGTTTGCTGATGGAAGAGCGTTTCTAGAGTGTCCCAAACATCCTTGGCGACACTTTTACCTAGGACCTCTACGCAAGCGGTTGACGAAAACGTATTTTTAATACCACCTACAACAAGTTGATCAATCTTAAACCAACGAGCATATTCTTTAGCGTAGTTTAGATTTGGAGAAGTAGTGTCATCAACAAGAATGGTTTTTTGAAGGATACGGATCAGTGCCATCAATATGGCCATAGAGGTCATTGCAGATGAGGAGGGGGGTGATTTGATCACGCCAAAGCAAGTAGTTATCAACATTGAGGTGGGTAGAAAAGTTATTTGTTAAAGCAGCCAGAGAGATAGGAAGGCCGGAGGAGGTGACAGAGGAAGGAGTTATAAGGGCGGTCATTGTTTGAGAAAAAGATTTTCTTTTAAGAATACGCAGTCATAGCTCTGATACCATGAAAGAATATAGAATATTTAGAAAGAATAGCACAACCATTTAAGATTGGGATTCTGGTATTTATAGTCATCATACAAGGCCATGCAAATCTTTAACAGTTATACAATATCATATTGTTTGTCTATTTTATAGCTTAGACGTTAGCTAAGAGATACAGTCAATTGTCTAAATTATAGCCATACAAATCTATCAATATCTTGAATATATCTTGAATCCTATAAGATAATAACAAGAAAATCCTCAACAAATTAACATCCAGGAATGTAGCATTATTATCTTTCTATAAATGATTAATCTCATTTTACAATCATGATTAACATTCTAAACATATGATGTTGTTTTCACAAATATTTCCTAATCATGTGTTATTTTAATTATAAAAAATTATATTTACTAACTATATTTCTAATTCTTATAAATCAAAATAATTTTTTTCATATATAAAATAAAAATACCATACAACATTTTTTTAAATAAAACATTTACGTTAAACTATAATATAAATGTTATTTTAAGTACTAATTTAAAAAATATTTTTTTTATGATTCCTGCCATACAATATTGATATTGTTGTAATAAAATAATTAGTTTTTACACAAGCATTAATTTATAGAATTATGGTATTTTTACTCGATATAATTTCAATTATATTTCTAAAAAAAAAAACATTCAGTTCACACCAATTGGTGCATCATCTTTCACCAAATTCAACTATTTTTTAAAATAATAATTCATCATTGTAAAATTTTCTTTTATTTCTATAAGCTTTTTAGGGGTATGTAAAAACTAATATATAATAGAAAACCCTAATTACACTTAATAAAAAAATGTATTTCATTTAAATAGAAAAACTAGAAAACACTAATAATATTAAATATAAAAACGAAACTAAGCTAAAATAAAAAATTTAAATAAAAATAATTTAAAACTATTTATTTTTCAAGAAAAATCTATGCATGAGTCAATCCAAGTTTGAAGGAACTCATTCTCGAGTTCAAATTATTCAACCTTCTCAATAAAAAATTATTATCTATGTGAAAAAACTAATGTATGAGACACTCTATCATAAGCTTCTAACACTTTTGTACGTGTTGCTCCATCATAGATCTCATTACTATAATTTTCAGTAACAACTAATTACAAGAATAGTTAGGTTTTGATATCAATTTTGTAAATGAAACAAATAATAACATAATTTATTACAATCAAAATCCTTAAAACTAATAACACTGTAACTATAAAAAAATATTTAAAATATTTAATTTTTATTCATTTAAATTTGACTTGCTAAAAAAATTACTATAATCTTTTATAAAAAAAATTAAAATACCTAATAATAGGGAAATAAAAAAACTAATAATAAAAATAGAAAATAGAAAAAAAAAACATTCTCTTTAAATAAAAAAATCAAAATTACTAAAACTAAAAATCAAAATCTCGAAACTGAAAAAATATTTATTTTTCATGGTTCAGGCAAGGCCAGCTCAGCTGCAGCTTTATGTGGCTCACAAAATCCAAAATTCCACAACTACGCAGGCAGCAGCAGTAGGGTAGCTGCAAGGAAGAATGAAAGAAAAGAAATGTGGGGTTGTTTCCGTCGCGAGTAAGCGAAATAATGCGCGCCTTTGGAATCCCAATAGACTCCAACTTTTGCTCCTCTTATCCTTGTCTCTTGCTGCTCCCACCCTCTGTTAGCGTTACCAGCACCAACGCCAACACTGAACTCTCTTCTTTCTCTCCTAAATTCTTCGCAAACCTTAGCTCACAAACGAAGCACCGCCTTCTCTCTCACTTCCGACCCATCCCTCATTGTTCCAATTCCGGGTCAACTTTTTTGGACGACGACGATGATTATCACGACAATGATACTGATGATGATGGGTATTATTCGTATGTAGGTGAGGAGGAGGAGGAGGAGGTGTCAGAAGACAGTGTGAGTGAGGATGGTGTTTTTATAGAGATAAAGAAGCTTCAAAAGAACTCGAGGAGGATTCGGTCCAAGATTTCCATAAATGCTAGCCTTGACACTGTGTGGAAGATATTAACTGATTATGAGAAGTTGGCTGATTTCATTCCCAGTCTTGCTGTCAGTAAATTAATTGACAAGAAAGACAATTTCGCTCGTCTTTATCAGGTATAATTCAACTCCCTCTCTTTTTCCTCAACACTGGGTCTGCTTTGTTTCTCTCTATGCATCAGGATATGTCATACGAGGTGTGCTTGTTCTAAAGCTATTTATTTCATAATCATTTCAAACGTTTTTCGAATGAATATGGCAAGCTAAATTAAATGCATTCTTGAAAATGATATTCCCGCTATTTCTTCTAAAAATTTCGGCTTAATGTAGCTTTAAATTGTACTATATATATTAATGATTGTTAAAAAAAAGGTTACAAGTGATGGAATGGAGTTAAGAGAGCGTTGAGGGAGGAGGAGCAAGAAAAATTACTTAGGGAGATTAAACTTTGAAGCAGAGGAGAATGCCAGGCGGTTCATGGGAGTGCAGACAGTTTAGAAACTCAGAACGTTCAGAAGAGAGAAGTGGTTTAATTGCTGGCTTGTGATGCGAGAATTTAGAGAGGTGGTGCTCAAGAACAAGCTTAAGTACGTTTTGAAGGGCTGTTTTTAGTGGAAATGAGGTGCCTTTTTCCATTAAGGAAGTTTTGATGGGGCATTGTTGGTGGATACGAGGTGCTTTCTTCCATTAGGGAAGTTTTGAGTTTGAGAAATAATATATTGATAGGGTGAAGTTTGTCATGGTAGCAAGTTTAGTGAAATTGTGGGGCATCAAAAACACATGGTTGAAGATTAGGCACCCTTTGACAAGTTTAGTAGAAAGGTTTGAGCCTTCTTGACCAATTATGATTAGACTTCACCAAGCCAAATCTCCATTAGACATCGATAGACTGATTTGGGATCTTTCCATAAATAGCTTAATTTTCATGTGTGACACTTGTTATGAAAACATCGACAAACAATTGATTGACAAGTAAATATTTGATTAACTAATAACCTTTTCTTCTATTTACGCAGAACCTTGTTATATTTGTGATTTTCTGATCATTGTAAATTGAACCAGAGGTGTGCACTGTGGCTCTCTTTCTCTCTTTCGACATGCAACTGCACACAATTGCACAAGAATGTAAACATATTCTGGTGAACAACAACAGACACGCACGTGATTTGCCTTTCTCTGCATTTGTGTTTGGCTTAAAAGTTCTTTCTACTGAAACCTAAGCTTGCATCTTAGGTTTTTGGTGGATATTGTTCTATGACTTGAATTCAAGACCGCTTGTTAAAATTCTTTCCACTGAAAACCTCATGATCATGAGTTTAGCCAAAACATTTTTCCTGACCTTGTTATATCACTATATTCTTCTTGACAGATTGGACAGCAAAACTTGGCATTTGGACTGAAATTTAATGCAAAAGCAATTTTGGATTGTTACGAGAGAGACCTTCAGACGTTTACTTCAGGGAAAAAACGTGATATTGAATTTAAGATGACGGAAGGTGACTTTCAGTGTTTTGAAGGAAAGTGGTCTATTGAACAGGTACAAATTATCTGTTTCTCTGTTGTTTAGCATCTCTATATTTGCAGGCTATAATTTCATATATTTGAGATTTCAAGCTCCTTGGAATATAATATGAAAATCTATCCAAGTTAGTACAGTTTTTTCTAGGAGTGCTGACTTCAGATTTGCAGCATTAAGCAAGATATAGGATGTGCTTTTCTTGCTTACCCTGGAAAAGATTACAGCTGACATGGTAGGCACCTGAAAGATTTGCGTTGTTTTTGTGTTCAGTAAAATAATGTGAAATGAGGGTAGTAACGAAGGTTATCCCTTTGTAAAGCAGTTTGAAGAACTGAGGTTATAGAACTCCATAAATAGATACTTCCCTGAAATGATTGAACCAAGAATCTAGTAACATGTTGAATCAAGTTTTTTACTGGAACATGTTGAGATACTATGTACAAAGCATGTTGAGTCGGTGGAATAGCCAGGGGAGGCCGGTTGATGCCAAGGAGAGTGTCAAGGAAAAGATAGAGGCAAGGAGCATCGGAGATATTTCATACCCGGCTAGCTCATTTAGATGAGAAGCAGAAAGGGAAAGATTGACCGAAAGGCTGAATTGAATGTCCCATTATCTCATCGGTGCTAGCTGCGATATGGATGAAATGTAAGAAGATTCGAATAAGGAGAATTCCCTCTAAGCTGAAGCAAACACTCTCAACAGCAAGCCGATCGAGTAGGAAGAGTAACAGCTAGGAGTTAGGGCTTAGGAACAGCTGGCACAAAGTTAGCCGATGCTTCCACGTCATTGCTTCTTCTCCGGGGAAAGATGCTATGTACAAACTCCTGAGCACGCACATAAGAACCAGATGAAATCCATAACCCAATGGATAACGGTTTTGGGTTACTATTTGGAGTCTGATGCATATATGCAACTCCACTCTGTGACTCCTCCCTGGTTCCTCTGCAGTTAATGACAACTGGGCATTCCAGCCAGTGTTTAAAGTTTTTTGACTGTGACATTGTGTTTTAGATTAAGAGTAGACATTATATACATCTGCAAGACATCTAATTTACGACATTGTGTTTTAGATTAAGAGTAGACATTATATACATCTGCAAGACATCTAATTTACATGAAACTATATTGATAAAACTTGTCCTAAAAATGCTTCATATATCGTACAATCCCATTAGACACTGAACTCAATAGAAAGTGACTTTCTATTCCTTGATTATTGGGAATGAGCAATTGATCCATCTTTTCCATCCAGCCTATGGAGGCTCTATCCTCTGCTAATAGTAAGAAAATTGTGTAGTTTGTCATTGCTTTGTCTGTGTTCTTGAATCCGATTCTGTGCACAAGTTTATTCTATCATTGCTTACACATTTTAATTAATTGATTTGCATTGCACATCAGCGAGCCATATAGTTTCCGTGACCCAATAGTTGACCACCATGTACAATTTATGAATAATAAGCTGGTTCTTTTATGACTTTTGGCGAATAAGTCTTTGAGTATAATTTACTGTTTCATTGGAAAGCATATGATTCAAATATGATGGCTCATGCAGTTTACTAAACCCAAAACTGAAGACTCACTTGGTCAAGAATACGAGACAACTCTTTCATATTTGGTGGATGTAAAGCCCAAGATATGGTTGCCAGTTCACCTAATTGAAGGTAGAATCTGCAAGGAGATAAAGTCAAATCTCACATGCATCCGTGAAGAAGCACAGAAAATGATTGGTGATGCCCTGCAGGACCAGCAGTCTTATTGACATAACCAGATAATATCGTCTGTGAGAGCTGTATATTTTGTCGATGACATCGTCTGATGAATTGTGGTGGAACAAATAATTCAATTTACCTGCATCCCTCCATCATCTGAAACCACGATCATTTGTCTAAAGAGTCATCCCGTTGGTTTGACAAGTAGAAGTTTGATTCGTAGCACCTGTATCTTGCTCACCAAGAAACCAAATTATATTCGTTTCGTATGGCAGTACTGAGAAACACTCGACTCTAGATTCTGCTCTTCATGTGCCAACTGCTGGTATTTTTCAGCTCTGCCCTGCGCATCATCCTGTGGATATCCCAAAAGCTCAAATTCTTATTCCTTTATCCCTTTAACGATAAAGAAATTCCTCTGGGACGTAACATTAAAGTGAATCCATGGCTTCAACTTTATTAAAAGAGTGTCTCACAGACCGCAATCTAAGGTGAACAAGATGTTAAATGTAAAGTGAAAAGTTAGGATAAAATGTCCCCGTGGTTGGTCCCAAGTGGCGTAAAAACTAACCAGTAAGAAGAGATCAACTTGTGAAATGGGTCCCCTAGGTTATACAACATTTGGATGCAAGTGATGTTACAGCCACTTGTAATAAGTTCAGGTGCTTTTACACCCAGTCTCTCTGACTTCCATTTGAATTCCAAATGGGATCGGCACTGACATCTTGAGTTGAGTAGGCAAGAAAGCTGGATCATTAGGAATGGCTTGACTGCAGAATTGTTCTGCTAGTTTCAACTATATTGCAGCACATGACTTGCTAACCCTAAATCAGCACCTCTTGAGTTTTTTCCTTTTTTCTGAAGGGATAAATGGGATAATTAGCAGTTTAAAAATATTGGGGTTAAAAAATACAACATTCCAATAATTTCATGGTTTAGAAACATAATACATGATATATATCAGCAGTTCAGAAGCGCGATAGAAAACTGATGAATGATGATTCATGAATCAGCGTCTCATGAGGTTTTTTTTCTTTTTCTAAAGCTCCTCCGCGTAGGCCTGGCTAGCTTCATCATTGATGGCTGCTCATGAGTTGTCATAAAACAGAGGCATTGCTCCAGTACTCTATATAGCGACAGGAGCTCGAGGGCGCACAAAATCAGGTAGACCTAGCTAGCACCTTTACACGCTAGCCTTTCCTGCAATTAGACTTCCACGTACATACCATGTCTAGTCTGAAAAACAAGAGAACAGGTAACCAAAAAAAGACAAAAACAAGAATATACGCCCTCAGATCTCATGCGTTTCGATGCAAGTCATTGCCAAAATGGGTTCGCCTTTGCATCGCTTGCAAGTTTGAGCACGAGTTCAGATAATGTTTGTGGGAAATTGTTAAAAAAACCATTAACGAATTTTAATATCTCTGGAAACATAAGTTTTTTTCCCCTCAAGAAATTGAAATCTCTTTCTCCCGAGCTGATTTATCCAAGGAAATTCTTTACATGGAGGAATTCTTGAAGACCTCGAAGGATGTCTTGGTGAATTATAATGCAGTAGTTTTCACCTGTGTGGGTTCCAAATTTAATAAATTAAAAGCAGCATTATTTGTTAAAAAATAAAATAAAAAAACGCAACATCAAACAGCATCATGATTCTTTTGGCAAGTGTAATAATGAGACACTGCTCTTTTTTGTGCTCAAAGCTTCAGACCCATTATCATTTGATAGGATCAGCTGGCATGTGTGAATGGATAGTTTTTTTTTTTTTTTTTTTTTTTTTCTTGGAGGAACCTTTTGGATTGAGCAAACCCATTATGGGTGTAATAAAGGAAAACACGATGGATTTAAACATAATCACAATTAATCATCATCTCTAAGCACGTAATTGTCAAAACCTATGACCTTTTGGTAAGTAATAATCAACCGAAACACCACAAGTGGATTTGGAGAAAAGGAGATGGCCTGTCTACTGAAATATTCCCCTTCTGTCTACTGTGAAGACTTGAATATATATATATATATATATATAACATAAAATCTGATAAAATCTGATGTGATTCTTCACATCCTTCCGATTCACTATCGCTAACATAAAGGAAGTGTCTTATTCTAGCGATAGTGAATCGGAAGGATGTGTAGAATCACATCAGATTTTATCAGATTTTATGTTATATATGTATATATATATATTCTACTTTCTTTCTTCCAATATCCGTTCCTGACCTAGGTTTTGTTTTTCAATAGAAGATTTTGTTATTTTAACTGGTGGGTTCCATCCTCCAAACATTATATAAGTATTACTAGTTTTTTTTATAACTAGGTCGAATTATTTTTTTATAATCTTTAAAAAAAATATATATATATATATAAAGAAATTAGGAAATAAAAAATTTGATGTATAATGAATGAAGTATTTAAAAATATTGAAGTGATGACATACTGAACATTATATTTAAAAATAAAAAAAAATTGAGATAACGATATATTGGATCAACCTATGTCAATCACGTTTAACCCGTGAAACTCACAATCCAGAACATAAGCCTGTTATAATCCTATTAAATCCAAATTAAAGAAACAAATTAGAAAGCTCAATTCTAATTAATCAAGTATTGAAGGCCTAAAATGAAAAAAAGCGTTCAATTAAGAAAAAGGACACAAAAAAATGACCCGAGCAAACCTAGATTGATGGCTTGCACTATGTCGCGGCTCGAGACCAAATTGTTTCTAATGAAAAAAAAAATGCTCAGGGAATGCCATTGCTTTAAAAAAAAATTTAAAATTTAAAACTTAGATCATTGACTTGAACAGGTCTATTAAGCCGTGTTAATTTAATAACATGATTATTATTTTTTGCAAAGAACAAAAAATAAAAGACGGTCACTTTTAAAAGTAGTGACAAATCCTATAGAAAGCCAAAAAAAAATTACAAAGCCCAATTTCTAAATAAATAAATGTTTAAAGATAAAATTAAAAAAAAAGCTGAAAATGTTTTTTTTTTTTAAATGATAACATACTAGATGATATTTCTTTTAAAACAAATATTGAGCAGTTAATTTCATTTAATTCAAAAACAAATCTTTAAAAATAAGTTAAATTGAACAAAAAATGACATGTATAAAAACCTGAGATAACCCAAGATATTTTTAAAATTAGTAAAAAATCTTATATAAATCAAGCAAGTAAATAAATTACAGAGCCCAATATCTAATTAAATCAAATGTTAAGGGATGCAATTGAAGAAACATGAATTTAAAAAATGAAAAAAGAAGAAGAAGTGAATCCGGCAAATCTTCTAAACTTAGTTAAGCTCACAAATTCGTAACCCATTAAATTCTAGATCCAGGTTAATCAAAAAACTCAATTTAATATTGAATAATAAAATTGAAAAACAATATATCAATTTTAAAAACTTGCCAAGATAAAAAAAAATAGCAATAAAAAAAATAAGGATAAAATATGACATATGAATATAATGAAGGAGAATGAAATCGTAAAACAAAATCAATTTAAAACACTATCTCGGATAAAATAAATAGCAATAAAAAAAAATAGGGACCAAATCTAAAACAAAAAAAAATTGATGAAGGATAAAATCAAATTTTTTTTTGAATTCCATGAATTAATTCAAATTAGAAAAATAACAATTAAAAGATCAGGGACTAAATCCTAAGAAAAAAATAAACCGAAGGGCTACTGTGAAATGTTGTCAGGTCAAGCACAGAAACCGAGAAATAGAGAAAAAATAAGAAAGTTAACCACCACCGAATCACCACCGTCGAACCAGAAATAATTCTATCACATGCGCTACTCAACAAGGTAGTCCCTGCCATGAGAAATTGAAAATACCAAGGAAGCTCGTTTTGCCTCGCCATGAGTAGTGGCTTATGCATATGTCATCCAAAGACGACGAGATGGCTCACTTTTTGGTGTGTTTAACGAACACGTCAACAACTTTTTTTTATTAATTAAATTATCAAATCACCACTGGTACCACATGATTATTAAAAAAAAAACAATGTGAGATTATAAATATACCCCTAAAGTCAAGCCAAATATTTTTTTTTATTTCAATGGCAACAGAGTAATCACATTATGCATTGTAAATGAGAATTTCAAAAAAAAACCTTTAGATCCATGCTATTTTATTTTTTTTACTTTTAAGAGTAACTAAGTAATTTAACTATGCAAAAAATTATAAAAATACTAAGCTATCTTTGAACAATTTTAGAATGGTAAATAGGCCCCGTGAAAAGATTTGTTTTACCTTTCAAGACCAGTTCATTGATTTTCTTAGTGAAAGAAAAAAATATAATCTCATTATTACAAACCACAATAAATTAAGTCATTTATACAATGATTTCTCCATATTCTATAAGTTTTTGTAATTTTATAAAAGGTATTTTTAAAATAGTACACATCAATTGAGATTATATTTTTTTTCAAGCGATATTGGAAGCGTATATTCCACGTGATTTAATGAATTTATAGAGGAATTTTCTTGCGTGCCAACCTTAAAATTTAAATTAAAAAATAAAAATAAAAACCAAAAAATATATATACACACTAAAAAACTGGATAAATATTTTTTTTATTGTTTATATAAACATGGAAGGAGGTCCCACCTCTTTTTTTGTCTTTTTATTATTTTATCCTTCAATATTAGTTTTGTGTTGAATTTTTTTATTGGTTTCTTTTCAATTTCATTCTCAAATATTTAGTTCATTTTGAGTTGATCGTCACAATTTGTTTTAGTATGAGGTTATCTCATTCTCAAACAACTATCATAATATTTAGTTTGTGTTCAATTTCACGAGTATCTATTTTTGTTTTCATAAAATTAAGTAAAAAATAGTTTTTAAAAAATAAAGTTATTAAACTCAGTGAAGTCCATGACTCGGGTCGTAGATTTGACATGTTAAGTCGTAAATTCCGGATCAATCCAATATGTTGTCGTCTTAATATTAAAAAAAAATATCATCTTTAATTTTTTTAGTCAAGCCATGTTTTTTTTTATCAATTGTTTATGTTACTTTTAAATTTATCAAATTAACTAAATCATGTCTAAATAATTTTTATATGATTGAATTTTAAACTCAAATTAAATAATAAAATAAATTAATAATTTTTTTTTATTAGACTTGCTTGCACAGCGTCACCTAATACACTGATAATTACTTATAAAAACAACGAATTAAAGTTGTTATATGATGCAGTTTTGGACCTCTTGGCGAGAGATGCCCACTTCAACCACTTTATATGTATATATAACAAATGTCATTATTATTTATTAATGGATTTAATCATTATTCAATTCTTGAGTGCAAAAATCTTAAAAACACACTGGAGAAAGAAAAACAAACCTCGAGGGTTGTGACACGCGTATGTAAGAAAAGGACTAATTACTAATTAGTTAGCGTTGAAATTAGAACAGCGGAGACTAGAAGGTGGTAACCTCTGTTTTAGTGGATGTGGTCGAGTCAACAATATGGGGTGGGTGGCTGGGTGTCGCGGAACATGGAGTGGAGTTGGCATCCTGCGCATGTTACCATTCGGGCAATATGACCACACTCATATGTTTTGTTTTATGTGCAAACATATCTTGTAAGGATCACTGTAAGTGTTTTTTTTTTTTTTTTTTCTTTTGTTCTTGTTTCTTGATTAAAAACATGTGTGGTCTGTATACTATTCCCTCCGTTCTAGAAGAATTGGCCGATTGTGTTTCGAAGTCGGCAAAACGTTTTTAATATTTTCTTCTCGTTCAATATTTTCTAGAAAATTCACAAAAAATATATAAAATATACTAACTTAGAATCATAGATGATCCTTAAGAGATTCAAGTCCATGAGATTATCTAAAAGGAGTAGTTGCATGGTGCACGTATTTTTATATTGTGTAAATTTTTTATTTATAAGATTAATAAAATTTGAGAGATTCTTTTGTATTTATTGGGTACTTTGAGATTACGTACCTGTATTGGTTATTTGTTTATAACAAAAAGATTATGCAAACGTTTTTTGAATGAACAAAACATATAATTATAGATAAACATAACAATAAAATAATTTTTTTTGTGAATTTTGAATTTAACAAGCCTTGCACCTATGACTTTTTTAAAAATCATACTTAGTACACAATTCAAATTGATTAACATTTATATATAATTATAATTCACATATCCTAATCTACCATTCCATATATTACAAGACTTAAGTAAGTAAGGAAAAGATATGTTAATGTTGTTGTTATTTTCTCATCCTTAGCTGCTATGATTATTATATTTATTTTGAAGAGTTCATCACTAAGATACATGTCTTGTTACAAGGTGTGTAGAACATATCCATTTCCACCTCTATTTATATTGATACTTATAACCAAAACTGATACATAATTAATTAATTAATTATGCTGGTTATCATAATTAATTCATATTGTTTTGTCTTGATTACCGACCATGAAAAGACACAAAAACCTAACAATTTTTTGCTTTTAAATCGATTTTGTTTTGAAAATAAATTGTTTATGAAGAGGAAGAAGAATGATCATACTTTTTATTCATGGTTGGATATATAAATGAGCTAATAAAAAGTAATTCTTATGGATCAAAAAATTATTTTATAATAAACTTAAATCCAAGTCCAAAATAGATTAGCAAGAAACAACCTCAAACACACAAACCCCAGGCTCGAGCCAGAGCCGAGCAAGCACATATAACTTTGGCCCAAAACCTCTTTGCTTAGACTCGTTTATGACCATTCAACTTCTCACTATATAAATTATAAGATAATATTGTATTTTTTCAATATGTGATAATAGGTTCTGGGTTTTACAAAAACATGCCACCCAAAAGTTTTTTGAGATGAATTCCCCATTCACCCATAATTTATTTTAATCTTTTAGTTCCATGTCAAAGAGCTTTTGTTGAATAATATTTTCAAATAAAGTTTCAATCCTAAAATGAATAGATCTCATTTTCAATTTTACCTCAAATATGCTTATTAATTATGGTTTGTTTGAAACAAATTTTCTAATAACATTAGCCTATATGAACAAAATATCCTACCAGTCAAACTTGATGTCCCACCATGACATAATGATTGGCTATGTAATATCTAATTATCCATTTAACATGTCATAGTCTAACATTATAGAAAACACTAAAAAGAATGGGGAAAATATTGTTCCTTGCACACTGATCACACACTCACATTTCATTGTGAACTTCTAAAATGATTTTTTCCCACTTTGGTCATCAAAGTTTTTTCTCCTCGATTTAGTCCTTTTTGTGGTCAAATTGATGGCCAATTAGTTTTAAGTTGTTGAAAAATGGTAGGATTGAAAGATAAGGGATAAAAATGGAAAAGACAACAAAACTTGGTAGCCCCTTCAAAGGTTGTACAAAAAATTCATTTTAATCCTTATACTTTCCTTTTTTTATATTTTCAGTCCTTTTAGTTTTTTATCATTCAATTTTGGTCAAAAAAATCATTTTTTCTCATTTTTTTAGCCCATAGTTTAAGAGAAAAGAGAGAGTGTCATCGGATTCTGGTGGTGGGGAGAGGAAGTCTTAGTTGAAACTGATTTTGAGTATGAAATTGATTGATCTTGGTGTCAATGAGTTCCATTCATTAAAAAGAGTCTCACCGAGGTTTTCTTTGTCCTTCTAATCGCTTGAAATTGCAGATGTGAGCTAGGTAAGTCTTTTAATTTCATGTTGATTTTGGGTTGTTATTTGAAGCTATTTATAGATTTGTCAAGGTGTATAACGTATTTTGGGTCAAAACGGGTTGAAAATCGAGTTTTCTAGGGGAAAAAAACCCTTGACTTGAATTTTTAATGACCTTCCAATTGCCTGAAACTAGGTTAACAAGCGACGCATCACTTGCTTATTTTTTTTAAAAAAAATAAAGGTAAATGATAGATCGTATGCCCCTTGAAAAATAAAAAGAACATTAACTTGGTCGAGGTGCGAGGATCTAGGATGGGTGGCCCATGTGCATGAGCTTATAAGATCAGGTATGCTGGCCACCTAGCTAAGACCCGCATGATTGGGCCTTTGTTTTTTGGTCCATTCTTTTTTATCTATTTTTTTTAATTTTCAATCTTATTAGGTAGTTTTGGGTTTTTATTAAATTTCTTTTATTGACTATTTTTTTTCTCTAGTTTTTTAAAACTTTTATGATGTTTTTTAATAAAATATTATTTAATTTTACTTAGTTTGTGAATGTGCTTTCAAAGAATTGTTCTCATCTTAGAAAACATTCTTTCTATGCACCCTATTTAATTGTCTCTCTTTATTTTTTCTAAATCGTTTTCCCATACATATTTTTATTATTATTGTTTTATTAAACAAAATATTGATTTTAAGGAACAATGTTATTAAATACAATCTAATAAACCTGTGTTTCGATGTCAAATATTTACATCCACTTTTATCTCTTAACTTTTCAATTTATTTTTTGGCTAAATATCGTATAATTTTTATTTGGTTTTCACATAAAATAATAGCTTTTTTTTCTTATATGTGCAACCTTACATAATATTTTTTTCACTTTGATTTTATTCAATTGGTTCATATATGTGTCTATTTCTTGTTTCATTTGATTAAATAAAAAATCATTTCTAATAAATAAAATCATTAAACACAACTAGTTAAATGATCCATGTTGTGAGATCAAGTATTTTGATCTATATTTATCTTTTAATTTTCCCAATTTAGTATTTAGTTACCATTAACGATTTTCTTTTTGCTTTTTATTGACATAAATGATTCTTAATTTATTTAATTAAATGTATATATAAATTTTTCAATTTTCAATTATGATTTTTTTATTATTTTAAACAATACTTTGAAGAAGCTTGTATATTTTTTTTTATTAAGAAAAATTATCTAACCTGTAACAAAAAAACACGGGTAAAAATAATTAATATCTAATCGAACAACGACCCATTTCATCAAATGTGCCCAATAATGTTATGTTCCCTTTATAAACTAAAATCTCAAATGTCGAATAGATCGAGTTTTTTTTTTTTTTTTATCTATGGAAATAAAAGGATTCATTATGGAAGGGAAACCTTCCATATAATGCTATCAGCGCGTGCGCTTTTTAACAAAAGCAAGTTGTTAAAAATGAATAAAGTTTATTTCTACTTTCTTTATATATTTCCATAAATGAATAATGTAAATTTATAATTCAATATTTGTTGACTTTGACAATTAAAACCTTGATCTATTGATTGACATTAATAACTACTTTAAGACACATGATTCAAGCGAATTTAAGAAAGTGGAAACAAAATATAAAAACATAAACAAAAACAAAAACAAAAACAAAAACAATTTTTTTAATTTTAATATGATTGTTAATTAATACACTTTCTTTTTCTCACGGATGATTATTGGAAGGAGTCTTTTAATAATATTGATGAAATCCCAAAATTCCAACTAGCTCAGAAATAAGACTCCTATGTTAGATTATCGATTAATCAATTGATCTTTGCAATCTCATCCATTCTTTTTAGTCAAGGTAGTTGATAGTTTATACTTAATGCTTGGTAAACCAAGGTAGCTTGTGGCTAGTACACCAAAAGGCTCTTTTTGATGAAGGTGAGGATTCTCCGATGCTTAAATAAATATCTTTTTAGAGAGAAAAAATACAAGAATATTCTAAAGAGAGATGTTCTGAAAACATATATGTAGTAGAGAATGGAGATTGTGAACATTTGTTCTGAAGATCTCGTGGTGTATTTATAGCCCATAAATCTTGTTTTTTTGTGAAGAAAAAAGACTGGAAATAACTTTTTCTTTGTGATATTTTAAATTACATTATGAGCTGTATTCCACTCATTTTATCCAGTTAAGAGATTATGAGCCATGTAAGACTTAAGCCCCTATGACTAGGCTTAACATACCGCCAAACTTCTTCTTAGACATGCTTATTTTTTTAGACATGACCCGAAAAAAAAAGGATTTTAAGGGCTTTTTAAACCCGTTAAAATTGAGTTTATCACGTATATATACATTTCATAAGTGCAAGTGTAGCTTTCTATCCTTTTAAACGACTTACGTAATTATTTTACATAAATGATAAGTTTGTTTAGTGAATAGAGATCTACTAAACAAATAAATCAATCACTTCGCTATAGACTTATTTTTGTTGTCGAAAAACAAGACAAGAGCAAGATCGATTTTCGTTATGATTCTTGTTCATGTAACAACTGCCAATGAGAGCTGTTTCTGGCAAAGCAATTCAAAAACTTAGAGCCAACTTTCCTCTTGTTTGTAATGGTTACATGCAGGGAACGCTGGAGACATCCTGGCAAGAAATTTGAGGACCAAGTTGACTTTTGAATTGGCAATTAATGATTGAAGGAAAGAACAGATCCCCTGGAATTATATCGCAAACAACCAAATAAATGGACTTCAAATATAGGGTAATAAATTCATATTAGTAATGATATTAATTAAAATCTTCCCATCTCTATTTAATATTATGTGAAAATGATTAAAAACCCTACACAAACATTTAAAATTAGACCGATACCGGACCGGATAAATAGCATATCTTTTACTGTGAGACCTGTTTTTCTCTGTGAGCTGGACCGATAAAAAACATTTAAAATAAGACCGATATCGGACTGGATAAATATCATATTTTTTACTGTGAGACTTGTTTTTCTCTGTGAGCTGGACCGATAAAAAAAATTTAAAATTAGATTGATACTGGACCGGATAGATGGCCGTCTTTTGCTACGAGGCTCGTCTTTCGCTGCGAACTGGACTGGTTTTTTATACCATAAAAAACCAATATTTAAACATTATCAATAAATTATTTTTTTTAAAAAAATCAAGTTAATCCCTTAAATTAAGTTATAAATTTTTGTATTATTAAAAATAAATAAATAATTTTGTTGTGGGTATCTACAATAAAATTATTAGGTAGAGTCTACGAGTTTTAATGATATCTTATAAAACAATGCAAAAGGACATCAATACCATCACAGATTTTGTTCTACTTTCTCATGTAGATTACAATCTCTATTCTTTAGTATTTAAATATAAATCCAACAAAATTTGTCATTATTTAACTTGGAAAAAAACCACCAATTGTAACTACAATATAATTTTTGGTAAACCAAAGTCAAAATTAAGAATTGAATCCCCACTTACCCCATCATCTAATCTTGTTGATGAGCATGATGATGATGATGGGCAGTGCCACCACCAATCATTTGCCAGAAAAACTAAACGAAAAGAAGAAGAAGAAGAAAAACACAGTCACCAAAGAAAACCAAATCCAATTTGCAACGCAGCAGCAGCAGTCTCAGCTTTTCAACTCAGCTGAAGAAACTTTTTATTCAATTGTTTTTTTGCCCCAACTTATTTAATTTTTCTGGTTTTTTATATTTTACCCTCCCAAACCATTTGAAAACCCCAAGAAAGAGAGACGTCTCCTTGATGAACTCAAAACTTTGATTCCTCATCATCACACCAAATCCCAGATTTTTACTTATATTTTTAATTAACACTCACTCACTACTAAAACAACAACAAATACCCACATTTCCTCTCTTCTCCAAAATCTTCATCCATAAGTCTAAAACTTGGCTCTCTCTCTCTTTTTCTTTTTTTCTTTTTCTGGGTTACTTATTTCTTAACAGCTGTGTTTGTTTTGCATGAATGAATCATGAGGGATAAAATCAAACTGGGTTCTTGGCTTTTCATTTGGGGACTACGTCAGATTCCATTTATTGCAAGAAAAGAAAAGAAAAATCTAGTCTAGTGCCGAATGGGTTTTGCATCTGATGTGTTCCATATGCCGTCCCTCTCCCTCTCCCTCTCCCTCTCCCTCTGTTATTTTAAGACATCTCTCTTAGATCTGTTTGCTGCTGTAATTGATCCACTACTTTATTCATGCTCCTCTACTTCTTCCTTCCAAGGTTAGATCATCACATTTCAAGCTTCATATCTATTAATTTGTATGATTTTCTTGATGTTTGAAGTTTATACTGGTGGGGTTTATGGTCTAGTTTAAATATTAATGGTTTGCTATACACAAGGGGTTCTGGGGTTTTATTGGTTCTGGAGTATGAGAATTTGATGATGTGTAGATACTTGAAGAGTTATAAGGTGGTTGGGAGGTTCCATGGGTTTTGTTTAAGTTGCTTTATGTTGTATGCGCTTATGGTGCAAAGTGAGATAAGCCCTCCATATAAGAGGTCCTGTAAGCCTTTTCTGTGAGGTCTTTATTGCAAAATGGGTAACGGCACTTCTCGTGTCGTGGGTTGTTTTGCCCTTAATGGTAAGAATGGTGTTGATTTAGAGTTTTTAGAGCCACTGGATGAAGGATTAGGCCATTCATTTTGCTATGTTAGGCCGCCTATTTTTGACTCTCCTGCCATTACCCCCTCAAACTCTGAGAGGTTTACAGTTGATTCTAGCACTCTAGATTCTGAAACATTAAGTGGGTCGTTTAGACATGATATGATAGATGATCCCTCAGGTTTGCATAGACCAAACAAGACTTTCCCTGAAACTACATTTAAAACAATATCCGGGGCATCAGTTAGTGCCAATGTTTCGACTGCTAGGAGTGGTAACCAGAGTGCACTGTTTGCTAGTGAAGTGCAAGAGCCTGCTGCTTCATTTGAGAGCACATCATCGTTTGCTGCAATTCCTTTGCAGCCAGTGCCTCGTGGCTCTGGACCTTTGAATGGCTTTATGTCTGGTCCTCTTGAGAGAGGTTTTGCCTCTGGTCCTTTAGATAAGGGCGGTGGCTTTATGTCTGGACCAATTGAGAAGGGGGTAATGTCTGGTCCTCTTGATGTCACTGACAAATCCAACTTCTCTGCTCCACTTGCACGTGGTCGTCGGAGACCCCACTTCCAGCGTTTAGTGAGGAGTGTGAGTGGACCTATGAAAAGCACTCTGTCACGAACATTCTCACGACATTCGATGGGATCAGGTTGGATGCAGAGGGTTTTTTTGCACCCTGTGACCCAATTGGCCTGGCAAGGTAGGGAGCCAAAGTTTCGGACAGAAGCCTCAAGGAATTGCCTTGAATCAGGGCCATCAGAGGGCGAGTATGTGAACATTCGCAACTTGCAATGGGCTCATGGCAAGGCTGGGGAAGATAGGGTTCATGTTGTGCTTTGTGATGAGCAAGGATGGTTGTTTATTGGGATATATGATGGCTTTAGTGGTCCAGATGCGCCAGATTTTCTGATGAGCCATCTCTATAGAGCTATAGATAGGGAGTTAGAAGGACTGCTGTGGGATTATGAACATAAATCTTCCAATGATCCTATAAAACCTGAACTGTCGAGGAGTAGAATTGTTGAGGCTGGTTCAGGGTGCAGCAAGGAAGAGCAGCCAAACTCGAGTCAAGTAACTTCTTGCAGTTTAAACAAATTGCGTAATCCTGGAGATGTCAGGGGTCAATCTTCTAATTGTGAGATAGTGGAGGAAAGTGATGTCCGGGGCAGTCAGCAACAAACATCTAATTGTGAAACGCATAGCAGCTCAGGCTCTGCTTCTGCCTCTATTCCGACTGCCAACTTGGCTGGCAAAGGAAGGAAAAGCATGCGACTTTATGAGCTGCTGCAGATGGAATCATGTGAAGGATTGGGTTCTGCATCAACCTCAGTGGTTAAAAACCAAAGAAGCAGATCGTGGAATTTTCAACCAAGCTCAGAAGCTTTGGGTTTCAATCAAACTTTGCGAAAAGAACCGTCTAGATCTTGCTCATTGGATAACTGCAAAGGAGATGGTTTTAATCATCGGGGTGAAGAACCAACTACATCAGGAGAAGATGGAGGGATTGGACTTGAATCTGGTAATCAAGGAGGTGGAAGTGATCTTTCAGTTTCTGTTCAAAGACAGGGAACGAGAAAGTCTATTATCAGCTCAAAGATCCGGAAAATGTATCGGAAGCAGAAGTCCTTGCGGAAGAAACTCTTTCCCTGGAGTTATGATTGGCATAGAGAGGAGATTTTTGCTGATGAGCGAGTAGTGGAACCCTCTGGACCTAGTAGGAGATGGAAATCAGGAATTGTCGATCATGATGCAGTTTTGAGAGCAATGACTCGGGCACTGCAACACACTGAAGAGGAATATATGGAAATGGTGGAGAAGGACCTTGATAAAAATGCGGAGCTTGCTTTGATGGGGTCATGTGTTCTAGTGATGCTAATGAAGGATCAAGATGTGTATGTCATGAACCTTGGGGATAGCCGTGCAATATTAGCACAAGAACGACCGAATGATCGTCATCCTAATCCAAATTTGGTGAAGGATGACATGGGGTATAAGAATAGATCCCGAGAGTCACTAGTACGTATGGAGCTGGACAGAATTTCAGAGGAGTCTCCAATGCATAATCAAAACAATCAGGTTAATATGATTAACAAGAATAGAGAGATCTCCATTTGCAGATTAAAGATGAGGGCAGTTCAGCTTTCCACTGATCACAGCACAAGTATTGAAGAGGTGTGCTTCTTGAAATTTTCAAAATGGTTATTATTGTGAATGTGCCACAAATGATATCTATATGTTTGACTTTTGTATGCTTATTTTCTGTACTATCCATCAATTGCATCATGAGTTAGAATAAACCTGAAAATTTACAGCATGTATATATTCATTTGAGTATCAACCGGATAGGATTCCCTTTAAAATCCCAGCGATTCACCATTTTCTTAAGCAGTAGATCACTTTCTTTCTCTGGTTCTGAAAGATGTGAAGTAAAGGTATTGTGTTGCCAAATTCATGCTCGGGAGCAGAAAAATCTGAATGATTTAAGCTAAAATTTCTGCCAATCAGTTGCCAAACTGTTTGTTGGTTAATATCATTTCATACTTAAGCCACCTGGTTTAAGGATTTTCATAGGGTTAATTGGTCATTAAAATATTTGATGAATCAGTGAAAAAAATAAAATTACTGCTACACTTTGATCATGTTATGCTGTAATTGAAAATTTACCTTGCATTCTTGGATACTTGCTTCAGGAAGTGTTCAGAATAAAGGCAGAACATCCTGATGACAACCAAGCAATTTTAAATGATAGAGTGAAGGGACAATTGAAAGTAACAAGGGCTTTCGGTGCTGGTTTTTTGAAGAAGGTCAGTCAATGTTTCAGCCTTGACTTCTGTTTTCTCTTTGTATTTATCTAGGTGCTTTAAACTTTTCAAAAATGTCGGGATCACAAATGGCCAATTCATCAGTTTTAGTAATTTGTTAACTTGACATGGCTACTCAGTGTTCATATAATCATTCCCATCTATACATGTCGTATTTTTTTTCACTAGATAGTGGACTGTTGAAGGCAACCACATTATAGCTGGTCTGTAAATACATTGAAAAGGGAAATGCGGAAGTTGAAATATTTCCTTGAATGTCCTACTACATGTGTGTGTGTGTGTTTATGCATTTGATTAGTATGTATATCCAATGAACCATTTATCTCTGTATGTTTTCTAGTGATTGTTGGCTTAAATGACCTCAGGAGAGCTGATTTAGGGTTGATATGTGTAAGCTCTCTGTGACATCCATATTTTCCTTATCTCCCACCAAGCAGCGAATCACATTCACAAAATCATGATGGTCTGCTGGTGAAATAGTTGAGGATTTTGAAAGGAATAATCTAAATGCTCATTTGGCATAATTTGAATGCCATGGATTTTCTGCTATGCTTTCCCAAATTTGGTTTTATATGTATAATAACGTGGGTCAGTATCTGCTATGTGGTCAATTTGTTAGTTATGGCTGAGCTTTCCCTCGGTATTATCTGTTCTTTCAAGTTTGTGTTTGTTCAGCAATTCCATAGTTCGGTAGTGTCTTCAAGTCCCAATCTCCCGTGTAAGAATAATTGCAATGCACTATGTTGAATCAAGGAAAAACAAAAAGGTGAGAGAGAGAAAAGTTATCCATGACACCAGACTATAATTCTATTTTTATTTTTTGGTTCTGGAATTGCATTCGTTTAAGGTGCTTGGAACTATGTAATTGTGTGTGTTCTTATAATCTGGAGCTGAGGTGTTTTGGGTTATGTGAGGGTGCTGGGGATGGGCCTCTGCTGAGAAGTGTTAGTTGTTTTAACCAATTTGAAGAGCAAGCAGGATTTAAATGTCACTTCAGCAGCAGGTTTGTAGAAAGGGGAGAGAGCTGTATTTTTTTATTTTTTTTGAAGCTGTAAGGTTGGAAAGGAAGGTTTTCCATGTATTTTAGATTGTTCATGCAATAAGATAGGCCTGAAAAGTGAGTTGAATCTAAATAATTACAGGGAATTAAAGTAGAATCAGGGCACTTTAGTGTGGATTGATCAACTTGAGTTGCTGAATGAGTTTTGGTCTATCGAGGAAGATTGAATTTTATATTTGCAATCCCACAGCAATGACATGATCAAGTACCTTTGTCAGGTTAGATTTGGTTGGCGAAATCTTATCTTGCAGGCATAATAGAATTTTAGGATTATGAAGGTTGGGGTAGAGGGTTTCTTTATTGTTACTATCATGTTTGGTATGTCAAGGTAATATGCAACTCCATTTCTGTTTGTTTATGGATGGAGTCTTAAAAATCATTAAATGCAATGTTGGCAATCAAGAAGCTATACAGCCGGACATATTGATTGTTGAAACAAGGGAGTACAGGATGAGATGCGGGATTGAATTTGGGATGCACACTTCTTTGAGAAATTTTTTGTTGTTTCAGTTTGCAACTTTATTTTGCAGCATAACACTTCAGTTGATGGGATGTGAAATCTGTCAAGTTGGAAAACATTTCAGTTCTGCTGTTTTGCCCTTCGATAATTATTCTTTATACGATTTAGTTAAGGTTGAAAATGAGCGTCAATGTTTGCTTGTGCAAGTTATTCGTGATGGTCTATTTGAAGTATTCTCATAATATTACGTATCATTCATAGCATTGAACACACTATTCATATCTTTCATGTGTTCATTGAAATTAAGGCTTTATGTCCAATAATTCACTCTTGCTAATAGTTTCCCATTTTTAGCAAATCCTGTATATAAGCAGGATGCATCATTTGCATATTTACACATTGGCTTATTTGTTTATCTTTTTGTTAACCAACCTTTATGGATACTGGTTGCAGCCAACTTGTAATGAAGCTCTGCTAGAGATTTTTCAGATTGATTATGTGGGAAACAGTCCCTATGTGAGCTGCATTCCTTCTGTAGTTCATCACCGACTTTCGTCAAGTGATCGATTCTTGGTTCTCTCCTCTGATGGACTTTACCAGTACTTCAGCAATGAAGAGGTGGTTGCTCATGTCACGTGGTTCATGGAAAATGCCCCTGGAGGTGATCCTGCACAGTATCTCATTGCAGAACTTCTCTTCCGTGCTGCCAAAAAGAATGGTTAGTTGAATAAACTTTCTAATTGTCATTTTAATTTCATGATGGGAAATGAAATATACTGATTTTTTTTTAACCTAAATGCTTTGATGGGATGGAGTGGTAGGACATGTACCTTCCAGGAATTGTAGGTTTGGTAATATTTCTATCTGATATTCCACCTTGCTCTTAATCTAGCAAGTTGTGGTCATTCCCGTTGTGAGGAAATAATGTTTTGTAGCCATGTAGTTTCTTACTTTTTTTTTGTGAATGTCCACATTGAGCTCTTTAAAGCAGTGTCTGTCTGGTTGGTGTATTTCAGTTAAAAAAAGAGAGGTTAGAGTCGTGAGAAATAAGCGCATACTGCTCGTTAAATTGTTAAAGTTGCGGCACCCACTTTGAAAATCTGGCATGAAATCTTTGGCTTGGCTTCTACATCAATTGTTAAGTCTCTTCAAAATTATTATTCAATAATAAACTGTAAAATCCCCAGCGGCTGGCAGCCATATTTTCAGTTGAAAAAGCAGTGTCTCCTAGTTGTGTAAAGTTTTGCTCTGGTCACAAGTCCTCACTGACAGTTGCGGAGGAAGAGTATAGCCATTTGATCTTTGCCCTTGATATAGTATTATAGTCGAATCAAAATCTCTTTATACTTCAGCTATTTATGAGTTTGGAATTAATACTTCCTCTGCCATAAATTGAAGTCTTCAGCAATTTTCTGATTGTATTTTATTGGAGGTTACAGGAATGGATTTTCATGAATTGCTTGATATTCCTCATGGAGACAGACGTAAATATCATGATGATGTCTCTGTTATGGTGGTTTCTCTAGAGGGAGGAGGGATTTGGAGATCAGCTGGCTAGGTGTTTTCAGTTTACACATATTGCCTCAATAGTGTAATCATTTTCAAGGGAGTGGTAATCATCGATGCAATTTAGAATGACTTTCTCTGCAATATAAATTTTTCATCTATCATTTCTATTTCAAGTTGAGGAATAGTTTATGCGAGGGCAGAAGCTGATCAGTCCATGCTGCTAGAATGTTGCGATCAGATGCCCCTTTAAGCTTCCAGTATCTAATTATTTTGTATGCCTCATTCATCGTTGAAGTCCTTGTGTTCTTACCTTTTTTCTCCTTGGAATGGTTTGTAAAATTTTGATGAAAGATTTATTTCCCGCACCCCTTTTCCGACCACACCTCCTTGATCCTTTCCTGGTGGTTAATGCTTTTCCGTTCCCATGTTCACCAAATTTTGCTCCAGAAACGGCTTTGTAGTATTTTATGTATTCCAACATTATTATTATATATTATATTATAACAACATATGATGTTTACTGTAGTCATTTTCTTTTATTGCGTCTTTCTATTTCCAAATTGAGTTAACATTTGTTCAATTTAGGACAAATTTAAAAATAGTCCAAAGTAACAAGGATCAATTTTATTACCAATTTAAATTTTGATTCAAAAGTTTATTTTTATTTTTTGACTTTATTTCTTCAATCTTTGTACCTATAATTTTTTTTAAATTTAAATTTGATTCAAATTTTTTTTTTTTTTATTTTACAGTTTTTAGATTTGAGAGGGAAGAGAGATTCTAGTGAGGAGGGAAAAAAACATCAGTTTTCATTGATTTTGTTCATTAAAAAGGTTGATTTTGAGGTCAATAAGTGTCAAGTTTCATTTAATAATAAAATTTTAATGATGGTTATTTTGAATTTTAATATTGTTTGAAAAAAAATTGAAGTCGGTAAAGAAAATTTTTACCTAGTTTAAATTTGTGTTCTTGGACTTTTTTTTATTAACTTGATAAATTAATTTTTTTAATATTATGAGGGTGTTATTTATGTGTTTTAAGAAAAAATAGAGTTGAAAAATGGGTTTTTGACCAAAAAAACTAACCTAAGATTTTTTAATACTGAGTTGATTTGAAATTATACTTTATAATTTATTTTATTTGCTTTCTATTAGGTTAATCAGGTCTCGTGATCTAAGAATAGTGCTTAATGGGTTAATCTGAGTTGACTCGGTTTGCTTTTTGTGTTATTTTTTAAATTGAAATCTTTTTTTAATTTTTATCATTTAATATTGGGTCAGTTGAGGATTGAGTTTCATAATTTATTTTGATATGTTTTCTATGGGGATATCTTGGTCTAATAATCGGGATCACGAGTTTTAGTATTTTAATCCCTGTTAAATCAACTTTTATATATATATATATATATATAATTTTCTTTTTAATAGGTTATTTTGGTCTCATGTTCTTCATTAGATTTGTTTTTTATTGGGTTGTCCTTATCTCATAACCCAAGTTGTAGGTTTGGTAGGTTAATTCAGTTGACTTATTTTTTTTCTTTTTTTAATTGACTTTTATTCTTAATTTCATCATTCAATATTGTATTTGATTGAGAATTATGCTTTATGATTTACTTCGGTTTGAATTTTATGAAGTTATCTTGGTCTCATAACTCAAGAATAATGTTTAAAGGGTTAACCCATATTGACTTGACTAATTTTTTATATCATTTTTTTAATTAAATTTTTACAAATTTCATCGTTCAACATTGAAGCTGACATGATCGATTGAGAATTGAGATTTATAATTTGTTTTTATTTGCTCTTTATGAGGTTATCTCAGTTTTATGGTTAGAGCCGTGGATTTAGCAAGTTAATTCAAGTTAAATTAGGTCATCTTTTTTTTTTATTAAAATTTATGTGAGGTTATCTTGGTCTCATGACTCGTGGCCATGAGTTTGACAGATTGACTTGTGTTGGTTTTTTTTTTTTATATGTTTTTGTAATTGATTTCTTTTTTAGTCTTATCCTTTAACGTTGGACTAATTGAGAATTGAACTTTATAATTTGTTTTGATTTTCTTTCTATGGAGTTATCTCAGTCTTATGACTCGAGTCGTGAGTTTGATAGGTTAACTTTGGTTATTTTTTTTGTCATTCGTTTAATTGATTTTTTTTTCAATTTCATCCTTTAACATTGAGTTAATTAAAAATTAGATTTTATAATTTGTTTTATATGAGGTTATCATAGTCTCATAACCCGAATAATAAATTTGACATGTTTACTTGAGTTGACCCGAGTCAATTCCAATATGTTGTTATCTTAATGTAAAAAAAAGGGTGTCATCTTGAAAAAAATCTTGAGTCAAACTATGTTTTTACAGGTCGTTCGAGTTGTTTTTGGACAAAGTGAACTGGGTCACATCAAGTCAACCCCCCATACAATTTAGATTTTTTTTCCACTAAAAAAAATTAGCAATATCTAAACTTTCCTTTTTATGTTCAAAAAAAATCTGACTCGAACCATAGTGTAGCGTGAGTCAATGATTTTAGACCGAGAATTGATGCCTTATTATATACAAAACAAGCTTCCATACCCATGCTTCGATGTGGGGCCGAATAAATTTTTAAACAAAAAAACAATGTTTAGGTACTAAAAATAAGTAAAAAAAAAAAAGATATAAATTTATGACAAATATGTAAAAACGCTAATTAGAGTTAAGTCAACATGGGACATCCCATCAAACCCGTGGTCTAAATTATATAACTGGAATAACCCGATTAAAAATAAAAAGAATTGTAAAGCTTTTTTTAAAAAAATATATTAACTTTTTTAAATTTGTGACCTGAGTCATTAAACTTGAAGCACCCAATTTAGAAAAATCATGAAGTTCAATTCTAAAAAAATTAAATATTAATGGTTGAAATTGAACGAAAAAAAATCTAATCATATAAAAGAATTTTAAAAAATATAAATTCAAAAAATAAGGATCAAGATTATTATAACTACCACTATTATTATAATCACTGCCACCATAATTATAGTTAATATTATCATTATAAGTAACAAATAGCAACGTTCTTATTGATATTATTACTATTTTAACAACCAACACCACAATCATCATTACTGTTATTATTATTATTGCTATTATTAATGTCATTATCACTATCACTATCACTATCACCATAATAACTATTATTAATATTTTTATTATCATCGTTATTCTTCTTCATCTTCTTCTCTACTATATTATTATTATTATTATTATTATTATAGTAGTAGTAGAAGCAGTAGTATTGTTACCACCACAACACCACAACAATTATTATTATTACTTTTTTTTATTAATACTACTGTTATTGCTGATATTATTATTATTGTTACTATTACTATTACTATTACTATTATTATGGTCATAACTATCATTAATAATATCATCATCATCATCATCATCATCATCATCATCACCACTAATTTAATTAATATTGTGATTGATGTTGTTGTCATCATCAATAATATTATTATTTTCATCACTATTTTTATAATAATAATAATAATAATTATTATTATTATTATTATTAGCATCATCATTATTATTAATACTACCATGATTATTATTACAATTATTATTGTTACTATTACTACTACTATACTACTACTACTACTACTACTACTACTACTACTACTACTACTACTATCATCATCATTATAATTGAAAAAAATAAAAACCATAAGCTTGATTTGAAGGATATAATTGAAAATTATAAAAACTTTGACCAAAAAGTCGAGAGAAAACAATAAGAAATCAAAAGAAAATGGACCAAATTAAAATCACTATTATCATTGAAAAAAAATCAGACTTGATTAGAAGGATCAAATTGCAAGCCATAAAAAATTTGATAAAAAAAAAGAAAAAGAAATAAGAAATTAAAAGTAAAAGGATTGAATTGAAATATCTTTTATATATATATATATATATATATATATATATATATATATTAAGAACCAAGGGTTAAATTGAAAACAAACAAAAATTCAACAAAAAACAAAATGACTAAAAAACAACAATCAAAACTCAAAGGTCTGAATTTGAAATAACAAAAAAAATGAGGATCATAGTGCATTTACGGGGGTAAGGGAGAGAAATGAAGGAAGGAAAAATAAAGGGTCGTCAGCGATACACTGACCAGATTTGGAGCACACGCACCATCTATAATGAAAGAGGAGACGATGAAGAATAATCTGAGATGAAATACGATCACTTTTGACAACCGGAAACCGCCGAATGCGCCGCCCAAAGTGTGTGCGATTCCAATGTGCTGGCAGCATCTTTTTTAATAAGGAATTATTATTTTATGGTAAATCACGTAACTACCCTAAACCAAACTTACAATCAACAAAAAAACGAGGTTAAAAGATAAAAATACCCCATGGCAACAATGAATTAAATGTCTTGCATCCAAAGGTACATGTCTAATTTTATTTGTGTATAAAAAGAAAAAATATCTAAATACCCCTACCTGACACCACTTAATTTTTTTTGCTCCTAGGAATATTTAGGTTATTTTACTGATTATGAAAATATTTTATGGAAAAAAAACACTCCAAACAAATCAATAATAACTTATGATCCTTGTGAAAATACCAAAATACTCTTAGTCCAAAGGCATTTATTTTGTAATGGGAAGGATAAAATAATCACCACATTGAAAAAAAACACTCCAAACAAATCAATAATAACTTATGATCCTTGTGAAAATACCAAAATACTCTTAGTCCAAAGGCATTTATTTTGTAATGGGAAGGATAAAATAATCACCACATTGTACTAGTGAATAGAAAAACATGAGTGAATCTCCCATGCCTTTAAGCATATATTTGTTATGTTCTCTTTTTGTGAATATTTAGTGGCCGTTTGTTTACGCGGCTGCGGTTGCTTTTAAAGCAAACTGCAGTTTTTAAATGTTTGGTAACGAAGAACCACAATATACTATTCATATGGGGCATTTAAAATTGCTTAAAACCGCAGGTTTGTGGAAAGCAGCTCTTTGCTACTTTCCGCAAACCTGCGGACGCAGTAGAGAGTTTTCACTCTCCACTGTTCACTTAAGTGAAGTGAATTATAATTCATTTTCCACTATTCACTTAAGTGAACAGGGGAGTCACTCTCCACTATTTCGGTTCTCGTTCCGGCCGGACCGGGTCCGGTCCAAAGCTAGAAATGCATTGAACGAGTCAGACCTGGTTAAAAAAAAATTCAATTTTTATTTTTATTTTTAATTGTGTTTTATTCAAAAAATTAGAAGGAGATCATTTGATGACGTAGTATTTGCAGAATTTGATTGCAATCTCAATTTTGTTCTTGATGATATTTTTACCTGATGTTGTTGCGCGTTTAAGAAACCATGAAAAATATAGTCTTTGTTGGATATATTTCGTACGTGATGAAATTGCACATAATTTAATGGAATAATAAAAAATATTTGATATCAATATTATTTATTTCATGATGTAATAACAGTAGTTAAATCTACAATATTTAAATTAAAAATCATCAATATTAAAAAAAATATATATATATATTAATTATTTTATAATCTTAATTTGAAAAGCATTTTTTTAACCAAACACATTAAATTACTTTTTGTTTAATCTCAATTTCAACTACAGTTTTAACTAAATATATATTTTTTTCAAACTAATTTTAATTAAAAATATTTTTTATAAAATATTTTTTTTCAAATCACAACTACAACAGTAATTACCACAATAGCTCCTATAGGATCAAACACGCTCGTAAGTGTGTTTTGTAAGGAGTGTTGCTATGGTAATTACTCTGAAAGAACTCTCCCACCTACACTTTTCTTGCCAGAAATTACGTCAGGGATTTTCTTTAATACTATAATACCCTTTACTTTTCATAAAGACGGACATTCTTTTCAGGGTACTTTAGGGAAAGAAAGAGACCAAGGAACCCTGCATGAGCAGACACGACAGAGAACCTGAGTTTAAGAGATGGTCCAAGTTTCATAGATTGGACCCTTCAACTTCATCCATTGATACAAGGGCCGCTGCTTAGCCAAAAAAAAAAAAGGCAGATAAAACTAAAGTTCGGTGGTAGAGCTGTCCCATCTCAAGCACCCAATTTCCTTGTTTCTGGTTCTGGTGCTGGTAAAGGTTTCCTTCAAGGCCTAATTTTCTGACTCTCCAGTATAATCATGGACCCAAAACTTGCAGGTTTCTCTCCCTTTAAGCCTTGCCCATCTGTCACCTAATCCTTGAAAGCCTTCTTTTTTCGCTTCACAATGAATAACCTGTACGTTATAGCTTGATTAATTTAGACGCTAATTGAGGTGTGCATTTCTTTTATTTATTTTACTGACCCACCAGAAACCCAGGTACCAATCGTGATCTATATAGAGAAATCGTTTCCTGCTATAAAATATTGCTAGGGCTTCCACATCGAGACCAGAACGAGACCTGTCCTTCCTCTGCATCATAATAGTCTCCTTGATAGCTGTACTTCTATTTTTCATCGCAGGAAATGGCAGCTGTTGTCACATATCTGGTCATCTTTACTGTCATCTCCAGCGCCCTTGCTTACGATCCTGACATGCTTCAAGACCTCTGCGTGGCTAATACTTCTGCAGGTATGTTTCGTGTAGCTTTGTTTGAACGGGGTTCTTTCTGTTTATAAAACACCGCCGCAGTCTTTGCACAATGATTTGACTGGCATTTTTAATTCTGGTTGCGTTTTGCAGGAATTAAAGTGAATGGGTTTACATGCAAGGCAGAGACAAATATCACTGAAGCTGATTTTTTTCTTTGACGGTCTAGCCAAACCAGGAAAAGTGAACAATTCAGTAGGATCACTTGTAACAGGAGGCAATGTTGAGAAAATCCCAGGCCTAAACACCCTAGGCGTGTCACTGTCTCGTATTGACTATGCACCTGACGGCCTTAACCCACCTCACACTCACCCCCGAGCCACTGAAATGATCTTTGTGTTGGAAGGTGGACTGGATGTTGGATTTATCACCACTGCAAACAAACTGATCTCAAAGACTGTCAAGAAAGGCGAAGTCTTCGTGTTCCCTAGAGGTTTAGTTCATTTCCAGAAGAACAACGGTGACAAGGCAGCCTCTGTAATTTCAGCATTCAATAGTCAGTTGCCTGGTACCCAGTCCATTGCCATGACCTTGTTTACTTCAACCCCAGCAGTTCCTGACAATGTCTTGACTAAAGCTTTCCAAGTTGGTACCAAGGAGATTGAGAAGATCAAAACCAAGCTTGCCCCCAAGAAGTCCTAATTTTGTTCCTAAAAAAATTCCCAATTCGGTACTGTATATGCTTGATAAAGTCTCTTTGTTGATATTTGTAATTATATATTTTCCTTTTCTTTTCTTTTCTTCCCTGAATTGAAGAATGCTATTGGATATAAGTTGATGTTCGCTATATCTTAAATTAACAGCAAGAGAAATAATAATACTGTCCCGGAATTATGAGTCAACTTATACTATAATTTTGACTTGCAACTTACACTTACATGCATCCATTGTCTTCAGCAGGTTGTTATTTTAATTTTAATTTAGTTTTTCTAGTTAGATTTTTAGAATCTGGGAGGGTACCTTTTCTTTAATGCTATAATTGCTGAAAAACTTCGACGAGATTGCTATCTATTTCTTACGATATATATATACCACCCCTTCATCATCTGAGTGGATTGACCTTGACGATGAACTTGCAGGAATTGCCACAGCTAGCAACCATGCTGATGATTACAGAAACGGACCAGGCATTTTCATACTTTTTTATGGGCTTAACTGTAGTTTTATGTTTTAATCTGTTTAGTCAAGTAGGTTTTTATTTTTACCATCTGTGAAACCATGGGAGCTGTTCTAAGGAACTGATGCATGTGCCCTCAAGAACACCTGCGTTGCGGCGCAGATTTTATGACAGTGCTGATAATTCACCAAAGCTATACTCTCAATGTTTCATTTTTTTTCTGATTGTTTTTTTAATTGGAATTCACTTTCAAAAAGAGAGTAATTTCCCACAAACAAACGTGGCCTGAGACAAATGGCAAAGGAAAATTGGCACATCGTGAGGAACTTTGGCACCTATGCGTGAATTTGAACATTGCTTCTGAAGGACTGCCCGAATGCCCAGTTTGAGGGAACCACGTTGAGGGTTGTTACGAACTTCCCATCACTGGTTTGGAGTTTGAAGGACAGGCTCTGACCATTTAGATAGCTTAGGCTCTGCCAATTGGCACCCCAATTTCTTGTCATAGCTTCCCATTTATTGGATTTAGACCCTTTGATCCATGCCTTAGAGATCTCTCCAGCTCCCCCGACAGTTGATATAAGCACCGGCTCAAAGTAGCTCCCTCCATTGATGGTAAATCTGAAGCGCCTCCCCTTCTCTTGCATGTGACCCTGATATACCAATACCGTTTAAATCAACAAGCCACCACATAATTAAATACTATTGTCGGAACGGAAGAGCACTGAGTATTGATGAGAACATACTTTCTGTAGAGAAAAGGTACAATTCCAGCTCTGTACTTGGCTATAGCCTGGAAGGCAGGTCGAGGCAAGTCAAATGCGGTCGAGGAGGATTGCACCATCCTCCATTGTCACTAGCACGACGATAGTTAGGCGGACAGTAATTAGTAGCAGTAATGGTAACGGACTTACCCTTAAGGCACCATTGAGGGTCATTGGCCGCATCACAAACTATCTGATAGCCCCGGCCGCCACATGACTCGCCATCATTGAACAAAGCTGTGCTCAGCGCCGCAGTGTTTATTCCATAACCATCAGTGTAAAGGTTTCTGTATCCGCAGGCACCATCTAATTGGGCATCATTTTGAACAAATATTGTATGATCATAAACTGCATTTGTCACAACTATTTAGCTCTTTTCTGGTAAATGAACTATAGAGAGTTCAAGTAAAGACATTTTGACATATAATTGAACGAGCACTTGCTCATTGTACCAGAACCATCACTTCCACCATAGAAAGTTGCATGGGCACGTTGCCATGTCGCCGAGGCGCGTACGTGAGGTTGTTTGCAGAAGAGACCCGGAAACAAAAAGATTGCACAGCTGAAAATAGAAAGATATGCCATTGTCTTTTCTGAGAAACAAACAAGGTTGGTTGATGTAATTATTGTTGCTAGTTTTGATATAGAAGATGACGCACACCGCTGCTATTTATAATAACTGCTAAATCTTCGTCTGCTCAATAAAATGTTCGCATGCAATTTGAAAAAAAGAAATGAAATTTGACTCTAATCATGTATATGATTGAGTGAATTCCGTTCTGTAATCATTGGTTAACAGATAGGGGCATTAATTAGTCAATTTCTCAGTAGCAATATTGACAAAAACCATGAAAATAACTTCTAACTCCTCTACTCCTCTCTAAATTAAGGATAATGCTGGGTTTTTTTTTGATAAAAAAATCTAATCCAAATTAAATTACTCTTTCTGTTACTAATTAAATTACCCTTTTTTTAATGAATAATATAATTTCTCATTTAGTATGAACATTGAATAATATAATTTATTTTTTTGGTTGAAGAAAGAATGTGCGGATCAGTTTGGTATTCCCCAGCAACATTAACAATGAAATACTTGTATAAATTAAATATTAACTCTCCGCTCCTCTTATAAAATTAAATAGTTTTCAATCCAATCCTTTCAAATAATGGATATATATAAATTACTACCTAAAATCAAAATCAAAATCTTATATGCTTTTTAAATTTATTATATAAAATAAAATAAAAAAGATTGCGAGAGACTTAAAATAAATAGGATCGGGGAAGTTAGAGAATTTCATAAAAAAAGAATAAAAAGAATTCACCAGATATTTAACTGGGGAAGAGAGAAATTGTCCCATTTGAGTTTTTTTTTTTTATCGAATTCTATGATAATTATAATAAATATTTAAATAAAATCCAACAATCTAAATTACAAACAAAAAATATATATTTATTTAATCAAAATTCTTTTTTTATTCATCTATTTCCTTTTTCTTTTAAGCAATTGTTTTTATCAGCAATATGGTTGATCAAGTAAGAACTTGAGACAACTAAAATAAATATTCATAACAAATTCTAAGTCACTTCACTTCTCCTAATCAGGGTTTGAATAATTTGGATCCCAAAACTAAACCGTAATTTATTTTCACCTAAACATATTATAGAAATCTCAATAATTACATTTTCAATTTCAAAAACATATTCTAATTAATTTAAAATATAAAATCAAATCGAAAGAAGACAAACTTTGAGAATTCCGATCTATTTTTTTCTACATGATTAAAGGTCCAAACAACATTCATTGAACTTTGTTAGAGATTAATATAAAACTATTCTTAGGGACTCGCCTAACAACTTAATTTTTTTATGGTGGGATGTTTTTTGACATGGTATCAGAGCTTTGTTGACCAAGTGGTTGATTGCGAGTTCAAATCCCACTACCTTCATTCTAATTAATAAAACATAAGCAAAAGATAATCTGGGTTTATACAAGTTTCAAATTCAAAAGATTTTCACTCGAGGAAATGTGTTATAGATTAATATAAAATTATTCTTAGAACCCCACCTAACAACTTAAGTTTAGGTTGAGATGATTGATTGATATAGTTATTTAATATGATATCAGAACCTTATTGACCAAGCGGTTACGAGCTCAAATCTCACTACCCTATTCTATTTGATAAAAATTAAACATGAGATAGTGTGAGTCTGTGCGAGTTTCAAGCTTAAATAACTTTTACTTAAAGAAATGTGTTAGAGAGAAATATAAAATTATTTTTAAGCTTTTAGATTCTCTTATCTTCAAGATTAATCTATTGACATCAAGATTATCTTTTACTATAGTTGGATGAAATCATCCTCTTTCCTTTTCATTTCTAACAACTTTCTCTCTCCAATCTTAACCTTCAGTAATTAAAATATTAAAAAATAAAATTTTAAAGTTGAAATGTCAACACTGAAAAACTAGAAAGATCAAAGTGTAAATTTGCATTGTATAAGATCAATACAGTCCATAATAACACAACAAGAGAAGTTACAGAAACCACACAGTGAAAGACCTACATCTTATAATATCTTTTATAAGTTATAATTTATTTTACTTTTCCATCACTCTCAATTGTTTTGAGCATTGGTTATTGATGCTCAAGAAACCGCGTTCCAATAAATAATAAATCAATTTTTTAGTTTAGAATTTTTTAGGATATTGATTTAAATTATAGAACAATCATCAAAATATAGTCCATGGGAGCAATAAACAATTTGCAGACTTTTTAAAACCAACATAGAACAATCATCAAAATTCTCTGCCACCAAATTGATTTGGTACTGATTGAGTTTATTCTAAGACTTGAATTGTATAAGAGCATCCTCAAATCAGATTTTGGGATATCCTTGATCGTATAAAAGATTAAAAGGGGAGGTCTAACATGAAGAATGATTGAAGCTATCTAGTCCAATGCTCGAATACTAGAGGGAGACTAGAGAATTAGCATAAAGATGGTAAAAATATATAATGCAAGGATAATACTTAAAAAAAAATACAATGGTTTTTTTTTAACAAAAAAAAAATAATTTCAGGATAAAATAATTAAGATTGTTAATTCAATTCTTTTCCATAAATATTTAAAATAATATAATTATAATAGTTATCAATTAAATTCAAATTATATATAAAATTTAATTTAATTCAATATATAATTTATTTTCAAACAAGCTCTAAATATTAAAAAAAAAAATACATTAACGTAAACTTAAGTGACAAGACATGAGTGCTTGAGCACCTGCTACCAAACAAGAGAGATTATGTTTTTTTTTTTTAATTTTCTGTCAATTTTGTCTTTGATTTTAATTTATGAATTAAATTCTCAAACAATCTCTAAGTAGTAATAAGAATTCTGAAATTTCAGCTTTCCTTTTATTTGAAATATCGTTTAATAAAGATCTTAGCCAATTATATAAAAAGTTAATTAAGATAAAAAGATAAAGACATATTATGGTTTAGGGAACGTAAGATGATTTCAACCCAAAAAGGGTGAGGAAGATACTGTGCAGGCTCGCTAGGGTTTCATTAGGATGACTAAGTGATCTTCAAATTCCTGATGGTATATTTAGGATTGTAATGGTTGTTATGGTTTAAAATATTTTTTGTTTAGAAATATATTAAGATGATGTATTTTTATTTTTAAAAAAATTATTTTTAATATCAGTGCATCAAAATAATTTAAAAATACTAAAAAAATATTAATTTTAAGAAGAAAAAATTAAAAAATTTTAGAAACACAAGTTGAATCACGTTTCCAAACGGGCCCTAAATGTTATCTTCAACCGAGGTAATTTCTGTTAGAGAATAATATAAATCATATCCTAGGATCTCATCTAAAAAACTTAAATTATTTGGTTGAGTTGGTTCTTTGACATGATATCAGAGTCTTAATGATCAAGCGGTCACGAGTTCGAATCTCATCATCCCCATTTATTTGATAAAAATTAAGCACAAGGTAATGTGGGTCTGTGCAAATTTAAAGTTCAAAGGGCTTTCACTTAAAGGAATATGTTAGAAAATAATATAAATCATATCCTAGAATTTCATTTAAGAAGCTTAAATTATTAGGTTGAATTGATTCTTTGATAATTTTTAAGTATTTATTTGACTAGTATTCTAATTACTTTTCTTTTATTTTAATATATTTATTGCAGTTTGTTTCCTTGCTAAATTTTATATCCATTTATATCATTTCTAGTTAATTGGACCAAACTATAAGAATAATTCCTTGAATAAATAATATAATTGATATTGTGATAATGATTATTTTTTAAAATATTTTTTTGTTTAAAATATATTTTTTTATTTTTTATATTAGCCTATCAAAACCATTTAAAATATATAAAAAATAATTTAAAATTTTAAAAAATACAGGACACCACGTTGTAGAATCCGTGGTACGTACGTTCTCCCAGTACAGATAACTCGACGAGCAAAAAGAGACAACTAATACCTAACAGATGTTTGAAGATTCCTGACTAAAATATTAAAAGTCAAATCCATCAAAAATCCAAATATGAATTATTTATAATTGTAAATACATATTCATGGAATATGAGCGTACAATTGTTCTCTGATCACGAGTCATACCTAGTTAGGGTGCCGCATATCATGGCATGTCTTCGGGGTAAGTTCAGGTACGTTTCGGCATCCCCCATGTTCTGTGTGGATCAACCCAGTTTTTCTCTTAGATTAATGATCAGAACTCGCCTAGTCTTGTACCTCCCTCGAACCACGCTGCTGAGTTGCTCATTACTCAAATTCGCCGGCTATTAAAATTAAAATTAAAAATTAAAAATAAAAAAAACACTGTTTCTCTAGATAAAAATAATTGTAGACGAAAATAGTGTTTTTACTTTTTTGCTCTTCAAACAGGAAAAAAAAAAACTATTAGGCTAACTTCTCATGGTAAAACGGCCTTTACACAAGGAACTTTCACCATTTTAAGATTAACTAATTTTAAACACTAAAATAACTTAAATACATTTAAAAATAAAATTTATAAACCTCGTATAGATGAGCTTTTTGGTATTTTATACTTGACTTCACAGAAAGATGACATACTTACCATTGAAATAAAAAATTCTTTAACTAAAATGCATTATAAGAACCTAATTACCCCTCGAAGGAAATATTTATGCCTTTGGACTGAGGGCATTTTCTTCATTGCTTTATGGGGTTTTTCCCGTTATTATTAGGTATAATAAGGGGTAATTTGATATTTTTTAAATAAAAATATTAATTTAAATAAAAAATAGTTGACGCGCTCGAGTCGGCCTCTTTGCAGTGTGTTGGCCTCTTTGCCATATTAAATCGGCATTTGTGGTTGATTACAACGGCTAAAAATACCCTTTTACGATGGTGTTTTAATCATCTCAGCAACCTCTTCTTTACTCGACGAAGCGTGTGGCGAACAGACCTTTGGTGTGGTGTCATATTAACCATCTTTTCTTCATTTTGTTTCTCTTTTCTTTTTCTTTCTTGATTTCCACGCGTCCTCTCTAAATTTTCAAACTAGCCCCTCAATTTATTTTTCCTTCAAATTTGATCACTTTTCTTTTTATTACTATTTATTTTATTTGAATTAGTTTATAAAATTATACTTGTTTTCAATTTCACCCTCCTTTGATTTTTTTCATCTATTAAAATTAGTCATTCTTTTTATTGCTATTTGTTTTTATTTTATATTGTTTTTAAATTGATTTTTTAAAAAGTTTCACTGTACTTAATTTTTTTTTCTTTCATATTTGATCTTCGTTCTTTCTATTGTTAATTTTTTATACTTTGACAATTTTTTTAAATTGATGTATTTTTTTTTAATTTCATCTTTCAACATTAAATTATTGGTTTATATACGATTTTCCACTAATTTTAAAAATGAACGTTGGGTGTTTTTGTTTGTTGTTCCTTTTTAGATTCAATATTTTTTTAATCAAAATTCTTTATTAATTAAAATGAATTAATTAAATATAAGCATACTCTTAATGGTGGTGGGCTAGTGTTCATAATGGAGTAACAATGAGTTTTTGAAGGACTTTTCTTTTTTCTTTTTTCTCTTGAGGATGATAGTGACCGCTCATGCTATTTTTTATGGTTAATTATAACTATTTTTTTTTATCCACTATCATTGATGTGTTTTTTTTAGATCGTATTGTTAAATTTGTCAAATTTACTAAATTCAGTCAAGTTAATAAATAGAATCTTAGAATTTTTTTTTATTTAAAAAAAATACTATGACTTGAACATTCTTTTATGTTAAAAAAAAAATAGTATGCGTAATAATTAGAAGAGGTAACATAAATAAAGGTATGAGAATAGCATGGGAATTTGGAAATGTTTATAATAATGCACGAAGCAGACCATTGCGCTTACAGAAGTTTCTTCCCTTTCTCGGTGGGCTTAATCGTAAAATGCCAAGCCACACCCAAGATGGTTTTTAATACAGACGTCCTAAAATACAGTGCGGACAAACCAAAAAAAACACAACAAATAGCACTTTAACAAATTAAAGACGACAGGTTGCAAAGGGGAATAGGCACCCTATCAGGAACTTTTGCAGCTATCCTGTGCATGATTTTTAGAATTAGAACTGAACATTGCTTTTGAAGGACTGCCCAAATACCCAATTGGAGGGTGCCACGTTGAGTGCTGTTCTGGTCTTCCCATTGCTGGTTTGGATTTTGAAGGACAAGCTCTGACCATTTAGATAGCTCAGGCTCTGCCAATTGGATCCCCAGTTTCTTGACATGGCTTCCCATTGGTTAGATTTAGACCCTTTGATCCATACCCTAGAGATATCTCCAGCTCCACCGACATTGGATATAAGCACCAGCTCAAAGTAGTTCTTTCCATTGATGGTAAATCTGATGCCTCCACTTCTGTCGCAGCCCACCCTGATGATACACCAAGATTAATAAAACACGAAAACACATAGTTCCAAAATTTCATGTCAAGAGACTCGGAATGGAAGGTATTAAGTATTAATAAGAACGTACTTTCTGTAGAGGATAGGTACAATTCCAGCTCTGTACTTGGCAATAGTCTGGAAAGCAGGCTGAGACATGTCGAAATGCGGCCGAGGAGGGTTGCACCAGCCGCCATTGTCATTAGGGAGGTTATAATTTGGTGGACAGAAATTAGTAGCAGTGATGGTAATATATTTACCCCTTAGGCACCACTGAGGAACCTTCGTTGAATCACAGATTATCTGATAGCACCCACCACATGACTTGCCATCATTGAACAAAGCCGTGCTCAGTGCCGCAGTTTTTATTCCATAGCCATCGGTGTAAAGGTTTCCATATCCACAGGCACCACCTAAATGGGCATCATTAACTCAAAACAGTCAGCACTTTTTTGAACAACTGTATCATCACATGTCGCACCGCAATACTTTCCCTTAGGGCACATAGAAAGAGAGAATATTGAAAGTAAATAAGCAGTACTTACCCATTGTACCAGAAGCATCACTTCCCCCATAGAAAGTTGCATGGGCTTGTTGCCAAGCCGCGGAGGCTGAGTGAAACTGTGTGCAGTATATACCTAGGAACAAAAATACTGCACAGCTGAGAACAGAAAGGCTTGCCATAATATTATCTGTTCTCCAAGACAATGAAGGCTGGTTTATTTGCTATTGCTAGAGCTAGATAGCTAGTTTAATTTGATAAAGAAGATAGCAAACTCGGCAACTATTTATAATCACTACTCACATTCTGTCGGCTCATTAAAATATCATTCAAGCAATATGAAAAGGGGGGGGAAATTGATTGCAACCATGTTGACTGAGCGCAATATATTCCATAATCATTGAATGGCAACAAGGGCGGCATTAGGCAATATTATCTCTATAAGCTTGAATTAATAAGTGAGTCTAGAATACTGTAAATTATAAAGAGTGTTTTCCAAAGAGTCATTTTGATTATCTAGATGTGCAAAACAATCATGATATTATTTTTAAGTCTCTTGTATTATCACCGAACTAGTTTAAATATCAAAGTGAGCTCCAAATTAAAAAAAAAAAAAAAGGGGTTAGGTGTGGTATTCTTCCTATAACTTAGATCAGAGATAAGCTATCCACTCTCTAAGAAACTGACTTCTTCCAACGTTACTTCAAGATGCTCGTAAAGAAATTTCCTCTCGGTAGAAAGTTATTTATTTATCATATTCTTTTGCATTTCCAATCATATTTCTAACTAAAATTCACGGCAATATCCGTCAGAATTACAATCAAATCAGGAATGTCTAATTAATTTTTCATAAATATATGCATGCTGCTAACCCAAAACTATCAAAGAATAATCTCAACATAATAGTTTAAACTATTAGCTAAAGTCTCAAAATATAATTTATATTATTTTTTAACATATTCTTTAAGTGAAAGTTTTTTGAACTTGAAATTTGCACAGACCCATATTATCTAATAGCTTAAGCTATTAGGTAAGGTCTCAAGATATGATTCATATTATTTTTTAATATACCCCCTTGAATAAAAGTTCTTTGAACTTAAAATTTGTATAGACCCACATTACCTTGTACTTAATTTTTATTAAATAAATAAAAATTGTGAGATTTAAACTCATGTCAGCTTAATTATCAAGACTTTGATATCATGTTAGAAGATTAACTTCACCTAATAACTTAAATTAATAAATAAAATTTTAAAATATAATTTATATTATTTTTTCACAATAAAAAATCCTCTGTGTTGCATCAGTTAAGGTTCTTGGGATTTGGACAAGTCCAAAACCAGAACAAAAGGTTTGCTTGCAGTAGCTTGTAAGATTCGTGGTACGTTATAGTACAGTTGACATGCCAATCGCCAAGCAGACAATAAACTATTGCAAGAACATTTTTTTATAGGCAACGCCAACTAATCTAGTCTGCAACTATATAACAGAACATTTCCATAACTAACGCCTCCCAAGGGTATGAATTGAAGGCTACAACTAAACTATTCAAAGTCAAATCGATGAAAAAACATCAAATGTAACTTGCAAATAATAATTTTCTTTTGTGCTCGCAGCTATGCATGCAACCACTAGGTATATTTAAGAGCTATTATGACTTGTTATCAAGAAATAAACACATTTATGGAAGAAGTTTAAGATAAAATACAAGTCAGTTATCTATATATGTACGCATAGTTATCCTGGTGGTGATGACTAGCTACGGTACCGTTTATCTTGGCATGTCTTGGGGGGTGTTCACGTTCATGGCACATGGGTGATGACATCCCTGGTGAGCTCACACAACCAACCAATAAATGATTCACACATGGGATCGTATTGTTTATTTGAAATGTAAAGCAATAGAATATTTTGTGTTAACTAATTCATGCCAAGGCCTTGGATTTAACTCTTGCTCGTCATATTTGCCCAAATTAACCATGATTTACAACCATCACGAACAAAAACCTTGAAAGATAACAGGTTAATTCAGTAGAAATTAAATCAGTAGTATACTAATTGTTTTTAAAATATTTTTTAATATCAGTATATCAAAATGGTATAAAAATATTAAAAAAATAATTTATAATAAAAAAATTAAAATTTTTAAAAAAGCACTGTTGCACCGTCTAAACAAACAGTGCCTTCTCAGTGAATAACCGACCGGTCCATCTGCAACTGATTTCCTCGATGTTGTTCAACTTTGTAATTGGCAGACGAGAAGAATAAAAATGGAGAGAAGATTTTTATATACCGTAATAATTATAACATCGAACGTCGTAAACAACTATAACTTACGTAATTCATAAGCTCCAGTACTACTGTAGTACGGCTCGTTGACTTTTGTAAAAAAAAAAATTGAAATTCTCTTTCTTCTAGCAATGGGAGTTTAAAAAAATAAAACCAAACCTGGTTTTCCCTTTCTTTTTTTTAATCAACTGATTTCTGAGAAAATAAAACTAAGTTGAACTATAATTAAGTCTCATTTTCAAAATAGTTATAATCTAAATATATATATATATATATTCTTTTTCTCTATGCTATCCTGTGAACATAACGTCGTCGACCGGTGCTGCATCAGTTATCACTCATTGATTGGTGGACTGATAGGGCCACTAAGGCAGACGCTCTTTCAAATTAATGGGCGTAAATGTATTGAAATAGATACAAATTAGAGCATCATAAAAGTGTTAATTTCTTGGGTAAATGTTTTTTTTTTTGGCACGTGAAGTGTTTGAGTTAGTTTGTGTGCACCTCGACTAATCTTCACAGGTCCTAAAGTTAACGATCAGGTAAACGTCCAGTGATCATTAATATTAATAATCACAAGGGAAGCAAATTTCTTGATTCTAAGTGTTAATTTCTTGGGAAAATGTTTTTTTTTTTTTTTTCATGTGGAGTGTTTGGGTCAGTTTATGTACAACTCGACTAATCCTCACGAATCTTGAAATTAACGACTAGATAAGCCTTCAATGACCGTTAATATTAGCAATCACAGAGAAAGCAAATCCTTTAATCCTAAATTTTTATTACTGAAACACCTACTATATAATTATTTCTCGGGTAAATGTTGAACAAGTCGGGATGTTGGTTAATCCATTTACATTATACGAAAAACTATAAAATCACCTCTTTTTTGTATCCCTTCCTAAAACTCATTTTTCATAGATCTAGCTAGGAGAAAAGCAGCGGTAGCAAGAGTTTAGAAGATAGTCGATACTGTATCTTCTAGTTTGATAACATCTAACACTGAAAAGACAGGTTCCTTGCATTTGACACCAAAGGAAGATTAAATTCATTTATCCTTCTTGATGCACGATATTCTAGCCAAACCTGTACATTAGAACCTGGCTATCAGTTCCCCGTGCGAAAAAATAAACAGCCATGGGTTAGTCAGCAACATTACATATACTCAGGTTTTAAGGCCATAGAGAAGCACACTGCTAAAAAGAGTAACGTTTTAACTTATTTATAAACTAAGTGTTCATATATTATATAGATAATATTTTATGACCTCCATAGTGATTTAAGCTTTTGAGTTAAAATAATTTTTTAAAATAATATTAGAATCTTGTTTTATTATATTTATTTTATTTAATAAAAATTAAGTATAAAATAATATAAATTTATATAAGTTTTAAACTTAAAAAACTTTAATTTACCTTGTGTTTTTTTATACTAAGCAACCCTATCACACGCAGGTGTAAAGATCCATTCTCTTGCTCTAACGCTTAACTCAGCTCAGAAAACATTGTGACTACAAATGAATTTTACTCGATTTAACTTTGTAACCTTTTCACCTCAACTCAAAATTCTTGAGCACTTTCCTACCCTGAACTTTTGCTCCGCTTTAATGTGAACAAACCCATACGAATTGATCATAACAGCCACGTTTGGCTCTATAGCAACTGTAGTTCCAACTTCCATGGCAAACTACTTCTGAGATATTTTTATACTACGAAAGAAATTTGTGTTATAATGAAATATTTGCTGGAAATGCATTTCAACTGGTAAATTTAAATTACTTGGGCTCTTTTCAGAATTACCTTCAAGAGTCAATGTGAGGATTTTGGAGTACATGTCTAGCATTATGAAGAATACCACTTGCTTCCTCATTTGATAGGCGTCAAGCAACCGCAGTTCTTCGATCTCCTCCTGCCACTTCTCCATCTCTTCCTCGTGTATCCTTCGGTCACACCATAAAATTTAGAGAACATAGAATAACCGTGGCTGCAACAGTATAAATTGCATTTAATATGATTTAGAACTCACGAAATGAAGCCTTCTTCAAATTCTTTCTTCATTTCCTTGAACATTGCTTTTCCTGATTCCTGCAACTCAGATACCTACATGAATTAACATCACAAGTATATCATGTTAGCAAGCAGAAAAAGTTCCTAGCCTTATAATGTCAATGAAAATTACATTTCCAACATATATAATTTGTCACCTCCTCTTGGTTCATGGTTTTTTCAAAAGACGAGCAAAAAATGGGAGATATTTTACATGCAGGATTTCATGGATGCACACTTCATACAAAATATTCTTAAAATAAGAAGACGAAAAAAAGAGAATTGAACTCTAACTACCATTTGGGTGAAGTGTTCGATCTTTTCAAAAATGTGAGCAATGTTAAGTTCCATCTCTTCAGATCCCACAATGTTCGTCTCAGTTTTGTCCTTCTCTACAATCTCTAGAGTTGTTCCATCTATGACCTCTTGTTCGTTCACCTCCTTCTGAATAATATAACAATCAAACACTGCTACAAAAAAAATACAAATTTTGCATTAAAATTAAGGGAAAATGAAGGGTAAACAGTCATACAGCATGCTTCAAACGCTTCCTTGCTTCACTTTCCATCTCAGTTGTTGCTAGTCAAAGCTGCAGAAAGCAAGAAAATCATGACATTGCCTCAGTTCTCAATTAATAGTTAAATTGAAAGAATTACAAAAGATCACAGAAACAGGAAAAAAAAAAAAGGATTGGATACGTTACAAAAATTGGAGGTCATAGAAAATGTCAGTAAGTATCTGTTCATGAGCAAAATTGGAAGAATATTTGCTACTTGTTAAAGACACCTTTAAATAATTTGCTTCCTGTAGCAAATAGCAGGGGTGAAGTTCCGGATTTCAACAGAAGTTCACAACGGGTAGAAAGAAAAAAGGAACACAAGGAGCATCAATCTTGAAATCAATCACATGAAGCCGATAAGATCAACAACTAAACACTATTTAAACATGATCCAGGCAGAAAGAACAATGGCATATGCATTTTACAAGTCTTACCATAAAAATAAACAAACAAGAAGAAGATGAAGATGAAGAAAAAAATCGACCATGATAAAATAATTACAGTATCCTTTATTTCAATAAACTTTACAAGCATCAAATTATCAATACCAGAGGAGGTATAGCATCTTCCAACGAGTCCTTGATTCACAAAATCCTCTTAACAAAAGTCAAAATTTCTAATTCAAGCTAAACGCAGCTATATCCACAGTAATTGGTATAATTATCAGAAAACGTGCGGTTATGTCTCTTCTGATCACTAGATAATTAAAGGAGGAGAAAATTAAAATGCGAGTCAATTCCTTGAAGCAGAAATGGTAAACAAAAACCTAAACTATACAACACTTGGAAGTAATATCAGCAATTTATGATAACAAACAAGTTTTTTTATCTGTGTATTTTTCTGATCGAGAGAGGAAAAGACTTTGAGCTACGATTGATCTCGAACGTCGTGAAGCTAAAACAAGATCGGATCATCTACGGATAAAAAAACAAAACACAAATAAGCGTTCATGATTGTAATATGCATAGCGCGGTTACCTTCAGTAGAATCGTAGCTCAGATAGAAATTGAAGACTGAAAATTGTTCTACGAGTCTGAAAATTGCCAGCGATGGAGGATAGGCAGAGAGAGAGATTTGTGATTGTTGGAAAAGTGAAGCTGTTTGGTTGAATAGCCCCGGTTTCTTTTTGAAATCTTGTAGCATTTTGGGATGCGCGGGAATTATATTTGCTGCTACCCTCGGGATAAAACTACGACGTTTAAAATGCTTTTAATTTCTTTTCCGTCTTTCACTTTGATACCACGAGTTTATTATAACTTAGTTTTTGTAGTTTATCAAAATAAATTAATTAGTTCGTATAAAAAATAATAAATATTCTTCTGATTAATATTGACCATGATTGATTTAATAATATTTTACTCTAAAATATGTCTTCTTTTCTCCTCAATCATTATATTTCATTTACCTTTCCCCCTCCTTCTATTTCTTAAAAAGAAAATTTGAAAAATAATATCAAGTGTACGAAAATAATTGACTTATAAATATATTTAAAAACATTAATATTAAATATATAGTTTCAAAAATCATGATGAAGAAACTCCTAAAAGAAAATCCAATTATTACTTTATCAAGCAATTATGTAAAAATAAAAGCTTTTTTTTAAATAAAAGTATTCATGGATATAGTTAAGTCAGGTTTGAATCTATAATTAGATCTAAATTCATTTCTAATATTTTAAAAATTATAAATTTGAACAAATAATTTTTTTGGATCTATACGGGTTGGATATATGTTTGACTAAATTTTTTATGGATATTATAAATATCTATATATTGTGTTTATATTACTAATTCTCATGGATTGTATTTAATTAGAACAAAGATTTGAGTTTAATAAATTATTCATAATCTGTTTATAAGAGCATTTCCAATGCAAAAAGCTAAATTGATAAAATGGCTTTTTGAATAGTATAAATATAGTTTTTTTGATTATGTGCATTCCAATGATAAAAAGCTATTTAGAAAAGCCATTTATATTTTAATATATTTCATATTAAATTTATTTTTATATAATTATATAAATAATTTAGATATTTTATATATAATATAATTATGATGTTATTAATTATATAATTAATATGAGTAATTTATAAAAATAAACTAAAATTTAATGAAATAATATGAAAGTTAAAAGATATAATTTAAAATTAAACTTAAAATTTATTTATATGAATATTTTTAATTGTAGTTTTATATGTTACTGTTAAAAATTTAATTTACAAGATTTTATACAAGATTAGAATAGTGAGTTTTTATACAAGATTTTAAAAAAAAACAAGTTTTTTCCTTTCTTTTAAAGAAAAAATAAATATTGTTGCCAACGGCTATAAAAATAGCCGTTGGCAACGTTAACTTAAATTTACCTCTTCTACAGAACCTGTAGAAATGCCTCTGCTTAAATTAAAAAGTCATTTTGGCTTTTTTGATGGCTGCTCTATTGGAATAACTTAATAAAAATCCTAAAAGCAAAAGTACATGTTTTTAGATTTAGCTCTCGTTGGAGATGCTCTAAGTTGTGTCAAACAATTTAGAATTAATATATTAACTGAATCAATTGATGAAAATCAAAGAAAATGAAATGAGCAATTTGCAAAAAAATAATAAAAATAATAATAACATGTAACAACAAATTAAGTTAGTTGATAACCAATCAATCACTTGATATATGCTCAGGAGCTCTTCACATGTAGGATCTCTTCGGCCATTTACGCCTCTTTGATTTCACTTGCTAGATGGGCTTGATTAAAAGTGACCACAACAACCAGAAATAGCTTACTTCAACAAGAACCTTGAATTTGAGGTATAATATTTGAGTAATGTTCATATTTTTTAGTTCATTTGAGGGCTTGTTGGGCCTTGCATGACGCAAAGAGAGAGAGTCCTCTCCATAGTTTTTAGACTCGGCTTGGTGGCTGGCCCGATCCAAGATCCGGGTTTCGAGTTTTGACCGGGTTGTCCAGGAACGACGTCGTTTTAGTAAAAAAAATAAAAATAAAAGTCAACGGGTTGCAACCGAGTTTTTGAGCGGGTCTTCCCGGGTCAACCCGTCAGGTCACGCCAGGTTTTTCCTTCCCCTGTTTTTTTCTTTAACTCGGCCCGTTTCCAGCCCCAGGTTAGCTGGGTCCCGGGTCGACCCACCGAGCCTGGCCGGGTTTTAAAACTATGGTCCCTCCATTGCATAATAATCAGATAAACTAATAATCTAAAATACATGGAGAAAATATTGTTTTTTACATCTTTGTTTATTCTATTTGAAAGTGTGGTTGCGGTTGTTTTTTAAAGTGTTTTTCATTTAGAAATATATTAAAATAATATTTTAAAAAAAAATTAATTTTGATATCAGCGCATCAAAATGATCTAAAAATACCAAAAAATATTAATTTGAAGCAAAGAAAAAAATAAAAAAAATTAAATTTTTAAAAATAAATATCACCTTGCCTAGTTTTTTTTTTTTTTCCATGTGAATATATGATTTATGTATTATAACAATACATCTTTATGATAGCGTTTTATTACTATTTTAGTATTAAAAAAATGGAGAGAATAGAGATAGGATGAATATGTAATAAAATAGCGTTTTATTACTATTTTATTTTGACTCATTCTTTGGTATCTCTCTCTATGTATTCTTCTCTTCTCCTTTGACTATCTCACACTATGCCTCTTCAGCTCCTCCCGAGAGTTAATTATCTTAATTAAAAAAATAAACAGACGATTACATTCTAGGTGGTTAATAATCTAATTAAAGAGTGAGATATGCATCTATCTCTTTCTTTTCTACCATCATCTTTCAAAAAATAATACAAATTGAGCGTCTCTTCTTCTCCAAAATAAGTTGTTCTGAAAAAAATAAAAAATAAAAACCTTTGAGTTCATGCAAGGAGGTTCAGTTACTAGCTAATAATTAGATTTAAGATTAAAAAAAATAAAATTCTAGTGACCTGTTTTGTTTCTAATTAAAGTCTTAAAGTATTGTTGTAAAGTAATATTAATGGAGATTGGACCGTTGAGCATGTTGGATAGAGGAGTGTAGCTCAACTGATAAGGTTTTAGGTTTATTCTTTATAGATTACCAGTTCGAGTTCCACAAACCTCATGACCACTAGAGGCTTATATAATCGATAACTTCAGAACTCGTGGGATTAATTAATAAAAATATGTGCAAATTAGCTTGGACACCGACATTAATTAAAAAAAAAAAACAAAGAGGTTCTTAAGAGAATTAAGATTACGCCAATGCAATCATAGATTAATAAACTAGATTAATATATTAATTTAATTATTTGTTAACATAATTGTTTTATGCCTCACTTGGTTACCGCACGGGCGCTGAAGTAGAGAGCACCTTATTAAACCCGTCCGGCCCGGCGGGTCGACCTGGTGGCTGGACCGATCCGGGTTTAATAAAAGACCGGCTGTGGCAACAGCCCGGCCAAACCCGGGCGACCCGGCGGGTCGACCTGGGCGAACCCGAAAGAGACCCGGTTTTTTTTTTTTTTCCAAATGTGGGATTTGAAATCCATTAGTATATATACTATATGTTCCCAAGAAAAAAGTCATGTTTTTTCAATGTGGGATAAAAAATATTTTGGTTTAAATACTTCAACTTAAAAGATAACATAGTATCTTTTCAATGTGGGATTTGAAACCCTTTCATATATATACTTCATGTTCCCATGAAAAAAACCATGTTTTTTCAATGTGGGATTTGAAACCCATTAGTATATATACTCTATGTTCCCAAGAAAAAAATCATGTTTTTTCAATATGGGATAAAAAACCTTTTGGTTTAAATACTTCAACTTAAAAAGATAATATATTATCTTTTCAATGTGGGATTTGAAACCCTTTCATATATATACTCTATGTTTCCATGAAAAAAGTTATGTTTTTTCAATGTGAGATTTGAAACCTATTAGTATATATATTCTATGTTTCTAAGGAAAAAGTTATGTTTTTTCAATGTGGAATAAAAAAAAATTTTAGTTTAAATACTTTAACTTAAAAGCTTAACATAATATCTTTTTAATGTGGGATAAATTTTTTTTAAAATATTCTTTTAAACTTCATAATATGTATAATCTATATTTACATGGATTTTTTCATATGAAATATTAAAATTTTAATTTTTTTTAATTTTTTCAGGTTAATCCGGGTTGACCCGAGTTGACCCATGAAATCCGGGACCCGATCCCTTGACCGGGTCAATTCCGGGCCGAGTTTAATAACTATGGTAGAGAGAAGCTTAACGCTAATCCTGGCAGCTACCTACCTTGTAAAATTAAATAATTTGTTAGAAGTGAGAAAAGTAATTTCCGCATTATATTTACGTTGGTCAACTTCAAATTAAATAATTAATTATATAATTAAGATCGCATTACTAAATCGAAAGTGATTAATAAAGAGAGATGTCCAGTTGTCCACTCTAATGAAACCACTTTTTTTTTTTTCAACGTTTAAGGGTTTCAACCTAAACTAGATTTCCTTATTAGAGATAAAGCCTCACTCTTTATGCCTTCGTATCACTAGTGATTGGGTTTTTGCTAGTTCCAAAATTCTAGCAAATTCAAAGAAGAGAGAAAATCTCTTCGATGACTCGAATTATATAAATATATTATATGCATGGTTTTTTTTCTTTTTGTAGATAATTGCAGTCCCATAGTCGGGTATTTTTAATTATTAGCGCAAAAAAAACTTTTGGTAGAATAACACAAGTAAAAAAAATATTAGCAAAATAACAAAATTTCATACTTATTATGTTTTTTAGTGTTTTTTAGTCGCGAAACACGACATGTTAAGAAATCATGATTGAAAAAAAATAATATTTAATTGATGTCATGTTTGGAAACCATAATATCTACCAAACCACAAATTAATAAACCTTAAATTGAAAACCTAAACTATACCTAAACTATCTATCAAACTCTATCTAATCCATAACTCTAACTAAGGCCTAAACCTTACTAACTACTAACTCATTAATGAAAAAAAAAAAAAAACCTAACTTTAAGCCAAATCCTAAATACTCATTAACCATAACTCAAACCTCAAATATGCAAGATACTTAACCATTAAAAACTAACACTAATCTAAATCCTAAACACCAACCCTGATTTATACACTAAATAATAATTCAAACTCTAAACCCTAACCCTAACCATATCAAATCCATAAATAAACATGGTTGGTGTTAGTTTATGTGTTTTAATATATTTGTAATATTGTTTTTTTGTAATTTTTTTGGGATAGTCAAGTTTAAATTCAATTTTTTTTTCAAATTTAATTTGGAGTACTAGAATTAGAAATCAAAATATTATAGGTAAAAGAAGTGAAAATTTGATGTGTTGCTTTATTAACTTGAATATTGTTGAGTTTAGTTTTAACTTTAATATTGTTGAGTTTTTGTATTTACATGTAAAAGAAGTGAAAATTGATGTGTTGCGTTATTAACAAACCTAATAACTATTAAACTAATGTCATAAATCAAGTAAATTGCAAGAAAATACAAAAAGGGTCAAAATTGTAGTTATTATGCAATTCACCCTAAACCCAAAATTTTTTTTTATTATAATATGCTTGATAAAAAATTATTTACATGAAATGACATCAGGACAAAATTTATAGTTATTATGCAATTCACCAAAATTCCAAAATAAATTCTATTATAAGCTACTTCAAAACCACATAAATTATAAGAAAAAAAATTCACAAAATGTAGTTTTTATGCAATTCACCTTATATACAAGAAAAATAAAATAGGCTAAAAAATATAATTATTATGTATTTCATCATAAATCCAAAAGAAATTTTGATGATAAGTTGCTTGAAATAGTAGTCCTTAATTCTAAAATTCACATTTTAGGCTTAAGGGTTTGGAGTTTGGATTTAAGGTTTGAGGTTAAACTAATCTTTTATTGTTATTTCTTTCATTAATCAGAAACCAACTTCTATTTTCCCTCGGAAGGTCAATTCATTGTGAAAATATTTTTCGTAAGATATATTTATTTTCATTATATATGGTATAATTAAAGCATTTAACCTTGCACTTAAAATATTATTGTATCCTAATTAAAGGAATATTTTTCTTAAGGGGCATATATATGGTATTAAATTTCTTTTGTGGGCTACGCGCGTGCATGCCTTGAATACCAATTTCAGTTTTCCTTGTGGAAAGTAAAATAAATTAAATCATTCAGTTTCTTTGCAGGCATGCTGCCATACTGTCTTTAAAAACCCTTCGCAATCAGCCTACCAACCCGCAGCCCATACCACGCACATTCCCCCTTTCTTTTTCTTTAGCGTGTAGAACATTTGACGCCAGGTCCTGCGTTTTCGAATCATCAGCATACGTTTATTCGTGTTAAGCAAGATGAAGTGGTTGAACAGTTTCTTTTCAATGGCCCTTTTGGTTATCTTCCACCATGGACTATATTGTTGCCAGGCTGATCAATCTTCTCCAACTCATCACTGTGTTTTTGCTAAAACAAATGGAACCCAATTTGTAGTGAACAATAAGCCTCTATACTTAAATGGCTTCAATGCATTTTGGATGATGTACATGTCATCTGATCCATCCACGAGGAGCAAAGTCACATCTGCATTCCAGCAAGCCTCCGAGTATGGCATGAATATTGCTAGAACTTGGGCTTTCAGCGATGGTGGAAATGATAAGCCCCTCCAGATTTCTCCAGGTATCTACAACGAGGACATGTTCAAGGTATACTTTTCCTCGTTTCTTGATTTCCCTACAATTAATTCTTCTCGAGCTGTCGCATGCCGAATAATTATATATGTTCTTACTGTTCTTCTTTCCAGGGATTGGACTTCGTGGTATCAGAAGCTAGGAAATATGGGATTTATCTGATACTGAGCTTGGTGAATAACTTCAAAGATTATGGGGGCAGATCACAATATGTTGAGTGGGCAAGGGAACGTGATCAGCAGTTGAGTGATGACGACGGGTTCTATACAAACTCTGTTGTCAAAGAATACTACAAGAACCATGTCAAGGTAACTCATTCATCAGTACTGTACCCTCCTTTACATTTGCCATCATCTTTCCATGGACAAATCTTCTTAATTTGTTGTTTAATTCATTTACACAATTATTATCACTATTAGAATTATTAATTTATACACATCTAAAGCGTTTCTTTCAAAAGCGCATTTAATTTGATGTTAAAACATCTTCCATGTCTAATATTTACCTCTGTTAAAGGAAATGAATGTCTCTGAAGTGAGGGCATAATGTTTTCAATTACTGATAGCTAATTAAAAACAGTGGAAGATGATTAATGGATAGAATTAATGTGATTAAATTCTTGAAACAAGTTAACCAATAATGCCTTTTGACTTGGTAAAACCATCGCTAGCTTATAATGTCAGAGTCACGGTTATCTTGGTTTTAGCAACTGTTGACCCTAGCTTTCAATCTCTCTTGCCGCTAAAAAACAGTATCTGTGCAGGCAGTGCTCACGAGGATCAACTCGATAACAGGAGTTGCATATAAAGACGATCCCACCATTTTTGCTTGGGAATTGATAAACGAACCTCATTCAAATGACACTTCTGGAAAGCTAATTCAGGTATATATATATATAATATCTTTCATTTCTACTCTCAAGCTGTTCACAGTATTAAGATCAAACAAATTATATCGAGAAAAAAACAAGCCCAACAAATGACAATCTCTCTTAGGATGAAAGAAATTCATGATTCAACAGTGTAATCATTCAAAACTAGGAATGAATGGAGCAATAGAAATGCTTGGAAGCTCACGCTATTTGCTTAATGTCACCATTGCTAATCTCCATTTGTTCCTATTTTGAGCTCTACGTGTGCGGTATGACTATATACTAAATGGGGATAACGATGCAGAGTCTCTGTTACGGTGATTATTGCAGGACTGGGTCAATGAAATGGCAGCACACGTTAAATCCATTGATAATTACCATCTTCTTGAAATAGGGCTAGAAGGGTTTTACGGTGACTCGAAGAAGGAATCCAATCCTGGCAGCTACCTTTTTGGCACTGACTTTATCTCCAACAACCAAATCCCGCACATAGATTTTGCCACCATTCATCTCTACCCTGAGCAATGGTAATCGCCTTCTCTATCATTTACTCAGTACTGTTCCTTCATCAAGAATTATAACTATTCTCGAGTCTTACTAGATTAATGCAATGGCAGGTTGCCAAACTCAAGCGAAGACGAGCAAGCTTCGTTTGTGGATAGATGGATCCAAGCTCATATCCAAGACTCCAGTTCAGTGCTTAGAAAACCACTCGTTATAGGAGAGTTTGGCAAGTCTTTAAAGCTTCCTGGAAATAGCCTGCAGAAAAGGGACACTTATTTTGTGAAAATCTACAGCGATATATACAATAGTGTCACAAGAGGAGGCCCATTTACTGGTGGACTCTTCTGGCAACTCATGGCCGAGGGAATGGAGAGCTGGGGTGACGGCTACGAGGTTGTCTTGGAGGAGTCTCCCTCAACTGCTAATATCATTGATCTACAGTCTCGCAAGTTACAATCTCTCACATAAATCTATTGCTTTTGGGATTGGAATTTACAATATTTTTGTCCATAGTACATTGTATAATAAATTCACTACATCAATTAAATTTTTTTTTTAACTAGTTTACAGGCTGCGTTAGTCAGATAAAAAAAAAAGAAGTTTGAACAAAAAAAAAATATTTAGATTCTAAAGAATGATTTAGCATTATCATTCCAACAACTTAATTTTAAAATCTCTCAACTTGACTTTTTGTATAACCGGTGTTTAAAATTAAACCTTGTAAAAATTATCCGGATATGACCTAGTTGACTTGGTAGATTTAAAGGCAACCCGGGCATCAAGTAAAAAACGTGGTTTAAATTTAAAAAGTTTAAGATGACAATTTTTTTTACGTATTAAGATATTGACATATTGAATCGAATCAAGTTTCGTAGCTTCACCCACCAAACTCGTGACCCGAGTCATGAACTTCACTGGATTTAATAATTTTATTTTTTTAACTATTTTTCACTTAATTATATAATAATATAAATATATACTCGTAAAATTGAGCACAAACCAAACGTTATGATATTTATTAGAAACTGCAATAATTTCAAAAAAAATTACAAATTAAATCAAATTATAAAGATCAATTTAAAATTAATTAAATATTGATGGAAGAAATTGAAAAAAAAAAACTCAATATAAACTTACCATTGAATTGAATGATGAAATTTAAAAATAAAATAAATAAAGGACAAAACAGATTGAAAAAAGAGGGAATTGAAGGAAAAAAGAAAGAAAGAAAGGTTCATGTGATCTGTTTCACTGTACAGCTTTACCCCAATTGTTTTAATGCATAGTGCAGAATAATTCTTGTCACCGTTTCCATAACGGCCAGAATCATCGCATTAAAATCTTGCGAATTTGTTCTTTGAACAGAAATATCTCGAGGTTTTGAGCCGAGTGATCCGTAAGGTAGTGTTTAAAGATTATCCATGTCCTTGCGCCCTCTCCATTTTTAAAAGATATTGCTTGTTTGAGAATTTAATTACGATTATATTTTAAAATATTTTTTATTTAAAAATATATTAAATTAATATTTTTTTATTTTTAAAAAATTATTTTTAACATTAACATAAAATAATCTAAAAATACTAAAAAATATTAATTTAAAGTAAAGAAAAAATTTAAAAAATTTCAAACTTTTTCAAAAACACTTTTAAAATGTAAAAACAAACAATACTGATCATGAAATCCGATATCCTTTCAATGACATGAGTTATATTAAAAAGATATCTATATCATCCAATCCATTACACAAGGCACACAATAGCAATGGAACTGAGGGAAAAAAAACGAAGCACAGTTCTATTATATTATTTTCTATATTAAACCTGTTTACCTCCCATTTCCCCTCTCAATCAAATTTCAACAAGCCAAACCTGACAAGGGTCAAACATGAACAGATTTGTCATATAGAGGGCAAAGACCCACGCCTATGTATTGTTTGTTCATGAATCAGTTCTAAGACTCGTGTGTTCTTTTACTGTTCTCAGCAAGCTTGCAACGGAGAGGAACAACAAGGAGTAAGAGAAGGTTATTAGCAAAAAAAACTACACATGGCTAGCTGTACAAAAATACATTTGCAGAGAATCTTAAATGCCTGGAATTATTTATCGATCCTGAGATTATTACATAGATTTCTTAGTTCAGGCCTTGAATCCATCCATGATGTGAATTTCGTTTCACTTGCTTTCGTGGAGTACAGGTATGATCTGAATGTGATCAGATTGAAGTACCTCCTGAAAAAAAGTGCAGAAACAATTGGTCATAAAATGCCATACGCTCTATATAATTGCTAGAAGGAGCCATGAAGCCACCCACTGCAGTGTTCATAAAAAAAGAAATAATCGTAATAATAAAAAAATAAAAATAAAGACCATCTCTCCCGAGGGAAAACAGCCTTTCCCATAGACAAGGGCAATTTCAATCCAACTTGGTCCAAGTTACCAAAAACCATAATGGAATATCATGCAAGTGCAAACCTTGTGGCTTTCTATGTCAATTAATGCAAAGCAACAAGGACCAGGCAGATCAAGCATATCCACCAAAGGAAAAGGAGGGTTGCAACAATCTACTTAGCATACGTTCTAAGATTGAATTGCCAAGGTTTATCAACTAACCTTAAAGCCTTAATGCCCATATCCAAGAGGCATGCACGTTGCTCATCGTCACTGTCGGGAAACTTCCAAAGTTCCTTGATGTAATAATGAATATCATCACGCAAATGTCCTGCACCTGCACACCTTTTGAGAAAAAGAAGGTTGGTTTCAGCACGACAGATCAAATCATGGCAAAGGGGACCAACTAATCAGAAAACGTAGGAAACAACTAGAACAAAACATAACTTCACACAGCAAAATGACCCATAGTTGTAAGGATTTTTCATTCCAAATTGACAGATGATAGCAAGCCAATCAGTAACACATCGTCACCTTCTGCTTTTCCCGGAGTTATGGAGAATCTATCTTCCTTTTTTTAATAGAATTATGCCTCCACGACTATCATTTAATCATGCATTTAGTTATTGCCTTTGTTTTCATATGAAGAAGGAACTAAAATAAAAATGGACATACTTTTCAATAATAATGTCAACATCTGCTTTGCTCTGTGGACCATGAATGAGAACCCTTGTAAGACTAAGTATGTCACGGTAATCTCCCATCCTCAGTGCTTCTTCATCAGACAATTCAGAAGGTAAGTTTGCTTCAGACAAAGAAGATGAACGTCTGCTACTAACCAATGTTTGTGAAATCTTTGATGTCAACTTTGCTTCTGCATCAAGTTTAATACAAATAATTGCCATTGCATAGCCAACACCTCCAAACCCTGTGTGTGAAACAAAAAGGTAGCTCCCAGCACAGCTACAAACAAAATTTAGCTAGATTTATAAAATATCTCTGCAATCAAGTACAATTTTATAAAAAGGCTATATTTAGAATAATGCCAAAAGAATCTCCCAGATAATGCCAGCAATCCTTGTACAGAACATAAATTGTGGAAAGCCCAAGTGTCAAAACTCCAATTAACACTAAATATAATAGACATCTGCTTCCATAAACACCCAACTAAACTAAACCTCAGTACCAACCTATTTGTCATGGGCTACATAAATCAAAATCTGTTATAAGGAAATAAACTGTCGGGATGCTAAGAGTGTGTTTCCAACCAAGCACTTGCAAATAGTTTTGGAAAAGGAAGTTGCTTACTATTGTTTAACTCAAAAAGATAGTTGTCAAGAACTGCAGACTGCTTGAAGTTCTGATTTATCTAAATTCTTTGTAATACTCAGTAAAGTAACAAATGCTACTAATTGACAGCTGATTGCTTTCTTTCAGTATGACTTTGCCATCATTTAGAACGAACCAGATCCATCACAATCAATATCATAATGTCCAGAAACAAGGAATGGTCTCATATTTGACAAAATTGGGGGGGACAACTTACATTATTACCAAAGATCAATAAATCAGTTACCATTTCCAAAGTCTGCAAAGTAATATGTTTTACTTTAGGCTTTCAGTAACCTTTGGACTAGAAATAACAAGAACAATTGGAGAAACAAAAGGGCACAATTATGAAGTGATATCCACATGGATAAAAAAAAATTGTAACTTGGCAGTACTACTCTTTTTTGTTATTAAAACAGGTGCTTGAGAGATATGTTTTTTAAAAAATGTCATTGGTGCTGCCAGAGAGACTTAAACAGCAGTCTGAACCCCAGAAAAAATAACCATCTTCCAAGTTCCACTTAATACAGTTATCAAATACTTAATAGAAACATTGCAATCACATTTATAACTAAAATGACAAATTGTGGTTAATAAGGAACAGAGAATTTTGGTACTTACTCGTCTTTACAATACTGTATTGCATCAACATCAGAAGCTAGAGCCTCCCTCTCACTGGCTAATGGAATCCTCCTATATGTCATGTCATAACCCTCATCCTTTAGACCAGCATACACTTCAGCAGGTGCCTTCACATCATCTGCAGAGATGTTCTCCCAATATCCTATGATACAGGACTGATTTGTTGCTGGATCATATTCTTCACGATGTAAAAGCAATCGACCACCAGACCGTCTAATCTCAGATACTATATCTTCTTTTAGTCGAGCCTCCATGAGTTCTAACTGCATAAAAGTTGAAAGAAAGGAAGTTAGTAACGTACTTCGCTTAATAGATAGCTCTTTGAGGCAAAAGAAATTCAACAACGACGGACCACTGGACCAGTTATTCCAACATGCTTGAGCGTGTCAACAGGTTTATTTAGCTCCCTGGGGACAAATGGTGTGCCATTGATGTAAACAGCTGCTTCTTCTCTGAGATCAGTCAATATCACTTTCTGAACCAGAGATCCTCCTATCTTGGGCTTGGCTTTCAAATATGCCAGCACCTCTTTGGCACCAGCAATCGTTGGAGTTGCCATGCTATACACAGGGTAGCCATCCACCTGATGCATAAGAAACATTGGGTTTAAAAACAGGAATTTCCATCAGAATGTAAGGACCTCTCCCTTTGTATTCACACTTTCCACAGAAACTTGTTTGTCAGTGTGTACGAGTGTGAGTTTGTGTGTCTGTGATCTGAATTAGCGAAAGGAAAATGCAAAATAAAACAAAATATATTTAAAAATAAAATAGGAGTGTCAAAAAGGATATTCCACCAAGGGTCCATCATCGATATAATCCAGATGTGGGCATACCTTGTAAACATTTGGTGCTCCATGAATTTGTATGTGGCTAGAAGTCCGCTGACCAGGAAAGAAATACATTTTGAGTATAGAACCTTTACCCAAAACCGAACCATTACGAACCCTGACAGTGGCCTCCATTACTGCATCTCCATGCTGAGATTCCTGTGGTGTTCTCAACCCCTCCTGCTTGTGATAATAATAATAATTAAAAAAAAACACAAATGCCGAGGTTACCATAATGATAAAGAGGAAATCCATAACATAGAGAAAAAATGCAGTCAAAAAGCCCTCGAGTTTCCGAGTCCAAAGGAATAAGAAAATATACCGGGACAGTGAAAAAACGGCCTGGCCTCAATCGAATGCTCCATTTTATTGCTTGGACTTCAGGTCTTTGATGCAACCAACTCTTAAATGTCATCCTTGATTCTCCTTCTCCGCAAAACCCATCAAATGCTTCACTTCCTAGATATGCTGCAAAGGCAATTAAACGGAAGTACCTCTCCAAGTATTCAGCACCACGGCTCAATGCCACTCTCCTGACTCTTGGCTCAACATGTTGTTGATTGACCACCTTCCTGTATTGCAGAACAGCTTGGCGTATGTTCTGCAGAGCAGAACATCTATCAATAATAGCATCTAAGGCCTCTCGGCATTCCATACCATTATCAAATAATCTTGTTATCTTCCACAGCAGCAGGATATCATCAATGCCAAAAGCACGAACTTGTTCCATATCAGTTTTTACACTGCCAATGTCGGAGGTGGTTGCAGCAGTGTCACCTCCAGTTTCTTCACCGCTTGAGCTTCCACTTTCCACCTCTTCATGGTTCATATCATCAGCTAAGACTCTAATTGGTCTCCCATAATCTATTCTAAGTTTCAGAAGGCAAGCAATTACAGTGCCAGTCGTAGTCCTTCCCCTTCCCATCTGTGTTTATTAAAGTGGCATTAAGGCAAAGGACAAAAGAAAAAAAAAAGAGTTAGCACAATTTAAAAATATAAAAAACAACAGGAAGCAGTTCCATAGAAATTAATGAAGAACATCCATTCACATGTCCAACAACAGCTGTGCAAGAAAGAAATTTTAACCTGGCAATTGAAAACGAAAGCAGTATCCTTGGAAGCAGAAGCAATATTCATCGCCAATGTGTCAAAGTCAGAACTTTTAGGAGCTTTACCATCAGTGATTGGAACACGGGCATACTTAATGGGAAAACCATCAGTGTCTAAGCATTTAAACACCTCAAGTGGGGTCTTAATAGAATCAGAATTTACATGCTCCCAGGCATCAAAGATTTGACCATCATCCGTTTCATGAATGACCATTATAGCACCTCCATAGCGTTCAGCTTCTCGCAAGATATCTTCTTTCAGTCGAGCCTCCATCCTCTCCACTCTCTCACGACCAATTCCCTGAATGTGGTCATCATAATATCGACTTTATTAAACATGGGTCAAGAGAACCATGAAAAAAAAATGAGCAAAGTTAACACAAAATGGAAAAAAGTTGGTCCACCTCAATATAGCCCGATTCTAGAAAATATATGCCAGGCACAGTATCTTATGCACCCATAATATGAACATAATTTAGTTAATTTTGAAACCCAAGCAGAAGTCATGAATTTTTAACAGTTCGTAAAAGCTTTTCCTCCATTATAAAAAGGAATGTATAGCAATTATCCAGAACTCCAACTAATGTTCAATCTTGACAAAATTCATGGGATTCCATCGGGGAGCCTCCCAGATGAGTGAGGCAAGATCATGTCTGCCTCAATGAATGAACTTTTGACATGTTTGTGCTAAATCCATCAAGAAAAGAGAGCTAAGTAGCCAGTATTTACAAGGAAAATCTTTTTTAACAAGAGATCTAATAACAGACAATAAAAAATGACAAGGTTTTATTGATCTTGGTTTCTATGAATAAGATATTGAAGGACATTCATACCAGGAAAAGACTATCAAGGTCATCATTGTTAATTCATCATGGGTCAAGTAGTCAACTAGCATCATTGCATGATCAACCCACTCCTTTCAAACACGCTTGGAATGGTTTTTCTATTCAGATAAATTATATTTGTGCACTATGATGCTAATGATCCTGAAGACAGTTATTCGGTTGAATGAAAGAACTAGTAAAGGTCTACTATCTGCCACATGCACCTCCACTTCAATGAGGCTGATGAGTTGGTAATCCATGTGAAAGTAAAAGAATCCTTACCGTGTATTCCAGCATGTTTTTAAATGGTCTTTCAACCTCACGGAGCACAAATGGCTCTCCATTTATGTAGATAACAGGTTCTTCTCTCATATTATGCCAAAAAACTGGGCAACCACCTTTAGAGCTGCCAATCCTCTGAATGACAGAAAGAATACCATCAATTGTAGGATTTGCTACTCCATAAACTGGAAAACCAGGAACTTCTCTGAAATTAGGTGCACCATCCACTCTCTCTGGTAAACTAGGGTTTTGACAGCCAGGACAGTGGTCACTTTTTAAAACAGTCTGACTTCCAAGAACCTCCCCATTTCTCAAGGCTGCAACTACACCCATCTCATGAGGTCGGCCATCAGCAGATTCAGCAATCCTCATTGGAGATGGCTTAGGACTCGCATATCCAAGAGCACCCATTGGGTTTCTCCTGAGCAACCTGCAACAAGGATGGTTAAAGCAAAATAAGTTCCACATGATCTATGGTCTGCAGACATGTATTGATATATATGAGGTTGCATTCTAATTGGAAAAGAGTGGTTGACATAACTATACCAAAACCTGGACATGGAATGTAAAGCAAGTGCCAAAGTAATGGTGTTGAAATATATATTTGACCAGATTGAGTTTGCTTACTCGTAGATGAATCTATATACTGTTACAAATATCATAAGTAAACAAGTTTCCTGAAGAGGTGCTAAGAAAAATGATATCCTTCAGCAAAGGGTTCAGTCTCATAACTGTCCATACAAGCACCGGATGACTTTGATTGTTATACATTTTTGTTTTTAAGTGTCCAACATAAGTATCTTTATTCAAGGTCTTTTAAAAATAATAGCCCATGCTGCATGCTGAAAATAAACATTTTCTGTATATGTGGCCTTGTAATTGTGTGATTGGGACAAACACTTTAATGTCCACAAAAAATATCAGTGGATGTTGTGCCAAGGTATGACAAAAACATAGTTCAAGATAAGTAACCAAGGCAAAATGATATCTCACAATAGGCTTTTGGGGGAGAATATCACTGGAACACAATTTTCAGGCACATTAAACTTCCTAAGCTTACATATATAGAAACAACATATCATGGAGAAGAGATTGAAGCACCCAACAGTTTAACAAATTGGAAAGGCAACAGAATTGTCAGTACTCACGCATACAAATCACAACCTTCACTCTTTCAATTTGATATGTTAGAAACATAGAATACAAGTCTGATATTTCCATAAAACAAACCAAAACCAGCACCGCATATCTTTACCTACGAATAATGCTGTAAAGTTCTGGCCGGGCTCGCATCCAGTCTGCAAAACTGCTATGACCAAAAGAACTAGAACGGAGAGCATCCCTCTCAGAGTGTATATACACAGCAAAACATATGAGGGAGTAATATCTTTCCAAGTATTCCACAAAAAATGAAAGTGATGCCTCTCGCTTCATCTCATCAGATTGACGAAGAATACTATTGCGATAATTGGCAATTGCTTCACGTAAGTTCTGTAGTTCAAACACTTCATTTAGGTGAAATATAATGAAAAACAGAAGCAAAAATCCCATTCTTCTTACAAATCTATACCTTACCAGATCACATATATTATAGAGCCATACCTGCATGGAGGCACACTTGTCAATGACTTTATCAACTTGTTTTTTCCCTTCAACACCACCCTAATGCATGTCACTAATTAATTAAATTTCAAAAAAATGTCAGGTGCTTCCAAGGACAATGAAAGCACTAACAAAATAAATAAATACCAAAAGAGAAGTAAAAAACCAACTAGAGCTATTATTAACTACCTCCAAAACCCGGATCAAACTTCTTATGACTGCATATTCTCCTCTGAGAAGTGCCTCCTCTGAGTTTGGAAAATTTTCATTGACATTCAAACCAAAGTCAAAAATTCTCCCCACTGAATTGGTTCGCTGAATGCCTATTTTCACATGACATGATGACAAAGACAACATCAATAACTATCATGATTAAAACATTTAACCTCACACCTTTCAACAAAATCAATTACTATAAAAATTATAATTGAAATTCATTTTAAAAAGGAAAGTTTATCAACAAATCATTTGAAGCAATCTGTTTATCTATCCAATCAGGGCTCGTATTTACTGGGTTCTCATCAACATATGCATGACCATTTTCTCATATTTCACACCAAAGCTGAAAATTCGCAAGGAATACCACATTCCAACCTGATCTTAGACTGGGTAGTACTTTAAATAGTAGATAACGGATAACTTTAACGCAACATCATTTTTCCTGTATCATTTCAAGTTCTAGTCCACCATCCTAGATTGTCAGTCAATTTCTTCTCTATGTTAGCACACTGCTCTTGGCAGTTCCTAAGAAATCCCCATACAGTCAGTAGATTTTAAAATTAGAGCATAAATGATACTTTAAAGAACAAAATTTAAAAAGTATCCTCATCTATGACTGTATGCATCTGTGGAAAGTGAAGAGATGGACTGAAAACCACACTCTCTCATATTGTGGTAAAGATAATTAATTACAGCAGTATAAGGTCAATTTGCTCCATCTAATAGGATTTCAAGTTTGAAGTATTTTAAGTAAAGGAGATCTCATATGGAGAATATGGAGATAGAATTTGCGGGAGATGACATATGAATGACAAATCAATCTGCTCTTCTATACACACAACAGCAACCAAGCCCTCAATCCCAAACTACTTGGGGTCATGGATCCTTATGCACCATTTATAGTGACCGTACACCAAATCCACCTCAAATCTGCTCCTCAATAAATGAGGGCTCAAATTTTCCATTGCTTTATAGTAGAACCTAGGAAAAGTATTCTCTAGCATGCCATTAGAATAATTTTAACAGCATTGGAGCAAGAAATCTTTTCAGTTTTTTTTCTTGAGGAACATTTGATAAATATTCATAATCAAGTACCTTCATGCCTTCATATATCTCTTTATTGACAAATCATACATTTTTTAACTTATTTTAAAAAAAGAACTCAGAATTCAAGTTATCAAAGATTTGAAAATATTCACATTGAGGGAATTTTTAATTTTTAGCATAGAGAATCAACCACAATATATCAATTTTCAATACTATGGGATGGAGAGAGCATATGCATTGTCCAAGTCTGTGGTTAGTTTGGGATTTGGAACTGTTGTAAACAGCAATGGATCTGTGCTATAAAGGCTCCTGCACATCCCAATCCTCCACATAAATGCAAGAGGCATTAACCAAACTAGGTCAGGTTTACAAGTTTTGATGAAACAGATTATGAGTGGGGAGCTCTGGCTAATGTCTTTGAACAAGTTTCTCCATCTCCATATACACTTACATATCTTGGAACAAGTTTTTCCACCTACATACTTCAACCTGGTAAAAGAAGGATCTAAATTTGCTGACTTTTTAAATTGAGTTGATATGATACTAATGAAAAGGAAAACTGAAGTTATGGAACCTTCAGCCTTTTTCCCAAAAATACAATCAAAACACAAATATAACAATGGATTGATCCTCCCTACACTGACCACCCTTACATGGAAGTACATGGAATAAAAGGAAAATCAGTGAAAACTATTCAATGAAAAGGAGCAAAAACAGCTAGAAAAAAAATGGAGAATGACCAATATAAAACTCATCTTATAACACTGAAATTCAACCAGACAACCAAGATCAAGAACTGAGGTAACATGCAAGATACAAATTAAATTATGTTGAAAAGAATGCTGACAGCTGGGATATTCAAAAGATTGCAAGAGAAGTAGAAAAAAGAGAGCATGTTACCAGAGTCTCCAATCCGATTGAGGTATACCAAAGTTGTTATAACCATCCCAGTTGTAGTCCTTCCACGCCCCATTTGACAGTTAAATATTATATCTGTATTCAAGTCCGTCTGATAAATTCTATCGACCTGAAACAAAGAAAGCACGCAAATGTCTTTTAGAAAAACTGCATACTGATCATACTTAAACAAACATCTGAAAAAAAAAATTTGCAGAGCTGGATTTCCATGGTTCATGGTTGGAACAACAACATGCATCATTGCATTTAAACATAAAAAGGAATTTGGCAGCATATTGTTTGTAAAAACTATTCTCTCATTTGTCTTCAAAAATTGATATTTTGAAGACACAAGGTATTCTGAAATTCCACTGTTCTGACTACGATATCTTCTTTCACGTACTCATTCAAGGTTGAGGATGCCAGATAAATTTGTCAGTAGGCATGGAGCTATGGTACAGCAGTTCATTTCCAAATTGGAATCCAGTTTCTGATAGATCCTGGTTCAGTTTAAGGCTTCAGGATATGTAGAATTGCCATCAAGAGAAAATCTAATGTTCAAGGAGACACAAATTGTAGGCTAGCACAAGTAGTTAAGACTTGGACTAGGGTATGGACTGGTCATGGATTCAAGTCTTCACTTGGATATTTTTTGAAATTTGAACACGCATGGACAATCATGAGTAGAGCCTCTTCCTAAAAATAAACAACACGGGCCCATCTCATGTCAAGAGCTGGCATGACCGAGCACAGCCTGTCCTAAGCAATGGCCCAAAGGAACTCAAAATACCCCACTAGTAAATATATGGAAAAAGAGAAGAGAAAGAGAAAGACAGTAGAGCATATCCAAATGGATTGTTATTTTCTGAAAGATATGGTGGCAAGGAAATAATTGCAATGTCCATTTCAATCAAACAGCCAACTGAACCATGTGATCCCAAATGCAGAAGTTGTTTTTAGCATACCTAACATGTTGGGTATCTGATATCTTTGCTCCTGTATGACTATAGTTCTAAGTACTATCATTTATTTGAAGGTAACAAAGTTTTTCATATGTTTGCGGACATAAAATACAACCTTCCACATACAAATAACAACTGAACAGTCCTTAACAGTCACTTTAGATTAAGGCAACAAAAGGTTGAGTTCGAAATTTTCATTTCCAAGTTATGCACTTGAATTCAACAAGGTCATAGAAACGTTGCCTAAGTTACAAGTAATCTACATGTGCATTTGATAAAAATAAGAAGTGAAGCAAAATTCCTCTGTAAACAAATAATTGATAGTTGAATTGACAAGGAATCTAACGAAACAATTATACCTGTAGTTGATTTAAAAAAAAAGATTAGTAGGTTCTAAATAAGATCTCAAAGATGAAACTCACTAAGATATCAAAATCCTGCTCCTCTGGTGATTTTTCATCTGTTATAGGAACTCGTTCATAATCATACAGATGTCCTTCTACTTGCAAATCCTCATACACCTTCACAATGGAATCAAGTTGCAACAATAAGTTAGAAAATCAGTAGATTAATTGTGTTTAGTTATTCCACAAGCAGAATAAGTTCCATGATTATGCCTCTACTGGTGTCTTCACAGAATCACACGAGACTGGTTCCCATTGGTCCACCATCTGACCATCTGGCAGTTCATCGGTAACATGTATCTTATTTCCATATCTGTAAATGAAATACGCAACTATAGTTATTATAGTTCAGACCAATAGTCACCAAAGGTAAAAATGAAGTATCATTAGAAACCAATGATAACACAGCATTCAGCCACAGTAAATACCTTGCAGCTTCCATCAGAATATCCTCTTTCAACCGAGCTTCCATTTCTTCAACCCTGGACCTGTTTATTCCCTGTTTGAGCAGAGAAGGTCACTATCAAGTTTATACAACAAATATAAAGTAGTACTTGTTTGCATGACTGTTGTTGTCAACCATGTGAATTTACACACATACAGGTTAGTATGCAAACGCTATGAACTGCTTGAGATAACATATTATCTTCACTAAACATCCACAGAAAATCAAACATGAATGAGAGATTCTGTAAACCACGTTGAATTAAATCAAACGATCCTGAATGTTAGAGAGGGAATTTGTTTTAACTGAGAAAATCCTCGCATTTACATCACCAAGGAAACCATTTTAGTTTTAAAGCTACAAGAGAGCACAAAAATTCAACAATACAATACGGAGATTTTAGAAGGTAAACATGAGATACAAGCATGGTAAGAAAAGTTATATCAGATTAAGGTAAAAGCAAGTTGAAAAAAAAAATCCTTTACAAGTAGCATACCGTATATTCAAGATTGGAGAAAGGCCTCTCCACATCACGCAAGACAAAGGGACGTCCGTTAATGTACACCAACTGTTTCAATGAAAAAAACAGAAAAAACAATGTGACAACTGAAACATGTGGATCAAGGATGTTTGGGGTTGAGGTGCAACATTTGTTTGATGATTTTTTGAAAATTATTTTTGTTTAAAATTAATTTTTTATATATATATTTTTAGATTATTTTGATGTATTGATGTTAAAAATAATTTTTTTAAAAAATATATTATTTTAATATATTTTCAAATAAAAATCACTTAAAAAAAATAGTTAGTGCACTCACAAGCACCCCAGGTATAAGGGGAAAAGGCCTAGAAACATCCGACAGTTATTGACATAAAGTTTGACATGATTTTAATCATTATGTTTGTTGCTTCTGCTAGCATTTTCAGCACTGATTATCCATTTTAGTTAATAAAAACATAAGCAATAATCATAGTCCATTGCATTAATTAAGCACAGCAGAAAGAACGACAAGGTAAGAAAAAAAACAGGGGGGTGCGGGTGCATATTGGCAAATAGCTTTACCGGTTCTTCACGAAGGTTAAACCATAAAACTTGTGCTTGCTTCCCATCTTTCCGACCTCTTATGTGCTTAATAACATTACGACATCCTTCTATTGTTGGAATCGCAACACCGTGAACAGGTAACGATTCCGCCTATCAAAGCAACCACAAATAAGTCAAAAATCATGATGATGATGATAATTATTAATGAAAAATTCATTAATTTAAGAGAGTATAATCAATCAAATACAGTGATCAATGCCTTTTGGTTTACAGGATCAGCAGACAAACGAGGCTCTTAAAATATGGCCATGCTTATATGAAAAAAGAGAAGGATATATGCATCTGAATCGGGGAATTTCAAATGTTTTAATCAAAATAGAAAGGGAAAGCGAGATTAGAGGTAAGAAGAAAGTGGAGAAAGAGAACCTGACGGTAATTGGGAGCGCCGTCGATTTGAGGAGTTAAGCGCTTATTTTGACAGCCAGGGAAATGGTCGCTCTTAAGAATGGTCTTCTTTCCCAGCACTGATCCACCTCTCAGTTTCATCACCTTCTCTGGTTCTTTTTGTACCACCGCCATCGACATGTCTCCTTTTTCCTTTCTATTAATCTTTTATTCTACGCTGTCATCGCTACTCTCCTCAACTCTCTCTCTGTACTGCAAGCTAGTAAATAATTTGAAAATGCCAAACCCGTCCAAAATGCCCGCACCACGCAACAATATTGCAGTGCCAGGCAAGGCAGCTGAATATAACAAGAGAAGAGAAGAACAGAATTCGTTGTAGAGAGAGAGAGAGAAGATAGGCTTTGAAAAGAGAAAGGGAAGGAGAAGGGGAGGCTTGCGAGATATAAAGAGATAGAGATATAGATCGTTTAAATAAAATATTTAATACAGAAATTTATTATTATTATTATTGGTACTTGGTAGTAGTAGTAAGAGCAAGTAACCAAGGCAACAACGACAACAAACTCAGTTACTCAGGTGGTGTCATTTATGATATGATACACCACGAATGAATTTGATTTCTTGAGTTAGTGGTTGATTTTAATATTATTATTTTTTATGTAATTCATTAAAAATAATATTTTTTTATTTTAAAAATTAACTTTTTATATCAACAAATCAAAATAATTTAAAAATAACAAAAAAAATTAATTCAAAACAAAAAAAATTAATTTAGTGAAAAGTAAAGCATGACCATAAGGGGTTGCGGTGTAACCCATGTTTTATGATTTAAAAAAAAATATATATATATAATTAATTAATTAATTTTTTTATGTTTTTAGATTATATATAAAAATAATTTTTAAAAATAAAAAATATAATTTTAAAATGCACAGCTGTACGCAAATACAAAACGGCACCTCGTTCTTTTTTTCGTGCTGTGTGGTCTGGTGGGGTAGAGTGAGCGAATGAAAAACTGCTCCTCCAAAAGGGGCGACGCCCTGAGGTCAGGTCTAGATTTTCATCCTCTACAGAACGTGAAAGGCGTGTGTTATTTTGATACTTCGATATCTCTTTTCTGCTATCTGATTTGCTAGAGAGAGGGAAAGGGTAGGTAATTTTAGGATATTGTTTTCATTGGCTGGCGGATGCCTAACCGCCAATCACAAGTCGCCACCTAACGCTCATATTGATTTCGGATGAGCCTGTGCCCCCTTGGAATTCTTGTTAATCTCTGTCTACCGTGTGTCCTGTTGTATGGATTGAACGGACTTTATAAATAAAGAATGCTTTCTGAAAATGATATGAGAATTCAGATGTGAGGAAAGTGACAATATATCATCAGTTATAATCCCATGGCCCTTCTCGGCAATACTGGGATTTTATTCTTATTTTTTTATGGGAAAGAAAAGGGAAGGATTAAGGATTTTCTAGGAAGAACAAACAAGCTCAAAGACCACGCCTAACAAGCAACTTGCATAAATTAATTGAAACATAACAAAGCATATTGATGAGTCAATATTTTTTATTATAGATTTTTATAAATAAAAATCATTTTAAAAATAAAATAGATCTGGAAGAAATATCGGACCTAAAAACTTAGGTATGGTAATCAATCAAGTCTAAAATAGTGTGAGTCTAATAAACATATTAGACCTAAAGAATTTAAACTTGACAATTAGTTAAGCCCAAGATGATATAAGTTTGGCAATCATTTCAAGCCCAAAACATTTGACTTGGCAGCCAACCAAACTCAAAGTAACGGGGGTCTAGTAACCATGCCCAGCCCAAAGCAGTTGGGCTTGAGAGCTAGTCATGCATAAAACAACATGAATCTAGCAAACATGTCAAACCCGAAAACATCTGGATTCAACTATTACTAAGTACCCATGTTATATGTCTAATCTTAGACTATCCCCTAAAATAAAAATATTGAAGGTATGACAAATCATCATGCTTTTTCATATAGAATAATCATTCATATTGATGCAATAATTTTCTTATGCTCATAGGCGTATGCAAGATCTCTTAATAGACATATCAACTATACTTACTATCTCATTAATGATATGTAAAAAATATTTTTTTCCTATTAATGTCGTCGAAAGCAAAGAGCTTTCCGGTCTTTCTCTTTTCTAAAAATGATAAGATTCAAGAGGTATAAATACCCCCTTAACCATCTAGGTAGGGTTCAAAACTTTTATTTCTTACAATTAATTCATAGATTTCAGAATATTAACCAACTTAAAATTCAAGAACAAATAAAAAAATTTAAAATTTTTTTGCTTTAAATTAAATTTTTTTATGTTTTTGAATTGTATTGATATGCTGATATCAAAAATAATTTTTTTTTTAAAATAATTATTACCAATAATAATTCTTTAGCATTTAAAAAATTAACCACCAGCTTAATATCAAACATTAATTACCATGCGCTGTTTGCATTATCTTCTGAATGGTAATTTTGCTCTATCTTTGACCACCTTTTTTTTTATGAAATAATATTAATAACAATTATTACTAGTGATAATTCTTAATCTTAAATTATCATTTGGTTGACATGATGAAGTGTAAAAACTATAATTAACTTTTGTAAATGTGGATGATACACGGCTCACAACAAGAAACGTGCAGAAAAACAAAAGTGATATGATTTGCAGAAGGCCCACTCGGACCATGATCGTGATGGTACTACTCATCCTGGACAACTACACCGTTGAATGATTCGATGTCTTTACCTTCATTACCTTCATTATATAATCGATGCTATAAAGACATATGCTATCCATCAGAATCTCCTCTTCTTTCTCAGTCCTTGCTGCGTTCCACACCGACTCCGCGACCGCATTCTGATCACATGGAAAACGTTATGCCATTCGCTACAGTTAACAGCAGCATAACAAAGAAGACATGGCAAGCTAGATTTTCATTCCAGACAAATAAAAACCAGAGCAATCTTCATTCCAGACACGGGAATGAAGTGCAACAACAACCAGTGTCATTCCCTTGAACAGCAATGCATCTTGCCATAGAGGAGCTTGTACGAAATAGATTCAACTTTCTAAATCATAACTGCTGTTGTTATAGCAGCACAGCTAAGTAGGCATTTTGCTGCTGATGAAAATATAATTCTTTCTCAAGCAATTTCATATGCTAGATACCAACATAAACAGGGTCATCCCATCCTCTAAGGTAGATTACGACCTCCTTGAGTTTTCATTATTAACATATAGCATTATTAACATATAGAAGCGGATTACCCAATAAACCTGGAAATGTCTAGCGGCGGATGATGGAAGCAGAAGATGGGATGTGATACACAACAAGAAGGTGAATCTTATGTTATCAGTAAATATCAAATGATACAATATCTACGTACTGTTTGATTCTCACACAGATAGCAAATTTCAACTAAGATAACAGTTTACATGGATGCATGTACCTGGTTTCGTCCCATGCATACGGCGAAAGCCCATTTCTAATCACAAGAATCCAATTTTGATACATAAATTACAGCACTTCAAGATATAATAATTAGTCTGGTATCATGCCGAAGCATCCTCACGAGCATCTATACTCACAACCTCTCTAACAAGATTCCTGGTTGAGGGCAAACCAGCAACCACATCTCCTTCAATACCACACTCATTTGTTCCCCTTCTAATCTTGAAGTAACCATCCTGTCATTTAAAAAAAATTGTGCTTCAGCATTCAAGAAGAAACATTTTGTGTTCAGTTTATTTAACGTGAGAGTTTTGACAGGAACTTACATCACCCCAGCCTCTATTCCACTGGTTGGCAAGAAGCTGCAAAAGGAGAGCAATTATATAGTCATGGAAAACTAATGGCTATAAAATCTGGGGAAAAAGAGATAAGCAGTCTAACATACCCAATAAGCTTCCCCATCTTCAGAAGTTCCCCAACCAATAAGCTTAACAGCATGGCCTCCCATCATGCCACCTGTTATGTGCTTGTAGACTCCCGATTTATAATGAGCAAAATCCTGTAAAATGGTGAGCAGTCTATTACACAATCAAATAAGACACAGTTCCTATGTTTTCTGTCCTACTGCAATTGCACATAACCAATTTGTAATTATAGGCAACTTGTGTCTTGCATATATGATTAGTAATACTAAAAGTAGAGAAGGAGTTCCGTATTTTAAGCAACCAAACATATCATACCCTCAGAGGTTGTTCCTCCACACAAAGAAATAGTTCATAGTTTCTTTAGAGTAATAAGTTATTCTCAACCACGTCAAAAGTTAAGCGAATGCAAGTAAAAAATAATGAAACAGGCACATTTTCACCTCATAAACAGTGAAGGCCACCTCAACTGGCCCATTCTTATAAATTTCTGCCATGATACTGTCGGGATCAGAATCAATTCTGTACGGCTTGACACCATAGTGCTTTGACTTCTTCCAGAGCTGGTTCTTGTTGACACACTTCCGCGCGCACTTTGGCGTGGGATATCCAGGCTCACAACCAGGGTGAGAACAGCCAATATCATCAAAGTATGGATCACACTGCCAGATGAAAAATGTGTTCACCATTGCAATGAGTATATCAGCCATGGTCAGAAGCCATCAGACTAAAGCAATAACATTTTGTAAGACATAAGGTACGGTATATTAGGTATGGCCAAAGAGTGAAAACCCTTAATTTTCTATTCTGCAATCATCATTGTTGAAAAAATCTGACTTGTTAATGGGCAATGACATAAACTAGTACCTCCTCCGTAACAACACCATGGTGGACAAAGTATCTCCATGCAGAAATTGGATACCCCCCATCACAACCACTTCCACACAAAAAGCCACAGCATGCTAAGAGATCATTGACTGACAGAGAGATGTTCTGCAATAAAACACTATAATATTTATGATGGACAATATGAAAAAGTCAACTTCAATCACAAAACTCGGTTACATACCATGCCATAATGGATACAAAATCGATCAGATAGCGATTCAACAGCACCAAATGCCCAGCAGGATCCACAATGACCCTGGTTTATCAAAGTCCAAACATGATGAAAACCAGTACGAATTATTTATATGATTTGATTAAAAGATAAATAGCAACATAAAGTTACCTGATCTTCAATTTGGAAATTGGTCCGCCATTTACCATATAAAATAAAGAAGAATCAGCACCATGAAGACAACCATGAAAATTAGAAAGCAAGAAAGCAAATGACCTAGAATTTTTCCAATGGTACTGCACTGTGGCCAAGCTGTTCTGGCATCGAATTCTTCCGGCAATCTCAAGGATTTCGGATGACTTATTACAGGAATTCCCCTCAGCTCCTCTTTTGGTGTTGGTTTGACTCCAAGAAGATACTTGAATTGGGCAACCTATGCATAAAAGATGAAATATTAGCAATAAAAAAGAAAAGCACCTATATCCAATTAAAAAGAAATATTAGCAATTTTTCCAATATGTAAATTAAAAAAAAAAGAAAAGAAAGGGAAAGGGAAGTCTTAGAACTATATCAATCAATTATATATATAAAAAAATGTCCTGTCAGTTAAATACTCACAGTGTAATTGGAAAAATGATGGTTCATGGTAGCTTTCCATCCAGCTTTGGGATTTCCATTGACCTTTTTAAGTATTGAATCCTGCATTGTCAGAGCAAAACCAAAAGGAGAGAAAGTGAGAAACATTCAGCACAAAAGGACTTCATATAAGACCAGCTAAAGAAAAGAAGTACCTGAAGAATCCTGGAGTTCAGCTTGAGATCGGAGACTGGTTCCACTGCAATAACCTGTAGACAGTCGCATTGCTTAACTAATCCAACACTAAAATAGTAACTTCCGAAATTCAACACATAAAGAAGGGACATCCAACAACGGGAACAGAATACATTAATATCCAGAAAAAAAAAATAGTTCGCAGATTCCAATAAAATAAAAAGCCCCAAGAATATAATCCAAATTGTTCAGTAAGCAAATTGGCATGATGAAGTTGTATTTCTTTATTAAAAAAAATCAATCAATTTTAGAAATCGTCTCATCCATCCTCGTAATCTTCAGAGATTGAGGTTTGTTTCTCTGCAGGTGAAGATGGTGCGATTTGACATCACAATTTCTGCTTCTTCTTCTTTTTTTCTACCTAATTGTTATGAGATACGGTCATTTGTTGTTGTTTCTATGTAATCGAGAAACACAAATTAAGCTTGATCATGTCTATCGGGCTCTCTAACAAGTGTAAAATCGGATATCCACCAAGATTGGAAATATAATTTTGTACAAAGATGAATATTAAAACTGAAAAGAAGATGATCGGGTTTCCCATAATTATTATTATTTTGAGAAAAAAGAAGTTTGTACCTGAGACTGAAAGGTAAAGATGGCACCGATGAGAAGCAACAGCAGAGTGGAAAAGCAGAGACTAGTTTCCATTTGCTCGTCTTTCTCTGTCGTGTCTGGCGAAGGAAGGAGAAGATAGAAATATCCGTCAGTTGTTCCGTGCCGAATAAAGATGGACCATGCGTCCTTGACCCTTCTTATTGGATTTGGGACGCCAGCACAGATTGGTTGAAAAGCCCAAAACCACACACACACATGTATATATAACCGCTTAAAGTGCACTTATATAATCCTCTTAAAAAAACTTTAAAAATTAATTTAAAAAAAATTAATTTTTACCTAATAGTGTTTGGACCAATGTATTACCCTTAACTTGTTTGGAACGCGTGCAAATCATATTTTTTAAATTTAAAAAAAAATGTTAATTTTTTTTATGTTTTTAGATCATTGTGATGTGTTGATATCAAAAATAATTTTTAAAAAATAAAAAAAATATTATTTTGATATATTTTTAAACGAAAAATATTTTAAACCATAATCGCTATTATAATCTCAGACGAATCCTAAAAGATCACGGGGTCAATAGTTTTAATTTAGCTACATGGATGAATAACTTCAATTAAGAAAAATTAAATAGAGAATAAAAAAATTTAGTTGCAAAATTTATTTATTTTTTTAAAAGAAAAGGATGAAAAGATTTTTATTCTTTTATTTAATTTTGGTTTACAATTTTCATTTATTTATTTCTAGATTAATATCTCAGTGCACATGACACCATCTAAATCATTGATCTCTTGAAATAAACTATGTTAGTAAGCATCTTGCACTATAAGTGACGTGTTTGAATGGAGAGACAATGCACGACAAATAACTAAAGTACAATATCTCAAGCGGTCAAAATTGAAGTTTATGGACTAATATGACAAGATTTTCAAATCTTGGGTGACCAAGGCGAAGAATCTAAGATCTATCAGTTAGCGATGTTTGTATGGTCCCTCTATTTTCAATTTTATCTTAGTTTGGTCGTTGTATTATTTTGAGGAAATTACATCAAATCTTTTATAGTTTGATCATTTTTTTGTTTTACTTTTTGATTTTTAAAAAATTACACTTTATATTCTAAACTTTAATAACTTTATAACAATTTCAAAAAATAATTTTTTGGCATGTGCTATTTTGCCAAAAAAATTAGCCAAGCATCCTACTATAAAAAAATTCCTCAAACTATATTGATCATAATAGGATCCATGTAATTGTTGGGCAATCATATTAGATTTTACTCTAACAAGCATAATTTTTAATTCAACTGTTCGATCAAACTAAAATTTTATCAGAAGTTTTCAGAAGTCTTGCTTTATATTGGGTTAAAATTGCAGATCAATCAAAATTTGGAAAGGTGTTGCAATATAGGCCAGAAGTTGTTGTATGACTTTCAATATTTGTTTCCTTATGATTTGTGGATTTCTTATTTAGAAATAATTCTTTTTCTACAAGGACAATATACATGGCAACAATTGGAATTGTTTTGGAAAGGGTTTCAATGTCAGCACTTGTGTTTGCTTTTATTTTGTGAATTTTCTCATTGATAAAGTTTTGTTATCATTCAAGAACATTAGAGTGCGCTCTTGGACTTATATTTTCTAATACACAACTTTTACACGACAAACATAATTTCGACCAGTCGTTGGATTGAACTGAAAGTTTTTTAGATGATTTTAAAGGCCTTGTTTTATATACGATTAAAATTTCATAGTGATCGAACTTCAGGAAGGTCTTGTGATAAAGTCCAGAATATGCTATGCGGGAATTATATTAGTTTTCTAGTTGATTTAAGATTTTTTTTCTCTATTTTATTTAGAACTCTTTTATTATTTTTCTAATCTTGTTTATGATGTTTTTCCTTATATAAATATGGTTATTTAGCTTGTAATTAGGTTTTTTTTATATAGATTTTGATTTCATAATAATTTATTATGTGTGAGAGAAATTTTTTTTTATTTTGATTCTTCATTGAACTACTTGAAATTAACGAAGAATTAACCAAGTTTCATAGCGTCTTCCATACTTCTCGTTCACGTTTCTTCATGGACGTTGGGTGGGGGTTCAATTTCTATAGCATTGATGTCTCAATACATGTTATTGTTATGTCAAGCTCAATCACAAGCTTTAATTCAAAATTATGATGAAATTCTTGAGAATGATCAATTTAACTATGAAGTTCTAAATCTTTAAATCCACGAGTTCTTCATATCACCACCACATTGAATCTTCCAGGAATTAGACATTTGGTTGCTCAAGATTTGAATTTGGTAATGCCTGGCACTCAAAAGTGATATGCGATTTCTGTGTTTGTAGAGAGGGAGAGAATAAATTATACAAAGAGAGAATCCAAATCTATGTAAATGTAGTTTTTGTGCTTATGTTGTGTATCATATAAAGGTAAGTTTATCTTTTATTTTATTTTATTTTAAATTGACTAAAGATATAAAATGAAAAAACAATCAAATTATTGCAGGCTAAATATAACTTTCCCTGTTATTTTTTTTGTCCTAATGTCATTCTCCAACCCCTAATTCCTATAATCATTTGGTCCGTTCATGATGAGCCAAAATAAGAGTGTAGACATTCTGTTATACAACAGGGATACAGTCAAAACAAAAAATAGAAGGATCAAACTATAGCATCTTTCACATATTATTTCAATCACATTGAGTACTGTTGAAGAAAGCATCCCTTATGCAGTTGAGATCAAACTATAGCATAATTTATCGCTAAAGCACATGATTCGTACATAAATCACATCAATTTGAAAAGGGATAATCCATTATCACGCCGAGGCATGCTCATGGGCATCGATCTTGGCAACTTCTCTGACGAGGTTCCTGGTTGAAGGCAAACCAGCAACAACATCCTCTTCAATACCACACTCATTTGTTCCTCTTTTGATTTTAAAGTAACCATCCTGTCATTCAAAATGAAATTGCAAGTTAGCGTTTGAGAAAACTTTTATGACAGTAATTCAACATGGACAGAAATTCTGATCAAAAGAACCTACATCGCCCCAGCCTCTATTCCACTGGTTAGCAAGAAGCTGCGACAAAAAGAGAGTACATAATTATACTAATATTATATGAGAAACAATGGTCATGGAATCTGGAAAAAGAAATGATATTATTAACACATACCCAATAATCCTCCCCGGCATCAGAAGTCCCCCACCCGATAAGCTTAACAGCATGGCCTCCCATGACATCACCTGTTATGTGCTTGTAAACTCCTGATTTGTAATGAGCAAAATCCTGTAGAATGGTAAACGGATTATTTCAATTAAATAAGTGTACAAGGTGTATTTCCAGGAACATCTATCTTCATGCAATTTGCGTATAACTTTTTCTATGGGCATAATTTGCATATACTTGTATGATAAATTAATAACGGCGTTCGTCACGCATGAATGACACTGCAAGTACAGCTAAAAACGAGATTCTTATGAGATCAAATGTTAGCAAACTCCCACTGATGTTATCCCTGCTTGTCTAAAACTCAGAATTTCTTCAACTTAATAAGCAAGCTATAGTTCAAGCACTGCAAAAGAATCAAGTGCATCAAGTGTCAGCAAAAGAGAATGAACCGAGTTTTTACCTCATAAACAGTGAAGGCCACCTCTACTGGTCCGTTCATGGAAACTTCAGCCATGATGCTGTGGGGATCAGAATCAATTCTATATGCATTAACACTGAAGTGCTTGGACTCTGCCCAGAGCTTGTTCTTATCGGCACATTTTCTTTCACACTTTGGAGTAGGAAATCCTGGCTCGCAACCAGGGTGAGAACAGCCAATATCATCAAAGTATGGATCACACTGCCAGATGAAATTTTTGATAAAGATCATGATTGTGGAACAGATTGGGCATGATCAAAATGGGGTGCCCTCTTGGTATCTAGTTAAGCAATCTAAACTAAGAGGAAAGATATCAAGGGTCAAGGTAATATGCAAAGCCAGAAACTAGTACCTCCTCAGTGACAACACCAGATTGGACAAAGTATCTCCATGCATCAATTGGATAACCCCCATCACAACCATCACCGCACATCCAGCCACAGCAAGCTAAAAGGTCATTGACGGATAGAGAGAGGTTCTGCAATAAAAGGACGTGTGTGATTATATTGGAACAGCATAATTAGTCAACAATTTTTGTTCAAATATGAATAACTAATTTGAATCATAAGATTCAGTTACCATGCCATAATGGATGCAAAAACGATCTGATAGTGATTCAACAGCACCAAATGCCCAACAGGATCCACAGTGACCCTGGATTATCAAATTTGAAACGTCTTGAGAACTTTCAAGGTTTATTTAGACAAAATCCAAGAGAAAGAAAGAAAAACATTCTTTTTACCTGATCTATCATTTTGAAGTTGATCCAGCATTTGCCATATAAAGGAGCAAAGCATCAGCACCTTGAAAATTAAACAGACAAAAACAGAGAACCATGCAATGCAAACAGGTAGCAACTGACCAAGAATTCTTCCAATGGTGCTACAATGTGGCCAAGCGGTTCTTGCATCAAATTCTTTTGGTAATTTCATGGATTTTGGATGCCTTACTAGAGGAACACCTCTTAGTTCCTTTTTGGGTGTTGGTTTGACTCCAAGAAGGTACTTGAATTCCCCAACCTATGCAGCAAAGAAACTGGAAATGTTAACTATCAGGAATAAAGGATTAGAGTAAACCTAAATATAAATGAATGAAACAATATAAAAGAGGAACTAAAACAATCTCTGTCTCTCACTCTCCCATGAACCAACAAGAGAAATTATTAGGTATACCGGGAGTTCTAGTACAACAACATAAACATGGGACCATCATGAAAATTATTCATAGGTCCCATCTTTATGTGGGAGTGGGAGAGTACAACTCCAAAAATACTGAATAATTCCTCAATAACCAAGGTCTTTCCAGATGAACACTCACAGAGTAATTGGAAAATTGAGGATTCATGGTAGCTTCCCATCCAGCATTGGGATTTTCATTGACCTTTTGAACTATTGAATCCTGCACAATCATAGTGAAAGCACAAGAAACATAAATAATTTGCAAGCAAAAGAATCATTCAAATTGCCAAAGAAAAGAAAATCTGTTAAACAAAACACCTGAAGGATCCTAGAATTGAGTTTGAGCTTGGAAACTGGTTCCACCGCAATAACCTGTTGACCAGATTACATTCGATAAATTCAAACTTAGAATAGTAACCTTCAAGAATCAAAACACAAAGAAAGGAAACTAGTTCAAGATAATACTGTCCGATTAACAAACATAACAACCTCCTACTCATTTGTATTCACAAGATCAAATTTTTGTATCGATTCCTCCTTTAAAGATGCTTTTATTACATGTTCTCACTTTTGCATATGTTTGACTAGTAAAGCCCCATAAAACAACTCGAACTAGAAACCAAAAATCAATAGCAGATCTAACCTCTTCATTAACTTAATCGGCGGGTTGCAATGAAACACTTGCAGAAATATTAATAAAAAGTGTCTAGAAATAAGAGATTATGGAGTTGAAAGCAATCAATCCTCAGACTGAGGTCTAGGTTTGTCTGAGGAAAGACCCGATGACTGTGGCAATTAACTAAATATCAAAACTCAGTGTCTGTCACTGCTTCATCCATCTGTACTACAACAGATTTCCTTCTCTATTTCCATATAATCCAAAAATAGTAACTTCCACATAATCATTATCTAATTCAAATTTAACATGTTCAAAAAAGTAGTTCAATCAACCGCCAAAATTGGGAATAAAAATCCGAACAGGCACAGATGTATCTCTAGTAGAACATAAAAAGCTGAAACGTAGAAGATCGGATTATAACATGAAGGAGAAAAGCTTGCGACTGGTAAGCAAGTACCTGAGAGCGGAAGGTAAAGAGAGCAGCGACGAGTAAGAAGAGAGTGCCAAGATACAGAGGACTTGCCATTGCCTGCTTGCTGGAGAAGAGAAGAAAATGGAAATACCCACGAAGTAGTAGATAGGTACGTGACAAATGAAGAAAGCCGTGATCACTTTATGAGGGTATGTGGACGACCCTAAATATGGGAGGAAAGGTGAGAGTAAACGAGAGAACGGGAAGGTGGTGAAGAAAGCCAATCGAACTGGGGAAGTAAGGAATCTTTCTTGGCTTTTTGTGCAGCTCAGCTGCGCGCTTATGTCAACAGTGATGGCAAATGCCGTATTAAAATGATTTTTTTTAATTTTTCTAAAAATATTTTTAATATTAAAATATTAAAATAATCTAGAAAATAAAAATAAAGATTAATTTAAAAAAAAATCAATTTTTTATATAAAAACCCTCATTCCCATAAGGCTCGATATCGGTGCCCACCGCTTGCAACTTTATCCTCTCCAGTATGGGCCTATGGGGACGTCATCTGTTAGTTACGAGTTATGACACGGTGTGGATGTATCCCATCCCATCCCATCTTTGATTGTTAATTAATGATATATTTTAATAAGTTTTCTCTCATTCCCGGATAGATAGTTATATTCATTTTAGTTGTATGAGAAGGAAGGAAGTTAGGTGGATCGCCGTACGCCATTAGTTGGATTGGATTTTTTTTTAATGTAAAAAAAATATATTTAGAAGATGATAAATGAGTAAAAGAAATCCGAACTTGATTAATAAAATTAGTTAATTTAATAATATAATTATAAAAAATAAAATGGTATTAAAAAATAAAAAAATAATGACTAATAAGAAAATAAATACTTGTTAATTTTATGAAAAAGATACCTTCTAAATATTTTTAAAATATCTAATAATTTTATTTGATAATAAAATAAAAATTAAATGAAAATGGTATAATCTCATAAGAAAAATTAAAGAAATCCCAAACTTAACTGCAAACCAAAAAAACATTAAAAGAAGAACTGAAAATTAAAACTTTTTTCGCATTTTGTCTCAAAGAGGATCTAAGCTAACTAAGCTAAACAATGCTTTTCTCTTTAATTAAAAATCAATTTTAAAAAATAACAAAAAAAATTATTTAAGTCAGCATACTAAATTCATGATCTGATCATAAAATGAGGATAAGCTCACACAAAATAAATTGAATAAAACAATAAAAATCAACTTTCAAGCAAACTAAATTATAAAAAGGTAAAAAAAAATTATTTTTAAAAAAAATTAAAAAAAATCGAGTCAATCCGAGTTAACTTAACTAACATGTGTGAGTTATGATATAAAATTGGGATAAACCCACAAAAAAAAGTGAAAAAATCACTAAGTTTGAAGGTTCATAACCTAATATTAAAGAATAAAATTGAAAAAAAATATTAAAAAAGACCTATAAAAAGACCAAAGTTAAATTGGGTTACTTTTCAAACCCTTGACACGGGCTATGAGACCGAGATTATCATATAGAAGGCAAACACGAAAAAATCACAATGAAAAATCCCTAATCATCCAAAATTCAAAAACAAAAGAAATAGCAATTAAAGAATGAAGATCAAATTGGATACAAAAATCAAATTAAATAAAATATTAAGGAATGAAATTGAGAAAAAAAATCAAGAAAAGAATTAAAAATAGAAAAATAGCAATAAAAAAAAATGATGACCAAACTGAATATAAAAACCTAAAAGAAATAAAATGATGAAGTGCAAAATTAAAAAACAACAAGTCAAGAAAAAAGATTAAAACAAAATAGCAATCAAAAGAATGAAAAACAAATTAGATGTAAAAATTAAATGAAGTAAATATTGAAAGAAATAACTGAAAAACAAAACAACAACTTCAAAAGCCTTAAAAGAAAAGAAATAAAAATCAAAATAACAATGATCAAAATTGATATAAATACAAATTGAAAGGATATATTTGATTTTTGGAAGTGCTAACATGAAATCCAAGACAAGAAGAGAGAAAAAAAAGGACAAGGAAAAAAGTCTATTGAAGATCAATCATAGCTCTGTCATGAACACATGCATGATCACCAGGAAGAGAATGTTGTGAAACTTCCAATACCATTACAGAATGTGGCATTTGATTGCTAGGAGGTGACACATGTGCCACCTAAAAAGCACAAGATCCTTTCACTCGCTAGGGTGTGTATAGGATGTGTTTCCCACTTTTTATTTTTTATTTATATTTATATTTGTTAAAAGACTAAAGTACCCCTTATTTAAACTGAGTGTAACTAGAAAATATAATGAGACGACGAAGATAACCTTGGGTGATATTTTTTTTGTTGCTTTTAATGGAAATTAAGTCATTTTACTGTGTAATTAGAGCATTAAAAGATTAAAAAGCTCTTATACCTCAGTTTTAATTCTTTTCTTTCAAGGATATTTAAGTCATTTATTGCACACCTAAAATGTAAAACAAATTTATTTATGACTAATCAACATGATAATGACAAATAAACCTCATGGAAAAGACATTTTCATCCGATAGCTTATTAAATGATTTTGTTTAAGACTGGAAAAACCTTCGTTTTACTATGTAAATCCACAGTAAAATGTGAGTGTATGCACAATGAATCTCTTATCTCTTTTAGTTTTTTTTAAAAAAAATTTACCTTAACCTAATGGATAAACTTGCTAATTTATCAAATCCAAAACTTTACTAGATTACAATGCTTTACAAATTACTTTGGATATTAACTTGAATAAATATGGGTAACTTAAAGGATCAACACACAACATAATTGACTTGTCAAAATCCAAATGAAAACTAGCGAAGTCAACTCTAAGCAATTGTTTTTTTTTAGTTTTTATATAAAATAATATTATTTTATTAAAAAATGATATTATATCATTGCGAGATTGACATGGATTGACTTGGATTAATCTAACAATCCAATATCCTAGACCTCATGAAAAATGATTAAATCAAATTAATAAAAATAAATGATTATTATTGAACTTATAAAAATGGAAACATGAATATTGAATGGGTTAATTGTCAATAAAAAATACGAACTTCGAATATAATATAGAAAAGACTACATAGGTAGCACGCATTATGTCATGAATTGGGTCAAATTTTTTTCAACATAAAAAAAATGCTTCAACGATGATAGTGTTTGTAAAGGAGTAAGAAAGATTTGAAATTTAGGTCATTAAGTCGAATAGGTTCAATAAACTCAGTTAATTTAATAACATGATTATAAAAAAAAAGTCAATGACAATAAAAGAAACGACAATGACTAATCAAGAGAAATGAACGCTTATCAATATTATAAAAAGATACCCTCTAAATATTTTTAAAAGATCTCTAACAATCTTATTCAATAACAAAATAAAATTTGAATAAAAGCGAGATAATCTTATAAAAAAATGAAAGAAATCTAAAGCTCAATCACCAACAAATCAAACATTAAAGGAAAAAATGAAAACAAAAAAATTAATTTTAAAAGAGACAAAAAACATGACTTTAATCAACATGCCAAACTTACATCTCACTTGTGAGGCCGACATAACCCCGTACAAAATAAAGCGAATAAAACTATAGAGGTTAAATTTATAGCAAACTAAATAATGAAAGGCAAAACTAGAAAAAGAATTAATTAAAAAAGCGTTGAAAAAACCTTGAGTCAACTAGGGTTAACTTGATTAACCCACATCTTAGGATATAAAATTGAGATAACTCCATAAAAAAACAGGAAAAATCATGAAGTTGAAGGTCTAAAAAACCTAATTTTGAAGGATGGAATTAAATCTTTATTTAAAAAATAACCTAAAAAAAAGATTAAAAGTCAAATCAAGTCAATTTTCAAAACTCGTGACTCGAGTCGCAGAAGATCGTTACCTTATTGAAGGCAAGCCTGTAAAAATCACGAAGCGAAATTCCTAACCATCCAAAATTAAAAAAAATCAAATCAAATAGCAATAAAAATAATAAGGACCAAATTTGGTATAACAATTAAATAAAATAGAATAGTGAGGGATGAAATTGAAAAGTAACATAAATCAATAAAAGAAAAGAAGCAAAAAAAAATAGCAATTAAAAGAATGAAGACCAAATATGGGATAAAAAATTAAATGAAATAATATGATAAGGGATGAGATTGAAAAATAAAATAAATCAAGAAAATAATAATAAAAAAAAATAATCAAAAGAAGCGAAGACTAAGTTTGATGTTGAAAAAATTGAAGAAGGTTGAAATTGAAAAACAATTTCAATTCTATAAATTATTTCAAATAAAAAAATAATAATAAAAAAGAATATCGACCAAATTCAAAGAAAAACTAAATTGAAGGGCTGATTTGAGAAATTGAAGGGTTTGATGCATGATTCAAACGGAGAGAGAGAAAAAAGGGAAAAAAAGAAGAAAACACCACCAAATACTTTCAAACACCTCTCCTAGAAGCCGGGTGTTTGGCCAATGAAGTGACACTACATGCACTGCTCGAAAAGTGCAAGAACCACCTATGTAATGAAGTGTGCATTGCACACATCAATTATTTTTTTAATAATCTTTATAGTTATAAAATTACTAAATTGTTCTTCAATGCATTTAATTATAACAAAAAGTCATAATAAAAATACAAAAAGCTCCTTATTGTTTTAAAAAAATGAATAGACCAAAAAGTTTTTTGGGTGTTATTTTTATTTTTAAGGATAGTTAAGTCATTTTAATATATTAAAAAAAAGAAAGAGAAAGTGAGATGATGGATTTACCGCTTGAAATCGATAATGACAAAAAAAAAAGACTATTTTATCCCTCCAATTCTCTTTTCATTGAATGTTATCTCGGAGGACAAACAATGAAATGTCAGTGAGAGCATATTACAAAAGAGCTCTTTGAGTTTATTTTTTTTAATCTGTAATTTGTTTATCTTTTACAGGACTGAGTACTCCTATTTGTGAACCGAGGAGCCCATAAAATCAAGCATGCTGTGCGTATATGGTGCTTCAGAGGCCGTCAGTTTCAATATTGAATGCCGCGTTGTTTTTCCTTGGAAAGTGCATACCTATGCTAACGTGCAAGCTCTCTGATTTATTACAGAAGGAGAAATATCAGTTCATGAGCATTTTCCCTTCTTTGTAGGCGCTTTGCTAGAACGACAAAGCTTCGGAGAAAGAAAACCGGAAAGAAGGAACGGCAAAGCTTCTGGACAAAGAAACTGAAAGCAGAAATATCAAGAAACTACATTCAAACCCATCAATCATCATATTAGGTGACTAGTGGCTTCTAAGCAAATTCCCAACACGGAAGATTTGACTAAGATTTTCCAGTTTAACGACATTCATTGCCATCGATAACCAAGCCTGTATTATTTCTCGTGCTATTTAAAATTACTAATCTTCCGTTTATATCTGTTAAGTATGCCACAGTATGAGAGCAAGATCACGAGCTTTTGCGCCACAGGAATTGCCCCAGTAGATGAGTCGCGAGACTGCTGTCAAGCCTCGCATAATTGCTTCAGTGCCTTGTCATATGATATGAACCCCAAGAACCAGAACTCCTGACCATCCTTCGTTACAATCTGGATGTACTTTGCGGAAAGGTTCGCTCTGTTTGAAGAAGGATTCACTGCTCTCAATCGATCAAGCTGCACCACAACCTACAGATATACATATTGTGATTTGTTGAACAATATCAGAAAATACATTCTAGCAACAAAAGGCGAATCGATCAGCTGCTTGCTAAAACTTTTGAACCAAAATTGTTAAAAATGGGCAACCAAATAAGTGTCCAGTTCAAAGTGCTCAAACAATGTTAAAAGTCTTGTAAAGAAATAGCTAAGTGAGTTCAAAATTAATCATTTGTCGATTTCAACAACGAAACTTGTAATGATTTTGAATCGCGACGTGAGAGTTTTGTTTAATGCTACCTGCTAATAGGACATGGAGAATCTCATGTTATTCTCAAAATTTAACAGCTTAGGATTAAAGAAATGAGATG